>JAGWCC010000587.1:0-741749 GCA_022651775.1 Drusus annulatus
TGACCAGTCATTTGATGAAATTTCCTAATACTCAGATATCTGTTATTTTTATTTAAGAAACATGTGTAACCTTGAAATACATAGAGACGGAGAAAAATGCGCCCATGTCAGAAGAAAATTACTTGCATTTTTTTATCAGTCATTGGAAGAAAATTCCTTTTGTTTTAAATATCATTTTCAAAACAAATTAACGATTTCCTACCAATCCGACACCTACGAACGGGAAAAAAATGCGCCCATGTCTGAATAAAAATTCGATCATTTTAACCAGTCATTTAATAAAATTTCTTAAGATTCAGATTTCCCTTATTTTTAACCTTACGGGCGAAAAAAAATTCGCCTATGTCAAAAAAAAATCTTGGCATTTTTACCACTCATCTGAAGAAATTTAAAAATATTCAAATTTATCCTGTTTTTATTTTAGAATCATTTGTTTCTTATCACTCTCATTTCACATTTTCAATATCGCACAAATCTGATGCGTACGGACGGAGAAAAATGCGTTCATGTCAGAAGCAAAATCCTTACATTTTGACCACTCATTTGATGAAATTTCTTATATACATTTTTTTTAAATTTATATCAAAGAATCATTCGTAATTTTATTTTTTTTATTTTTTTTTCTTCTTGGAATAATTAAAGACAAGCCAAATTGGCAATTGTGGCATTGCAAAGCATGCCGGGTACTCGCTAGATTCAAATTAATGTTGCATTATCAAACTAGGATATATTTTTTCCTGTTGTTGAATTTTTTGTAATTTTATTTAGAAGAACAGTATGTACCTATAATTTTAAATTCTACTCTGCATAGTTTTGATGAAGTCACTGTCACTATATGGCTATTTTTTTATATGTATGAATATTAAAAAACATTGTTTTTTTTTAATTAAATTAAAATTGTTACACATGCTTAAACCGTAAATTATTTTTTACACCCAGAGTTGTAAATACTTAAATATTGCCCTGGTGGAGAATCGAAACCTTACCTGAAATTTTAGCTTTATCCGTGTTTGGTGACTAAATCTGAATAGACAGGTATTTCCCGAACTTCCCCTAAACCATCTTCTTCCCCTCCCCACTACCTCCAGCTTCACAATATACCACAATTGGGGATGCCATAGTCCACTGGCTCCAAACGGTTGGCGGCAGTTAAAATATCTCAATTTAACCTTCATTTGGGTGATAGTAATTTTTTGAAAACATTAATTTTAATTAGAATAATAATAGGCAAATTTATATAGCACCGTTTTCGTGAGAAACATCACTCACTCCTGGTTTTTATTTTATTCATAGTTAATACCACACAAGAGTCCAAACTGCTTCCAACCGTCTAAAGCCAGTGTGACTATGTCATCCCTAATTGAGGTATATTGTGAGGCTGAAGGTAGTGGGAAAGGAAAGAAGGTGGGGAAGAGGAAGGTTGGGAAGTAACTGGCTATTCAGATCTGGTCACCAAACACGGCTAAATCTATTTCGAGCAACGTTTCGAAGATAAATGGTGGTCTTTCAGCAGGGCCATGCTTAGAGTATTTAACACTCTGGAACGTGCTGCAAATGTCCCATTAATTATTTTTATGTTTATTAAATGCGTCATGACACATTTATTAAATGTCAATTATTAACTCACGCTGGGTTTGAACCCGTGACCTCCGCATTCGAGCGTCTTACAACTCGACCACGGAGGCCAAAGCAGAAAGCTTAAGCAAATAAAAAAATATATTAAATTAAATGAATCGTGTATGTATTCCAAAGTGGTTTACTTATTAACTAGCCTTGAAGTAACAATAAATGGAGAGAGAGCTAATTTTTTTTACCAAACCTGTACAAATTTGGGATAAATCACTTTCTCCGGGTTTTTACGTCGTACACCATGAAAAAGAAAGAGACAACAAAATCTCCAAAATTATCACACCGCTTTAAAGTATTGTTAGAATCTTTTTCGTGTATCTCGTCTCTCGTCTCCGTAGACTCCGCCCACACGTTTTTATACACCAAATAAATTAACATAACACAACGGTTTATTAGGTTACATGCTATATTTTTTTTAATGAAAATATTGTGAAAAAGTGGTTATACGAATAAACAAAAACATTATGTCCACATGCACTATAAATGGATGTATATATACCCTAGGCCTAGTCCTAGCCACGCCCAGGTCTATCCGAGTCCGGCAAACCTCATTAAAACAGACAACAGCAGCGTTCTCTCTTGTATATTATTATTTATGCATTATAAAGATTTGCTCTCCGATACGCTTTATCAAAGTCTCCAGTCGAGAAGGAGTGGGGCCCTTGCAGTAACAGCGTACAAAATATTAAATAATTTGATTGACAATCCATACCTCCTGGAATGTTATAAGTTGTTTGTACCAAACAACTACTGCCAGAGGCGACATCACGATCTGCTGTGCATTCCACATGGCAGAACAGACGTGTTGGCTTAGCAGCGTGACACGGGGTATGGTACTACTAAATAACATGTCTCTTGATATCTTCAACGTAAACCCTGAAGATTTCAACAAAACACAAAATATATATATATATTGCTCTGAGGTACTAGCCATAAGACAATATCGCGAAGCCAGCGTGACGTTTTATTAAAATTTTATACGCCCAGAATGATCTTGCCTTTTTAATAAGAACCAATACTCCGCGCAAGATACACAATATCGTTTTTCGTGTCTCCAATAAACCGACTTGTCATCGCATTAAAAAAAGTGGGGTAAGCTTGTTCACAATCCCTGCGAGAAGAGGTGACCGCTGTCACCCCGCCTAATTGAAATCCAGAGGAAGGTTGACTCTTATTGCGGTGGGTGGCGTGGGGCGGGCGGCCAGGCGGACGAGCGGCGGCGGGGCGGGGCGAGTCTAACGCGGGGCGAGTTTCAGCGGGCGGAGTGTTCTCACGGCCGACATTCATGTGTCAAATGACCGATTAAGGAAAAAAAATTGTTTCCAAATGTGGATATTGCATTCTAAGTGTATTTTAGATAAGCTCTCAGAGCAAGAATATTTTTGGAGAGAGCTAAATATTTTTACTCAACCTTTAAAAATTTACGAAAAATCACTTTCTCGGGGTTTTTACGTCGAAACCGCGAGAGAGAAAGAGATAAGACAAGTTCTCACACAATGTAGCACTGCTTTTATGTATGTAAGCATGTTCTCCGTCTCCCGCGTCTCCAGCGACTCTGACCACGGTTTTTTTAGATTTTATTCTTACCTGTGAAGAAGTGGATATACAAATAAACAAAAACATTATGTCGAGATGTGCTATGAATGAATGTATAAATACCTTAGCTTTAGCCCTAGCTTCGCCACAGTCAGGAAAAAATCATCAATCCTGACTACACTAGCGCTCCCTCCTGGTATGTTATTGCTCTGAAGATCAGCTAACGCTCTTGTTCTAAAGGGGGGTTCTAATGTCACCCCAAACAAGAGTTTTCTGCCATATCTTAGATAAAGATTACTAAAATATTATAAATAAACTCTAAAATACAATAACATAAGATTGTGTCATGAGGTAAGATGAAATGGGGTAACTACGTCACCCCCTTCGGATCGTACGTTTGATTTTACTTTACTTCATATTTTCCTTCAAAAGACAACATAGTGATGATTTGGGCATGACGAGACAACAAAGTTGGTTTTGGCATGTATAGCGAATGAACGAAGAAAGAAGTCTGAAAAAAATATATGGCAAAAAAATACTGGAAGAAGAAGTCGGGGACGCCCGAAGAAGACATGGCACGAACAAGTGAACTAAATACTTGAGTCGGGCCATGTGAAGAATCGTAATAAGAGAAGAGTATGTATGAGACGATGTATAAATGTGAATGAAGCAAGGAGTGTGTGCCGAGACAGAGTATGATAGCGGTCCGTCCTCTCCTCTTTCCCTCACGGAGAACGGTGTGATGTTTATTTTGTTAGTAAGTTAAAAGGCAACATTTTTGCAAAGTCACCTTATTATTACGAATATATTCTTGCTTTGAATAAAACATTCATTTTTTTCCCGCTGTATAAAAGTAATGTACACTTTTCTTGAAATGCGGTCTCCGCCTAACCCCCCCTTCCCCCTCCCAAGTTATAAGTCTAAGCGAGGCCGTTTAATTGAATCGAGTCCGACCCTGTTGCGTTTAGCAATATCTCTCCCCTGGCCGTATCTGGTGACAGCACCCTAATAGAAAAATCCACGTATCGTTCACGTCCCACCGCCGGGGCACCCGCCCTCCCCCGTGCGAGGAAATCTTCGGCTTATAGAACATACAGGGTATATTTATTTAGTAGAGTAGTGGTTGAAATGCTTGACGTCGAGTCCGGAGGTAGTGGAATCTCATTACCTTTGAATTCAAAGTACCAATATCAACAATGCATAGTTGTTTCCATTGGTATTATTTAATACAATTCTTACCGTTTTTTTATAGTGAATACCACACAAGAGTCCCAACTGCTCCCAACCGTCTAGAGCCAGTTAGACTATAGCATCCTCAATTGGGGTTTGTTGTGAGGCTGAAGGTAGTGGAGAGGTGAAGGAGATGGGGAAGAGGAAGGTTGGAAAAAAAAACATCTGGTCACCAAATACGGCGGAAGCGATTTTAAGCAATACTTCGATTCCGAGTATTGGTCTTCCACCATGGCGAAACTTGAAGTATCTACCACTCTACGTGCCGCAAATAACCCATATAATATTTTATATTAATTAAATGTGAACCCGTGACCTCTGGATTCGTACTCGAGCGTGTTAACCACTCGACCGCGGGGGGCGACAAAATTGACTTTGCATTGCAATTGGAGGTTGCAGGTTCTATTTCTGAGCCGGACCGTCAAAGCATTAACTTTACAAAAACAGTTCTTACTTAAATTAAAATGAATGAAAATTGTTTAGAACCTTGGAGTAAGAATATGTACGGAGAGAGAGCTAAATATTTTTACCCAACCTATACAAATTTACGATAAATCACTTTTTTTAGGTTTTCACACCGTAAACCGTGAAGAAGAAAGAGACAAGACAAGTTGTCACATAATATCGCACTACTTTTAGGTATGTAAGCACGTTTGCGACATAACTCTACGGTTTTTGAGATTCCCGTATTTTTTTTTGATAACAATACTGTGAAAAAGTATTTATACAAATTTAAAAAAACATTTTGTCGACATGTGCTATGAATGGATGTAAAAAAGGTGTGTTCTTGAAAACTCTAGCCACGCCCGAGTCATAAAAAATCAACAATCCTGACTAAACTGTTTTGCAATTGTTTACCTACGTGTATATTCGTACTCCAAGGGTACAACATAAATATGCCCACAAGAAGTTTTGTTACTGTAACTTTTTTCAGTATAACTAGAACTAAAATATATATTTTTTTACCATACAACAAGTATGGAAAGAATTATATTGATATTGTTAAATAAATCTTTAACAAAAATTAATGCATTTTTTATCTCTGTAGAAACAAAGTAAACAACACCAAAAATGTATTTTTCTTCAGAGGTTTACGATGAGACGGCGAAATTGGAAAGGAAAGCATAATGAATGCCTAAACAAATATTGTTAATTATTTTAATCCAATAAATAAACATATTTTTAATCACGTCATTAATTGTGTCGATAATTACTTACCCGTTCGTAGCAGATACGAAAGGTTTTATTTTGTATGAAAATAGCAGTGGCGTGCGGTGATTTATTAAAAAAAGAGTTTTTTTTTAAACGTAATTTTTATGTTTTATTATTAATGATATTGTTGGTGTCTGCACGCTTAAATATTGCACAAATATTTATTCAATCTAGTTTATACGATTAGCTTTTACTTTACCGCCTCCCCCAAGTCAAAAGGACGTAAGAGATAGTCGCTCCTTTTCAGGAAAGTTTCCAGAAGAGTATCACCCAACCTTCATTTTTCCCATCTCCTTCCCCTCCTCACTACCTTCAGCATCACTGCATACTCCAATTAGGGATGCCATAGTCTCATTGTTCTAGACGGTTGGGAGCAGTTGGGACTTCTGTGCGGTTTTATAAAAAAAAAAGAAGAAAAGAGAGGTGTTTCTAGATACCAAATATTGTTTCTACTTAAGAGGACATATTACCTTATAAAATGGACGGAATCAAAACAAAATATTTTTTATTTCTTAATTTTCTACCGAACACGTTCTTTTAAATTATACATGCTCTAATAATTAAACCGGTTTGTAGCTGAGTGGACAAAGGCGTCGGATTCCCACCCGGGCGTCGTGGGTTCAATTCCTCTGATAGCTAAGTCCTCTATCATTGCACAAGCAACATCTTCCGATTACTATGGTGGCTATAGGAGTTTTTCAAATATTGTTAAGTTATTCGTAACCCGGGAATGTTTGTCTTTCTTAAAAATAAAAATAAATTGTGATAAAATATATTTATCCTTTATTTACAGGTAAGTGAAATCAAATGCTAAAAAATATAAGATTCTATTAAGAATTCGTTATAATCAATTGAAAAAATCACCGTGACGTTAGACACAGCATACACCTCCAAACCGGCTGGCTGTAGTGCGGCGAACAATTCAAAAAGAGCAGAAACATCAGACGACAAAACGAATATTTGGCGCCCGGCTGAAAGGATATAATGTTGAGTTTGCTGTAGGAGGCTTAAAGAAGCCAACTACTTAAGGTTTGAATTTAAATTGATTATGATCATATTACTTTAGTCCCAAATATTATCATAGGAAACTTACGGAAAGTTAATGATTTATCGCATTGAAAAATAAATTCTGATCCTTACCGGTAATGTTATTCACGAAAAACCATTTTGAAAATTGTTTAACGATAAGCATGTGAATGGTATAGGTCAGCTTTTATTTATCTAAAACATCACTTACCTACATCCTGAGTGCATCCGTTGAAAATATTAGTTTTTTGTTACAGATTGTCGGGTACGCCCGTATAGCTAGAAACAGTCAGAAATCATCAAATACCTTTGTGTCTATTTAAAGTAAACTGATTTAAGAAACGCCTTCTCAGTAATAGATCAATCGTACCAATCTACGCTAGTCAAATTATAGAGTACGAAGAATGCTGATACCAAAGAGTTTATTACTATTACAAACTTTATTTTATTATTAGTATTACAATTTATAATAATCAATTATGGAATATATTGCATTGCACTACTCCTGCATACCTTCTGGAATATTTTTTTTATCATTATATAGATTTGTTTCAGTCTTCATGAAGAAGCTGTGTCCGCCACTGCTCTACAAGCAACGCGAGTACCACCCTTCTGTGCGCAACATTACCTCCGTCTAAACATCATAATTAATTGATCCGGCCAGTGTTTACCGGACAACTCGCTAATTGGAGGAGCCCAATTATACCCGGGCGGGGGTGATGGGGGAGACTGGGGGACTGAGGACTCAGGGGTGGATGAAGCAGCCTCCGTCACCCCCCCCTCCTCCTCCTCGCTCACACCCCGAGAGGCTGTGTCTCTCAACACAGCGCCCGGAGTACACTAACAGTATGGAGGATGGACGTATTATCCAATTAGTGGAAAAATTACGGTAATTATTAGACAACATAATGAAGTCACCACTCTCTAAAAAAACGTATTTCTACTAAGTGGACTATTTCAAGATGTCGGCAGGAGTACAATAGCGATATACTTCACACCCCACAGCTACAAAAGTGCGTATAAAAATAATCTAGAAAAAAAAATGATTTAATACCAGAAAAATAAAAATAAATTCTAATACTAAGCAGCTTTTACTTAAAGCTGCTTCTTGGATATGGGAATAATGATGAAACAATATCTCACAACTAAAAGTAGATACGTAAATGAAAATTCGGAAACCAAAATTCAAAAACATATATCAATCAAGGAAACCGCCGACAAAGGTTTAATTTCATTATATTATATTATAATCTAATCACCTATACGCTCGTAAATATCAACTCCAAAGAATTATACAAAAACAATTAAGGGTTATCAGAAACTTTACTTTCTGATAATGCAAACATTTTAATATTATTACATAACCGTATTATTTTATTAACTTTATGTTCCGCGAGTGAAATAAAACACGAAATTTATAGCTAGTTAAAGTCCTTATATTTACAGTGTTTTGCTGATTGCGAGTCAAGCCCCTTTACCAGGTAAACTCATGACCATTACCACCTTAAACACCGGTAGTATTTTTAGTCAAGATAAAATACTTAACTGTGGCGTTTGACGCAGCGTGCATGTTCGTACCGGTCGGCTGTCGCGCGACGAAAGATACAAAAAGACCATAAACGCCACACAACTACACGAATGTTAGGCGCACGGCAAAGGGGGTATAGGGTTGAGTTTGCTGTAGCAGGCCTAGATGAGCAAGCTACCCGATGTTTAAATTTGAATCAATTCTAATGAACGCAATTCAATAATCTCAAATGTTTTTAACGGAATATCTCGGGAAGTAAATAATTGAAAATCCTTTACTTGAAAGTGTTTTACTTTATCACAATTCATGCCCTTTTGCCAGGTAAATCCACGACCATTACCACCTTATACTGCCAGTGTTTTAAATGAAGATAAAATACTTGTATCAATAAACTTTCAGAAGCCCTGTTTCCTGTACTTCTTTGTCACCACATCCCGTAAGCCTTTCTCCCCCACCATCCCCCCTCACGGTTGTTTCAGGCTTACCTGAGCAACACTTCCATCTTCCTTTTCCTCGCTTCCTTCCCGCTAAGCCTCTGAAACAATTATTCTAACAATGTAGCCTTTATTACTTACAACACATTTTATAGCCCGCTATATGAGAAAACTAAGTTAAACAACTCATGCTGCAAATAAAAATCTGACGGTTTATTGCGGCTGTGAAATTATTATTTTAATGGGTAATGTTTACCAGTACCTACCGACCTATTTTTTATATATTTTTTAATGTTAACAAAAATGTTGGGTATAAAAATCTCTTCGTTTTTGTATTAATATGTAAAGAGATTTATTTATTTTATATATTACAAAATAATACTAAAACTGAAAAACTTAAAACGTGTTCTAAGACAAGCCGGCTGCAGAAAACCTTTAAATAATTTATCTTTTTAAACAGTTTTTTTGCCGAAAGCAACGAAAAGCTGCAAACAAAATGCTCTTCCTGTGTAGAAAGTCTAGTACAATGCTACACTTTTTTAACTAACGAGGTTATTTTCTTCAAGAGCTTTGTAACTTTGAAATATTAATCATGCCGACAAAAATAAGATACGAGGCCATGTATTGTCCGTTTCCCATGTTTTAATTAGAAAAATAGTATTAATATCACTAGTATTTTAAACTATTTTACTGTGTATAAATAGCACTGTATTTTTATACCGCATAAGAGTCCCAATTGCTCTCAACCGTCTGGAGCCACTGGCACTATGTCATTCCCGATTGGGATTTGTTGTGAGGCTGAAGGTTGTGGTGAGGGGAAGGAGATGGGAAAGACGAAGGTCGGGAGTTATAATTATCATTTTTAAAGGTTTTGTTGGTTTGTTGTACTGTACTATGATGGCCTCTGTGGTCTAGTATATACATATGTGTATACACTCGACAATATTTATACATACAATATGTGTCATTTAATTAATATAAAATTATAAATAGTATATTTGCGAGACGTTCCAGAGAGGTAGATACTCTTAAGTATCGTCCAGGTGAAAGACCACCATTCAGAATCGAAACGTTGTTTGAAATGGCTTTGGCTGTGTTTGGTGACCAAATCTGAATATTCAGGTACTTTCCAACCTTCTTCTTCTCCATCTCCTTCTCCTCCTTAGTACATACCCTTACAACGTACCCCAATTAGGGATGCCATAGTCTCACTGGCTCTAGACGGTTGGGAGCAGATGGGACTCTTGTGAGGTATTCACTATAATTTATTTTCTTAATAATTAGTAGTTGAGTGGACAAATGCATCCGATTCCCATCCGGGCGTAGTGGGTTTAATTACTCTGATAGCCAAGTCCACCATCATTGCACAAGCAAAATCTTCCGCTTATTATGATGACAGCAAGAGTTTTTCAAATATTGTCAGATTATTCGTAACCCGGGAATGTTTGTCTTTTCTTTAAAATATATATATAAATATATATATATATATATATATATATATATATATATATATATATATATATATATATATATATATATATATATATATATATAAAATATATGAAATTGAGTATTTTTAAATTTAATATAACCTACTTATCCTTTACACTGGGTATATTTTTTCATTTAGCTACTAAACATGCCGGCATCATTTTAATACTTCTCAGCGCACTTATATCGGCCATAACGCTGCCGATAATTGGACATGAAATGAAAGAGGGTAGTCGGGAACGTGCTGCCCACGGCTGCTACATCTACCAGGAGCGCAGAGCCGAGAAGGGGTAGGACCCACCCCCCGAGAACTGGCCCCTTGGCCGCAGTAATGGAAAGACCACCGAACTGAAAATTTCTCATTAGGGGCACATCCAAGCCACGGACGGAAAAAATTGGAGTCAATGCAACATGTTAAGAACAGATTTCCACAGTTTTCTATTTCTAGCAGAGTACACGCGATGTTCGCTCCTTTGCTGATGAGTTTGAAGATACAGAGTGGAAAAAACTGCATCCTAAATCCTCCATCCTGATTTTTACTACGCTTGCATGTATTATGGCCATTTCACGATTTGAATGCAATCTTCGATTGGCGAAACGGTTGTTTTTGTGTAAAAAATAAGTAAGGCAGAGCTTAGTAATCTTAAAGCGCATGTAATGTTTGTAATTACTTAGTTTTACTAACCCTTTATTATGTTCGCGTTCAAAATTTAATATTCAGCACAATTTAACGCTTATTTAATGTGATTTAGACCGGTCGGTAGCTGAGTGGACAAACGCGTCGGATTCCCACTCGGTCGTCGTGCGTTCAATTCCTCTGCTGGCTAATTCCTCCATCATTGCACAAGGAACATCTTCCGCTTCTAATGATGGCAGTAGGAGTTTTTCAAATATTGACAGATTATTCGTAACTCGGGAATGTTTGTCTTTCTTTTTAAAATAAACAAAAATTAAGTGGCAAATAAAATCTTGCTTTACTTTCTCCTGTTTCAAAATTCGTTCTACTTTATTTTCACCCAGCTTCGAATGCTTATGATAATAAAGTATAAAATAGAATAAAATAGTTTTCTTAAAACGAAAATCAAATAAAAACAGGAATTGAAAATTAAATTAAATTACGATTAATACAAATGTTTTCCCACACAAACTACAGGCAGTCCCTTTTTACACTGTAGGGAAATCAACTTGAATCTCTTTACTGCGCTGCCATCCTTATTGCTGTAACCCACGCATCGCCGTAAATTACACCCTGGTAATTTTTCTCAATCAATATTGGACGTAGTTCATCATCAATTCATCCTCGGTGTTGATGATGTCAAAGGTTTTTCAGAAAAAAATTAACATGGAACTAGATAAATTAAAATAATTTGTTTAATTTTAACATATTTTTGTCACTACAACAGAAATTTAGGTACATAAAAAAAAGTGAAAAAATAACTGCTTCTAAATTTTTTTACCTAGAAATCAGCAATAAAAAAGCTTGTTCATGTTTCACTTACGTTACTTTAATCTATGGTTGATATTACTAGGATGAACAGTTATTGCCTGAGGCGTATTTATGGTAAAACCTTACCGCATTACGAATAAACGGATTTTGTTATAAAGGCAAGGCCGTGACCGTAAGCAAGGATGTAAGTTTAGAAAAAGATTAAAAATGGGACACATAAGGTTGTTTAGACGGTTGTTGAAGGACAGGTGGACTGTGTAAGGAGTGTGTCGGGAGAATTTATGTGACGATCTATTCGATGGAGGAAAAATAAGATCAAGAGTTGATCAATTAAAGTTGATGAAGAAAAAAGTGTGTAGACCTAATTGTCTACTGAAAACCATATCGCACATGAAAAAACAACGCCCTGTATCCCACATAAAACAAATTTTACAGAGGACACAAAAAACTGTCTAAAAATCTGATTTTTTTTATCACATTAAAAATTAACACACCATATAATTTTTAAAATGTGATGGTAAAGAACGCAGGGGTAGGCAGAAAGGGCGGACCGCCATACATCTCTGTCTCGGCACACACTCCTTACTTCATTCACATCTATACATCGTGAAATACATAGTATTCTGTTATTCTGATTCTTCACATGGAATGACTCAAGTATTTGGTTCACTTGATCATGCCATGTCTTCCTCGGACGGCCAAAATTCTTCTAGCGTTCACTTTCGCATCATGTATTATTTTCAAACTCCTTTCTTCGCTCATTCGCTTTACAAGCCCAAACCATCTAAGCGTCCCTTCTTGATCCTATTCATTACGCTTACATCAGCCTTGCATTCTTTCCGAATATCCACATTTTTAACACGGTTTTACCGCACATACGCCTCAGCGAACTCATTTCTACAGCATTCAGTCTACTTTCATCCTTCATCTGCCAGTTCTATGCCTCACTGCCATACATCAGGGTTGGTATAAGCACTCCATTGTGGACCGCTAGCTTCGCTTTTTTTTGCGCTAACAGCGTTTAGTACTCCATTAATGGAGTTTCCTACATTAACCTTTCTTTCCTTACATTCCTACATTCCATTTCCTACATTCCTTTGTAGTACATAGAGTGGTACCTATCCAAGGCAGTGTAGTCTGTTTTTGGTGATTTTTGCCGGACTCGGCAGACCTGAGCGTGGCTAGGACCAAGGCTAGGGTAATTATACATCCATTCATAGCACATGTCGACACAATGTTTTTGTTTATTCGTACGACCACTTTTTCTCAGTATTGTCATCAATAAAAATATGGCATATAACCTAAAAAACCCTTAAGATATGTAGAGTTTAGTCTTCGGAGACGCGGGAAACCAAGATCATCCTTACAGTACATAAAAGCGGTGTGTTATTTTTGTTGTTTCTTCCTCTCATGGTGTACGACGTAAAAACCCGGAGAAAGTGATTTATCACAAGTTTGTATAGGTTGGGTAAAAAGAATTAGCTATCTCTCCATACATTGTTACTCCAAGGTATCAGTATTTTAATTTCAATAAAAAAAAATTTATATAAATGAGTTTTGTAAGGTTTCATTTCTCTTCCTCACTGGGGAAAATGATTCAATAGTCAGTGAGTTAAGCAAAGAAATGTCACTATACATTTTTATCTAGTATCTATAGTTAAAGCTCCTCTAAATATTCACGGCTCTGATTCGTTGATAAAATGAACAAAGTAGTAAGAAGAGAGTGAGAAGTATTTAGGTTTATCTGAGAGAAGTTGAGTGGAACGGCAAATACTTAAGTGTATTCAATACAAAGAAAGTATTCCTTTGTTATGACATAACATTACTATCTCAGAGTGCTTTGGCTTTATTTGCCATTTTATTATTGATGATTTCACAGCAAAATATTCATGTTAATTTGTAATTTTCTTTTATTGCTGGGCAAATATTTTTTCCATCTATTTCATTAAAATATAGGACGTTCGTTCATTCCATTCGAGTAATGTTAGCCTCTCAGAAGCTGGGCGTATTGTACAGGGCCCGCAGATATTTTACTATTACACAACTGCTGACCTTGTACAAATCGCAAGTGCGCCCCACTATTGAATTTGGCAACCACTTCTGGTTTGGAGTCCCAACATACATGAAAAAACCCTAAACTGTATAGGAACGGACGGTTCGTTCGATAAACAAACGGATTTCAATCTTTGGAGCACACTACCGGTATTTCAATGAAAGATGCTCTGATGGACTTGCGTCATTGATCTCTTCGGCATCGGTGCATAGCTAGGAAATTCGCCAAACGCGCGCCCAACATTTGTACACGGTCGACATTCCATACGTGAGAACGGGTCGCTTCTACAACTCGTTACTGTGTTCAAAAGTTCGGCTGTAGAATAATTTGCCAGCCTCTTCGTTTTCTCTCTTCTACAACATGGGTTTCAACACCCAGGCTCACTCCTTTCTTTGCTCAAAAAGACCCTCCATACAGCATCCCCAAAGATGGCATAGGCTATAAGAGAAAATATTTCCCTCAGGACTTGATTTGTGGAGATGATGTTTAAAAAAAACTTAAGTTTAATTAGCCGCAATAAAAATAAAATGTATGTTGCAGAAGTGTAAAATGCTTTATTTAGTGGTACAGAACATGGGTTATCATTAATGTTTTATGTAATAAGCATAAAATAAATTAATAATAGCTAACTATCTATCTTTTTCACAATAAGCTTTGTTTTATAAACTTTGTGGATTTGCATGATGAATTAAATAAAAATACACTGTTTGAATCCACTTTATTTGGTCGACTAGTTTTGATTCAACTGAATGTTCTTCGGGACTTAAAAATATACTATTATATATTTAAATATATACTACAGTATATTTTTAAGCTCCGAAGAAGATTCAGTTGAATTGAAACTAGTCGACGTATTTACACCAAATAAAGTGGATTCAAACAAAGCGTATTTTTATTTAATTCAAATATCTATCTGTTAAAAGAGTTGTTTGGTGTAAGCTGGAAACAATGAATTTATTTTCGACTATTTTTTCTGTAGTTTTTTTTTCATCTTAGTTTTGTTAAATTATGGTTTTTTTATCTATAATTTAAGAAAAAATTACAGTTTTATGCTAAATTAGACCTTCTTTATCTTAATCATTATTTCATTATTAACGACTTTTCTCGCTTATCCAAAATTTTTTAACATTGACAAAGACATATTAAGTCGTCGCTTTTGAAAGAACGACAGTCCTAGACATTTGTATTAGTAAAAATATTAGTTTTTAATTCATTTATAAGGCCTCGTGAATTGCTAGTATAGTTATTTTCTTTTGTAAAACGCCCTTAAGACGTTTTCTTCCGAAAAATAGAATAAGAAATCAATTGCTATGCGGTTTTCAATGTTTACAAAAAAAAGAAGATCGACAAGGTTCTGGTGTAAATTTAAATTGTATTTTTTTTTTAAACATGATTGAATTAGTATGTATTATTTTCGTTCTGGCAATGGCTTATGCTGGGTAACTACGAGTTAATACTAAAACAATTTTTGATTCAAGGAAATCCTCATCCAACAATACCGGTGGTCCACCATTGACGGAATGTATCGAATTACGTTCATTAATTATTGTTCAGCTGAATTTTTGCCGTACAAATAAGTACAGGATAAATTCCATCACTGTCAAAAAGCTGCGAGAAAATTCCTTGAATTCACAACGGATTCATTTCAATATTGCCACCATGAATATTCGCTTCAATGCAACTCTCCCAGAAAATTGATGATCCTTGTAAGTAAGTAGATAGGTGAATATGTTATACGTGTGTACTTAGTGTGTACTATTGGACGTTGACGATTATTCGAAACAACGGCACCGCCGTTATCGTTGGCAGTTGAATATAACCGTTCGAAATAGCGTCGACGTTGACGCGACGATGTTGATTTAATAAAAATAATCTCCTGTTGAAAGAGTTGAAACAGTTGGACCGTTGGTACTGTCATTCGGGTGTTATTTTATAGCGCAACAGCCATATCTTACTACCCACCGGTAGATTCGCTTGACGCTAGGCGCTACGAATCGGTCTTTTTTGGATAGGAAAATCCACAAAGATGTCTAGTAGGGAGGTGTACAACCAAAAGATCATTTATAATTTCGTATTATATCATTAACGGAGTATACATTCTTAAACATTTTTGTTTACTAGCCGCTGAAGATAAAACTATAAGTTCATAATCAGTGAGTGTTCATACTACGCTGCGTTGAATAATATTCTTATGTAGCTACTGATATTTATAATATTTACTAATTAACTATTAACGTTAATTTTCGTCAATAGCGTTGGACGTTGACGGCATCAAGCTGTTATTTCCAACGTCTAGTTATATTTTGAGACAGTACTTGTTTTGTACGCACAGATTTATACTCACGTCATATATAAATAAAGACTAATTTAAAAATAAATTAATATTTTTAGTTTTTGCGTAAAATAGTAGAACTCTTATATAATGTATACAATTGAATTTTAATCAAATTTAATATTACTATCATTTAGTAGTACTAGTTTTATTTTTAATGACAGGTTTTTCTGCGTTTTACCATTACCAAATTGCAGTTAGGGCACATGGAAACGACTTATTCAAATGTTTTTAGTTAACCTAAGTCACATTAATTAAAACTGAGAATGTGAACAATGAATTAAAAAAATCTTTATCTGTACATGTACCAGTATATGTGTGAAGGCTTTGCTAATTGAATGATATAACGGACCAGTACGATTTTTTTGCACTTTATATCAACTAATTCTAAAATTTCAGCGTATTTTGTAACCGTTTGATTTGATCATTATTTATTTATTAACGCCCTGATGGGCTTTTACATAGTAATTTAACATAAGTGAGTGCATTAGTACAGAGTTTAAAAAGGATATTCATGAAATAATACAGTAAAACGTTATGAGAAATGAATAGCAACAAAAAATAAAATAATAATTAATAATAGTTCCCATAAAAGTCTTTTAAATTTTGGCAAATTCATATTAAAGATGTCAATATTTGAGGTGTATTCATCTCCGAGTGTATGTAGGCGAGAAATGGATGCATGTATGTGGTAATTGGTAGTGAAATTATTGTTGCAGAAAAGTGTATTTTGCCGAGTAATAATTAATTAACTATAAATAATTTATTTTGTGACTGCATACGTGCTTGCGGGTATGAACTTTTCGAAATTGGAACTGACGTCAATTGAAATTACCAAATTTAAAAATCCCTATAATGTATTTTGGTAGACATTATTCCATATTTAAAATGGGTGGATTGAAGCAACTAATATTTTTTCTTGGCAAGTCAAGTTACATTCCGTGATTTTTCACGGGTAACAACTAGTGATACATATATTTATGTATTTAAAAAAAAAAAACAAACTTACTTATGATTTTATATTTAATTCGGTTTTCTTCGTTTTTATATGATATTAACCCTCATTTCTCCATTAATTCATTTTGAAGCAAATAAATCTTTGTTAGCTTAAGATTAATGGTTTTTCATTTTTCTTAAGTGAGGTTATGTTTTAAATTTTAACCACACTTGCCAAAGTTCCATAATCTATCTGGCAGTATTGTACATACAGCTGACATGTGATATTCCGTTTATGTTCAGCCATTGAGTGGATCAATACAACATTTTATTTTTATTACATTACAGGAAATTTTATATCACGTATCCAATGTTTCTTTATTACTTTATGGAAGTTATTGTCTGAATAAAAAGCCATTAATGCCGCAGACTACGAGGCAGCCTCCGATTTCAGCCAAATAAATGAACATCATAAACGTCTGAGTGTAATTACTATATAGCATCATCAAATAATTTAACTATGTTTATTTTTCGACTGCTTTGGTTAGTGTCTGAGGAATTTCTTTAAATCTCGGAGGCACACGCATATCTACTTATTTAGAAGCTAGCATTCCACAATGGAGTGCTCATACCAACCCTGATGTATGGCAGTGAGGCACGGAACTGGTCGAGGAAGGATCAAAGTAGACTGAATGCTGTTGAAATGAGATTCCTAAACGTACGTGCGGTAAAACCATGTATTACCGTATTAAAAATGCGAATATCCGGAAAGAATGCAAGGCTGATGTACGCGTAATGAATAGGATCAAGAAAGGGACGCATAGATGGTTTGGGCATGTGAAGCGAATGAACGAATAAAGGAGAGTGAAAAGAATATATGATGCGAAAGTGAATAGAAGAAAAAGTCGAGGACGCTCGAGGAAGACATTGCACGATCAAGTGAATCAAATACTTGAATCGGGTCATGTGAAGAATCAAAATAACAGTAGAGTATGTGTGGGACGATGTATGAATGTGAATGAAGCAAGGAGTTTGTGCCAAGACAGAGTTGTATGGCGGTCCGTCCTCACTACCTACCCGTGCGGAGAACCGGCGTGATGGTTAGTTAGTTAGTTTTTTTTTCTCGTGCCATTTAAATATGGAACCGAGAAGAATGGAAGTTGATTCAGAAGGTCATCATTCAGCGATGGGCATTCACCTGTTGATCAACACGGCGGCTTCCGTGTTCGGATATATCATAGGGTAGAGACCCTATCATGAGATATCACAAATAAATTTCAATTATTTCGCAATAAAATTATATAGCTCTCTCCCTCTCGAAATATTTTTTTTACCAATTTACCGGATTTAAAAAATGTAATGTGTGAATTGAATTGCATATAATATTTGTTTTTCTTCTTTTGCTAATCTGATAAATTGATTGGCCACTTAACGAACAATTTTGATGACGGCCTCCGTAGACGAGTGGTAAGACGCACGACTACGAATCAAGAGGTCGCGGGTTCAAGCCCGGCGTACGCAGATAACTTGTATTTGATTAATATGTGCCACAACACATTTAATTCATATAAATTTATGCTATATTTGCGGCACGTTCCAGAGTGGTAGATACACTAAATATCGCCCTGGTGAAAGATCACCATTCAGTATCGAAACGTTACTTGAAACGGCTTTAGCCATGTTTAGTGACCAGATCCGAATAGCCAGGTACTCTTAATCTTCCTCTTCCCCATCTCCCTCTCCTCCCCACAACCTTCAGCCTCTCAACTTACCCCAATTTGGAATGCCATGGTATCGCTGGCTCTACTAGACGGTTGGAAGCAGTTAGGACTCTTAATATTTCGATGATTTGTATAGCGCCGTTTTTGTCAGAAATCACCTCAAGGGCGTGTGGTATTACCAGTTAAAAAAAGGAAGATAATGTGCAATGCATCCTTGAAGTAACAATATGTGGAGAGAGAGCTAATTATTTTTACCCAACCTATACAAACTTGCAATAAATCACTTTCTCCAGGTTTTTACGTCGTACACCATGAGAGAAAAAGAAACGACAAATATAATACACCACTTCTATGTACTGTAACGATGATTTTGGTCTCCTGGGTCACCGCAGGACTCCGCCCACATTTTTAAATCATTTATTTTTATTTTTGGATGATTTTTATAGCGCCGTTTTTGTGGAAAATCACCTCAAGGGCGCTGTACAAATCTTAATTTCTACTTAATATTAATTCTAAGTTTAATGGTCAGTAGTCAGAGTCAGGAGCCGAGTCCAGCGGTGACCAAAGGTAGCCGAATTCGTCGCCGATGTCGGAAGGCGGCTTGGTGGTGGGCGGCGTCGGCTTGGGCGGCACGGGCGTCGTCGTAATCGTGGTCGTCGGCGCTGCGGCGCTGGTCGTGGTGGTCCTTCTCTTCTTCTTGCGGAAAAACTTGCGCAGCTACCCAGGCATGTTTGTTGCTGAAAAACTGTCATCGGAGTCCTCCAGAGTCAGAGTATGCTGCGCTGGTGAGGAGTTCACCAATCCGCCATTTTTCTTCTCGACTGCTTCAAACCCTGTCCCACGCTCTTCTTCCTCGTACCCATTGCCCCTGTCGCCCTGGGCTTGGAGCCGGGGAGGCGACGAGGACACGCAGACCAGGAGATCCTTGAGGCTGCAGAGGCCGATGAAGGAGCCGCCGGAGGACAGCCAGGTGAGGGCGGAGACGCACACTCCACTGGGGCTGGCCTCGAACCCCGCAAGTGGTGTTCGTAGAAACTTCATTGCTGAGCTGAAGCTTAATTGGGGATGCCATAGTCCCACTGGCTCTAGATAGTTGGACGCAGTTGAGACTCTTGTTCGGTATTCACTGGCAGGTCCCATCAGATAGACACAATTTTTAAATGATTATTATTTTAATTATTATTTATTAATGAATTAATTTATTTTTTATTTTATTTATTTATTTATTTTATTTTTATTTTATTTTATTTTTATTTTTTTTTTTTTTTTTTTTATTTTTTTTTTTATTTTATTTTTTTTTTTTTGAGTGATTTGTGAAATATCCTACTTATTTGGCGAAAAATAACAAGACTAAAACACGTCAGGCAGCTGCAAAAAAGCGCCACGACATTTCTAACAGGTTATATGCGCAGGCAAAAAAAGAAGAACTGATGATTGTATTGAATTGACAAAAAAAAAAAAAAAAAAGGTCGCCTGCCGGTTACCGGGCCGGCGGTCGAAGGGACGGAACATGTGGCAAATGGTCATCGACGTCATCGTCGTGTGACGACCATTCTCGGGCTTTAACACTGCATTTAAAAAAAACTGATATTTGAAGATTCAAATATTTTCTTAAAAATCGAAATTACGTCGAAACTAGTCACTTTAAAATTATTTAGAGTTTATTCACTTAACCTATACACAACAACGGTAATTTTAGTGTAATTTTTAAGAAGTAATTTGTAAAATATCCTACTTATTTGGCGAAAAATAACGAGAGAGACTAAAAACACGCCAGGCTGCTCCGAGAGCGCCATTACTGTTTTATCATTACTGTTAAATCATGCCACTAGACTTGACACAACTAAACGGTTTTTAGGTTATATGCTATATTTTTGTGAGAACAAAACTGTGAAAAAGTGGTTATACCAATAAACAAAAACATTGTGTCGATATGTGCTATGAATGGATGTATAAATACCCTAGCCTTAGTCCTAGCCACGCCCAGGTCTGCCGAATCCGACAAAAACATCAAAAACTGACTACACTGCCTTGGGGATAGGTACCACTCTACGTACTCTAAGAATACATCACTATACGGAATGCGGCCAGTGACGAGGTTAAAAATCACAGGAAATGATTTCAATTACTTGTGCCTTAGACATTGCCATAAAATGATAACCATCGTGAACACACCGTTTGAAACACTAACTGGTGACTAAGTACGAGTATACCTCGTTCCCTGTACCGTTCGACCATCAACAGTTCCCTATACAGAGATGCCAGGTTTGGCTCCCCGTTACGTGTATTGCCTCAGTTATGAAGAGTTCTCTAGCCCTGCCTGTGCTTACCTGTAGAATTTAAGAGCCTTGATTTTCAAACCTTAAAATGGGACTTGTAGATTGAATAATAATAAAATCAAGATTTAGTTAATAATAGTTTACTTTGGTATTGTTTAATTTTGTAATTATAGAACACTGAACAATTAGTTCGTTAGTTTCCGTACCTGAAAGGAAAAATCGAACATACGATCAAAGGGGGGGTGACGTAGTTACCCTATTTCATATCGCTTATTAACATTTAATATATATTAAATGTTAATAAGCAATATGAAATAGAGTAACTACGTCACCCCCCTTTGGATCGTATGTTCGTATATATATATAGTATATTTGCGGCACGTTCCAGAGTGGTAGATACTCTAAATATCGCCCCGGTGAAAGACTACCATTCAGAAATGAAACGTTGCTTGAAATGGCTTTAGCCGTGTTTGGTGACCAGATCTGAATAGCCAGGTACTTTCCAACCTTCCCCTTGGGTCAGGTGCAGTTGGGACTCTGGTGCGGTATTCACATAAAAATAAAAAAAAGACCAGTTAGTAGCTGAGTGGACTAACTCGTCAGATTCCCACCCGAGCGTCTATTCCTCTGCTAGCTAATTTCTCATCATCTTCCGCTTATAATGATAGTGAGTTTTTCAAATATTATCAGGTTATTCGTCACCCGGAAATGTTTGTCTTTCTTCAAAAAACAAAGCGTTTTTATGACAATCTTATATTTGTATTTAATCTTATAATATATATCTTATAATTTATAATATTTATAGAGAAGTATATTTATAATATTTCAGTATTCTTTCTGCAAGATATCGCACAAAACTCTCGTTCAGGGTAACATTAGAACCCCTCTGCGAAATAGAAGTGTTAAAAAAATAATACATGATACTCCAAGTATCGCCCTGGTGAAAGACCACCATTCAGAATCAGAAACATTACTTGAAATGGCCTGAGTCGTGTTTGGTGACCAGCTCTTTCCCATCTTTCCATCTCCTTCCCTTTCCCATTACCTTCAGCCTCACAACGTACCCCAATTGGGGATGTCATAGTCTCACTAGCTCTAGCCGGTTGGGAGCAGTTAGGACTCTCGTGCGGTATTCGTTATAGAAAAGATATATAAAACAATCGTATTTGAATTTCTTTCCGAACTGCAGAATTATTTCAAATGCCTTTTCAATTTATATTTTAAGCATTGTATGTAGTCTAACCCATTATTATTTCCTAGTTCTCCAGATATGGAAGTGGTATCGATTCTCGACAAGTGATAGACAGTCCTAACAAGTTATGGATGTATATATATATATTCCCAACTAACTACTAGGTTAGACCTGGTTAACCTTCATAACGGAATATGTTAGAAATAATGCAATTCATATTTAACAAACTTTAAAAATGAACACAATTATTCTTAGACTATCAAAATATTTGTAAAAGAATAAACATCCTGAAAAATACCAACTAATAATACATCATGTCGTTTCCCCTCAGGGGTAGGCAGAGAGGATAGACCGCCATACAACTCCTTTAGCACACACTTTTTGCTTCATTCACATTCATATATCGTCTTATACATACTCTTCTGTTATTCTGACTCTTCACATGACCCGATTCAAGTATTATAGTGCCATTTCTTTCTCGGGAGTGTTTATAGTTTCCTCGATGTTTACAATCATATATCACGTTTCAGTAAAAACTTATCACAATTTCCATTAACCTGAAAAAAATAATGATATTTTTTTTTTCTTTAAAACGCTTTATCGATCGTAATTATTATCATTAGAAGCGGCCAGTAAAGCCAACTGGTATGATGAAGGAATTCCCCTCACGTAATGATGTCATTACCGACGTCTCATCAATACCACCTCTCATCAGTTCCCCATTGCGGAGAAGGAGGGAAGAAGACGAGGTGGAAGTAAAAACTGGTGACCCTACCGCGATTTTGCAATTTATCCGACATGTTTGTAATTATATTAGATTAATGGATTGACCCTCTATACTCATGCTTAGAAAAATAATAATAATAAAAATCAATGTTGCGAGGCTGCACTTTTCCAGATTTTTTAATCGGAATCTATTGGCCCAAAGCCAACTGTATTACCACTCTGCCGCGGAGATTACCAAGTCTTAGTAGAAAAGAGACATATAACTAATTAAGAACAGAAACATATGTGACATGGAAGCGAATGAAAGAAAATATTTAGGATGTACGATGTGTGTATTGTGTATTGTGTATTGTAAAGCACTTTTTTTATTTTTTTATAGTAAATACCGCAAAAGGGTTCCAACTGCTCCCAACCATCTGGAGCCTGTGAGAGTATGGCATCTTCAATTGTGGTACATTGTAAGGCTGAAGGTAGTGGGGAGACGAAGGGGATGGGGAAAAGGAAGGTTGGGAAGCTGGCTATTCAGATCTGGTCACCAAACACGGATAAAGCCATTTCAAGCAACGTTTTGATTCTGAATGGTGGTCTTTCACCAGGGCGATACGAGTATCTATCACTTTGGAACGTGCCACAAATATACTATATATATATATATATAAAATGTATTTACGCACACCGGGTTTAAACCCGCGATCTCTGGATTCGTAGTCGAGCGTCTTACCACTCGAACACAGAAGCCATCGCGTTGATCAACAGGTGTATGCCTATCGCTGAATGAAGCCCTTGTGAAGCAACTTCCATTCTTCTCGGTTTCCATATCTACATGGTACGAGAATTAATTCATTAATTCCACTTAATTGAATTTCATCTATTTTAGGACAGAAATTTGACCTTTTCGGCACCAACGAAAGTTAAACATTTGACTTTCAATACTTCAAGTGAAGTATCCTGTCTATTTTCCTATTGTTTATTTTTTTACAGTGAACTTATACGAAAGTTGATTTCCATAATGCTAAAATAATTACAGAATACGTTCAACTAATTATTTCTTCTATAGTAAACAAATTCGGCTCTCTTTTTATCAGATAATGATTGTCGTCGAGACGTGCCACATAATTGGGCATTAGTTTAATACGACGAAGCTCTCGACACCTTCAATGATATTGAATAACAAATGATACAATTTTACGCGAACACGCCCAGCGTTTATTTGGCGCCCGCCAAGAGTAACGAACCGAAACTTTTTGATTGTGTTCGAACATTCGCCTATGTTCGAATGTGCGCCCTCGTTCGAATATTCACGCGTTTGAGGATCGAATGGCCCGTGACTGTAACGAACCGCCTCGTTATATTAATGGGGTGAGCCTCCTCGACGTGGGCTTTCCAACTTGCAACCATGTTTGTAATGTTTTTTGGGTGTTTTAAATTGTCATTTTTTTAATATAGGCGTAGTCCATAAACGACGATTCATTGCATTATGTAAAGCTTTGTGTTGATATCATGCAGGAAAAAAAAGAACTTCTTTAGGAACGAAGCTGGCATTTAAAAAATTAGGTGAGAAGACCTAATTATAAGACAAAACTAGAATTATAAGAATTGGAATGCGAAATTTATTTTTCATACAATTTTCAAAGATTTTATGGATTCATTCGTAATCCTAAAGTTTGGAAAAATGCCATTTTTCTTCATATCCTAATAACATGCCTGTGCTGTGCACTTCATTTTTTAATATAATTTATCGAGTTGGTTTATATTACACGGTATAAAAAAATTAAGATATGTACAAGCACTTTCTTAATACACTTATTCTTACTTCACTTTTTACACCTTCGGGTATCTCATCATACATTTTCATCTGTGGTAATCTTATTCTATTTGGATTTCTAGTCCCATAAGTATGTTCACTATATTAAGAATAATTCCATAAAATATTTGGGAATTCAGTTATTTTAAATTTTAAATGTAAAAATGAGCACATCCCAGAGTATTTTAATTTTTTTTGGGACCCAATTAAGCTCTTCTCCCATTTGTTTTTTTTTTGTATATTTTCCTTTCCTTAGAACGCATCTCATAGCTCTGTTTTGAATAACTTGTAGCTTGTTCAGGTTTCCTTCATTGGCCAAATATCATATCGTAGAGCAGTAGTCTAAATGTGGAACCACTAAAGTTTTCTTTCATTAACTCCACACAGGAGGCCCTGGGACCAATAACTTCCCTCAGGGCTTTTGCCATCTTTGATGATGCTGTGCGGAGGGTCTTTTTGAGGTGAAACGTTTTTATGTATCAAATGTCAACCCTATACAAATGATGGGCGCGCGTTTGGCGAGTTTCTCGACTACACACCGGTGCCGAAGCGATCAATGACGCATCTCTCTTTTTTTATTTATATTAATTTCTAAAAGATCTTGTGGGTCGACAAAAAACAAACGTCATTATTTTTAAAAAATACTTCTGAAAATTGATATTAAAGGATAAAATGATTCGTACCTCTATACACAATATATTAAAGTTAGAAGTTCTTCAGAACCTTCCGATATCCCTTAATTACATCTCATTCCTCCCCCAACCTCTACGAGGTTCGGGCGGCGAAGCCTTCTCTCTCTCCAAGGAGACAATCACTATCGGTGACCGTTTTAGATCACATTGTTTGCTCTATGATTTAATAAGGGACCCATCAATGCTGATCAAATTTCAAACTGGTTGGCAAGTTTTAAATTAATTTGAAAATCTTTGGCGTGGATAGATTGTTTATTTCATACTTGTATGGCAGCAATCAGAAATCCAAACTGAGTGATGTAGAGTAATAGTAAAAATTACTTCTAGCCAGAGTCTTTATTTTAAAGATTTTTTACCTACCTTATATCAACGTTTGTTGAGCGAGCGTTTTTGCGTTTTTTTTAAGAAAGACAAATAAATATTCCCGGGTAGCGAATAACCTGACAATATTTTTTTTTTAAACTCTTAGGCTCTTTGCACTCGGGGCAACCAAAACTCAACTCAAACTGTTTAGCAATTGCATTTGCAAAATGGTTGACAACCGAGCTTTGCTGACGATGCTACTCAAGTTGCTACGATTTCAATCATTATCGAAAATCTCATGAAAAACTTCTACTACTATGACGATAGTAGGAGCTTAAAAAATATTTAGCAATTTTATTTATGGTTTTAAAGTTTTTTTGTAGAATTCCATTTTAATTTTTAGGTTTTTTTTTTTTTAGTAATTTTTATTATTTTAAATTTAAAAAAAAACAATTTTTCAAGTTCTGCTGGGCAATTATTTTTACGCGTGACAGCTGTTTCGCCTTCTGAAGGCATTATCAAACTGAAAAAAAAAATTAACAGGTTATTTCTTAACCAGGAATGTTTACATTTCGTTTTAAAGTTAAAGTTTAAATTTCGCAGTGAACGCTGGCATTGTTATATTGCGTTCAAAAATGTCATTAAGGGTATAATCACAAATACAAGGTTTTTTTCAACTTTCTGAACAAATCTAATGATTTCTTACACGGACATTTAGCGAATTTTTCAAAAATAGCTTGCAAACTCAGAGCGATATTATACAAGGGGGATAGTTTTGCGAAACAGCGTAGTCAGGATTGTTGCTTTTTTCCTGACTCGGGCGTTGCTAGGGTCTTCATGGACACGCTTTTTTACATCCATTTATAGCAAATTTCGACATAATGTTTTGTTTATTTGTATAACCACTTTTTCACAGTATTGTCATCAACAAAAATATAGAAAACAACCTTAAAACCGTTATGTCACATAATAAAACGTAGTGGGTGGAGTCACTGGAGACGCGGGAGACGGAAAACATGCTTACATACCTAAAAGTGGTGCGATATTATGTGCAACTTGTCTTGTATATTTCTCTCTCGCGGTTTGCGACGCAAAAACCCAGAGAAAGTGATTTATCGTTAATTTGTATAGGTTGGGTTAAAATATTTAGCTCTCTCTATATATATTCTTACTCCAAGCTTGCAAATATGGCGCAACTAGAAACTGCAGTGCGCCAGCGACTAGCACGACGAGTTGCGAGAGACTGGCTGTGTCGGCGTTGAAAACTGGTTGCGTCGTGTGCCGATCCCCATTGAAATACACAGGCGAGCAATTTGAGTTGCTGTTTTTTTTAGTTGCCCCGTCTGCGAAGGGCCTTACTTCCATCATTATAAACGGAAAATATATAATAATAATAACAAAACAATAAAATATAATAATAAAAACAATAATTGTAATTATAATAAATAAAATTTAAATAATTTTAGTTTTGAAAAAATTAAGACATTAAATTGAATAAAATTAAATAAATTTTTGAAGAAATCAAAATCAAAGTGTATTGATTATTATAATAATGTTTGTGTGGTTATTTATCTACTTCTACACTCTTCTGGTGTAGTGCAAAGTCCATCATTGTTGACAAACCCCGCTTGGCAATAGCAGCCAGCGACACAGATGGGGGGACATGTCCGAAATTCCTCGTCCTTGTTTTCACAGGTGGTTTCGCAGCCTCCGCAAGGGTTGTAATACTCATTTGGACCGCAGGGCTCGGCTAAGTAAGAAATATCAAACATCAAGAACGTAATTACCTAAAAACTTATCATATCATCGCTAAAAAGGCAAAAGGCTTAAGCGACACATTTGGTTAAAAATGAATTAAACATCAGTTTTTATTTCTGCATCGAATGCTCTGGCTCTAGTTTGATCCTGATGACTTTTGTGACCTTTCAGACATCTAAAATATATTTACCGATCGGGAGAAGGCTTGTCTCAAGCGACACAAGTTTGAGACTTTTTTAGCTTTTTGGTGACTCAGTGAGAACATGGAGTTATCTGAATTAACTTTGTTTTTAAAAATCCAACCAGGTACTGAAGACTAAAGAGTTTTATTGTAAAACAAAAAAAACTTTTAGGCGCTTTGTTGTAAACATTCCAAAATGGTGCCTCAGCCCTTTTGCCTTTCCGGCAACGATTTATCATGGATCCCACCGTAAAATTACTAGGATTCTTTCTCTCTTTTTAAGAAGGATAGGCATTATAGGTAAATAGGACTGGAGGGCTGACAGAGGCAATGACCGAAAAGTTTACGTAAAAATTTCAATTAAATCACTAGAATTTAAATGAACACCGCACAAGAGTCCCAACTGCTTCTAATCGTGTCATCATCGAAGTCAGTGGAACCATGGAATCCCCGATTGGGGTATGTTGTGAGGCTAAAGGAAGTTAGGATGGAAAGGAGAAAGGTAAGAGGAAGGTTGGAAAGTACCTGGTTATTCAGATCTGGTCGCCAAACACGGCTAAAGGCATTTCAAGCAACGTTTCGATTCTGAATTGTGGTATTTCACCAGGGTGATACTTCGAATATCTACTACTCAATATAATGGACGCTTCTAAATGTAATCAAAGGAAGCAAAACTAACAGCACACAATAATACTCTGATATCAGTTCGAATGAACGGTAGTGATGCGTGGAATTGGCAGAGGAAGGATGAAAGTAGGATTTATGCGGTAGATATCAGATGCCTAAGGCATATGTGTGATAAAACCATGTATCACGCAATGAATGGATCTACTATAAGCTCTTTTAAAGAGATTGGGATAGGGATTCTTAAGGGTCAGGCACCCAAAAATACAAGCTTTTTGGCTTTCTAATACAAGCAATACTACAAATGATTTATCTATTTATTCTATACGGGTAGTTGAGGGAAATGTCTAAGGTTTCCAGAGAATACAGTTTATAAAAGGTAATCTTTTAAATTATTTATGAAATGCACACTGGAATTTTAGGTAAAACGTTTGAAATTGGCTGCGCTGGTTTTCAAGCTTCACCTTTTACTGACATTTTAGTATGTTTTTCATAAAATTTAAAAGATTATAGCTTAAAAAATGTATTCACTAGAAACTTTAGACATTTTCCAAACTGCCCACGAAACAGACAAATCATGTGCAGTATTGTTTGTATTAGAATGATACAAAATGACGTTTGGCGCCATTATTGATTTTAATAATAATAATAATCTCCAGTTGGGAGAGTTGAAACAGTTGGATCGTTAGTGCCGTTGGAGTGTTATTTTATAACAGCTATGTATTAATTGCCATTGGTAGATTCACTTGATGCTAGGCGCTACGTATCAGCCGTTTTGGATAGTAAAATACACAAAGACGTGTAGTTGGGAGGTATAAAACCAAAAGATCATTCTAAATTACGCATAACGTCGTTCGGGAAGTATACTTATACTTTTTGTTTATTTAGCGCTAAAGCTAAAACAATAGGTATATATGTTGAGAGTACGTTGCATTAAATAATATTCGTATATAGCTATTGATATCAAACTGTTGACGCAAATTTTCGTTAATAGCGTTGGACATTGACGGCATCCAGCTGTTATTTCCAGCAGCCGGTTATATTTTGATACAGTGCTAATTCATACCACTTGAAAATACTCCACAATTTGTGTTGTTATAAAGACTAATCCGGCACTTTAGGAGTGAGATTGAATTTACACAAAAAAAAAACAAACTGTCAATATTTGTAGATTTAATAATATCAAAAACACTTACGGCAATCTTCTGGGGCTATACACTCTCCGTTGTTCTTCACAAACCCCTTTTCGCAGTAGCAGTCCCCAATGCAGACATGTGGGCAAGTGTTGACATCTTCGTCCTTATTGTCACAAGTTACTTCACAGCCTCCACAATCCTCATAAACTGCATTGAGACCGCAACCTTCACCTGATTGAAGAAATAAATCACATTTACTAAGGTTCGTTGTTCAAATTCTTTTATTTTATTCACTGAACAGATAAGCTTCAGAAGTGTGAACTATCCAGATTTTAACAAAAAAAAACGATGTCGCCAATTTACATAAGACCTTTCAACTCCTAGACCTTACACAGGCAAATGAATTTGATTTTCTGTTAACTGTTAGGGTGCCGAAAAGAATCAAAATCATCAATACTGAGGATGAATTTGGCTTAGAAAAATTACAAAGCGTAATTTAAATCTAAATATTTGATATATTAAAATTATATGATTAATTTAAATATATCTGATCCCGTGTTAAAAATCTTCCTGAAATATCTTCAACATCAGGATGAATTTTAGTTTGGATTAAATTATCAACTATGACTATGCGTGGCATGCAGCAAAAAGGATGGCAGCGCAGTAAAGAGATCTAATTTGATTTTCCTAGAGTATAAAAAGAGACTGCATTGAGTTTGTATGGGAAAACATTTGTGTCAAGCATAATTTTCTTTTTGTTTCCTTTTTTATCTGATTTTCGTTTTCAATAAACTGTGTTCAAGGCTTGGTGAAAATAACGTTGAAAGAATTTTGAAAACCGAAAAATTTTAAGAAAAATACGTTTTTTTCTAACAGAATTTTATTTGGTACTCAAAATACATTTTTCTTTAATTAGCTTTCAACAATTTAAAGAAAGCATTTGATCAATTTCACACGAGGTAAACAAAAAACTTAGCTTACTTCGGGCACACGGACACGCCCACAACACACCTATATCGGTCTATCTCTGCAGCGATTTTAGCATTTAAATTATTATTTGATTTATGCAAAATACTTACTCCAATCAGATATTTGATCAGCCCGCGCTGAAAACAGCGAAAGGTGACTAGCCAATAATATGGTCGACATTAAAATAGTTTTAGTGGACAACATTGTGTTACATAATTATTAATGACTGCTCCACAGATGCACAAACTTCTTTGTTTGATTTCGAACGTGACTGTTGATGTAGCAGCTAATCTTTTTGTGAATTTTTAAAATACATTATCTGTTATCGTCTTATCGAAAGCGTATTTATCTGTTTATATTCTTCAGAACATATCAGAAGTGTTGGATTAGGTCAAATTATCAGTCAAAGATAAAATAAGAAAAAGCAATGTACTATGCATTCACCTGGTGATATAAATTGAAATACAATTATCTTTTTGTTTTCAATGTAATATTGTACAAACAAATCTTTGTAATTTTTTATTAACTTTTGTTTCTTACATTATTTTTTTACATTACCTACCTCACTAGGTCATAAGAACCTGTTCTGAGGTAAGTGATAGTAAGTACAGTTACAAGTTGAATTTTTGTTACACAATGTTCTAGTTTGTCATGAAATGAATGAAGAATTTCAAGTGCTATTTTAGGAGGTCTTCAATTTTCTTGCGGTCCTTACTCATTATCCATTTAGTAATGTTTTGATTAAAGGAATTGGTGATGGCTACAGCCTGTGGTGGGAGTTTGTTGTAAGTGTGAGGCGCGATGGACATACGATGTCTTTGTGCAAAAGCTGTATTGTAATATTATACAAACAAATCTCTGTAATATTATACAAACAACAACTGCATGACATAACAATTATTTCATTACCATTTTATATAATTTTTTCATAGCAATATGATGGACTTATTGAGAGGTGACAATTTCTTCCAATACACTCAGACATTGAGTAGGAATAAAACAGTTATAAAGCAATTTGTATCAGGCGTAATTTTTGTGAATATGAATATTTGTATCGTGCTAAATTATAACACATACTCGTATGTTCTAATACCTAAAAAAAATTAAACCCTGCTAGACGTAAAATAAATAAATAAATGATTTCTGTATGTAAGAAGTAAATTAAATACAGTCCTTATGAATATGTATAAATAAATATGTGAAAAGAATTTATTTATAATTAAAAATTATAATTTCAGTGCCTAAATTATAAGTAATTTCTTACATATGGTACTAGAAGATTCCCTTAGTTGTGTAAATACATTTTATTCAAGTGGAAATGAGACTATAAAGAATTGATGTCATAAAGGTGGGTGGAAATGAATTATTAATTATTCATTTATTATTTTACTTTAACATTTTTTTATTGGTTGGTATATTGCCCATCCCACTAGACATACGCCTCTTGGGATGACAATTTGTAAAAGTGATTTTTTGGCTTCTTAGTACATGACAATTTTGAAAACATAGTAAAAAATGAAAATGTAGAAAATATAGAATAAATATTGTGTCTTTTTTTTTAATTTTAGATTTAAAGGTGTTATCATTTCATCATTTGAGAGAGCACACAGTATATCAGATTGAAATGATTTTTTCATTGCAGAGTTTTATTCCTCACCTAGAAGTGCTTTATTAACAATAAATTGCTGTTCCTCAATCATCACAATACTAATTATGGGTATAATTCTCCAAGGTCCAGAATGTCAAGACTTGTTAACTCAAGCCATAATCTTCAAATTTTTGGTAGCAGTCTAAATGATTTTTGTCATTCTTCACGACTCTACTAAAACTTTGACTAGACCATGGGTTGAATGTTCTCTCTTACGTTTATTTTATCCTTTTTTTGTCATCACTTCATTTATTATTATGTGTGTGCTATTCCTTCTCTGTTGCTCTTTTTTACATTCCGTGTTTTATATGTATTTTTGTAATTCCGTTAATTTATAAACAAATATACTTTTTTTAAATTTATAACCTTTTTTATAGTTCATCTAGAGCCAGTGAGAATATGGCATCCCCAATTGGGATATGTTGAGAGGCTGAAGGTAGTGGAGAGGAAAAGGAGAAAGGAAAGAGGAAGGTTGTGAAGTACTTGGCTATTCAGAACTGGTAACTAAACACGGCTAAAGCCATTTCAAGTAACGCAACGTTTCGAGGATTCGTAGTCGAGGGATGATGTGAAATACTTAATAATTATGTTTTACATTGCGTCAGTATTATAAATACTTTTTTAATAATTATGTCCGCCTTACCAAAAATTATATACAAGGTATCTTTTTTATAATTTGATAATATCAGAATTACATTTTTGAGCATTTTATCAACTCGTATCAGGCAAACAAAGCTCTGCATCTCCTGCAATGTCATCTTACCCTTAAATTGCATCAGCACTGCTGATTACACCAATTAACAGAAACTGAATAAGTCAAATGGCACACATTCACACATATCTTGAGGTCTATTAGATGAATGTTTGTAATTCTAGGGTTAAGATCCGTCGGTGATTGGAACAGAACATTCCATCGCGATAAATAAAAACTAATTAACTAGCGATGCAATATAATTGAATAATATTGTCATCGTTTCATTCTTGCTTCTAAGAATGCCCCAGTGGTAATAATTGGGAACAAAAACCTTATATCAACGGCGGTATAAACCACTGCGGGAATACCGAGATACGCAGAAATATTGTGATGGAATGAAGATCGACAACACGCGACAGCAAGAGAGAAGCCTTAGGAGGGATTTTCGTGCGGTTCTGTTTTCTCTGCTCTTTCATTAATAATAATACAAACTTAAAAGCTATGGCTAAATTTACCATAAAACTAACTAAATACCTAAAGCTAAAGCTAACATTACCTTATTGATATTTGCATATTACTCATTTACATTTGTCTCGGGTTTTGAAAAATGGTTGAACTTTTTGTTTAGCAGTAGATCGATGATTGAGGATCGCGAATCATTGCATACGAAAATATAGTATTATACTGGTGAGTTTAGATTCTAACGGGTTAGGCTAGCTGTGTAAATTAGGGCAATTCTGTTATTTGTGATTTTGATGATTTTTTGAAATTATGAGTTTTGAGTTTAGCTCTGAACTCTGTCGAGTCTTTTATCATTCTCAGATCATATTGTGGTAGTCTATTCCAGGCTTTGGAACCTGACACTCCTTCAGCACGCTCTCCGAACTTTGTGTCTGGTGCACGCTATGGTTCCTTCAACCTTCCGATAGCCGATGACACTGTCGATCTAAGGGTTGACTGTCGTGAATTTGAATCTTCAGGAATACACAGTTCCGATATTAATTACTTTTAGAAAAAGACAAAATTTTCTTAAGTGAATACCACACAGAAGTCAAAACTGCTCTCAACTGTTTGAAGCCAGTGAAACCATGGCATCCTTAATTGGGGTATGTTGTGAGGCTGAAGATAGTGGGGAGGGGAAAAAATGGAGAAGGGAAAGGTTGGTAAGTACCAGGACATTCAGCTCTGGTCACCAAGCACGGCTAAAGCCATTTCCACCAACGTTCCGGCTCTAAATGGTGGTCTTTCATCAAGTTGATACATAGAGTATCTACCACTCTGAAACGTGCCGCAAATATACTATTTATTTGCGCACGCCGGGTTTGAACCCGCGACCCCTGGATTTGTAGTCGAGCGTCTTACCACTCTACCACGGAGGCCGTCTGAATCTATCTTGAATAAAGATTACCACACTATGAACAAAAAATAGGAGATCTCCCGCTATGCAAATACACACTTTCTGGATTCTAGAGTAGGTACCTGATATTGCTTTAGTAGTTTCAAATAACCAAAAAAAATTGATACAATGGAAAAAAAAAACAATGCTAGAGGCTGACCATCAAAAACATCAAGATATTATCGCTGGAAAGGCAAAAGGGCTTAAGCGACACTTTGGTCAAAAACGAGTTAAATATGCAGTTTTAATCAGTTTTTTTTCTGCATCGAATGCTGTGAGTCCGTTTGATTCTGAAGACTTTTGTGGCCCTTTAGCAATTTAAAATGTGTGTACCATTTGAGAGAAGATTTGACTCAATCGATGCAAATTCGGGATTTTTTTAGCTTTTTGTCGCTTCGGATAACTCAGTGAGGCATAACTTTCAGGTTTTTTTTTTTTTCAAAATCTTAAACCATGGTTTTTTACTGAAAACTAATGAATTTTATCGTAAAACATAAAAAAACATTAAAGTTTGTGAGTGGCGTAAACTACATTCTTTTATAAAATCGAAAAGACAATTATTTTGTGTTCAAAGTGTTTTTCCTCGGCAATTTGTACAGAGGTATTTAATGGACGATGCACGATAATTAAAACTAACGACAATTCCTCTCGGATCGAATCTGGGGTCTTTCATATTTCTTCTTGTGAAACAAGAATATCTAGTAAGGAGGTGTCCACTTTTTGCAAACATTCAGCCACCGATGCATACTACGAACCCTTGAGTATAATGTTTCACATTAGGTTGAATCCGTTATTATCAATGCTTTTGAATTTTAAAATAATCACAATTTGTATAGTTTTAACCCTTAAAGAACCTTCAAAGAATCATGAATAATTTTATTTGGACCAGATCACAAAAAAAACTCTTTAACTAATCACCTGCTAGTAAACCGACAATCTTAATTTTTAACCCTATTTAATAAAATTGTTCAAAAACATGTTGTTATATCGTTTTTTTGGCAACTTAATGAATAAACGCAATTCCAAACCTTCCTCTTCCCCATCTCTCTCTTCTCTCCACTACCTTCAGTTTCACAACACACCTCAAATGGGGATGCCATAATTACATTGGCTCTAGACGGTTGGGATCAGTTGGAACTCTTGTGTTCTACAGCTCATCATATAATTGACATTGTGGACTAAAAATAGTTACTAATAATAATAATAATAATAATTGGATGATTTATATAGCTCCGTTTTCGTGACATAAATATCACCTCAAGGGCGTTTTACAGCATAATTATATCCAAAACATCTGAAACCGTGTAAATTTCATGACGTCAGAGCTTAGAATTCAGGACTTTCACGAAATTTGATACCAAAACCAAAAAGATATGATGTTTCAAATCAACCTAGTACAACCACTTATCAATTATCATTAAAAACTGTATCATGTTTAATATTATTGTTATTTATTTCTGCCATTAAACATTAAATTTTCCGAAGAAGGGTTCTAATGTCACCCCAAACAAAAGTTTTGTGCGATATCTCAGAAAGAAGATTACGGAAATATTATGAATAAACTTATTTTTATACCTAAGATTATGTGATGAAAACGCTTTAATAAGCAAGATCAAAAGGGGTAACTAGATAACGGCACCGCCCTTCGGATCGTACGTTTGTTTTTCGCTTTCAAGTATTGAAAGATTAACAGAACTTGATAATAATAAAAATAAATTTAATAAAATTAAATTATGAATTTTAAAATGGAATCTACATATGAAACACAAAAAATATAAATAACCTAGACACGTTTAGTAAAGGATTAAAATGTTGACTCTCGCTGCCAAACATTGAGATCATCAGATGTGTTTTTGTTGTTGTTATGCATCAAAACGTACAAACACAAATCTTTTATGAAAAGTACGCAATCTAAGGCCAAAGGACCCCGGGTATGGCTGCACAATCAGGCGGGTTCCGGTTCTCTGGTCGCCTGTTTGCCGTACAAAAACTGCGCCATTTCGGGCCGAGGCTGTATGGACTATGGGGTTCGGGGTATGGGAGATTGGAAGGTCCAGACAATGAGAAATTTGATGAGTTTTTGCTGCAGGAGCCTTAGTTTAGGGCCCAGATCAATCAGTGCAGCGGGAGACGTGACGGAACTACACAAGTCCTTGCTACTCACTACCATAAGGTGCAAAACTGTCTTCTCGACTGATAAGTTCTTTTAAAAAGATATTTTCTTTTCTATTAAAAATTTTGTAACTTATAGCGCAATGACATTATGTTTTTTTATAGTGATTACCGCACAACTCCCAACGTCCCAACTGCTTTCAACCGTCTAAAGCCAGTGGGACTATGGCATCCCCAATCGGGGTATGTTGTGAGGCTGAAGATAGTTGGGAGAGGAAGTAGATGGGAAAGAAGAAGGATGGGAAGAACCTGGCTACTCAGATCTGGTCACCAAACACGGCTAATGCAATTTCAAGCAACGTTACGATTCTGAAAGGTGGTCTTTCACCAGAGCGATAATAATAGTATCTATCACTCTAGAACGTGCCGCTAATATACTTTATATTATTTTATATGAATTAAATGTGTTGTGACACATATTCATTAAATAAAAGTTATTGGCGCACGCCAGGTTTGAATTTTTCTCTGGATTCGTAGTGAAGCGTCTTACCACTCAACTACGGAGGCCGTCATGTAATAATTAAAAGGTATTTTTTTAAAGTGAATACCGTACAAGTTGTATATGAAGTTCAGAGCTAAAAGACTTACCGCCATAGTATGGAGATCGTCTTTTGATTGCGTTGAAAGATCATTGCAAATGGTTCGCAATGATTTTGCAATCGGGCAAACGATAATTAATAACAATAAATGATAAATAAAATTACACTTCCCATCATTATAACTTACTACTTAAGATTATGTAATTGCTCTTTTTGTAACCACGTAACCACGCTTAACTTATGGAGAGTATAATGAATTTACAAAAAAAAACATCAATTATAACTATAATTTAATAATAGCATAAAAATGGGTCACTATACTAATTATGGGTATCATTCTCCACTGTCCAGAATGTCAAGGCTTGTTTACTCAAGCTATGGTCTTGAAATTTTTGGTACCAGTCTAAATGATTTTTGACATTCTTTATGACTCTACCAATACTTTGTTTAGGCTTGCCTCGAATGTTCTTTTAAATGTATATTTTTGTCATTGCTTCATAAAAATATTAGGTATGTGCTGTTCTTTGTCTGTTGCTCTTTTTCCCATTTCGTGTTATGTATTTTTTATAATTAGTCAATGGTCCATTTGTTTATTACTAAATAAGGAAGAATATGTATGTTTTTAATTCTATGATAAATTCATATCAATAAATAACCAAAATTATTAACAATTGTATGCAAAACACCAAAATGTATTTCAGACGATTTTAGTTGACTTTGAAATACGTACAGTTTATTTTTAAAATGAGTTGATATAATGCAAAACCCAAAAAGGCGTGAATAAATAATTAAAATAAAACCGAAAATTACAACACTGCTGTGAAACTGGAAAGAAAAATTGTGAAGTTATTGATTGGTATGTGGAAAAACGTGTGTGAACATATAAAAGTATTGAAGTAAGGTACTAAGACAAGTATTTTAAAAGATAAATCATAATCCATTCATCTTTTATGATTAAATTATGTTGGATGGACATAATTTATGTTGACAAGCAAAAAATACGAGATGAATAGATGGATTTTTTAATTAATTCTGTTGGTACTAATTGCGAAGGGAATTCTGCTTGCGATGGTGTGAACGGAACCAAATAATGAAGTACAAAAATGTGGCTAGTTTTGTGGCACCGAATTTTCGATATAGAAATAAAATCAGCGAGGAATGTTTATGGGGAACCTTCGTGAAACGCTGTGGTTTTTGTTGCGTAATGTAAAATACACAATTTTGAAAACCCATTGTGATTGGGTTGCTTCTTCTCAAATGCATTATTAGAGGGGTACATTAATTTATTATAAAAACAGGAGATTTCATAAAATAATTTTATGTTTTAAATATTAATATTTCGTAGCCGGCTTTGGGGTTTTATACTGTTTTTGGATGTTATCCCAGTTAAACCAGTCTCTTAGATACCATGTTAATTATTTTCATCTGCCAGCGCACATAGGAGTTTCCGATGTTTCGCTCTCGACTTTGAGACATATTGACCGTGAAAAAAACAATTCATGTTACCTTGGCCAACTGTTTTTGTGACTTTTTCAACCATCTGTGATGTCAATCAATATAGTTGATACATTTTAGTAGATACTCTAAGTATCGCCCTGGTGAAAGACTACCGTTCAGAATCGAAACGTTGCTTGAAATGACGCTAGCCGTGTTTGGTGACCAGATCTGAAAAGCCAACCTCTTTCCAACCTTCCTCTTCCTCTTCTCCGTCGTCTTCTCCTCCCCGCTACCTTCAGCCTCACAATAAACCCCAATTTGGGATGCCATAGTTTCACTGGCTCTGGACGGTTGGGAACAGTTAAGACTCTTGTGCGGAATATAAAAATAAATATATATTTTTTTATAAGTACGTAATTGAAATATTTGCATTCCTATCTACCTACTAATTCATTGTATTTTTTTTCCAGATTTAAAATCTTTTTTTTTTTTTAATTTTCTATTATCTTTTAGCTTTTTTTCAACAGAATCATTAGGGCACAGGATCACAGTTTGCTATAAAAATAATACTGTGAGCTGAAAATATTTGTATTTTCATAGAAATCAATTACTTTTTGGTTTGACATATTCAATTAAATAAAAAAATAACTTTGTATAAGACCACCGATTTTTTTATATCCGACTGGTATCGCTTAGCCTAAGCATCATAAGGGTACAAAATAAAACTAAGACATAAAAATAAAATAATAATATCCGTGGTCTTTTACAAAGTAATTTTTACATTTCATTAAAAAGATTTGCGTTGTCCTAGAATTTGCACCAAAACGTTCGGGAAGAGTTCCATTTTTCGAACTGTTTCTTTCGTAAAATTTTAATGGGACAGGTAAAAATCACTTGGTATCTATATTACCGAATGTCAATTGATTTATGTAAGCTAGACTAAACACAGAGTAGGTATAGTAGGAAAGAATGTTAGCGAACTTTCCCACAAAGCACATACCTAAAAGCTTTCCTGAATAAATACCTTTGTATCTTACATTATACAGTTAAGAATAATCAATGCATCCCTTGTATATCAGGTAAGCGGTTTTATTATCTCAAATCAAACTGTAAAATTAAACGACCATTAAAATACATCAGATGTTATCAACGACAAATATTATTCAATTATTCAATAAAACCTCGTCTTCAACACAATGAGATGATAACTGTCAGAGATGATAAACTGCCTCGAATCAAAGTTTAATTAAGCCCATCATCTCACAGAGGCAGAGGAAATCTCGGCAACTGGGATTTTAGAATTGAAATTCAGTGCTGCGACGAAACAACACTAACTTAAGATTGTGTGTATTGGTGCAGTTAATTAAAAATGACGGTATCTAAAAAGATTTTGGTAGCTCAATTGACCGGATAGAGTAGAGGTATCGAGTTCAAGTCTCAGTCGCAACCTTTTTTTTATTTTTCATTCTCTTTTTCTGTTTCATGATGAAAATTAATAATATTTTTTCGATAACTGATGTTAAAATTAACCTTGAAGCCTTAATAAATTAATTTCTTATTATAAAATAAAAAGGTTAACCTGCTATTCAACTTGAATGTTTCATTTTATAATTGCTTTCGAACGAGTAGTAGATAAGACTGAGGATATTTAAAGCCTAAATAATAGTAGATGAAGGTAATATTATGTACCCTTTTAATATCAACGCCCCATATGCGAATTAATTTATAAAAGTTTCTACTTCCTCTAATTTATTTACTTCCACCAAAATAAACGAGATTACTGTAAAATGTCTTCATTTTTATGTATAAAATTTTAAATAACCGAATGCCCAAATATTTTGCAGATATTTTTTAAAATAAGAGTGTACATAATGATGTGCCTAGAAATGCAAATATAATCAGAATACCACAAATGAAAAAAAAACAGAGTCACAGAACTGCCTAATGTACAGAGAACTGAAAATGTATGGTAAAATGTCTGAAATTGTGAAAAGTGAAGGAAGAATGAGTGTATTTAAACATAAATTTTATGCTTATTGCAAAAATGTATATTGTAAAAAAAATAATTGAACATGCTTGTTTTTGAAGAGTTCCAACTTGCTACCAACCGCCTAAAGCCCGTGAGACTATGGCATCTCCAATTAGGGTATGTTGTGAGACTGAAGGTTGTGAAGAGGGAAAGGAGAGGAGGAAGAGGAAGGTTGTGAAGTATCTGGATATTCAAATCTGATAACCAAACACAGCTAGAGCCATTTCAAGCAACGTTTCGATTCTAAATGGTGGTCTTTCACCAGAGCGATACTATGAGTATGGAACATGCACATTTGTTATTAAATAATGCATACAAATAATAATAGAAAATAGAGCACATAGTACAGGCATGTAAATAAGATATCATGATAAATGGTACTTCTCCGAGCCCCAGGAATAAATACGAATAATTCTTTAAATCGTTAAAAATTTTATGAAAAACGATTTATTTCGAATGCCTTAATTTATTATTAAAATTCTAGTTTTGTCTTATGATTATGTCTTGAGGAAGTTGTAAGGGACCACATCAAGGAGTCAAAGTATGTTCAATTGAAGCATTTTTGTTTAATTTCAACAGTGTGCCTATCAATAATAGCGTTAAAAACCTTAGTGTGCATTGCAACACATCCTCCTGAAAAAAATCATCCACTGATCTGAATCCCCATCTACACGCGCAAGTACAGAGGTAGTTGGTTGGTGGCCCTTGTAGCTTGTAGCCTTGCATTGACTTTGATCGTAATGGTCCGGCCAGCGCCTTGCGCAAACAGATCACGTCTGCTCTGCAATCCGAGCCAATTTATTCCTAGGGTCCGCCGCGCAGGGCTGCTGCCATATTCTTTTTCCACAAAAAATAATAACTGCTGCATTTGAGAAGAACGAAAAAAAGGCATTTTGAAAGTGTGATTACAGTTTTCTTGAAATAGGTTGCTGACGTGAAAATTACGTGCAGTCACCTGTTGAACTTAAGAAATTACCTGTCTGTGGTTTTTCAATGACTAGATTTATTTATAAATTAATGAACTAAATTCCAATTACAAAAAACAAAACATGAAATGGGAAAAAAAGAGCAACAAAGAAAGAACAGTACATACATAATATAAAATGAAGCAATGACAAAAATAGGACAAAATATCCATAAGAAAGAACATTCAAACCCAAGGTCAAGTCAAAGTTTTGGTAGAGTCGTAAAGAATAACAAAAATCATGTAGACTGCTACCAAAAATTTCAAGATCGTAGCTTGAGTTAACAAGTCTGGACATTCTGCTCAATAGAGATGATACCCATAATTACTAATTAGTAGAGTGATGATTTAAGAACATCGATTCATTGTTTCTGAGTCTACGATTTAGATGTGGCAAAGGTACTTGTACATCAATTAAAAAACAGGACATCTCTCCGATGAATCGCCTCAAAATCCTCAAAAATCGATCCATCTCGAAGGACCAGTCAACGTTTCAATAGGTAACCACAGTGTTTGTGTTTTTAAAGGATGAAACAACGATCATCCACGATGCAAGAAGATCCAGTTAACTAACCTTTATGCTGACAGGAAACTGCATTAGCTATATATTATAATGGAAGACTTCTAGATGAAATTAAACTTTATTTTTATTATCATAGTGAATATCGCACAAGAGTCCCAACTGCTCCCAACCGTCTGAAGCAAGTGCCTCTATTATTTCACCAATTGGGGTGTGTTTTGAGGTTGAAGGTGGTGGGAAGGGGAAAGATATGGGGAAGAGGTAGGTTGGGAAGTATACTTGGACATTCAAATCTGGTCACCAAACACGGCTTAGGCAATTTCAAGAAATGTTTCTATTCTGAATGGTGATCTTTCACCAGGGCAATACTAGAGTATCTACCACTCTGGAACGTGCCACAAATATACTATATATTATTTATTTTATATTAATCAAATGTGAAATAAGACATATTAATTAAATAAAATGTATTTGCGCCCGCTGGGATTTGAAACCGAGACCTCTGAATTCGTAGTCGAGCGTCTTAACATCATATATTTTTCTTACGGGATGTTCTAAAACATTATATCCCTACAATTTTTTTCTTATCATAGTAATTAAAACAAACAAAAAATTAACATGTGTAATCGCTGCATGTAGCATTATGTTCTATCTTTATTTTATATCTACGTCAATGATACTGTTATTCTGAGAATGTATTTATCTTAAATGAGATCACATCATGTGTGTGTTCTAGTGTATCGTTAAACAGATCCCGGAAATCATTTGAACATAAACCGACATATCAAACACAGCCCTGTTTTGCAGGAGATACGATACATTCTCAGAATTGAGAACCAATGACCAAACTAACTCAATAATTGCATACTTTTTGCGTTCCCCAGCTTGAAGTCTAACGAAGTTTTTTTGTGGGGAAAATAATCATTGATTTGAACATGAATTCGGATTGCTATTTGTGTTAATTGGCTAAAGCGGTCCTGGCTATTTTAAGAAAGCCTTGAATTTGATCTTATCGAGTCAATTAACTACTTATATGGAATATGGAATTGTACGTTATTTGTAATAACTTAAGAGACAAATTAATGAGATTCCAATTAACTTCGAAGTGCGTTTACACTGTTATTTGAAAATATGTTTGAAATACTGAATAGTTTATTTTAATTGACTTAAATACATCATGCATACAACATTATATTCAGAGACCGATGATTGGTTGAAACATGGATCCGATACTCTAAATTCAAACATAAATTGTCTTGTTAGAAATGCGTACAATTAAACTTAAAAAAAAAAAAAAACATTCCTAGGTTACAAATAACCTAAAACATTTTTTTAACTTCTGATATCATAATTATAATGGAAACATGTTTATTAGGGATAATGATGTTTATTAATGATAGGGGAATTGAACCCACGACGGGTCGCCCGGGTGGAAACTACGTGCATTTGTCCACCCAGCTACCAACAGGTAATTAATTATGAGTGAATAATCATTCAAAGACAGACAAACATTCTCAGGTTTCTATTTCTGTGGTCGAGTGGTTAAGACGCACGACTACGAATCCAGAGGTCGAGGGTTTAAATCCCGGCGTGCGCAAATAATTTTTATTTAATTAATATGTGTTATTTTACATTTAATTCATACTAAATAATATATAGTATATTTGCGGCATGTTCTAGAGTGCTACATGCTCAAACTATCGCCCTGGAGTCTGAAGCCAGTGGGACTATGGCATACCCAATTAGGGTACATTGTGAGACTGAAGGTCGAGGGGGGGGGAGGAGATGAGGAATAGAAAGGTTGGAAAGTACTTGGCTATTCAGATCTGGTCACCAAATACGACTAAAGCCATTTCAAGTTTTTTTTTTTAATTCTCATTGTTGGTATTTCACCAGGGCGATACTTCGAGTATCTACCACTCTGGGAAATGGGAATTGACAAAAATTGACAAAATTATTATAATACAATATCGTCGTCGGAAAGGAAAAAGGGCTGAAACGCCATTTTGGGAGGTTTACACCAGAGCACCTTAAAGTTTCTTTTTTGGTTTTACATTAAAAAGTCTTCAGGACCTGGTTAGATTTAAAAAAATAGTAACTAAGGTAATTCAATGCTCTCACTGAATTACCTGAAGCGACAAAAAGCTAAAAAAAAGCACCAAACTAGTGTCGCTTGAGTCAAGCCTTCTCCCAAACGGTAAATAATATCTTATATGGCTGATGCGCCACAAAAGTCTTCAAAATCAAACGGGGGTCAGAATATTCGATGCGGAAAAAATAATTGATCATAACTGCATGTCGTCGTCAACGGGAAAATACCTCCCATGTGGTCAACTTTACAAAAATGAGTTAAATACGACAATGCGTAGAGTTTCAATTTAAATGTTTTCATTGGTGAAAATACATCATTGCATCTAAAACTACAAAGTTGGTGTCTCAAAAAACAATCTATAACTTAAAAAATCAGTTTTTAATTTCCTCCTGAACCAATACAATTTTGACACATAGGAGGTATTTCCGCGATGACGACGATATTTGACTAATTTTTGACCGAAGTGTCGCTTAAGCCCTTTTCCCTTTCCAGCGACAATATGATGACGGAGCTCACCGTTCAAAAGTTGTTTTGATGATTCATACAAACGTATTTCCTTATTTATTGTTAAGTTATAAATAGACAAGATTATAATGATTTTAATAACACCATTTTTTAAAAACTTTATTCCACTTTTTTATATAAGACCTATTATTACTATTTTATGATATTTTACTAAACCACCAATGTAAATATACCTTCTTCAAAATACATTACCCAAACAGAGATGGGAAAATCAAAGAGTAAATTCAAAAATAGCCAACTGTTAAAAATAAAGCTGACAACTTTAGATTATTTTTTTTTGAACCACAAACGCATCTAACGCACCCCGTGTAAATTGTCTCCCAGAAGGTAATAAAACTACCCGAATGTATTTTTGAAGGTATGCTATAGCCACCTTTGTCAGACATAAAATTAAAATCCTTAAGTCACAGATGATTTACTATGAATATCAATATCAATCCCTTTCGGACCTAATAGTATATATTCCATAGACTTACATAAAATTGTAGTAGTCTGAAGATTTTCGTCATAAGGTGAAACCGGTAATAATGTTAAAAATTTGGTATTATTAAAATCATTAAAATGGTGTTTCACCACGAATCAAAAGTTTCAAAATTAGAAATAATAGAAAAGATTATATTGCCAATTTATTGTTGGTGTTTCTTTCAATTATTTGTGTTTATTGTTATTATAGATTTTAGGACATGAGAGCATATTTTATAATGATCCGTCTGAATTTGTAGAATAGTACAGGGATTTGGTTAATATATATATCGTCGCTGTAAAGGCAAAAGGTTTAAGCGACACTTCGGTCGAAAATGAGTTAAATATGCAGTTTTGATCAGCTCTTTTTTTGCATCGAATGCTCTGACTCTCGCTTGATTCTGAAGAATTCTGAAATTTAAAGAAGATTCTGAACTCTCGTTTGATTATTTTGTGGCCCTTCAGCCTCCTTAAATAAATTTACCATTTGGGACAAGGCTTGACTCAAGTGACACAATTTTGGAACTTTTTTATTAAAACAAAAAAACCTTTAAAGTGCTCTGGTGGAAACTTCGCTTTCGCCTTTCTGGCGACGGTATCACAATCTTCATTTAATTTAATCACATAGATTCCATACACATTGAATCACCCTTCCATCATGCTTTTACTCGTATTCCATTAAGTATTCCTACCTCGTACCGCTCACTTCATCTCACAATAATAATAACACACTACGGCACTCTCCCTAACAATACGGGCATATCCTTCATCCCCCCTAGCCTTTCTGCTACCCGGGTGCTCCTGCCCGATACACCTCCGCCACACTCGCAGTTACTCTCCTTCCCCTTCCCGCTCCCCCCGCGCTGGTCCAGTCAGCATCCTGGACAGACTTATTAGACAAGATGAAATAGGGCACAGGGTGGAATCGGCCGAAGTAAGGAGGTTATTCATTAATAAAAAGGGTGTTTTGAAGCAAAGGCTTTCTATTCCTATTGCCGACCGGCGTGGTAGAGTGGTTAAAATGCCCAACTACGAAGCTAGATGTCACGGGTTCATCAGCAAATAAATGTTTGTTTATTTGTTTATAAAGTAACGGACTAAAGTCCAATTACAAACAAAATACAAGACACGAAATGGAAAAAAGAGCAACAGAGAAAGAACAGCACTTACATAATATAAATGAAGCAATGACAAAATAGGACAAAATATACGTAAGAAAGAATATAAAGAATATACAAATCGAATCCAAGGTCAAGTTGAATTTTCGGTAGAGTCGTAAAAACTGACAAAAATCATTCAGACCGCTATCAAAAATTTAAAGAGCATGGCTTGAGTTAACAAGTCTCGACATTCTGGACAGTGGAGAATGATACCCATAATTAGTAGGGTGATGATTGAGGAACAGCAATTCGTTGTTTCTAATTCTACGGCAAGAAATGTTGAACTGGATGAGTTGCAACAGAGAATGTTATTTAATTGTTCTTTCTTATTTCACATTTAATTAACATTAATAATATATCAATAGTATATTTACGGTACGCTACAGACTGGTATATACTCCACCAATCAATATAAAAAATGTTGCTGGAAATGGCTCTAGCCGAGTTTGGCGACCAGATTTAAATAGACAGATACCTTCCAGCCTTCCACTTCCCCGTCTCCTTCGCATAGCAATCGTCCAGTTTATTCGTCAAAAGCGACCGTTAGATAAATAATTTGAATGATTTACTTTCACTTCAAAAACACCCATATTACAAAAGTAGTTATTTAATCTCTACTCTTACGAGTTTCTTTTTAATTTATTTCTCGTTTATGCCCTTTTTATCGTATTCCCTTTTAAAATTTATAGGATTGCCTTAAAAATACCATTTATTTTTAATTTATAATTTTGTCCTTCCCGGAGTAAATTTGAAACTTCCTGGGAATAATACATTAAAAGTGTATTTGTGTACCATCATTTTAATAAATTAAATAAAATACGTTTCCTAAAACCTCGAACTACTGGAACTCAACGCATCAAGAGTAGTATGAAGCATACAAATAGTTACATGAAATATCATGTTTTCAGTAATACTTTACTGATTTGATTTAATCATATTAAAATACTACGAATTTCCTGTATTTTTACGGTGAAGATTAAATTAAAATCTTCCAACAGGGAAGTAGTAATAAAGCCTTAAAGCGCTTCGTCAAACGATGCCTTTAAAAGGCTCTACCGTTATGTAAGAATATACGAGAGCCAATAATAATATCTTCTCCCACGTCCATCTTCAGACATCAGCACCTTCGCACTGCTATCAAAGCTCCTTACGACAACTGTAGAGACATGTTTGGAAGGTCCATCAATCGTAACAACCAACACCGTAATACCAAGACCTGTTAAATTTAATGAAATATCCATGTTGGCGCTACGTGAGAATAGAACTGCAACTTCTTTACTCAAATTAAAATGCATTCACTATTACGCCGTACGACAGCTGTGCAATTATGTTTGATAGATGCATCAAACATCATAATCAACATCACAACACCCAGACTGGGAGATTTCCCAAATGGTAGAAGTAAAAAACATCAGTCAGCATGTCGACAAAAAATTGGTTAAACACTTTATCCAGTTTGTAAATGTTACTTTAAATGGTTCCGTGTAGAAAAACCTACAAGGAACGACCCGTTAAAACAAGCTTAGTTGTAAGATGCGTTTGTTAATATCTAAAATAAACCAAAATGTTTATGATCATTCTTATAAAATATGTAAATTAAACAATGGGTGAGATTGGTCTACCCATTTGCAATTGTCCTAACTTTTGATTAAATTGAAATCGGTCAATCAGCTCGAAATCTGTGATACAAAATGGCTTGAATTTAATATTCACGCATCACACTTTTGAACAAAATGTTATTACTGTGGTTATTTTTTTATTTTTACTTTAAATATCCTCAATCAGTCAGTTTAATTGCATTTGCTAATATTTACCCTAAAAACGGTTTCCCAATCAGTAAATCTTCCAATCAAAGAAAATAATTTTCTTTTTTAGTACGTCCGTACGATTGTGAACTTTTCAAATTTGAAAATGTTGTGAATTGAAATTATCGAATTTTAAAATAATATTTTTTAAGCCCCTACCTACCTATAATGTATTTCAGCAGACATTGTTCTATATTTGAAATGGGTGGATTAACGTCTTGAATGCCGGATTGCCGCAAGGTACAACTTCCGTCGTACCTTGCTGACTGTAATTTCGTAATAACTCACTTGTGTTTTACAAAATTACGTTTTTGTCAATCTTTTCAGATGAAGTTTTTTAAGTATTTTTTTTTTAATTGTATGTTAATGGTTAAAACGATTTTTCTGGAAAAGTTACTTATATCCGGAGAATCGATTTTTTTCTCCATAATGTCACTAAAAAAAGTTTGATGAAGAAATATGAAGATTTTTTTGTTGTTTTATTGTATTTTCGTGTAGATCAATAAATTTTCTTCCAAATAAAAATTAAATTGCAAAAGATTCTCTTATTAATAAAAACAGTAATGCCACTTTGAGAATCGTTTTTTTTTTCAGCCGTACTGACGTAAGAAAACTTCAAATACATATTACTCGACTTGTACCGAATTTAACACAATGCAAAACATCTCCATGTATTAATTATTTTTTGACAAGTGATAATGGTTCATTTAAATATGCCAATAACATGTTTCAAAGGATTTTTTGGAAAAAATAATGCAATAAACAACTCTTGATTTTTCACGTGTAAATACTAGTAAATTCAAAATTAACACTAGTAAATGCACCAGTAAATGAAAGGCAAAAACGATAAAATGTCATTTTGGGAAGTTTACACCAGAGCACTTTAAAGTTTTTTTTTGTTTTACAGTAAAATTCATGACCCGGTTGGATTTTGAAAAAAAAAAGTTGACTCAGGTAACTCAGTGCTCTCACTGAGTTGCCTGAAGCGACAAAAAGCTAAAAAAGTTCAAAATTTGTGTCCTTCTCCCAAATGGTAAATATATTTTAAATTACCGAAACACCACAAAAGTCTTCAGAATCAAACGAGAGCCAAAACATTCTATGCAGAAAAAAAAACTAATCAAAACAGCATGTTTAACTATATTAAAGATGCCACCGAGATGCAAATGTTCAAGAGCAACATACAAATGTGGATAAATAACCACGAAGACGAGGAAATTACAAAGATTATGAAGTAATCATAGAACCAGTGACGCCAACGCAGCAACCTATAGTCCACCTCGGGAACAGTAATCCCTAGTGAGGAGGGCTGTGAATAAAATATTATTATTTTTCAACATATCTGCTTTTCAAAATGTTATATTGTAATTAATAACAAAACAAAAAAAACAACTCATTTTAGACCAAAGTGTCGCTTAAGCCATTCTGCCTTTCCAGTGACGCTATGTATACGTTATATATATTGCTGATAAACGAAAAATATTTATGAAGGCTTTTAACAACAGATATTATATACTCGTATATATTATAGTGCAGCACAGATATATTTTTTTTATTAAATGCTAACTTTCAAATTTTTGTATGTTTCTTTTTAATAAAAGTTTTATAGATACCTAATGACTATAATGGTGCATTTAATTAACATAAGATTGAATCAAAAACTCTGACCACTCAAAACTATTAACGAACACTAAATAATACATAAAAATGGGCAGGTAAAAATAATTAACTTCCGCCATCTCCCTATTGAATTATTTGTTATGAGAAATTGCGATTATTATTTTTGTCGATTACGCCTCAATGTAAAAAAACTAATATTTTATTAATTTTATCACTGCGGAGAAAATAATATCTGCATCAAATTAGTAATTAATAATTTGAAATAGTGCAAATTTTAATTATAAATTTATCGTATATGAGGTTATTACTGCATTTTAGATTATATGCTGAAATATTAACACTTTTAAAGTTTTTTTTTTTTGACCGGTCGGTAGCTGAGTGGAGAACGCGTAGGATTCCCGCCCGCGCGTCGTGCGTTCAATTCCTCTGCTGGCTAAGTCCTCCATCATTGCACAAGCAACATCTTCCGCTTTTTATGATGGCGGTAGGAGTTTTTCAAATATTGTCAGGTTATTCGTAACCCGGGAATATTTGTTACTTTAAAAAAAAAATTACCTAATGAGAGATTGTTTGACCAGTGCACTATCGCGGCATCCTTGAAATTAATAAATAAAAAATAAAAAATAGTAAAAACTGCCCGCGTTAGGCAAATAAACTTTTTTATCTGTTATATGTGTTATAATTACACGCAAAAAAAAACAAAATTCCTCAATTTTGTTTTGGCTCTCCTGAACATCTGCGTTTATTGACTCACCCCTCTCTTCCTTTCGCACACAGATATTTGAATTTAGATAACAGAAGGTTTTAAAATGTAGGACTAGTACCTTTAGGACCTGATTGCTCATACAGTGACTTTTCTAAAGCATTTGATACCGTTAACCATGACATCTTATTGAACAAGTTGTCAACAATAGGGTTTTCTTTACGACTCCTCATATTCTTTTCCAACTATTTCACACAAAGAAAGCAATTTGTGTCACACGGAATATACACGTCAAAAATATTCTATGTGCTCTCTGGAGTACCTCAGGGTTCTAATTTAGGTCCGCTCCTCTTCTCTATATTTATAAATGATATTTCAGAAGTTATTCTGCATTCAAGGTCTCTTCTTTTCGCAGATGACCTAAAAATATTCATTGAAATACAAACTTTAGAAGACTGCAATCGACTCCAGTCAGACATTAATAGAATTGTTGACTGGAGTAAAAGAAATCGGATTGAGTTCAATATTTCTAAATGTTTCATTTTGTCTTTCACAAGGGCGTATCATACTTGGTTTTACCGGTATACTATGAACGACCAAAGTTTAAAACGTGTTTCCACTATGAAGGATCTTGGGATCATGTTTGATAGTAGGCTAACATTTCATGCTCATATCGAAATGACCTGTGGCACTTCATTGAAAATGCTGGGTTTCGTTATACGTACTGCGAAAAACTTTAGAGACAACCGGGTTCTCACAATATTATTTAATTCCTTGGTAAGAAGCAGGCTGGAGAGTGGGTCAGTGATTTGGAGTCCGCACGAGGAGAAGTACTCCCTCATGTTGGAGAGGGTTCAGAAGAAATTTCTGAGATTTCTCTACTTGAGGGGAGTGGTTATCGCCGTCATCGACAACATAGATTGTTTTATCTCCCGGCCTGCAGGACTAACTTGCCAATGGTCATGCCGGTGGGGAGGGCACTCTGCTGTTGAATCGAATCGCTTCGGATATCGACATTTTTGCATCAGCGAAACTGTATTTAAACAGCAAGTTTTATTGCTGCTTGCTTAACTTGTATTTACCATATATCTATTCTGTTTAATTATTAAATCTTGTTTTATATTGTATATTATATGCAGTGTACTCTGTTTTTTTGTTTACTCCATATATTTTTTTTTTTGTACATATCTTTAATAACGCATTAAAATTTTATTTTGTAATGTTATTAAAATGAATAAAAGAAATTGAATTGAAATTGAATTGAATTGAATTGAATTAATATCGTTGTTGTCTTCATAAATCGGATATTATCTGTTATGGTGCGGTGTACGTTTGACTCGCGATAATGAAAGTTGTGTGTGTGGAGCTCGTGATTTTTTCTTCGATTCACGTTTTTTTTTTTTTTATATATCTGGTTCCGTGTTAAAAATCTTCCTGAAATACCAATAGTTCAGAAAAAAATACAAGAGTGTATGACGACGCGAAGCATGCACTGCAGTAATAAGAATAGCAGCGCAATAAAAATATCCATTTTGATTTGCCTACAGTTTAAAAAGGGACTGCATGGAGTTTGTATAGGAAAATATTTGTGTCAAGCATTATTTTCTTTTTTTCTTTGATTTCCATTTGCAACAAACTATTGTGTTTTATTTTTTACGTTTAATTATCTCAATTTGAAGCTTGGTGAAAAGAACGTTGAGAGAATTCTGAAAATCGAATAATATTTAGAGAAATCTGTTTTTTTAACAGCAAATGCCACAAGAAAGTAGATTTTTAGTGGCCACTCTATCATTTATTTAAAGAAAACATTTGGCACTAAAAGGACTAAAAAGTATAATTAGTGCATTTGACACATTCTCCGCGGTTCTTTTATCGCCACCAGTCCAACAGATTCTTCCATCGTCATAAATATACTGCCGTAGTATTTTTGGGTAAAGCCTTACAGGAGAATGCTTTTACAAGTGTATTAAATCAATTTAGTTTGTCCGTATTTGAGAGGAGACCACAGAAATAGTGGGCTCTTCAATAAACAACGCGGATTCCTTTTTTACTTGTGGCCCGCAGAGGCAGGTTTTTATTTATCTACAAAGGTATTATACACATAAATACCGGCGAACACTCTGCGGACAGGTGGAGGATACAGACTGTATGTCCAAATAAGCGATATTGTGTAGCTATCTATCATTGAACCATTGGGTGAGTCAACGTTTAAATGAACACATGTGTATCTCACGTCTGTTTTCTAAAATGCAAGTATATGTGATCATTATTGAAATAATTCTAAGGTCTTAACCCCGAAATACCTGAAAAAAACACTAGACTCTGTGCAAAAATGGGCGGTCCGTTTGATAGATTGTTCTATCGTGTTTTTTTTTCTCCTACAAAATGGACCTCTTCAAGACCCTGGTTCACTTCTTCCTTTCCTCAAAAAAGCCCTTCACACGGCATCCCCAAAGAAGACATAGGCCCCGAGGAGCTCTCCACACAGGAGGCCTGGAGATAAATAATATATCTCACGGCCTATGTCATATTTGGAGATGCTGTGTGGAGGGTCTTTTTGAAGAAAGGAAAGAGTGAACCGGGGTTTTAAGAGGCCTATTTTGTAGGAGGGGGAAAACACAGAGGCGGGGAAATCGTTCCACAGCCGAACTTTTGAACACAAGAACGAGTCGTAGAAGCGACCCGTTCTCACGTATCGAATTTCAACCGTGTACAAATGTTGAAAAAAAGAATTTGATCCAGAAAAAACAATCAAAACTGCATATTTAACTCATTTTTTACCAAAGTGACGCTTAAGCCTTTTTGCCTTTCCAACGACAATATATATAACATTTCAGAACAATGAAAAATAATTACGTGTCAAATAAAATTTCACCAGGTTGGCTTAGTGTAAATAAATTGTATTTAATGCTATCCTCTAGATAATGAAATAATGAACAATAAAATAAAAACCGCTTCAACATATCAAAGTCGTGAACGTCTCTAATCTTTCTTCGGCTGTGCGAAAAAACTCGTACACATTGTAACCCTTAATGGTGACATTCCGCCGGGTGAAAATTCCATCGGCATTCCGAGCGGATGTCCATATTGCGTAGCGGGGAAAAAATACCAGCCAATACAGACTAGGAAATCTTCAGAATTCGGGAGATCAGAAGCCATTATTTTTCAATACTCTGTGTTGGCATTTTTGGGATATCGAATGGCGATCGGTCTGAAATGTAGTTTCTATTTTAGTTTCGCTGCAATTATTTCGCTGTTGATTTCTGACATATACTCTATATTGGCTCATAAGCAATGCCTACTTGTACTCGTATACAAATATGAATTATGTTAAATTAAATAATATGAAAATATTGCCAAGATTAAATCTACACTTTCAAAATTACGCGTTAGGTTCAGCTAATCGCACCGCCGCGAGCGCCCCACAAACCGTCCTAGTATAACGTGTCAAAAGCAGTAACTATATATGCTCAAACGCTGCCAACTTCAGAGTACATTATTCTATGTTCACTAGACTACACCAAATATGTATGCACGTATGCAGTGAGCTGTGAACGCGTTCATGTGACTCGTTTGGGTTAGTGTCTGGGCAGTGCTTTTACAGAACAAATGCAGTAAAAATCAGTGACATCTGTTGGTACCTATATTAACTAATATAATAATTAAACAATTATTTTGCTGTTTTTTCTACTGCCTACCCTGATCAAAAACTTTGCACGCCACTACATGTACTAGCACTGTATCAAAATATAACTAGCCGTTGAAAATAACAGCTAGATGCCGTCAACGTTTGACGCTATTGACGAAAATTTGCGCCAACAGTTGGACATCAATAGCTACATACGAATATTATTCAAGGCAATGCAGTCTCAACACTCACTGAGGGTTTACTTATTCTTTTAGCGTTAGCGCCAAATACACAAAAGGTGTAAGAATGTATACTTCGTGAATGATGTTATGCGTAATTTGGAAAGATCTTTTGGTTGTATACCTCCCTACTACACGTCTTTCTGGATTTCCTTATCCAAAACGGTAGATGCGTAGCTAGTATATATCTACCGACGGCAAGTAATATATACCATAACTGTTATAAAACAACACCTCAAACGGCACCAACGGTCCAACTGTTTCAATTCTTCCAACAGGGGAGTATTATTATTAAAATCAACATCTTCGCGTCAACTTTGGCGTGTGGCGTTGTATTCAACAGTTGACAATTTATTGCCAACGATCACGGTGGTGGTGTTGTTTCGAATTATCGTCAACGCCTAGTGTTGTACAGAGATTGCGTTGTATCTTTTGGTATGTAGAATTTTCAAAAACGATATTTATTAAAAAGTGAATACCGCCTAAGAATTTCAACTGCTGCCAACCGTATGAGACCAGTGGGACTACAGCATACCCAATCAGGGTCTGTTGTGAGGTTAAATGTATTGGATAGGGGAAGGAGATGGGGACGAGGAAGTTTGGAAACTAACTGAATATTCGAATTTGGTCACTAAACGCGGCTGAAGCCATTTCAAGCAACGTTTCGATTCTGAATTATGGTCTTTAACCAGGACGATAGAGTATCTACCATTCTGAATATTATTTACATTTCCAGAATATCCTGCCTTTGCCATCTAGATTATCCACCATACGGAAAAAGAATACTTGTGCTCAGAAATATAAAAACATTGATTACGTTTATGAAGAAAAAAATCACAGAAAAAACTGAAAAATTTAACTAAACACAAATGTCCGTGTAGCCTTTACGAAACAAAATGTTTCCGGAAATTTTCTTAAAATATCTCACGACCCACTACTGCACCCCACACAATCAATTTCGCAGAAGTTGAACTCGGACCAAAGCGAAGGTTAATTCCTAGCACCGATATTCTGGAACCTATTCTTAGGGGATGAACCTTCGATTATTGGACGATTAACCTCCCTCACTGGGAATCGTACAAAAAACGCCTTCTACCTTCGCTACCCGTAGCCTCCCACCCTACGCCCTTTGATGCGAAGGCAATTAACTTTTGTCGTTGCTACAGTTTATTTTAACCCAAAACAATGAATTGATTTTTCGTTTCAAAGCTATCAGGCGATAAAGTGATGTAAATTTCTAATATTTATTACAACTTATCGGTCTTTTGCTAGCTTTTTCATCTTACAATATTTGCTTCAGTGGGTCGATCTTAATGTTAGCTAAAAACATAATCTGAGAGCTTGACTTTAATACTATATACTTCAAATAGTAACAAAAATATACAATATTTTATAATATGGACAAAAAACTTGTTTTCGCAAAAGCCGTTTATGTAAGATTGCCTTAGGATCGTTTTAATGAATAACTATATATTTAAATTAGAAATTACTTATTAAGGCTTTATGCTTTATTTTAATATCAATTATTTAAATAATATAAATAATTGTCAACGAAATATGAAACAAGAGAAAACACAGAAAACAAAAGATTAAGTTACGACCAAGACTTAAACTCAGAATTTATATTCTATTCAGGAGTAATATCTCTGCCAGTTGAGCTACCGAAACCTTTCATGATATGAAAACCTTTTATTTTGTGTCTTTTCCTGCTTCATATTTTGTTGAAAATATTGATATTTAAATAAACCTTAAAGATTTAATTTAATAACTCTAGGCTTTGTAAGCAGTCAAAGGTATTGCATAAATAAAAATGAATGGTCTATCTAACACACTATCGAGTTGTGCGACTGTGCTCGGGTAGAGCTTTGCAAACCAATACAAAGAGAGCTGTCTATATCGGAATAAACTGGAAAAAAAATATTATTAATTTTCAAAATAATGTGGGATTGAATAAAATGACAGTATCTAAAAAGGTTTCGACAAGGTGCGATGTTACTTTCAAATAAAGTGAAGGTTCCAAGTTTAAAGCTCGGTCACAATGTAAAGTTATTTTTTCTGTGTCTTTTTCTGTTTCATATTTTTTGAATTTTTTTTAATAATAAATAACAATATGGGTATTTTAATGATATTAAAAAGATGAAAAAATAACGAGTCTTTGTACAAATCTATTTCGTATATAGCAGGAAAAATGCATCGTACTAGTGAAAGAATAATAAATTATTGAGATTTTTGTACTGGCACGTTATTATAAAATGAAAAAAAAAAATAATAACATTTTTTTAGACGTCACGCTGTGTCTTTTTGAATAACTCATCAAAGTAGCTTAGCACATTTTTCGATTATTTCATTCTTAATTCAACTGAATGAATTTTAATCGTTTTTACTATTAGATATTTTAAGAGTGGACTTTAAAAAGTCCTCAATAAAATACTCGTTATTATTTACTGCTGCTAAATAAGGTAGGCAGTTAGTCTTAAAACGAGTTAAATCTACCGGTTGACTCGACATTTCCACCTTTGGATATGTACGTACATTACGTCGTTGTCTTAAAATCTTAGCACAGTTTAAAAAAAACATTAATTCATATATCCTTCGGTAGCGACATCTCTAATGTGCCGACAAATGATTCAAAAGGCCATTTAAGGGAAGCCAGTTGGCCGGTTGTACCGATTACAAACTACCCCGATTAGAGCTAATGCTGCCTAATGTCACAGAGCCTCTCGGAGAGGTGTGCTTACTGCTCTACGTGGTGAGATGGCCAGAAAAAATCACACCGAAGATGCATTCCAGCTGCAGATTGCGAAAGGACATCGGTGTCTGTTAGCTGCAGTCTCCATCCGATGAGATACACTTGATATTTTAACTTACTAATTAATCATCACTCTGTTTCCCTGAAAGAGTAGGCAGACAAAATGGAACGACGTACACACTACTATATGTTAGCTATTACTTGTAAAATCTTGTTGTTGAAAAGAATCGCTTCGGATGTCGATATATTTGCATAAATAAAACTTCATTCAAACCACCAGTATTGCTGCTATTTGTCGTATCGTTCATTTGTTTTTTAATCACCATTTCAATGAAATATCGTCGATGGAAAGACAAAGGGGCTCAAGCGACACTTTGGTCAAAAATGAGTTGAAAAAATGCAGTTTTGATCAGTTTTTTTTCTGTATGGAATGCTCCGACTCTCGTTTGATTCTGAATAATTTTGTAGCCCTTCAGCCATCTAAAATATATTTACCATTTGGGAGAAGGCTTGACTCAAGCGACACAAGTTTATGACGGAAATTATGTTTTTTTTACTATCTTTACTTTACGTTAATTCTTATTCATATTTCTTAGAGCTGTTTGGATGTTTTTTTAATGATTTACTGTTGTCTACATTATAATACAACCTTACTCATTTTATTTAAAAACGTATTTAAATATTATTTGTCTTAATGTTTTTAAAACAATAAATAATTGAATCGAATTGAATCAATTATTCATTATATTGACATTAGCGAAGTAAATAATTGTATTCTCTTCCGTAAAATTAAGTATGTTTATTACAATATAATCTGTTTTATTTTTATTTTAAATAAAAAATATTTTTGTTTTAAGCCACTTTATTTATACACATATAACAATTCGACCGGTTTCGGTTAAACTTAACCTTCTTCAGGAACGTATATATATATATAAACTAAGTATATAAATAAGTATATAACTAAGTATGTAAACTAAGTATATTAGTTTATAAATATACGTTCCTGAAGAAGGTTAAGTTTAACCGAAACCGGTCGAATTGTTATATGTGTATAAATAAAGTGGCTTAAAACAAAAATATTTTTTATTTAAATTATAATGTCAAGCTACAAAGTGATTGCTTCCTTCGATAAATGTTTTATTTTTACTAAAAAATTTCAAAACACACGATTATTGTTTTAGGTTTCGGCTTATTTTTAACTCACTGAGTAATTCGTCCAAAGTGAAATTAACAAGCAAACCATTTTTTACCCAAAATTGGATATATTTTATGTGATACTGCCCGCAAATGATTTTCAACGGCTTGGAGTCAGTAGAGCTATGGCATCCCCATTTAAGGACTATTGTGGGGCTAGGTGAAGGTGGGGAAAGGGCGAGAAAACAAGAAAGATGATGGTTAATACCTGGCTGTTCAGATTCAGTGACTAAATTCGTTATTTTTTCGGTTAATTAGTGGTCTCTTCTGAATTTTTATACCCTTAGCTTTTGGTAAATTGTTTTTTTTTAATCTGTTGATGTACACATGCACTGTTATACCCATATCTGAACCTTTTTCTCTCAGGATTTATGATAACGATCATGATTTTAGAAAGTTTTAATTTAATACACATTATATATTATTTTAAATAAAAGTAACTTTGTTTTGACACCACTTTATTAGATACATATACCAACCGGTTTCAGCTATACCTGTTGTTCAATACATATTTGTTCAGCCCTGAAGAAGGTTCAGGTAGAACCGAAACCGGTTGGTATATGTATCTAATAATATGATGTCAAAACAAAGTTACTTTTATTTAAAATGTAATTATGTCTTTCCTCAAAATGAGTGCTTCATGTCAATGTTTTATATATTATTTTCTCCTTGTTAGTTAGTCTTATTGGCATAATTAATTTAGTATAAAGCGCACTTGTGGTGAAATATCACTAAACTGCGCTATATAAGTTCACTGTTATTATTATCATTATTGTCTCTCCTTGAGACGATACAGAGAATGCTATCTTTTTGTTAAGTGAATACCGAACAAGAGTCCCAACTGATCCCAACGGTTTGAACCCAGTGGGACTATGGCAACCGTGATTGGGGTATGTTGTGAGGCTGAAGGTAGTGGGGAGGGGAAGAATATGGGGAAGAGGAAGGTAGAGAAATACCTCTGGTGACAAAACACGACTAAAACCGTTTCAAGCAACACTTCGATTCTGAAGGGTGGTCATTCACCAGGGCGATATCAGAGTATGTGCCATTCCGAAGCGAGTTGCAAAAATACTGCATACTATTTTTAATTAAATCCATATAAAATTAAATAAAACTTTGTTTTTCCACGCCGGAAATCGAACTGGAGACTTTTTTCTCCAGGGTTAGAAGCTCACTGCTCTCTCACGAAGGTCGAGCAATAGTTTTATTCAGACTTAATACTTTTTCTTTCTTTCTCAACATATTTTTCTAACTTATAAATAAATTAAGTATTTATTTTAGTACCTGCATTCCGCCTTTGTCCACTGCAATTTCCAACCACAGAACCTAGTAGCAAGTACAAACCCACTGTGTTGTCACACGTTGCCGATGGCAACACAGCCTATCAAAACACTGCTGCAACAACAGCTTTGGCCAGTGCCACCAAACCTGGTCCCAAAACGAAGTGCCAAGGAAATAAAAATGAACATCCAACTGAAATAACGACACACAAGAGCGAAATAACCGATGAGAAAATGAGACTTATCTGCGATTGAATTCAGCTAAAAAGAACAAATTAATATACCTGCCTGATGTTATCACTTTCGATGAGGTGGTAAAGAAACTGTCGTTATAATACTGTTCAACTTGTTTATGTAACACCATACAAGAGTTTAATTTCGCATAATCGGTGCCCCCCATGAATTGTGAAATGAAATGGACAAATGCGGGAGAAATCTTTTCCTTTTCTTTGCTTTAACAAATTTGTTCATTTTTATTTTTTTATTTTTTTCATCTGGAATTTTACACCCCTAGCTTCTAGTAAATTGTTTTTTAATCTGTTGATGAACACATGCACTGTTATACCTATACCTAAACCTTTTTTTCGTGATTTATGAAAACGATCATGATTTTCGATAGTTTTAATTTGCATGCATAATATATCGTCACCGGGAAGGCAAAAGAGCTGAAGCGCCATTTTGGAAAGTTTACACCAGAGCACTCTTAAGTTGTTTTTTTTATTTATTTTACAATAAAATTAATAAGTCTTCAGTGCCTGGTTAGATTTTGAAACAAAAAAGCTGAAACGGGTAATTCCGAGAAACCGGTTATTTATCCAGTTCTTTTTGAAACCGGTTCTTAATCAAAATCGAAAAGTACTAGCAAATCAATCGAAAAAAAAGCACTACTCGGTAGAGATTTGAAATCGATCCTAGGATAAATGATTTCGATTTTTATGTGTCAAAAAAAGGAACCGGTTCCTCAGAGAAATAATATCGACGGTTCTAGTGACCCGCTTAGAACCGGTTCCTATTAACCGGGACAGGAATATCGACCATCTCTAGCTGAAGGGCCACGAAAGTCTTCAGAATAAAAAGAGAGTCAGAGCTTTCGATGCAGAAAAAAAAGGTTCATAACTGCATATTTAACTCATTTTTTACCAAAGTGTCGCTCAACGCCTTTTTATCTTTCCAGCGACGACATGTGAAAGATACCCACGTGTTATTTGCTTTTTTCATATCAGGTTAGCTAATTGAGTGCAAAGTTTACTTGAGGTGAACTATCACAAAACTGAGCTATATAAATTCACTATTATTATATTGATATTATTTTTTTAAATTATTTTTATTTATTAACTTTTTGTTTCTTACATTATGTTTTTACATTACCTACCTCACTAGGCCATTAGAACCTATTCTGACGTAGGTGAGTTATAGTGGTTATTAGATGAAAAAGAAAGATAATTTGAAGGTTTGATGCCAGGCTATTAAATACTGGTTTCTATTTTCCTTTTTTTAAAGGTTTTTTGTGTTAAATTTGTAGAATTTCGTTTGATTTTGAATTGAATATAATTATTATTTCATTTTGTTCGTTAAAATAGTTAAAAAAATATTCTGAATGTGCGTATCTAACTCACTATTCTGGAGCAAAACACAAATGCCTTTTTAGTTTACCCATACACTCGTATGTAAGAATATGTACTCGTAGAAAGAATGCTTAAATTTGTCATTTTACTGGGTATTACTTCCGTAGTCGATGGGTTAAGATGCTCGACTACGAATCCAAAGGTCGCGAGTTCAAATCCTGGCGTATACAAATAAATTTTATTTCATTAATAGATCTAACGAAGCGTGTACAGAAGACGGCTTAGCGTATTAATACTATCAGATTATGTATATTTGCGGCACGTTCCAGGGTGATAGATACTCATTGTATCGCCCTAGTGAAAGATCAGCATTCAGAATCTAAACTTTGCTTGAAATGGCTTTAGCCATGCTTGGTAACCAGATCTGAATAGCCAGGCTCTTCTCAACCTTCCTCTTTCCCATATCATTCTCCTCCCCACTACCTTCAGCCTCACAATATAGCCCGATTGGGGATTCCAAACGGTTGGGAGCAGTTAAGACTCTTGTGCGGTATTCACTATAAAAAAAAGAATATCATCTGTGTTCGATAGTATTGAGATACATCTAACACAAAAAATGGACCATTTGACTACCCCTGGCTCTGAATTCCAGTTAGAGGCACAACAAGGATGAGGCAGGAGTAATTAACGACTGATGGCTCGTCACAACAAGGCTCTTAATTAGGTGTGGACCCGACCTTACAGTTACGGTAGGCTGTATGCTGTATGCCTCACATACATATTGTGTGTGCACACCCTGTCCAGAGGCGTGTCCACAATCCATATAGGCAATAAGTACTGCCTGCCCTGCCGAAAAAAAAATATTTTTTGAAAAATTTTGAGTTAAGTAATATGAAATTATTGCAAAAAATTAATCTACCTTTTCAAAAATACGCGCAAAGTTTAATTAGTTTTTAGTTAGCTCGCGGCGGTGCTAGCGCTACGTCCTAGTATAACGTGTCGACAGCAGTATCTACATATGCCCAAACGCCGCCAACGTCAGAGTAGATTGTTCTATATTCACCAGACTACACAAAATATGTAGGCCTGTATGCTGTGAGCTGTGTGCGCGTTCAAGTGGCTCGTTTGTGTTATACTGTTGTTATGGTTTTATTTATCTTCATTTAAGTTTTCAGTGTATGTTTAATTCTGATCATCATAAATTAATCTTATTTTTTCCGGTAAACTATTAAAGAATTTTATCGCTTAATTTTATTTGTAACTTTGCTGACTAATTATTTTTTTTTACAAATCGGAATCGGTAACGTGCATTTTTGTCTCTCATTTTTAAATGGTGCGGCTTTATTTGAATTTTTTTCTTTATATATGTGTAATGTTGGGTGGTACAAAAAAAGAGTATTTCTTTTTACTTTAAATTCTCTGAAGAAATTAAAAATTACTTTGTATGAGACCACGGATATTATTTTAATTTTTATGACCGACCGGTTTCGCTTAGTCGAAGCATTATCTGGGAAAAAAATTACCTTGATGTTGGTTAGGCTAGGCGAAACCGGTCAGTCATAAAAATTAAAATAATATCCGTGGTCTTATTCAAAGTAATTATTCATTTCTTTGAATATGTCAAACCACAAAGTGATTGATTTCTACGAAAATATTAACTTCCTTAAATAAGAGTTCTGAGGGATATAAATATGATTTTCTTAAGATTATCTTAATAATTAAAGTGTAAGAATAAATAAAAATAAAAGCCCGAAATCGCCTATAATACAACTCTAATGTAATCACTTCCGTCATGTTCCATTAAAAATAGGGCAAAAATTACATCGCGTTAAAAAAACCCCTATCCGAAAGAAGCTTTTCTCGAATAACCAGCAATAGCAGCATCCATTCGCCTGGAACTGTAATTGGCTGATCGAGTTTATAAAAAGTGTAAGTGGAGGCAGTGGCGTTCCGTAATTTACTGCGTACAATAATTGATTGGGTCCGGCCATCCAATTCATCAAACGGCATTGCGTGAGTTGGCTTGTTACTTGTGGGTGAATCAGTGCACCTCGTGGGAAATTAATTCAATTTGTTTATTAACTCTCCCAAAAAATACTTAACAATAATTTATGAACTCCGCTCGGAAGTTATAAGCTAGCCAAAAAAATATTAAATAGATTATTTGCATTTTTTATGATATGTTTTTTTACCAGTTCAAGGATATTCAAAAGCTCCGAAAATAGTTATTTTGGTCTATAAATTCCATATAGAAGAGTGTGCGAAAATAATAATAAGAGTATTTGGATGATTTTTATATCGCCGTTTTTGTAAATAAATCACCTCAAGGAATCAAATGCACAAATCTTAATAACTTGTAAAAGAAAGACAAACATTCCCGGGTTACCAAAAACCTGACAATATTAGAAAAAATACTACTATCATCATAATAAGCGGAAAATATAGTTTGTGCAATGATGGAGTACCTATCTAGTAGAGATATTAAACGCCACGACGCCTGAGTGGGAATCCGACCCGTTTGTTCACTCAGTTATTAACCGGTTCTTAGGCTCTATCTTTTAAATAACTTCATAATGTAATCTATGGCATATTCATATGTATTTGTATTATGTACAGTGATAATATACAGAAGCATACTTACCGGGTAGGTCACTTCAGGTAAACTCTCACTTAGAGGACGCGATATTGACTTTTTTCCTAACTGTCTGAAGCCAGTGGGACTATGGCATCCCCGATTGGGGTATGTTGTGAGGCTGAATGTAGTGTGAAGGGAAAGAGATGGGAAAGAGGAAAGTTGTAAAGTCCTTGGCTATTCAAATCTAGTCACCAAACACGACTAAATCCATTTATCCACGACGTTTCGATTCCGAATGGTGGGTTTTCACCAGGGCGACACTTAGGGTATCTACCACTCTGGGAAATGAAAACCGACAAAAATCGACAAAATTATTATGTTATAATATTATATGATGAAGTAGCTCATCGTTCAAGAGTTTTTTTGCCGCTTCGTGCAAACGTATTTCCTTATTTTTTTGTTGAGTTATATATATAAGATTGTAAAAACGAAAGTAAAATATATTCGTACGCCTCTGCGTCGGCTCTCGTGCCTATAAAATCAATCAAGGAAACTATTAGCTGGTAGAAATTAAATGAGTGTTGATCTTTATCCCGGCTGGTAGCCAGTGGCGCGGTGTGTGGGGGGGCTGGAGGAGGGGAGGGAGAAAGAGATGGGCGAGATGAGATGAAGAGGAAATTAATAAGTAGTTGGGAAGATCTTCGGACAATCCGTTTAATTAAAAGCCTCTGACAACTTAAGGGGCCCAAGGAGCACTGAAAAGTCTTTAAGCTGTATTAAGGGATTATTAGAATTTAATTAAAGGTTTATGATGTTAATGAGATTTGGCAGGTTATTAAAAATGAAAGAAGTTCTTAAAAAGATTCAGAAGGGTATTTCGAGATAACTTTGTTGCATACTATTAAACTTTCTTTTTTTTAACCCGTGAAAAACACTTCAAACTTTTATTCGGTAAAAGTTAACAACTAATTTAAATTTAAAAGTAATTTGCAATCAAAACCGTACCCTATTTATAGAATAAATATACAGTTGACGCAGAGTTTCGTTTCTAGAAATATCGATCAACCCTTTTTTTATAAAACCATGTTTTCTATTGAAATATTTTCATCTGTCAGCTCATACAGGTGGTTTTGATGCTGCGCTTGTCGCTTTGAGCGAATGATCATTCAGAATCGAACGAGGATTAAAATGGTTTTAACCGTCTTTGGTGATCAGATTTGAATAGCCAGGTATTTACCAACTTTTTTCTTCCTCGTCTCTTTCCCTTCCGACGCCATTCTGCCTCACAACATACCCAAATTAAATATTTACAATAAAAACCTTATTGCTTTTTTATTTTGAATTATCATTTTTTTATTTCCATTTTACCTAATTATTATTCACATTTGTAAATTTGATATAAATTCGTAAAGTAAAAAATTCTTATGAGTATTGCGTACAACTTTTGACTTGGGACCTCGGACGTACTAACATTTATACAGCTTTTATGTTTTTAAGTTTCTAAGTAAACGTTACTATTACCAACTAACAAATAAGTCGCTATCTTGCGCAATGGAGATTCAAAATATTCATTCTAGTTTCAAAAAGGGAAAACCAAACCAAAAACTCGATAATTTTCAATTCTCGTTAGCAACAAAGATTTATAAAAAAAAGTTTTCAAAAACACAACTAAAAGTTTGACCAATTAAATTTTATAGAATTTCTCACTTGTTGATAATTATTTAATTTGCCAGGAATCGACACTATAGTGATGAGCATAATAAAAGTAATTAAAGAGAGTTCTTCAAAATAAGCAATAAATAAATACTACTCAATAAGCAATAAGAACCGAACACTTTTATGTGTAGTGAATAAGTGTGCTCGTGTCTTCCGTCGCCTTACCAATCAAATCTTCTGTGCGCCTGGCTTTGGCCGGGGGATGATGGGGGGTGGGGGGTTGGGGGACTGGGGGGGATACCGGGGGGCGGTGGGGGTGCTGGGTGGGCGGTCATTCAATGAGATTGCTCTGGCCCGAGGCCCGAGTAATGGATCTCTCCGGAATGGGCCGGATCAAGGGGTACCCCTACGCATTGCTTAGGTTATTGCAACGGTCAAGATGTTTTGGGAAGACAGGGAATAGCGTAAACTACATATTTAAAAATGAAACTACAGTGTCTTTCTGGTATCCTTAGAGAAGAAATCAGAACGCTCTACTACTTTGCTAATTTGAAGGATCTTGAACTTCTGACACTTCTTGTATATTATTATATTATAAATAGGATATAGAAAAAAGGATGAATGCAGGAAACTCCATCTATCCAGGACTGAACGCTGTTGGTGCAAATAAAAAAAATGTCCAAAGAAGCGAAACTAGCAGTTCACAACGGAGTTCTTATACCAACCCTGATGTATGGTAGTGAGGTATGGAATTGGCAGAGGAAGGATAAAAGTATACTGAATGCTGTATAAATTATATCCCTGAGGCGTATGTGCGGTAAAACCATGTATGACCGTGTTAAAAATGGGGATATCCGGAACGAATGCAACGCTGATGTAAGCGTAATGAATAGGCTCAAGGAAGGGACACTTAGATGGTTTGGGCATGTAGAACGAATGAACGAAGAGAGTAATCTGAAAAGAATATATGATGCAAAAGTGAATAAATATGAAGTTGAAGAAGACATGGCACGATTGAGTGAATCAAATACTTGAGTCGGGCTAGTGAAGAGTTAGAATAACAGAAGAGTATGTATGAGACGGAATATGAGAGTGAGTGAAGTAAGGAGTGTGTGCCAAGACAGAGTTGTATGGCAGTCCGCCCTCTATGCATACCCATGCGGGGAAACGGCGTGATGGTTAGTTGTTATTATTTTTAAACTATGAACCCTAAAGTTTTTGATACAGACCTTTTCACTAGGCAAAACTTGTTTTCAAAAGGTAATATTAAATAAGTATCAACTGGATCCAACCCACTGAGGTATTGAGCATCTCAATTGATGATTTATTTATTTTAATTGGAACTTATTTGCCTTGCAATGGGATTGCAATGATACTATCATTTTTTTACTTCGTTCCACTGTTTTTTTTTTATTAAGACCGGACCGGTTTCACCTTGTAACGGGCATCTTCAGACTAGTACAATTTGAAGTGAATCTATGGTATATATACAGTTTATGTCTATGTATAGACTTACCTTTTAATCGCTCGAAACTTAAAAGAAATGTTTTTACCGCTGAATAAGAATAAATCATAATGTCTTTGATTCTTCTCTTGGACGCCTGTAGATATAACTATGTTAAACTGAGTATAGTTTTAACTGTTGAAAAGTAGAAAAAATAATATTAAGAAACTTAGTCAATAAAATTACCATAAATAATTTCCTTTCTGAGAGCGTATGTCCGTAGGAGTATGAATTGTTATAATTTGAAACTGATATTAATCAAAATTATAAAACATTAAGAATAACCTTTTCAAAAATCTACCTATCATGTATTTTAGCAGACATTATTCTACATTTGAAATGGGTGGATTAAAGCAATTAATAATTTTTCTTGGCAAGTCAAGTTACATTCCGTAATCTTTCACGGGTAACAGTTTTTCATTTTGTTTTTTTGTTTTATATTGAATACCGCAGAGTCCCAACCGTTTAAAGCCAGTGAGACTATGGCATTCCTAATCGGGGTGTGTTGTGAGGTTGACGGGAGTAGGGAGGGAAAGGAGATGGGGAGGAGAAAGGGTGGGAAATTTCTCGCTATTCAGATATGGTCATCACGGCTTAAGCCATTTCAAGCATAGTTTCAGTTCTGAATGGTGGTCAATCACCAGGGCAATACTTCGAGTATCTACCATTCTGGAACGAGCCGCAGATATACATTGTATTATTTTATATTAATTAAATGTGTTATGATTTATGACACATATTAATTTAGTAAAAATATTTGTGCACGCCTGGTTCGACCCCGTTACCTCTAGATTCGTAGTCGAGCGTCTTACCACTCAACCACGCAGGCTGTCAGACAACAATTGTAAATAATATATAATTTTTTGGTGCTTTTCCCAGATGTGAGTAAGATACTAAAACTAAAATATCTGCATACATTCAAATTTAAGTGTTTTTAGATAGGAAAAGTCGTTATTTCATGGCCAATATGTGTTTGAGCACGATTTTTTTTTTAGTTTGAATCACCTACCCCCTAAAATATCCAACTTTCCAACTTTTTCTATTAAATTGTTATACGGATCTGTCGTTTTGTAATTTCCCTGAATGGTTATGACTCTGGCAGGGCCCCGCAGAAACCAGGTTCCGGGTACCTCCGCGCCGTTCCGGGCACCTCCGGATCGTTCCGGCCCGGAACGGCCGCTCCGACCCTGACCACATCTCTATCTGAATACATACTGCCTTAAGTGGATGACCACTTCAAAACCTTATTAAATATTTACTTCAATCCATAGAACATGCAGCCCACGCTTCTCGATACGGATGTACTGCCGATTCATTTTGGCGTTTTAAAAAATAGAGAGTTCGAGTCGAATGGAAAACACTATGGTTGAATTTAAATACAAATATGCATTGAGAATTAGTAAATTGCCTATGTGTAGTATAAAATAAGAATATATTTCTCCCGTGTGGTCCCCATATATCAGAGTGGTAGATACTTTTAGTATAGCCCTCGTGAAAGACCACCATTCAGAATCGAAACGTTGCTTGAAATGGTTTTAGCCATGTTTGGTTATCAGATTTGACAAGCCAACTACTTTACAACCATCCTTCCACTTCCCCATCTCCTTCCCCTTCCCATTACTTTCAACCTAACAACATACTCCAACGAATTGGGGATGTTATCCAGACGGTTGGGACTCTTGTGTGGTATTCACTTTAAAACATATATATATATATATATGTATATAAATATGTATATAAAATATATACATATATTTATATATATATATATATATATGTATATATATATAAATATATATATATATATAAATATATATATATTTAAATACATATATATATATATATATATATATATATATATATATATATATATATATATATATATATATATATATATATAAATATATATATATATAAATATATATATTTAAATACATATATATATATATGTATATATATATATATATATATATGTGTTTTAAAGTGAATACAATGTGAATATATATATATTTTTTTTTTTTTTTTTTTTTCGAAGGAAGCAAAAACTTGGATCTTCAGGGCTGATGCAGGGGTTGATGTAAAAGCCCTGAAGAAGCTTGAGAAAAGCGAAACCTGGTTGGTGATTAACTCTTATAAAGTGGTGTTTTACAAAGTTTATTGTTTTATTTAATATATTATATATATATATATATATATATATATATATATATATGTATAAATATAAATATATACATATCTATATATAATAATCATTTGTTGTTTTTGAAAAAAGTGCAAAATAAATCTGTACGATATGTTAACTGTAAAATAAGGATACGTAAAGAGTTCTTTGAATGTACATTCTTTCTAAATGAAATACCACTTATAAGTTTGTTCCAGTGACGAATATTTTTTGACGTAATTTTTTTTTATATAAAATCATAAAAGCCATTATTGAGTTTCCTGATTTACTCAACCTTATAAACTTTCACATACCTACTAGAACCACTAGACAGTACGTCCTTTTTTACACTGCGGTTACAAGAACAAACCATCAAATGATGATGTCTAAGGAATTTAAAGGTAGGATACATTATAATTATGAGATACACGGACACGGGACGAGAAATGCAAAATTAACTACATTTCCAACAAGGAAAAAAATCAAACACACAGAAACCTCTCATGTACCAGGCCGTCCGACTATATAATAAAATTTCATCAGAAATCACTACAATAGACAATATTCGTCAATTTGAAAAAGAATTAAGAAAATTTGTTTTCCATAACCATTAATGTTGGTATATTGTATGTTCATTTTGTTGTAACCCGATAAATAAAAAATATTATTTTTTTAAATTTTAAGTTTACAAAATGTCATCAGAAAAATATGTTTGAAAAAAATCATGTCTGTATTGTACTGTACTACAAATTCAAGAAACTCGCTATCAAATTTGCTCCTGTGGCAAAGTAAATACACTAATTATGTTTTTCTGAAATGCCAGTTTCTGTATATCATCAGAATGTCAATAAATATGACATATTATATATAGTTAGTAATAAAATATAGCTTAGGAATTACGTTTTGTATAACGCCTTTGAAGTGATTTTTCACAAAAACGGCACTGTATAAATTATTCAAATATTATTATTTGTATCGTGTTAAATATGTGCAGAACTTTATTTATAACTAGTTTAGTCTTGATACACACATCAAAAGAGACATATTGAGTAAACCGTAAAGTAGCCTAGTCGGAATTAAATTTCAAACTTTTTTACGTATGAGCGAAAATTACCTGTATTGTTTTTGGATACATTAGCGCCCCACACGGCGATCTACCGAATCATGAACAGAAGACGGCTTAGAGTATTAATACTATCAGACAATAAATGGATAAGTTTTATAGCATATATATGGGATAGGCAATTTACCAACTAATAAAAAAATGTATGTTCAAGGAAAATAAATATAAATAAATTGCGCCGTTTTCGTGGTAAAATCACCTCAAGGGCGCTTGTCTTTACGAACCGAATGAATTTTTTCAAATAATGAATACCGCACAAGAGTTCCAACTGCTCCCAGCGGACTGGATCCAGTGGAACTATGGCATCCCCAATTGGGGTATGTTGTGAAACTGATGGTAGTAGCGAAAGGAAGAAGATGGGGAGGATTAAGGTCAGAAAGTTTGGAGAGTACTTGGCTATTCAGATCTAGTACCAAACACGGCCAAAGCCATTTCAAGCAACGTTTCAATTCTGAATGGTGGATTTCACCAGAGCGATACTGCCGCAAATATACTATATATTTATACTATTTCTATATGAATCAAATGTGTTACGACACATATTATGCACATGGCGCGTTGAAAGTCATATGACCAGTATGCGCACAACGTGCCACGCGCATTGTGCCGTCTCTTCGCTTTGAACCGATCTAAAACAGACGCAGCCATATGGTTTTGAGTCGTTCCACAAGGCACAGGGAAATCCATCACTGTTCGTCAGTTTGAATTGATCCGTCATTCATGTAAGATTAATATGTACGAATTTTAGTTAGCAATGAACGTGTTAAATAACATTTATTTCCGCACGTCGGGTTTGAACTCGCGACCTCTGCATACGAAGTCAAGCGTCTCACCACTCGACTACGCACGCCATCGAATCCTTGAAAATCTGAGAGTTATTTTCAAACATAACTACCGTACAAAAACACTAATTGCTATGTGCTGCTCGTGTTCTCGGGTTAGCATAAAAATCAAATAAAATCCGACTACAGTTTTTGTTGAAGGAGAATTTCCATTTCCAGAAAGTACTTCTAAAATTGGTATCAAGAGGCCGCGATATCTCCATCTTCAATTCCTTTATTTTATTAATACAAAACTCATTCACTTTATAAGAATATTATACGAATAGAAATGTGTGGGGATGTTCGCTGTTCGGTGTTGGTATGATTATCCGCCACCCAGAACACTCGAGAACAGACCCCCAAAAGCAAACACAATCTCCATACAATTTTCTTATCAGTATATTTTCTATTACACAATTTGTATGTGAAAGCTTTCCCTTATAACAATATTCTCGGAAGGAAAGTGATACAGTGGGTACCTTCTAGCACTATATATAATAGGTTTTATGGTGCATTATGTATGTTGGGCTCACACTCTTGCTTTTTAGCTCTGTTGTGTCGCTATTTTCATTTGTTTTATTTAAATTTCGCAGAGCAACACTACTTCAGACGCATTTTTGAAGTTCTTATATTTATGTCCAAAATGTTCTTACCCTGGTCTAGGGGTTGAAACACTAGAACAAAATATTGGTGTGTGTCCTACATTTACCAAAAAAATATATTTATAGTAGTAATAATATAAAGCACAGTTATTTGATAATTCACCTTAAGTGATTATTATTATGTTATTATTTTAAAGTCTAAATATTCGTGGTTTTAAGAAGAAGAAAATATTTTACTGAATACCCCACAAGAGTCCCAACTGCTCCTAACCATCTGAAGCCAGTAGGACTATGGCAACTCCGATTGAGGTATGATGTAGAGCATTAGGTAGTGGAGACGGAAAGGAGACGAGGAAGATGAAGTTTGGGAAGGACTATCTAGATGTGATCACCAAAATACGGCTCAAGCCGTTTCAAGCAAACTTTCGATTCTGAATGGTGGTCTTTCACCAGGGCGATACTTGGAGTATCTACCACTCTGTAACGTACCGCAATTATACTGCACATTATCTTGTATGAATTTATTTATTTGTGCACGCTGAGATTTAAACCCTCGACCACGGAGGGTTTCCAGTGAATTTTAAACTTTAATCTTTATATTTTCTAAAATTTCAGTAAAAGGTACAGATTGAAAACCAGCCAAGGCATTTTTGAACGTTTTACCTAAAGTTCTAGTATTTCAAATATAAATTAATAAATTACAGTGAACTAATTTTATTCCTGAAAACCTTAGACATTTTTGCAATATTGCTTGTATCAGGAAGCCGAAATGTGTGTATTTTTGGGTGCGTAATTTTAATTGTACTATGTGCGAAAAAACCTTTACCGATTTGCTACGAAGGTTGTCGTGAAAACGCTATTGTAAATAGGTGTTATGTGCTATGTGCTTGTGTTAAAATTTCCTTTCTCTATGGTATAGTGAACAGTCTTATTCTTACACGTTATAAAGCCCATAAGCCTCGGTTGACTGGGAAAAAGTATTAAAGCGAACGCATGTCATAGGGCGGACCAGGGTGGTCTAGGGTGGTCTTGGGTGGTCTTGGGTGGTGTAAGGTGGTCTAGGGTGTTCTAGGGTCGTCTAATGAAAATCAAACGGACGCCCTGAAGAGATGTCATCAGTCAGGGACAGGGCGCTACCTAATGCCATGTGGTGTTGGATGAGGTGTGGAATAAATATAAGGAAGTGGCGTAGTGACCACATAGCAGCCACGGCAGGTACCCTGAAAAAATAAACCAACCAACATACATTTCCACTGTCCTGAGTAAATAATGCTATTACAGGTTTGAACGGGAAACTAAATGGTTAAATAGAGAGATATATTTTTGTAGAAAGTAATCACTTTGTGATTTGACATTTTTAATGAATTATTTTTCATTTCATATTATCTGTCTCTTTCTCCCTGTTCTTATGTTATAATTAAAATTTTATTCTATTGTTTTCTCATTGTTCTCTTATTTTATTTTATATGGTGTTCTCCCTCTGTATGTTTAACCGCGCACTTTGTATCTTTTGTTTAGATTAATTTTGTACCCTGATGATACTTGGGCTAAACGAAACCAGTCGGTCATAAAAATTAAAACTAAATCTGTGGTCCTATTCAAAAATTTTATTTAATATTTATTAAAAAGATACATATTTAATATAGTTAATTTCTTAGCTTAAAGATCGAAATACTAAGATATTTCAAGCAATGTTAACTCTAAGTGATGGTCTGCCACTAAGGCCTCCGTGGTCGAGTGGTTAAGACACTAAAGGTCGTGGGATTAAACCCCGGCGTGAGCAAATAAATTTTATAAAATCAATTTATTTTATTTCACAACGAATCGTATAATTAATATTTTTTAAAAATATACAGCATATTTACTCAATATCGCCCTGGTGAAAGACTACATTCAGAATCGAAACGTTGCTTGAAATGGCTTTGGCCGTATTTGGTGACTAGATTCAAATAGCCAAGTACTTCCCGAACTTCATCTTACCCATATTTTCCCCCTTCCCACTATTTTCAGCCTCGTATACCCCGCACACCTCGCATACCCCGATCGGGGATGCCATGAACTCCTGGCTGAGGATTTAGAGCAGTTGGAACAAAGCACAGCCCTCGTAAAGCTTAAATACAAACGAAACTTTATTTTGTAATGTTTGCATTTTTATAAAATTACAGTACCTTAAGTGTTGTTTTTTATCATTTTATTTTTCTTCTTTGAAACCCCCATCCCTGCATAGTGGCTTCATAGAGAAAAATCTCCGTGATTTTCTCAGGGCGGTGGTAGGCAGCGCTAATTGAAACAAAGTCTTCCCCCCCCCCCCTAACTCACATCCACCTCTCCACACCAAGATTGCCCCCGGGTAGGGATGATGGTGTTTGGGGATGATCACAGCTGATGGCGTGTTAAACGTTAAGCCTAAAAGATATAAACCTCATCCCTTATCGAACCAAGTCAATAAAACCACATTTTTTGCATTATTTCAGTTCATATTCCGAGGGTTTTTTTTACTATATCGTCGCTGATAAGTTAAAAAAGCTTGAACGACACTTTGGTCAAAAATTACTTATATATGCAGTTTTGATCAGTTTTTTTTTCTGCATCGAATGCTCTGATTCTCGTTTGATTCTGAAGACTTTTGGGGCGCTTCGGCCATTTAAAATATATTTACCGTTTGAGAGAAAGCTTGACACAAGCGACACAAGTTTGAGTTTTTGTCGCTTCTGGTAATTCAGTGAGAGCATTGAGTTACCCGAGCTAACTTTTTTTTCAAAATCCAATCAGGTACTGAAGACTTATGAATTTTATTGTAAAACAAAAAAAAACTTTAAAGTGTTCGGGTGTAAACTTCCCAAAATGGCGCTTCAGCCTTTTTACCTTTCCGGCTTTTGCCTTTATTCACATTTGTTTTGATTATGCATTCAAACCTAAATAGTTAGCTTACCACAAAGAGGGGTATTTTCTTAGTGTTATTTTACAGTGGCTCAATTTTGATAATAAAATGTACTTAAACGTCTGAGAAAATTAAATTCTATCTTATAAAATGAGTACATACAAACCATTCTGCGCTTAGCCGTGACACAAACCACTACGTGTTACACCATCTGACGACAAAATTGAAAACTAAATAGAGACAAAAGACCGAGGAGCTATCATTGGCTTTACTGTAATCCCTTATGGACCAACTTTTTACCTATAAAAGCACATTTTCGCGAATACGGCACCTCAGTAACGGGGACACATATTTGTCAGGATATCTATTTTTTTAAGCAGCATGTTTGACTCTTCTGAACAGGGGGGTTATTTTCGTCGTCGCATAAACCTAAGCTGACGCATTGAAGATGTTTTAGCCTTTTCCGGGTAAAATGGAAAACGTGGGATAAAATGGCACTTAACTAAGCTAAGGTGTAAGGTGCTTACTGCTTTAATGTTGTGATTCTTGAATGCTACTGCATATGTTATAAATTTGTTCAACGTTGTTCAAAGAAAAAATTAAAAAATATATATACATTCTATTTTGTCAATTATATTAGAATCTGTTTTGATAATTTCTGAGCCATAATCAAAATCAAAGTCAGGGATCATTAAACTGCGTCTTAACAACTCCAGATCCAACATACGTTCAAACTGCGCAAAAACAAAAGTGCCATCTCTGAAGGGGCGGCGTGAAAATAAAAATCTTATTTATATTTACTGAAAATATTCCCTAAATCCCTAATCCCTGAATTTTCCCCTAATTATTTAAAAATTACCCACAACATGAGATAATTATGTTTTATTGTACTGGCAGCATCGCTATGCATTGAACGACTAGCGAAAATGTATGGAAAATAGCTTTTAGTCAGGGTTTTTTTTTACGATTTGCATAATGGTTATTTGGACATAAAGTATGTTTTTCTATGGAGTTTCGTACGTTAAAATCGATGCGAACCAAAGTCTATAGCCAATCACATTGCCCGTTGTTTGTTCCTGGCAGTCGAAGTGAACCGTTAGAGGTGGTTCATATTAGCGTTGTGACCGCTCCGAAAGAACTACTTCAAAGAACTACTTCTTTTGGCAGCTATTCCTACTTCCTTCATTGTCCATTGAACAAATACTTCAATTGAAGTTGGTAGTTCATTTTAGCGTTGTGACTGCTCCGTGTGAACTATATCATCTTGCGGCAGTTCAAATTTCATTCATGTCATTTCATTGTACAAATACTTCAATGGAAGTTAGATTACAAAGAACTACTTCAATTTGCAGAAGTTTTGTTACGAAGCTGAACTTTAAAGCCTATAAAGAAGTGCTTCAATTGAATTTCGACTTCGCATTGTACCGGTGACTTTAGGTGAATTTGATTTCAAACATATTTGAAGAAAAGTTTGTGTGGGGTTTATTTTTTAACCATGCGATACTTCGGTTAAATAAAAAAATATCATAAATGAAATCCCATATCTGGGGGGTGGAGGGGAGCAATCGGTACTTACAGCGCCCTTGAGGAGATTTTTCACCGAAACGGCGCTATACAAATTATCCAAATATTATTATTATTATTATTGCACAGGGTGCTAGACACCGTGGGACTGGCCCTGCGTCTAAAGATTCCTTAATGTGTCTTTATTTATGTTAACTTACAACATATCATTTGCTAGGTACTGTCCAACCTTCCTGTAACCCTCTTCCTCCATTTTCTTTTCCACCTCATTTTCCCGATTCAGGGGTGCTCTAAATCTACAAGGCTACGGGCAGTAGAGGTCATGGATGGTTTTACAAAAAAAATGTGGCCAACTAACAAAATCACAAACCGCTAACCTACACAGAGTAATAGTTCACGGTTCACTCCAACGATACAAAAGAAGATATTATCTCTTTTTTAGTAAATAAAACAAAATCCAATAATGAGTACCTATTACTAGAAAAAAAATTTCAATCAAAAAAATATGCCAACTTGACTGAGAAAGCTTTTAAATACTTGTAGTGATTTTATTCGTTTGCATTTTTAAAGTGCTTATGAACTAACTAACTAACCATCACACCTTTTCCCGCCATACAACTCTGTCTTGGCACACACTCCTTGCTTCATTCACGTTCATACATCGTCTCATACATACTATTCTGTTGTTCTGATACTTCACATGGCCCGACTCAAGTATTTGATTCACTTGATAGTGCCATGTCTTCCTCAGACGTCCCCGACTTCTTCTTCAAAGGAAGAAGTGCTTCTTTTCATTTTTTTTAAAAGGAAAGGCAAATATGTTCGGGTTACGAATAACCTGACAATATGTGAAAAACTCCTACTGCCATCATACGAAGCGGAAGATGTTGCTTGTGCAATGATAGAGGACTTAGCCAGCAGAGTAATTGAACGCACGACGCCCAAGTGGGTATCCGACGCGTTTGTCCACTCAGATACCGACCGCAATTTTTTAAATAACAATTAACCATAAATAATTTTCGTTTGTGAGTACGTACGACCGTACGAGTGGGAACTTTTTAACTGATGTTAATTGAAACTATCGAATTAAATAAAAATCTTTTCAAATCCCTTCCTACCTTATAAATTACCTACCTATAGTACATTTTAGCAGCATTGTTCTACATTCTAAATTGAAGTAATGTTTCTTCTTGGCAAGTCATGTTGCATCCCGTGATTTTTCACGGGTAACAAATAGTTTTTAAATCATTGTTAAATTTTCTGACAGTGTATATACTTTACTTATGAGATTGATTAGATGAGTCGAGGCAGGTGCTTACATGAAACTTTCCATTTCGCTACTTAAAGCGTATTCATTTAGCAAATGAAATAAGTGTAATTAGAGGGAAAGAGGAACATTTAAGTATTATAATTAGCAATTAGTTAGAAATCCATCGTAAGTCTCAAATGAAGTATGTTTTATAACTTTACCCAGCCCCTTTCAAGCACAATAAAAATTATACTCGGCTAACATTATTAACACTATTTTTGTGACAATAAAAATCAGCCTAAGGGTTCTTTAGACAGCTATAAAAAAACTTTTATGTGCATAGGTACTGTGAAATACACATTAATTGCTTGGAGTAAGAATATATATGGAGATAGAGCTAAATATGTTTACCCAACCTATACAAATTTACGATAAATCACTTTCTCCGGGTTTTTACGTCGTAAACCGTAAGAGAGAAAGAGTCAAGATAAGTTGTCATATAATATCGCTCCCATTTTAGGTATGTAGGCATGTTTTCCGTCTTCCTCGCCACCGCCGACTCTGCTCACTACATTTTGCTATGCCACATAACTCAACGGTTTTTGAGGTTATATCCTATATTTTTGTTGATAAAAATACTGTGGCAAAGTGGTTATATAAATAAACAAAACATTATGTGGACGTGTGCTATGAATGGATGTAAAAAGGTGTGTCTATGAAAACCCTAGTCACGCCCGAGTCAGGAAAAACTCAACAATCCCGACTACACTGTTTCGCAAAGCTGTCTCTCTAGGTATATTATTGCTCTGAGATTAATTGCTTTCACATGCTTGTATTTATGACGGATTGTAAAAAGATTCAAATTTGTGGAATAAACTGTCAAAAATAAAAGATACATAAAATGGTAATTTTAACAATACTACAAAAAAAATTGCATAATTTTTGTCGGTACCAGCACAGTTTTTTTTTGCTATAGTGAATACCGTACAACAGTCTCAACTGCTCCCAACCGCTATGGCATGAGGCTGACGATAGTTTGGAGGGGAATGAGATGATGAAGAATAAGGTTGAAAAGTACCTGGATATTCAGATCTGTCACCAAAGTCGGCTAAAGCCATTTCAAGCAACGTTTCGATTCTGAATAGTGGTCTTTCGCCAGGGAAATACTGAGAGTACCCACCACTCTGGAAATAAGATTAAACCCTTATCAAGTATCTAACCTGTTTATCTGAAGATAAATTGTTAATGTCTATTTGATCATGAACTCTCTCTTCGCGCAAGTGTTAAGAGAACCTGAGGAATATTTTTTAAATCACCACTGGCAAAAAATCACCACGAAATCATTACTCGTAAATGCTGATACATTGCTCATTTATATAGCGCCATTTTGTTTAAATATCACCTCAAGGGCGCCTAAAAATTAGTCACTTACTATCCTGACTGAAAATTAATTAAAAATATTTATAAACGAATGAGCTTTTAATTAAAGTGACTACCTGTACAACATTATATAAATATCATTTTAAATATATAAAGTTTTTTCTATTGCTTAAAATTTTAGTTTAAGCAATATTGAATGAACACAACTTATACAAATTGATAAATCTCAGTTTTACAATAGTTTGGTACACTTCACATAATATCTATAGATACTCTAGTAATATATTATTCCTAAAGACAATAAAAACATGTTATAATAAATGTGACATAATATTCATGAGCATGAGAGATTTCACGAACGTGCTCTAAAATACGAAGCGGAAAAAAACAATCTGTCTCCCTCCTTCCTCCTTATTGTACAATTGACTGAATGCCAAATAATTGAGAGTGCTTGCATTAGGCCTTCCATGTATGCATTATGGACCAACAAAGCTTGGCGGGGTGTAGAGTTGGGGGGCTCCGGTGGAAGCTGGCCGGGGCGGTTGGGGGAGTGTGTGGGCGGGGAAGGGGGGCTTTCAAGAGACGTATCCATTACCGCCGAGTGCCGCTGCAAAGAGAGAAAGGATATTTCCTTAAAGCTGGAGAACAAGAAGTCTGCGAGGGAGTAAACTTGTGATTTTTCATGCCTCAATCATACGTCATCAAAAATAAGGGAAAAAACTGGGTTTTAGAAAAAAATTGTAGATTGACAAGTCTTATACATGACGGCTTCCATAGTCCAGTGGTAAGATGCTCGACTACGAATCCAAAGGTCGCGAGTTCAAACCCGGCGTGCGCCAATAAGTTTTATTTAATTAATATGTGTGATAACACATATACTCGCATAATTCATTTTAAATAAAAAGGTATATTTTCAACACTTTTTAGACTGGTAGATACTCTAAGTATCGCCCTGGTGAAAGACCACCATTCAGAATCGAAACGTTGCTTTAAATGGCTTTTAACCGTGTTTGGTGACCAGATCTGAATAGCCAGGTACTTCCCAACCTTCCTCTTCCCCATCTCCTTCCCCTCCCCACTACCTTCAGCCTCATAACATACCCTAATCGGGGATTCCATACCCTCACAGGCTCTAGACGGTTAGGAGTAGTTGGGACTGTTATGTGGTATTCACTATAAAAATTAAAAAAATGTATTAAATTATTAACCGTTTGTAATGCATAAGAAATTATTTAAATTTAATTAGTTTATTTAAGTCTTTGGGAATAAGTTACCGATAAATGTTTTTTTTTGTACTACACTAAAATTTTAATAAATAAACTATTATTTAGCGTGTGATTACATACTAGCTATTTTTTTTCAATTATTTGAATCTCTACCATCAATGAAAGGTATCGCATTATACTAAACAGTGTAGGCATCATTCGAGAAATATTTTGTGTACGTAGCTACATTTGAAAAGACAGTTTTTACTTTATTATTTTTTTGTATTATTAATATTTTTTCGCCTCGTTGCAGTGCTCCGCCACCCATTCGCTGGACAATGGACTCAGTTTGCATTCAATTATGGACGAGCTAAGAGTTATGGACCCTGGCCGGGGGATGGGGGTGGGGGCTGGAGTGAAAGTGGGGTGATGTACAAGAGGGGGGGGGAGGGCGGGCGGACAGAAATGGAAAATGTGTGTCGCCAAGTCCGCCAGAGTGGAACACCGTTTGGATCTTTGGCGACTAATGGATTGATGGGGGGGGTCTGGGGATGACAGGGGGGGAAAGGGGACTAGCCGGAAAGTGTTTTAATGTTGTTTTGGGTAAGTACTTTTTAAGTCAAGATCAATGGAGTTCATAATGGACAGCCCCTTTTTAGGATGCTGTATTAAATTAGTAAATTTAAAAATATGTATAAAACGCGATTTAAACGTGATTTAATAAAAGTTGTTAATAAAGTTGTACGTATCGAAAAAATATGTCTAAATATTGTAATCATTGTAATGATTTACTATTCCTGATCGCTTTTAAACTCTGACGAGCCGTCTTTAATAACTGTTCTAGCACCGAAACATTATAGCCATATCCAAATTATGTAATATTTATAATAATTTGTCTCTTCTTACCGTATAATATCCTCTATCAACGATTTTATTTTATTTTTTGTAAATTTATGCATATATCACATGCATTCGATGGCTTCCGTGGTCAAGTGGTTGAGACACTCGAGTACGAATCCAGAGGTCACGGGTTCAAATCCCGGCGTGTGGGAATAAAAAATATATGTTATTTCACGTTTGATACATAAAAAATAATTTATTGTATATTTGCGACTCGTCCCAGAGAGGTAGATACTCTAAGTTTCGCCCTGGTGAAAGACCACCATTGAGAAACGAAACATTGCTTGGAATGGCTTAAGTCGCGTTCGGTAACCAGATATGAATAGCCAGGTAATTCCAAGAGCACATTTTCTTTATCTTCCTCAGCCTCACAACATACCCCAATTGGGGATGCCATAGTCTCACTAGCTCTAGATGTTTGGGAGCAGTTATGACTCTTTTGAACGTTTCATTTCTGAATGGTGGTCTTTCACCAGGGCGATACTAAGAGTGTCTACCACTCTGTGTCGCATATATACCATATATTATTTTATATGAATTGATTATGACACATATTAATCAAATAAATTTTATTTGCGCACATTTTAATTTGAACTCGGGACCTCTAGATTTATAGTCGACGTTTTTATCACTCGACCAATACGTCGTTTGCATTTAAGGCCGTTAAAAAATCACTAATGGAGATTTGTTTATCACCTGTATTGATTTTTTCAAAATCCTTGCGACCGTTTTTTTCACTGTCCAGACAAATCAGCCATAGGCCTGCGGGATGGGACGTATTCCTCCTTGGCGGAGGTTTAGGTCTGGGGATAGCGACTGCCGGGGGAATTGGTTGGAGGTAAAAGCTATAACAAGGAGAGGGAAAGGGACAAGGGGTAGAGAAAGCACGGAGGACACTGTGAGTGCCTTAGCGGCTTTGGGATAACCACACCAACTTACTCACAATGTGTTTTTATATCTGCGTCAGACAGCTACTTGCATAGTGGGGACAGTAAGCTCAGGAGATTTTAAATATACAAAATCGTAAATAAGAATTCAAAATTTGCATCCCTCTAGAACTTTGCGGCTGTTCTGTATATGCTAACGTTCACAACAATGGAAAATAAAAATCGATAAAAATATTAGAGAAATATCTAAAATTCTATTGGTTAAATGAAAAACTGAAAACAGAGCACTTAATTTAGTTTTATTTATTTACAATAATATTCATTAGTCTTCAGTACCTGGTTGAATTTAAAAAAAAAGTTTACTCAGATGACTCAATGCTCTCACTGCGTTACCTAAAGCGACAGTAAGTTTTTTTAAAAGTCTCGAACTTGTGTCTCTTGAGTCAAGCCTTCTCCCAAATGGTAAATATATTTTAGATGGCTGAAGGGCCACCAAAGTCTTCAGAATCAAACGAGAGTCAGATCTTTCGACGCAGGAAAAAAAAATGATCAAAACTGCATGTTTAAGTTATTTTTGACCAAAGTGTCGCTTAAGCTCTTTTGCTTTTACAGCGATGGTATGGTGTCCTTAAAAGTATTTTGACCTTCTTCTTGCTAAGATACAGCATTGGAACCATAGATATAACGATGTTGTCCATCTCAATGCTGCATCTGTCTCCTAAGGTGGAAGTGTTCTATTAACGAATTGTTGTACACACAAAACTGGCAGAGGAAGGATGAAAGTAGACTGAAGGACTGTAATGAGATCCCTGAAGCGTACGTGCGGTAAAACCACTAAAAATGTGGATATCCGGAAAGAATGCAAGGCCGATGTAAGCGTTATGAATAGGATTAAGAAAGGGACGCTTAGATGGTTTGGGCATGTAGAGCGAATGAACAAAGAAAAGAGTGTGAGAAGAATATATGACGTGAAAGTGAATGGAAGAAGAAGAGCAAAGGGGAGTGATCGAAGACCGAGTTGTATGGAGGTCCATCCTCTCTGCCTATCTCTGCGGTGAAACGGCGTGATGGTTAGTTTTTTGGAAGTTACATTTAACACATTTTCTTTGTGTTGTTTTGTTCTTAACATTGTTTTTTTTTTAAACATTTTTAAGTTATCATAACTTGACAATATTTGAATTCCCCCTTTTACATTAAATAATATATTTATAATAATTTTTTAAACAAAAGTAACTTTGTTTTGACACCACTTTATTAGATACATATAACAACCGGTTTCGGCTCTACCTGAACCTTCTTCAGGGTTGAACAAATATGTATAATACATATTTGTTCTACCCTAAAGAGGTTCAGGTAGAGCCGAAACCGGTTGGTATATGTATCTTATAAAGTGGTGTCAAAACAAAGTTACTTTTATTTAAAAAAATTATTATGTTTTACCACAAAGTGAGTGCTACATGTCAAAGTTTTATATACGAGTATATAATAATTAATTGGATTAAATGGAGTTGAGCGGGCGGCCGTCCTCGCCGGACGTGTCGACGGCTGCGATACGCTGTCGATAGTAATGATGCAGTCCTTTTTCGTAGTTTTAAAGGACAACAGTGAATAAATGTGTCAGTGGTTTACGAGTAATATGTAAAACAATGTATTATGTTATATAAATACGCATCTTACGTATATAAGTATGTTATAAGTTATAAAACTGTGAAGACATGCCGGTACGGTTAAAAGTGTTAATATTTGGAGATGTGACGCACCCGCGCCCCGCTGCACCCTCGCTTACCCTCAACACCCGCAAGAGAGATCATCTGTGAACCCTGCACCCCTGCCGCCCCCCTCTTTACCGCTCCTGCCCGCCCTGCTCGCTGCCAACGGCCACATGGTTGACAGATTGATATTGCAGTCAAGTGTCAGCCATGAAATAACTACGCCTGGAAGGACGACATCGGACCCTTTTTTTGTTTTTGTTTTTGTCAGTTTGTGATTAAACTATTTGTGTGAGACAATTTATACTAAAACAATTTGAAGTTTCTAGTTATAGTTTGGACAGCATTGGACAGTTTAATTGGCGTTAAGATTAAGTGTAATATTACATATTATTTTATTGTATCTATTTGTGTATAGTTATTGTCATAGTGTATTTTTTAAATGTAATGTTTAGCTTAGTCAAGTAGTGACGTTTAAGAGGAAGGGCATGGCCGAAACAGGTGGCGATGAGGTTCGCTATCCATCACACCGCCAACCCTTCGGTGGCGCAAAGAAGAGGACGGAACGTGAACAATGTCGAATTGGCACGTGGAATGTGAGAGGAGGAATGGAAAGGAAGATGAATGAACTATGTGATATAATGATGGCTAAATGTTTGGATGTACTCTGTCTAACAGAGAGTATGAAAAAAGAGAGCGGTACAGTGCAACATAATGACACGCTCGTCATCTGGTCCGGGCGACCAGAAACAGAGAGGGCTTGTCAAGGTGTTGCAGCGTTACTGTCTCCTAGAATGGCTAAATGTATGTTGCAGTATGAATGTGTAAGTGCGAGAATAATGTGGATCCGGTTCAAAATCGGGTTTACAAGGGTGTTTCTTGTCATTGGTTATGCTCCTGTCAATTCTGAATGCGACGAAGTGAAAGATGCTTTTGGACTAGTGTGAATGATGTAATGAGGCTTAAAAATACGAATGAAAGGATTATTATGGCAGGGGACTTGAATGGGTGGGTGGGAATCAGACGAGACGGGTTTGAGTCGGCTTTAGGTATGTTTGGGGATAAAAGAACGAATGATAACGGTAAAAAGAATACTCGAAGTATGTTTAGAGTGGAACCTGTTTGTATCGAATACTTTCTTTGATCATAAAGGTATCTACCAATATACGTGGGAAAGGGGAATGAAAGGTCAATTATCGATTTTGTAGTAATTGACTCTAGGTTGAGAGCCAATACCGTGGACACGAGAGTTTACAGAGGAGCTGAGGTTGAATCTGACCACTTCTTGGTAGTTTCTAGATTAAACCTCTTTCGCGGCTGGCGAACTAAAGTGAAAACGGTGTCGACTCCAACAAGAGTCAAAAATAGAAAAACTGCAAAAACGATAATGTGAGAAGTAAGTATGAGAAATGTATGGATACAAGATTGAATGAGAAGGGAATGGATGGTCTAAGCATAGAGGAAACATGGAACCATATAAAAGTGAGTCTATGCGAATCTGCTAGAGAGGTTTGCGGAATAAGCACGCAAGGTAGGAAGAAAGGTGATGCATGGTGGGATGACGAGATTAAAGCACTGGTCTCAGAGAGAAGAAGAAAGCATGGTTATGTCTGATAGCGACTGGCAGTGCTTCTAGCGCGGAGAGGGATCGAGCGAAAGAAGTATACAAGGAATGCAAGAAAAGAGTAAGTGTTGGAGTGAAAGAACGAAAGAAACGCCTGGAAGAAGAAGAGGGAATAAAAATGACAAATCACTTCCAAGAAAACATTAAATTGTTTTGGAAGGAGGTCAAGAGGTCCCGAAACGGCCCAGAAAGCGGATGCGTGAAAGTTGTAAAATCGAAAGATGGAAAAATGTTGACAAATGAGGAAGAAATAAAAGAAAGATGGATGAAATATTTCGAAGAGGTTTTTGAAAGCACCCCCAAGCGACAGTGTTCCCAGTGTCGAATCAGGTATGAATGATGATGAAGTGAATGTTGTCGAAATCAGCATGGATGAAATAAAAAAAGATCGATTAAATGCATGAAGAATGGTAAAGCTGTTGGATTCGACAATCTCGCTGCTGAATACTTTAGCGGGGGATAGCCGTGTAGTTCTCACATGGCTGTGCAAACTTTTTTAACCAGTGTTTAGAGGAGGGTTACACGCCATTAGATTGGAGAAGGGCTGTGATCATGCCTCTGTACAAAGGTAAAGGGTCACGCATGGAATGTGGGAACCATAGGGCTATAAGCTTACTAAGTTCAGTTGGCAAGCTGTATGGTAGAATATTGATTGAAAGGGTAAGAATGAAAACAAAAGACAAAATTTGGGACATTCAAGGTGCCTTCATGAGTGGAAGAGGGTGCATGGATCAAATTTTCTCATTGCGGATGCTTACAGAGAAGTTTTTGGCAAAAAACCAGAAACTTTTCTGTGCTTTTGTCGATTTGCAAAAGGCGTATGATCGAGTTGATAGGGACAAATTGTGGAAGGTATTATCCATGTATGGAGTTAACACAAATCTTATACAGGCAATCGCGTCCTTGTACGAGGGAAGCGTTGCATGTGTTAGAGTGAACGGTGATTTTACGAAGTGGTTTAACATCACAAAAGGTGTAAAACAAGGCTGTGTAATGTCACCGTGGTTGTTCAATTTGTACATGGATAATTGTATGCAAGAATTGAAAGGTGTGGACTTGGGCGCGAAAATGAACAATGTGAAAGTATGTTGCCTATTGTATGCGGATGATGCGGTGCTGATTGCTGACAATATGGAAGATCTAAAGTTTCTCGTGTCTAGGATGAACCAAGTATGTATGCAAAATGAGTTGATGATGAATGTAAGTAAGTCCAAAGTGATGGTGTTTGAAAGAGAGAGTACGAGAACAGCGTGCAATATAGTTGTGAATGATGAATACTTGGAGCAAGTGGATGAGTTCGTGTATTTAGGAAGTATGTTTACAAGAGACGGAAAGGCTGATAAGGATATTGAAAGAAGGGTGAATGCAGGAAACTCCATTAATGGAGGACTGAACGCTGTTGGGGCAAATAAGAAATTGTCCAAAGAAGCGAAGCTAGCAGTCCACAATGGAGTGCTTATACCAACCCTGATGTATGGCAGTGAGGCATGGAACTGGCAGAGGAAGGATGAAAGTAGACTGAATGCTGTGGAAATGAGATCTTTGAGACGGATGTGCGGTAAAACCATGTATGACCGTATTACAAATGTGGATATCCGGAAAGAATGCAAGGCTGATGTGAGCGTAATGGATAGGATTAAGAAAGGGACGCTTAGATGGTTTGGGCATGTAGAGCGAATGAACGAAGAAAGGAGTGTGAAAAGAATATATGATGCGAAAGTGAATGGAAGAAGAAGTCGAGGACGCCTGAGAAAGACATGGCACGATCAAGTAAATCAAATACTTGAATCGGGTCGTGTGAAGAGTCAGAATAACAGAAGAGTATGTATGAGACGATGTATGAATGTAAATGAAGCAAGAAGTGTGTGCCAAGACAGAGTTGTATGGCGGTCCGTCCTCTCTGCCTACCCTTGCGGGGAAACGGCGTGATGGTTAGTTAGTTAGTTAGTTAATAATTAATTTTGCTAGTACTCAGCTAGCAGAGCATTAAGCCCGAAACATAATATCGATGGCATAGTACCTACGCAACTGTAGAAAATTTTGTAAGTAGTTTAAAAATTCATTCTACTGAAACGTCAATTTTCGTTTTGCCTGCCATGAGCAAATAAAGAATTGTCAATTTCAAATTAAATTTCGTACACTTAAAATATTAATCTTGAGAGATGTGTTTAAATAGAAATGAAATCGTATTGACCTAAAATTGCACTTAACGCTCACACGAAACCATTGAAATATTTTTTAATCTGTTCAAATCAATTTGAATAGTAACAAAATATCAAATATTTTAAAGCTTTAAAATAAAACATAATCGGATACTGATTTGTGCATACTCAATCTTAAGGAAAAATCTGAAATATAATATTTAATGCAAAGGGCTACCTGAGTTTTAAAATATATCATTTACTTAGACTCTAAGGCTGCAAGGCTTGCATTGTGAATAATACAGGTGAACCATCGCTTCCATTACCCACCCCCCGTGAAATAGGTTCTATTGGCTGATGTCAATACCGTAGGAGTTTCCGCAGCTTTATGTACTAGAGATTATGGCATGTGATATTACTTAAGAACATTTTCAGGATATGTAGGTATTAAAAACGTATAGTGTGCCGGAGCGTCTCACAGGACCCGAGCATTCGTCATTTCAGGAGTGTTTTTCCTTTAAAACCCGCTGTTTGCATATTAAAATGAACCATAATCGCTTGTCAATAAAATAAGCAATCCATAAAGATATTTAGCTTTGTGTTAAGTTCGCTACAAATCAAGTAATGCATATTTGAAGTTTGCATACGTCAGTACGGTTGAAAAAACCGATTTTCAAAGTGACATTTCTGTTTCTATTTACAGGTAAACCTCATGCAATTTTATTTTTATTTTTGAAGAAAGTGTATTCAGCCACACCAAAATACAATAAAACAACAGCAAAAAATTTTAAAATTTCTTATCAATTTGTTTTTAGTGACACGAGGGAGAAAAAAACCAACTCTCCGAATATACTCGTAAGTAGCTATTCCACAAAAACCACTCACACCATGGACATACAATTTTAAAAAAAATATATAAACACGTCATCTGAGAAGATAGCGTAATTGACAAAAACATAAGTTTGTAAAACACAAGCGAGTTATTACGAAATCACAGTCATCATCGGGAATCCGGCATTCCAAAGGTTAAATAATACAGAATGGTTATATTATATTCTTTAATTTAGACAGAGTGGTAGATACTCGATTTTACTTAAGTTTCAAGTATCGCCCTGGTGAAAGACCACCATTCAGAATTGAAACCTTGCTTGAAATGGTTTCTACTGTGTTTGGTGACCAGATCTAAATAGCCAGGTACTTCCCAACCTTCCCCTTCCTCATCTCCTTCCTCTCCCCGCTACCTTCAGCCTCACAACATACCCCTATTAAGGATGCTATATTCTCACTGGTTCTACACGGTTCGGAGCAGTTGAGACTCGTGTAGTGTTAACGTTAAAAAAAATTGTTTTCTAATATCTAATCAAACAAGACTTAGCAAGTGGATTTCTACTTTATACAGAAGCATTGGAACATGTCGCACTTATGTCTAAAGATAATAATCCTCAATAGAACGACATACTAAATCGGTTGGTATGGCTTCACACATATGTATCAACCCTGAGCAGAATTGGCCAAAAATTTGATCAGTTATTGGCTAACACGTGCACTTTACACCTCCGATTGTAAATTATTTGAGATAACAATGATAGTTAGTTGACTTCGGATTGCGGTGTGCGTGGATTTATTGAGTTCTTGGTAATCGTAAGTGAAGCAAATGTGTTATTTTGACCATTGTTTTTTAAAAAACTATTTTATAGGAATCGTCCATGTGTCGTCCTTATTTCCTACATTCCACGGTGATTGAGTAAGATGCTTCGTCGATAACCAACTCTGCATAATGCGGCGGTAGTGGTTATAATTAAAGTATAGTGATAAGGTGTTAACGAGAATTAGAATTCACGAAAAGTAAACTACGGGGAGATAAACTGATTACTAAATTGTGCACAAAATATATATTTAATAAAGAATGATATACTGAAAAAAGTGTGTACAAAATGGTCGGAATATATTTTTGTGTGCATCGCCAAAAATAATATTCGCTCTGAGATTGTAGCACAATTTTAATTATGCGTACTTATAATTAAAATAACACATCTTTCCAAGTAGTAATTATGTTAATTATAAAACCCCAAGCCCGAAATTTTCTATTTGCCAGAAGTAAGCAGTAAGCAGCAAATCTCCCCAACACGCCGCCGGTTTCAGATATTATAAATCGTCTCGTAGTACTTCCGCGACTGCTCTCAATCCGATAAGTAAAATAAAAAATGTACATTTCTACAAACTAAAATCCACTTTGTGTCCATTAAATCATCCGCGGCGAAGAGGATATACTTGTAAAACCTTTTTGCGATTTCCTCCCATGCCGACCTATTCCGTGGGAACAAATTTATTCAAGGCAGCTCTTAAAAGTAATATGTTATTTCGTAACTTTTCCATTAGATTCAGATAGGATACACCGAGTACATCGCTGTAAGGGTTAATCCATACTTCCTCTAGGTGTTGTACATTTGTTTTTAAATTTCCTAACTTGGTACCTACACAACTTTCCACTCAGTTACATTTAGTTTTTGTACATCGATTTGCTTACCTACCGATACAAATACGTAATGGATAGTCGACTATTACACCTTCATTTCTTTATCTTTAATGATTGAACAAAGCATATCGTCTCGTTGAGTTGCAAAACGATATAACCCAGGAAATCGACTGAATAATCACCTTAACCGGCAGATGGTGCATTGGTCTTTGAATATAGTTTATTTATTGAGACTCTTTAGTTCGTTATTTTTACGACACTCCCAATATGAGCCAGATTACAAATTGTGAGCAAAGGTTTAGAGTGTTAGAATTTTAGTGTGAATTTTTTTAAGAGAAAAATCGTCCGAAAGACATCTTTATAGAATCAAGTTTCAAAAAACTGATATGGCTCCGCTATCTCCCGAACATGAAGTATGAATAAAAAAATCTGAAAACCAAGATGCCTTCTAAATTAATACCTTTACAGAGTGCGCCCTTGAGGTGATATTTCTTTCACGAAAACGGCGCTATATAAATCAGTCAATTATTATTATTATTACTTTTGAAGCTTAAACATGTTTAAATGGCTTACAACAATTTTATAAGGCCAGGAAAGTTATGTTAGCAGGACATGCAGCATTTGGAAGACGTAAATATATATTTTTTTAATAGTGAATACCGCATAAGAGTATCAAGTGCCCAACCTTCTAAAGCCAGTAAGACTATGGCATCCCCAATTGGGGTATGTTGTGAGGGTGAGGGTAGTGAGGAGGGGAAGGTGATGGTGAATAAAGAGGATGGGAAGTACTTGGCTATTCAGATCTGGTCACCAAACACGACTAAAGCAATATTTCCATTCCGAATTATCTACCACTCTGGAACGTGCCATATATAATTGTATCTGAATTAAATGTGTCGTGACACATATTCATTTAACAAAAGTTATTCCCGCAAGCTGGGCTTGAACCCGTGACCTCTAGATTCGTAGTTGGGTGTCTTAACCACTCGACCACGTAGACCATCTGATGAGAGGCAGAAGGACACTGGTAGAAGCGGTAAACATTTCCCCAAGGGTTATTGCTTCGATAAAACTATTGGTTACGCAAAGATAAAAACATTGAATTATGAACAATTAAAACTTTGTTAATGCAAAAACAGATTAAGTTAATCTTAAAAAGTGTTTAGTTATAAACACTAACCTACCTGTACGCATTTAAGAGATAATTTTAATACTTATTGGAAAAAAGCATTTAATTTGTGGCTTGCCATCTTTATAATATAAGCACAAAAATAAACTAACTTAAAACAAATGAATGTGTTATAATTTTAATACACTTCAGCAGTGTGGACGAACCTTAGCTTGTCTATACGTCTCAAGAACTGGTCCTAATGCTCGGTTCACACAAAATACGTTATACCAATCGGGTAATGTGTTCTACTTGGATACGTAAGGATTTTTCCCATACCAGGGACGCCAACCGGAGAAATAAAATCAATATTTCATTCAACCAAAAAAGATCATTTAAGAAATGGAATTGAAATTATGATTTTCTGAAATGTATTATTTACTGTTTACAGACTGGATTGATTACCAGCGTTGAAAAAATACATTATTCTTCTGATTCCATCGCCTATCGTAGGCTGGCTATTAATTAACGCAATCCTTCGCCGTCTATCAAACTTGCTGTGTGTGTTTATAAAAAAAAAAATTCAAAAGTTCCATAATATAAAAATTTAGTATGGGTGAATATATTACATCATAAGAAAAATAAACATAAAATTATAAAAAATAAATAAACAATAAAAATACAACGAATTTTGTTGCAAAAAAATATAGATAAATAAAAGATAAGTACAAAAAATGTTTTCCACGAAGCCACGCTTTCAGTAAACATCTCCTTCTCAAAATGATTTCATAATTTTCATTAGTAATCTTGTATCTGTGACGCCTTTCATGATATGACTAAGGTAAGACTCCGTGGTTGAGTGGATAAGACGCTCGACTACGAATTCAGAGGTCGCGGGTTCAAATCCCAGGAGTAAAATATTCATTTTTTTTATTTAATTGATGTGTGGTATTGGTCATATTAGATTCATATAAAATAATATATAAAGGGTCCGCCAAATAACTTTTTTTTTTGAAAATGCTATAAAAAAAAAACTACTGAATATTTTCTCAAATTTCTTTTTTTATTTATAAGTACAATCCTTCCGGTTAATAATGGAAAATAATTTCATTCAAATGGCTGCCTCGGCTGGCCATGCAGTAGCCTACACGATCGGTCCAATTTTTAAGCACATTATCGATTGTGTGCAGCTGTATTTCACCAATGGCTTCACGAATATTGTCCTTTAAAGCGTCAATTGTCTCTGGCTTGTCGGCGTAACATTTATCTTTGAGGGCACCCCACAAATAATAGTCCAACGGTGTCAAATCGCAGCTCCGAGGTGGCCAAACGACATCAGCTCTGCGGCTGATAATGCGATCTTCAAAAACAGGGCGCAAAACATCGAGTGTAGCTTCGGCTGTGTGGCACGTAGCGCCGTCCTGTTGAAACCAAATGTTGCCAATATCCTCCTCTTCAATTTTTGTGAACAAAAATTCGTTCAACATGGCCCGATAACGATCGCCATTGACTGTAACGGCCACTCCTTGCTCATTTTCAAAGAAAAATGGCCCAATTATGCCTCTGGACCAAAATCCGCACCAAACAGTGACTCGTTTTGGGTGTACCGGCTTTTCAATGTATGCGTGCGGGTTTTCTGTGCCCCAAATACGACAATTTTGCTTGTTTACATACCCGCCAAGATCAAAATGAGCTTCATCCGAAAAGATGATTTTTTGGCAAAATCGGCATCTTCTGTAAGTCGATCGCAGGCCCACTCAGCGAAGCGAAAACGCATTGGATGGTCAGTTGGCTTCAACTCCTGAACCAATTGGACTTTGTATGGCGTCATACCAAGGTCTTTATGCAAAATTCGTCTCAATGATGTCTCCGAAATGTTCAATTGTTGAGAACGACGGTGAATTGATGTTGATGGCGCTTCACGCACACTTTCTGCCACAGCATCGATATTCTCGGGTGTACGCACTGTTTTTGGCTTTTCACGCTTTGGTTTATCGATGAGGATGCCAGTTTCTTTCACTTTTTTCACAAGATAACGAACATACGGAGCTGACGGTGCTTCTCTTCTTCCAAAAACCGTACGCAATTTTCGCACACATTCTGCAACATTACCATGATTTTCAAAGTAATGTCGCAATATTTCCCAGCGTTGTTCAAGCGTATACACAACCATATTCGCTCAGCGGAAGGATAAAACTAATTATCTGTCAAATCAGACATGAGCTAAGTGTTACCATTCACGAAATAAGCACTAGTTGAAAAAAAAAAAGTTATTTGGCGGACCCTATAGTATATTTGCGGCACGTCCCAGAGTGGTAGATACTCGAAGAATCGGGCTGATGAAAGACTACGAACTCGGAATCGAAACATTGCTTGAAATGGCTTTAGCCGTATTTGGTGATCAGATTTTAATATCCAGGTACTTTTTCAACCTTTCTCTTTCATATCTTCTTCCCCTTCTCACTACCTTCAACCTCACAATATAGTATAATCATAATTACAGAAAAGTATGTATGAGACGCTGTCTGAATGTGAATAAAGCAAGAAGTGTGTGTCAAGACAGAGTTGTATGGTGGTCTATCCTCCCTGCCTACTCCTGCGGGAAACGGCTTGATAGTTAGATAGTTAATTAGTTATATAAATATATAGGGAAAGACCAGAAGTTTAGTGACCAGATCTGAATACCAGATACTTCTCTCTTCCCTATTTCCTACCTTCAGTCTTACAACATACCCCAATTGGGGATGCCATAGTGCCATTGACACCCAACGTTTAGCAGTCGGGACTCTTGTGCGGTATTCACTTTAAAAATAAGTTTAATACATAATTTTAAAAAGTTGTATTTAATATCTACGACAATTGAGTAATATTTGGCTTTTAGTATATTGTGCCAAAATTATTGAATACGCTGTTAGACTTACTGAAAAAATGAAGAATGGACATCCCTTAAATAATAATACTCGAATCATGTAAAAATATTCCCTATCATAGAAAAATACAATCTTGCGTTCTTAGTATTGTAATAATATGTTTTATCCAGACATTGATGTTACAAATAATAGTAATAATATGTATGTAGGCCAGTCTGAGAGGCATCCATTAGTCCCCAGCAGGCTGTAGAGTAGGTACACACCATCAGGAATAATTCATATTCTTTGGATAAACAAACTTTTCCACCTTTTAAGGAGTCACGAAATGGAAAATTACATATTGAAGAACTTTATAAAAAGCTTCTCCTTGACAGGGGCGTATTATAATAAGAAAAACATTAATTTAAATTGGTTCTTCTTTACAGGGTGCTTCACATAAACATCGTTCTCAGATACCTAATTTTAGAAATAATATCAGGACTGCGTCATTCAGATTTTTTGTTGTTTTTATTGTGAATACCACACAAGAGTCCCAACTGCTCCCCACCGTCTAGAGCCAGTGAGACTATGACATCCCCAATTGGAGTATGTTGTGAGGCTGAAGGTAGTGGGGAGAGGAAGGAGATGGGAAAGAGGAAAGTTGGGAAGTACCTGACTATTCAGAGCTGGTCACCAAACACGGCTAAATCCATTTCAAGCAACGTTTCGATTCTGAATTGTGGTCTTTCGCCAGGTCGATACTTAGAGTATCTACCACTCTGGAACGTGCCGCAAATGTACCTTTTCAATATTTTATGTGAATTAAATTTGTTATGACACATATTAATTAGATAAAATTTATTAGCGCATGGCGGGTTTGAACCTGCGACCTTTGGATTCGTAGTCGAGCGTCTTACCACTCGACTATGGAGGCCGTCAACTCGATACTCGCTTGTAACTGTACGGAATATAGATACAAGAAAGCTATAATATCATATAAATATATTCAACCAATCTGATACTATTAAACCGCTAAGTCGTCTTCTGTTCATTGTACATTCGATCGCCGCGTGTGTCTGCAAATAAATGTAACCTGATACGACCTACGGGAAAAGTTATTAATAGTAATTTTCGCACATACGTAAAAAGTGAGAAATTTTATTTTGAAAACGCTGCTTCACGATTTGCTCACTGTGTCCATTTTGACGTGTATGTCAGTAATGTAATCAAACAATATTTTACAGCTATTCTTTCATTTGTATGAGCAAATAATTTTCATTTTTTTACTGTTTAATCTAAACTTTTATATGTTATAGCCCACTCGGGCGTATACAATAAAATACATAAATAGTAGATACGCTGTATTAAACATATTAATTATTATAATAACAGTAAATTTACATAGCCCAGTTTTTGTTTCGTGCGAGTGCATGTACGAGTACACATACCTGAGATTTTTTAAAATCTGTTCCAACATATTTTTATATTTGGTTTGATGTGGAGCCCAGACAGTACAAGCGTAATGCAACTTGCTTCTGATCACTCCATTGAAGAGGGCTGTAATCGCATGTATTCAAATAAATTATTTGCACGTTTTGATTATAAAACAAAAAAAATTGTAGCAAGCATCTTATTATTCTCTTAAATACATTTCTGTATGTATTTTTTATCATAAACACATAATATAATTGTAATATAATACTTTTAAAGATGACACCCTGTAAAAACACTTACTTCTGACACCCTGTTAGCCTTTGAAATATCCACGACAATATTTAAATATCTCAAATTGAATTCTTCCACTTTATAATTTATAGCATTCCCAGAAAACTATTGCGTTTAATATTTTTCCAAATATGTGCACAAGTTTTTCGTTTTATCAAGCCAAAGTTACTCCTTATTCATTATAAGTTTTCTCCCGAAGTCATTACCTATGTAAACTCATTTTACACAACAAACTTCTTAACTAAATACACCTTTAAAAGAGTTGCTTTCAAAGGCAGGACTCACTTGTAAACGAGCATTCAGCATTCGTTTCCACGGGAAATTTATAACACAAAAACGACTAAAGAATATTGCCTACATTCAAGTAATATCATTTCATTTCAGAGAGGTTATCTAGATACGTCTACCTCCGCAAAAATCATTACGTTTCTATTCTCCTAGAAAACTTTATGTGTAGAAGTTTACGGTCATTGATAATAAGAACTGTTTTTGTAACACTAACACATTGGCATCATATTTTTTTTATTTCTCACTTCGTTGTAAAGGCTTCTACAAGCGTATGCATTGTTCTCATTTCTTTTGCAGCCATCGAACTAGTCTTCTCTTGAAAACACTCTACCAGCTGTTTTCCATCCTGGATCTTGTCTGGAATATGTAATTTTTTTTTTATTTTCTGCTTACTATTCTGCCCAATAACTTATTTCCTTCAATCCACGAATTTTAAGGCATTTGGATCTCCAATTTAATTTCTCGTATTTACAACTGAATTACTAAACAAGTAAGTTCATAAATCATTTGAGATGGATAGCATGAATCCATCTATGGTGAAGACCTTCTCAGGATTGAAAAACTCTCTTCAGTTCAGTGGAATGTGGCCGCCAGCTCTTTGCAACACGAACACACCATCAAGATTCGTTTACTTCAACCATCACTGTATCATCTCATGGGTCAACATGATCATGTACGTCACCGTCATCGTATCGGAGACAGCCTACGTCATCGACGCGTGGCCAGACTACGACGAAGTCACCAGCGTTGTGGTAACAGTAATAACATCAATACTGACATTTGTTAAAATGACATCCGTGTATGCAAATCGTCAAAGCATTAAGGCGACAATTTTGTCAATATTGTACAACGATTTTGGTTTGAATTCCCAGCTTCTTAGTAAACTAGCAGATCTTAAATTGGAGCAAACCTCTGCCGAGGCAGAAAAAAAATCATTCACAAAGCTGAAGGACTATGTTCAAACGTCTTTGGAGAAGAAATCGAAGGAGTTTAAATACATTTTCTGGATAAACACGCTGTTTATTGGGATGACTCTCTTGGGTTATTGCGTCACTCCAGCGTACAGAACCATTCTAACGGGGAATACCGTCTCTAAAAACAATATTGTGAACCAGCGTTAGTACTACTTTCAATCTGAATTTAAATCGATTTATTTATTAATCTCTTTTGCCACTTTTTTGACTTGCCATTTTTTTCAGCATTCAAGTCCAGAATGCCATACGATTTGACAACGTTTCCTGGCTACCACATCACCTACTTGCTCCATGTTTGGGCTAGTATCGTTACATTCTCAGGTATGTTTAACCTTTGTAGTAGAACGCAGAAGTTATTTGATCCATCATCAGACGGGCATTCCAAATCATCAACCCCATCCTACAAAAAACAACATTTCCTTTTAACTGTACTACTAGACCTTTATAACTTGATTTTCTCCGCAGGTTGTGCCGGCGTCGATAACTTGGTGTGTGCCCACCTCATCATGACAACCCGACAGTTTGAAATCATCAGTCACGTTTTGAACAACCTTCAAGAGTATTCGTATGCTTTTCTAAGTGTTGGAAACAGCAAACACATATTTTCCGAAATAGATTCCCTGCCGCAAACGGTCCCAACAATCAAGAGAAAACACGTCCAGGATTTTGAAGATATTAAAAATGCAATCTTTAACGAGTGTGTACAACACTACGATAGGTTGATGAAGTAAGAGTGCGCACTAAAATTACTTATTCTGATTATAATTGTTATCCAGATGGATTATTTAATTTGACCATTTCGTTTCAGATTTATTCAGAAAATAAATTCAGTATTTGGTTTAATCTTCATTTCGCAGCTGCTCATAAGTTCTCTTCAACTCTGCTTGGTGTTGTTTAAATACAAAACGGTAATTGTGCTTTTTTATGCATAAACACAGGCATGATATATATATATATATATATATATATATATATATATATATATATGCAATCAAATGATATGACTCAATGTCCAAAGTCTTGGTGTTTTAAAAAGAGAGTACGAGAACAGCGTGCAATATAGCTGTGAATGATGGAACTTGGAGCAAGTGGATGAGCTTGTGTATTTTGGAAGTATTTTTACGAGAGACGGAAAGGCTGATAAGGACATTGAAAGAAGGGTGAATGCAGGAAACTCCATTAATAGAGGATTGAACGCTGTTGGTGCAAATAAAAAAAAACAGTCCACAATATAGTGTTTGGACTGAATGCTGTAGAAATAAGATCCCTGAGGCGTATGTGCGTAAAACTATGTACGACCGGGTTAAAAATGTGTATTTCCGAAATAATGTAAGGCTGTTGTAAGCGTAATAAATAGGATTAAGAAAGAGACACTTAGATGGTTTGGCCATGTGGAGGGGATGAACGAAAAGTGAGAGAAGTATATATGATGCGAAAGTGAATGTAAGAAGAAGTCGGGAACACCCGAGGAAGACATACTCGAGTCGGGCCATGTCAAGAATAAAAGAAATGTATTTATGATTGCGAACGTAGCAAGTAGTATGTGCCAAGACAGAGTTTTATGGCAGTTCATCCTCTCTGCCTACCCCTGCGAGGACACAGCGTGATGGTTAGTTAGTTAGACTCAATTAATCAAACTCAGAAATAAAACGTGAGGGTTTTTTTCTTGGAAATTATTGTCTGTAAGTGGTATAATATCATACATTGTATAATTTATGTTAGTATACCAAATGCTTTAATAAATTGATATCTGTTTTTCTCATCACTAGGACCACAATCCAGAGAACAAAATGACGTATTTGATTTTCATCAAGACTTCGTTAAGTCAACTATTCATCTACTGCTGGTATGGGCAATCGATCATCAATGTGGTAAGATCATTTAACATATTTATTTGATATCAATATTTTGTAGCGACACTGCAAATATTAGGTCTTTCTTCTTATTTCAATTATCTCTAATAACTAGAAGCTAGATACGATTATTTCGCGCGTGATATTCCAGTCTATTCTATGAAATCGACGAGTTCTTTTGAGACAAGTGATTTTAGTGTTTAACTAACTAAACATCACGACGATTCTCCGCAGGAGTAGGCAGAGACGATAAACCGCCATAAAACTCTGTCTTGGTACACAATCCTTGCTTCATTCACATTAATACATCTCCTTATACATACTCTTCTGTTATTCTGACTCTTGAGATGGCCCGACTTAAGTATTTGATTCACTTGATCGTGCCATGTCTTCCTCGTGCGTCCCCGACTTCTTTTTCCATTCACTTTCGCGTCATATATTCTTTTCACACTCCTCTCTTCGTTAATCCGCTCTAAATGCTCTATCGTATCGCCCAGGTGTAAGACCACCATTCAGAATCAAAACGTTGCTTGAAATGGCTTTGACCAGATCTGAATAGTCTGGTACTTCTCAATCTTTTTATTTCCCATCTCCTTCTCCTCTCCACTACCTTCAGCCTCACAACATACCCCGATTGGAGACGCCATAGTCTTACTGGCTCTAGTCAGTTTGGAGCAGTTGGGGACTGTTGTGCTGTATTCACTTTTAAAAATATAATTTAAAAATGGATTGCACGGAGCATTTGTTGAGAATTTAATATTAAAAAAAAAAAAAAATTAAATTATTTTATTTTTAAACGCTTTACGGAAGAATGGTTTTGCTATTAACTCCACAACTCAACAGAATTTTTTACGTATTTTAACTACTTTTGGTCCATCTTTACATCCCCGTACTAACTAGAAAATTGTTGTAATTTTGTTTTTATTATTATTGTTTTTGATCTTGTCACTAAGCATTATAATTATTTAAAACGCAGACCACCATGATACGGGCATATGCCTAGTTTGGGAGGTCGTAATATTTAATATATTTTAAATCTGTATATTTAATATTTTTGCAAAAAAATGTTCATTGCTAACTAAAATTCGATCATATTAATGGCATATAAATGACGAATCAAATAAAACTGACGAATAGTGACGGGTTTCCTTGTGTCCTGTGGAACAACTCAAAACCACATGGCTGCGTCTGTTTTAGACCGGTTTAAAGCGAAGAGGCGGCACAACGCGCTTGGCGCGTCGTGCGCATACCGGTTGCATGTCTTTCAAAAGCGCGGCGTCAGCAATGAACGTTTTAAATAAATAAATAAAAAATAAGAGTATTCTAACTTTAGAGTTCAGCAATAAGCGACAGCATCTACGGCACCCCGTGGTACAGCTCCCCCCTGACGTTCAGAAGATCCTGCCTCATGATGCTGCGACAGTCTCACAGGATTATCCACCTGTCTGCTCTGGGCTTCTCCAACCTGTCTCTCACCACCATGACATCGGTAACTAACCACACCTTTTAACCAAGCACACTATCAACTATCTCAACTAGTACTGTATCAAAATATAACTAGCCGTTGGAAATAACAGCTAGATACCGTCAACGTCCAATTCTATTCACAAAAAATTGTGCTAATAGTTGGATACAAATATTATTCAACGCAACGCATTATCAACACTCACTGAGAATAAACCTTCTATTTAGTTTTAGCGCCAAATAAACAAAAAGGTGTAAGATTGTATACTTCCTGAACGATATTATGCGTAATTTGAAATAATCTTTTGGTTGTATACCTTTCCACTAGACGTCTTTGTGGATTTTCCTATCCGAAACGGCCAATACGCAGCGTCTAGCGGCAAGTCAATCTACCGATGGCAAGTAGTAAAATATAGCTGTGGTGTTATAAAATAACACCCCCAACGGCACCAACAATTCAACTGTTTCAACTCTCCCAACACGGGATTATTATTATAATCAATATCGCCGGTTAGTTAGTTAGACATTTGAACAGTCCCCGTACAAAGTCCATTTGTCGGCCACGTTAATCTTTTTAACAAATTGTTATATGTTAATATCAGGTAAAAAGTTTAGCGGTGATATTATTATGCTTGTAATCTGATCACAATTTGTTCAAAAGCTCAAACGGGCGTAGAATCGACGCTTAACTTTAACCATAAAATGTCTACAAAACAAAAGGGCCTAATTGTAGAATTGCAACGATGTCGAATGTAATGAAAGTTTGAATCACTAAAGGGTTAAAACCGCAAAGGAGTGACATCTGTTAATTTTTTTTTATTATTACACTAAAATTCATTCAAAAGTTGAAGAGCTTATTTCGGGTCTCAACTATAAAATGTGTAAATTAAATTATTATTTAAAACACAATAGATATGACTTTATTCTTGTATATTTTTGGGTTACCGGTTTTACTCCGATATGCACATGTTAAGACCGATCTTTGAAACTTTGCTTTCCACTAAAAAAAACAATCCAAATATTTTCAAAACAAAGTAAACATAATTGATTTGAATTTTATGAGTATCGTGAATATCTATTATGTTGCTGTATTTTATTTTATTTAGATATGCAGCACAGCGGTATCCTACTTTACACTACTCAAATCATTATTAGACGAATAAAAAAATGGTTTGATTAATGTACGTCGTATGTGGTAAGTACTTTATGAACAAATTAAACATATTATTTACTTAAACCACCTTTGCGTTTATTTTACTTTTTTGCTTTTAAAAATATTCAATCTGATAGTATTAATACGCTAGGCCGTCTTCTGTACATGATTATTAATTATTAAAAATATTATTTAGTGATAAATTTTTTATTTTTTTTTTAACAATCTGCGTTGTAAGTATTTTTACATTTCAAAATAATTATTTAACTAACTAAATAGTTAAATATCACAAGGGTGGGCAGAAGGATATACTACTGCCACACAAATTTGTCTTGGCACATACTCCTTGATTGATATTCATACCATATCAATAAGCTTTCTTGCGGAACAACATCGTCACGGAGCGGATCCGGACGCTGGTGTGAATCAAGCTTAAATTGTACACCATTGCCTAATACGAATAGCTCGACACAAAATGTTTCATCGCTGGGCGTAAAATACACTAAGAACAAAATGACAACAAAAAAAGTCGTATTTAATGCTCATATTTATTTTTCTAAAATAGAGTGTATTCATGAATGTGAACAAGATTTTTTTTAGCGTTTAATTAGCCTTTCAAGCATGGCTGAGTGGACCATTAGCAATATATTTATAGTTAATTCCTACAATTAATTTTGCATGGTCTGTTTCCTTTCTTAATTAGCACAGCTTCGTTACAGACTCTAATTAATGTAAGAAAGACTTTACCGTTCGTTTTTTTGTCCTCAGATCCTGGAAAAAACTTCTCCCGGCGCCCTATCAATATGCAAATGAAATCCAAGGAACGTTCGTCCTTTACGGAGATACAGCCCGCAGATGCATGTATTACAATATACTCGTACCTCTTGCCGTCCTGGGCGAGATAATAGCAACATACATACGTACATACATACAACCTTCAACCACTCGTCCTGTCCGCAAAATGTAACACACTCGTACACTTCGTTAATATTTAAAGATTGTTTAATGAAACATCAAGCCACAGCTTTAGATGTCAACTTGAAAATGCATAAAATCTTTCTAAATTCTATTGAATACGTCCATTCCTTAGAGCGCAAACATTGTCTCTCCCTTAGAGAAAAAATGTATATGGAGAGAGAGCTAAACATTTTTACCCAGCCTATACAAATTTACGATAAATCACCTTCTCCGGGGTTTTTACGTAAACCGTGGATGGAAAGAGATAAGACAAATTCTCACATAATATAGCACCGCTTTTAGGTATGTAAGCATGTTCTCCGTCTCCCGCGTCTCCGGCGACTCCGCTCACTACGTTTTGTAATAATGGTAATACCTAACAGGACAGAACTCAACGGTTTTTTTAGTTTTTATCCTACATTTTTATTTGCAACAACACTGTGAAAGGGGGGTTATACAAATAAACAAAAATATTTTGTCGACATGTGCTATGAATGGATGTATAAATACCCTAGCTCTAGCCCTATCCAAACCCAAGTCAGGCAAAAATCATCAATACTGACTACACTAGCGCTCCCTCCTGGTATATTATTGCTCTGAGGACTGTCCATTTTTTGGTGAAATGAGTTAGATAAAGATTGAAATACTAGACTATGCAGGCGGCCACAAGAGGAACTAAAGTACGGCCTATTTTTTAATCCAAAGATTTTATTATATTCACACTTTCTACATTAGCGAATCCGCCGGTTACACATATCAGTTTTTTGTATCCGTAAACACATAACGAGAAGTGTCAGGAGAATATATTATAAAACGAAAGAAAATGTAAGAAGAAGTCGGTGATGCCAGAGGAAGACATGACAAAAGATAACAACAAATCAAATACTTGAGTCAGGTCATATCAAGAATTGAAACAACATGTATTTAATAATGTGAATGAAAGAAAGAGTGGCAGTCCATCCTCTCTGGCTACTCTTGCAAAGAAATGGCGTATTGATTAACAAGTAAATCATTAGATGTATTTTCACATTGATTTCTGTCTTGTTCTATTGGAATATTCGCAAAGAATCTCTGCTAGATTAATTTACGCACATAAACTTGCATACTTAAGAGCACATTTACCGAAAGAGCTTTTGTGCTTGTGACTCTCGTTCGATGTTTACTCAAATTTGTAAAAGAAATAAGAACTCAAAACCTGCAGCAACTGTTTTTCATGGATTGAATGCAGTCTAATCAAGATATTTTCTGAAAAGATTTTCTAAGACCGCTAGATTATACACTCTTTGATCTGATGCAAATGACCCGGGTTTTATTTAAAATATAATAAAATGTGTCCTACCAATTAAAATGCAAACTACTCGGCACTTGCCACGGCAGGGAATGTAAACCTAAAATAAAAATAACTAAGACACTCCACAAACTTTTATTCTCAACACGTGTTGTCTTGCTCTATTTACTTTCGACTGATTCATTGAGATATGGACAAATGATCAGGACCATTAAAGAGCGTCTATCATTAAAATACAAGATTATTTTTTACATAAACTCCGAACAGGAGGCCTTGAGGGAAATAATTTCCCTCGAGGCCTGTGTCATCTTTGGGTATGCTGTGCGGAGGGTCTTTTTAAGGAAAGGAAGGAGTGAATCTGGGTTGTAGGAGGGAGGAAACACAGAGGCCGGCAAATCGTTCCATAGCCGCGCTGTTGAACATAAGAACGAGTCGTAAAAGTGTCCCGTTCTCATGTATTGAATGTCTACCGTGTACAAATGTTGAGCGCGCGTTTGGCGAGTTTCGCGACTATGCACCGGTGCCGAAGGGATCAATGACGCAAGTTCCTCGGAGCATCTTCCATTGAAATACCGGTAGAACAAGGACAGAAATTTTCCAAAGATTGCAATCCGATTGCTAATATAGGAGAATCTAACAAACGGACCGCCCGTTTCTGCTCAGAGTCAAGGGTTTTTTTCAGGTATTTACGGGCTCCAGACTGGAGGTGGCTGCCACATTCAATAGTATTGCGCACATAAGACTTGTACAATGTCAGCAGTTGTGTACTGTTGAAGTGTCTGCGGGCCCTGTACAGTACGCCCAACTCCTGAGAAGATAACTTTACTTTGGCTTCGATGGAGCCCCCGTGCCTTAACTGGTCACCTTAACATTTCAATAGAAGGATTGTTGGGTAGATTACTTCCGTTGAAGGAGACTAAATTGTCATTATGATCCCTTTTAGTCGTAATCAGACATGATTGGGTCTTTGAAACATTAAATTCGACGAGATTATTCATTATTTATATACCATGGGTTTCACAAGTAACAAAAAACACATTATGACGTGACCAAGCTAGAAGCTTCACCATTCGAGAAGCCTTCGATATCGCTATAGGAATAAAGCAGAAGTTAAGCGACAAGCACTTGGCCTGCAGTGAAGCAAAGCCACCGAAGTAGAACAAGATATGGACGCTTGCAGACATCTTGTCAAGATTCGAATATTTCCCGAAACGACTAAAAAAGGGGAAGAAAGTATGATTCATTGTTATTTTTCTTCATAAGATATTTGGCGTATATTATGCTGTGATGATAATTATTGAGAACGACGTTTGTAATAATGGAATTTTATTATTAGACTATTTAGGTCAAGCGTGGGATTACAATTTACAAGTGCCAGGAAGCGGTAATTGATACAGAGACAATATTAAGTAATCAACTCATTGACATAACACACAGTATCTCATTGTAACAGCGGCTCTGAACATCTGCAGTTCGTGCACCTATCTGAGGCAGTTCTTTTTAGATGGTCAGCCCATATCATCTGTGAAAGACCTTTGCTTCTCTTTCTCAAACAAGAACACCATCCGATGACATTGGAATCCCAACCGCCATTTTTTAAGCGTGCTACTTGGCCAGCATAATCCCACTGGAGTGTGGAAATTGTGACGGTAATGTCGGACACGCTTGTCTTACTTCTAATCCACTTATTACCATTTCTATCTGACCGGTTAGTAGCTGAGTGGACAAACGCGTCGGATTCCCATCCGGACGTCGTGGATTCAATTCCTCTACTAGATAAGTCCTCCGTCATTGTACAAGCAACGTCTTCCTCTTATTATGATGGCGGTAGGAATTTTTCAAATATTGTCAGGTTATTCATAATCCGGAAATGTTTGCCTTTCTTTTTAAATAAGTAAGTAAAAGGGCATGACTCTGTCCAAGGTTCTTTTCCTGAAGGTCAATTTTGTTACAACCTAATATACATGAAGAGTTTTCTTTGCGAAATAGTGTAGTCTGTATTATTGACTTTATACTGACTCGATAGAAAGAGACAAAGATATATTAAAGGATGTCAGACAGCCTATTAGTTACCGCCCATATGGAATTCGGACATTTTTAATAAACGTATTTGAACACATTAAACAAAACAATATCAATACACCACATTTATACATTCAAAATATCACACAAACACTTATAACAGAAGGTTTGCCTAAATAATGATGCAAGCTTTTTGTTGATTTTATGTCTTTATATCATTAAAAACCTAAGAATTCTAAAGTTCGGTCAAAATATTTAAAACTGTTGAAATACCTCTGAAAAGTGATTTTTAATCATATTTGTTTGGTCTTATTTGAACATTCACGCATAGCACATATCACCATCATGTTTGATTTATTTGTAAAACCACTGCAAGTTTTTTAATCAACACACATATAGGAAATAACCTCAAAATCCGTTGACGTAATTTCTGCGACTCGATGATGTGAAATCAGCGCGGACGGAAAACATTCTTACATACTTAGAAGTGCTGAAATATTGTGTGAAGACTTTTTTGTCTCTTTCTCTCTTATGGTATACAACGTGAAAACCTGGAGAAAGTGATTTATCGCAAATTTGTATTGGTTGGGTAAACATATTTAGCTCTCTCTCCATATATAGTCTTAGGTTACAACATTCTCGGTGAGAGTCCATTTTTGCACTTCAAACGTAGTAATATGAATAACTATGCCCCCCACCTCCCCCCCACCCCCTAAAAGCCGGAGGGATAATTTCTTAAAATTTTGTTTGCATATGAAGGTTTTCAACTCCTGTTAAATGGATACCGAGCGACGAATAAAAATTCTGTTTTGATTAGAAAATTATAATTCGGTTAAAGTTGACAAATTAAAGTCAACACCACGAAGAAGAGACGAAGAGGAATGAATTTGAATTTAATCAAAATGTTAATTATTGCTTCTACCTACACAGGATTACGGGCACATTTTTAAAGGGTTAAATTACACTCCGACGATCGAATGAAGAGGTTTGCTGAAGTATAATTAGCACGCTTCATAAATTAATACACGATAGTGACGAAATCGGGACAAGTTGTTTTTTTTTAGTACATATAACAGGCATAATGCCCAAAACATATACAAGGCCTGTTCAAAAGAAAAGGTGAATTTTAAATTTTCGCGGGCTGTGTACATTCGATTATCGTTTTTTTTTGTTATGTTGATACACATGTTTATCATATGATAGCATTATTGTGTATTATGTGGTTTGTTTTTGACAACTGGAAAGGTTAGTCACATTTTTGTGTGTTCTTCAATTTTTTCACTTTTGAAAAAATCAAAATTTTGGATGCATCAATAATTGATGAATGCATAATTTTGTGTAAAATTAATATATTAGAAAGTTTACGTCTGGCTGACAGAAAGTATAGTTTATGGTTCAAAATTCGTTCATTGTACGTTCCAAATTGATCACATAAGCCTTCGCGATATGCAATTATACGGATTAATTTTCTTTCTTTGAAGTTGTTTGTTCATGTTTGATTTCCCGAAATGTTTATTTTTGATGCTTTTGAAGACTACCAAACAAAAGCAAAGGAGTTTGTTGAATTATAGAGAAAGAGTATTTTAGTTAGAGGAACGTTTGAACTTGCTTGAAAGCTACTTTAATTTCAGGTGATTTTTTTATTTAATTATTTTTCTTATGTTATCGATATTGTCGTACTAAATATATCAACAACATCGGAGTATTTGTTTCCCATATGTTGAATTCGTCACATAGGAGTATAATATTGCGAGGATGAAATAGAATTGTCACAATAATATGGTAGGTACTGTTTTGTCAGGAACATGGAATGCAATTGAATTTAGCGATTCAATGGTATAAAACATTAGAATATAAGGGTGAGAGTGTTGTGCCTGTCTCGCTAGGAAATTCTGCGTTGAGTGCAGGCTGCAGGCGCAGATTACAGTTTACATCATAATTTTAAATTAAAAGATTTAAAATTTTGTTAATATTATACCATAACAACATCATAATATTGTACTATTACCATTGTACCATTGTATCATTATAATATAACGCACAGATTACAATATAGTGTTATTACTTTTTGTACCATTACCATTGTATATTATAACACAATACACTGTTTAAAACAAAATATTAAAATTGTGTTATAGGTAAGCATAATTTGAAATTCACACACAGGAGTAAGTGAAAAGGTGAAGTTATTATTTTAATCCAAAGAGACATGTTCTGTTAGATCGAAACAATAATAATAATTGTTTTGTTATTTTTTAAACAAGCGATAAGTACTATAATATGCATTACTTTTTATTTTTTATAATGAATACTGCACAAGAGTTCTAACTGCTCCAAGCCGCCTGGAGCCAGAGGGACCTTGTCATCCCCAATCGGGGTATTTTGTGAAGCTGAAGGTAGTGGGGAAGGGAAGGAGATGGGTAGAGTAAGGTTGAAAAGTACCTGGATATTCAGATCTGGTCATGAAACACGGCTAAAGCCATTTCAAGCAACATTTCGATTCGGAATGGTGGTTTTTCACAAGGGCGATACTTAGAGGTATGTTCTAATAACAATCAACAAAAAAAAAAGAATATCTTGGCCATATCCTATATAACGAAAATACCATCCCTTAAATTATTATAAAAGGAAAGATCACGATAAAACATGGAATTCCCGATTCAATTCTTATGGCAAAAGAATATGAGAAATTAGACTACGACGGCACGATAGGATCAAGAAAGTGAAGCTTAGATGGTTTAGGCATGTAGAGCGAATGAACAAAGTAAAGAGTCTGAAAATAATATATGACGCGAAAGTGAACGGAAGAAGTAGTCAGTGACGCCCGAGGAAGACATGGCAAGATCAAGTGAATCAAATACTTGAGTCGGGCCATGTCAAGAGTCAGAATCACAGAAGGGTATGTATCACACGATGAATGAATGTGAAAGAATCAAGATGTGTGTGCCAAGACAGTGTTGTATGGCGGTTCGTCTTGTCTGCCTACCCTTGCGGGGAAACGGCGTGAAGGTTAGTTAGACTACGATGGTTGAACTTTCCCACATTCATGCAGCGTAAGCCTGCAACACCCTCAAAATGGCGGCCATGGATTACTTCAAGGAGAAAAAAATAATGATGATAATAATAAATGGATAACTTTTATAGCGCCGTTTTCGTAGGAAAATCACCTCAAGGGCGTTTGAGAGATGTGACACTTGAGAGAAATGATATATTATTTAATATGTTTACGTGCCTATTCAAGGTTATATAATATGATGTTATATTTTGTTATTTATTCGGAGGTACATAACTTATCCGTTGATACATTATTATACTGAAAAGGGATAGGTACTTTTGAAGCAGTTGAAAAACATATATTTCAGGCCACTTTGCCATTTAATACCGAAACTTTTTTAATTTCCTAAATTCTTGAAACTTACTTCATCCCGATATCAAAGTGGAAACGAAATTTATAATTAAACGTTTGGCAATTCTCCTAGAAAGATTACGTTATGATTTTATAAAAAATAATATTTACATTGGTACTTAATAAATTAAACCAATAAATGTATTTTAGCTGTGTACAAAATTAATAACTATAAATAATTTCCTTTGTGAGTAAGTACGACCGTCCGAGTGTGAACTTTTTGATGTTGAAACTGATGTTAATTGAAATTATCAAATTTAAAAACAACCTTTTTTAAATCCCTACCTACTTAATAAAGTACCTACCTATAATATTTTTAAGCAGACATTATTATTATATACTGATCATCAATATCATTACATTATTAACAAAATTTAAAAAATGACTCCTTGTTCTAGATATCTAAAATTACCATAATGACCCCTCATCACACCTCACCTCTACCCCACAGTGTACTGCCAACTACCAACTGACATGGTAGTGCGGAGAGAGAGTACAGAGTACAGAGGTGGGGTAGGGAGGAAGGGGGTGTTAGAAAAGGGAGGCGCTAGTCTCGGATCCCCGACCTCATATCTTCTCATCTTAATTTCCGCTGCTGAGAAAATTAATTAAATTGCCGTCGCCGTATTATGCTGGTCATGTATCATATTACGTTTGGGGCTTGTATCTAATTAGTTTTAGGGTGGGTCGTTCCTCGCGACAGGCCTGCGGCTCCCAGTGCAACATGCACAAGGGCTGTACACTGTTCACTCTACTCTGTACGCTGTACTTTGTAACAGAGGCGTACCCTACATATAGGTACAAATGCGCTACCTACTATACCGTACTCGCATACAAATATAAATAATTTTAAATTAAATACAAATTTTTTACAAAAAAAAAATCTACACTTTAAAAAATACGAAGTTCAGCGATTCACACCGCCCCTAGCGCCCGACCGACATTCTTAATATAACGTGTCAAAAGCAGCAAACTACATATGCCCAAACGCCGCTAACGTCAGAGTAGATTATTCTATGTTCACTAGACTACACGAAATATGTATGCATGTATGCTGTGAGCTTTGTGTCTGTTTTGCGTTCAAGTGGCTGGTTTGTGTCAGTAACTTTGTTAGTGTCTAGGCAGCGCTTTTACAAAACAAATGCAAAAACAATCAGTGACATCTGTTGGTACTTATATTTATTATCAATTAATCCGCTTTTAGTCCTACTGTCTGGTCAAAAACTCTGTGCACGTCACTGCTCTGTACTCTGTGCAATACAGGCACTACTCTCTCTCTCTCGATGCAAGCTCTATAGCTCGATCTTCTGACTTCTTTTTATCGAAAGCTTTGTTTAAAGTGTGAAAGAAGATGGCGGAGACTTTAATTTTTATGGTTTTAATAAGGGAAGGTGCCAATTTTCACGCGGGCATATCCGGGAGCTTTTTCACAACCCAGATGGTAACAGGAGATTGTGTTATACAATTTACCTACTGCAATTTAGTAGGTGTTTCAAACTATTTCCTTCTAAGAAATTCAGCAACAAAATATTAGTTGTTTTTTTAGAACTATAATTGTTGTCAGATAAAATAAATTGTTGTTAACAAATGCCTTTATCAACTAGGTGTTAACCTTCTCCGAATAATGATGTTAATAAGAGTGAAATATACTCTCAGTGTCACTCTGGTGCAAGGCAACCGATTGATATTCAAACTTGACAAGACTGTAGCACTATTAACTAACCATTTCTGAATGGACAGGTTATTCAAACTTTTTTACAGTGAATAAGAGACAAGAGACCGCACAAGTATACCGAATTGAAGTATGTTTTGAGGTTGAAGGTAATGGGGAGGAGAAGAGCAAGGTTGGGAAGTACCTGGGTATTCAGATCTGGTCACCAAACACGGCTAAAACCATTTCAAGCAAATTTTCGAATCTGAATGGTGGTCTTTCACCAGAGCGATAAAGTATCTACAACTCTAAAATATGCCGCAAATATACAACATATTATTTTATATAAATTAAATGTGAAATAACACACATTGATTAAATACAATTTATTTGGGCACGCCGGGATTTGAACGCGTGGACCTCTGGGTTCGGAGTGGAGACCGTAGTCTTATCTATCTTATCTGTATCGCATTCCTATACCACTCCGCCAGTATTGAGCTTCAAACGATGAAATGAGAGATTCCCATATTATCCGAAACGACACATATTAAAAAGTTACAAAGTGCTCAATTAATCGTGGCCTGATTTCACTTCTCGTCCACAGCCTTCTCAGTGGCCCTTCGGCTCTCTACATCTAGAAATAGAGCCTCCGTCTAAAGCCTACGGCCTGAGGGGGGCCCGAGGCTAGAGGGTTGAAAGGAAAGGTGCCTCGCGAGGGCTGTTTGAAGAGTAACTTTAATTGGCGCTTCTCAGTTAGAGTGACGAGAGAACGGGAGTATTGTCGCCGCGCTTTCCGACGGTGGCAATCCGTTTAGGACCAAATTGCAAATAAAGGCCCCTTACGTCATTCAGTTGCTTGAGAATTGTTGAGAGAAAAGGCTCTATTTTTTTTAATCTACCCCACAATCGCAGATCTAAGCTGCCACCCGTCAACTGAATTCAGTCTACTCGCCGGGTTTGACGGCCTCCATGGTCAAGTGGTTAAGACGCTCGACTATGAATCCAGAAGCCGCTGCTTCAAATTCCAAAGTGCGCAAATAAATGTTATTTAAATAACATCGTCGCCGGAAAGTCAAAAGGGCTGAAGTCTTAAGTACCTGGTTAGATTTTGAAAATAAAAGTTAACTCAAAATTACCTGAAGAGACAAAAAGCTTAAAATATGCCAAACTTGTGTCACTTGAGTAAAGCCTTCTCCCAAAAGGTAAATATATTTTAGATGGTTGAAGGGCCACAAAAGTCTTCAGAATCAAACGAGAGTCGGAGCTGTTGATGCAGAAAAACTAAGTTTAACTCATTTTTGTGTAAAGTGTCGCTTAAGCCTGTTTGCCTTTCCAGCGGCGATATGTGGAAGATCTGGTTAAATACCACCATTCAGAATCAAAACTTTGGTTGAAATAGTTTTAACCGTGTTTAGTGACTGGATTTGAATAGCCATATACTTCCCAAACCTTCCTCTTCCCCATCTCCTGGCCTTTCCCACTATCTTCAGCCATAACGTACCCCAATTGAGGATGCCACAGTCCAACTGGCTTCAGTCGGTTGGAAGCAGTTAATACTCTTATGTGGAATTAACTATTTCAATTAGAAGTATTCTCTTGCATCGTCAGGACTCGGGTCCGTCTGGAGTGCGTCCGACATCCACAAATACCTGATAAGTATTCTGTGTTATACTACGACAAGGTGTTTAAACGCGCAGAGAGATCCGGCACCCGTATCCTGTTGAAGAAGCGCCTCGGGCAGCAGCTTGTTAGAAAGATGATGCAATTGCACTTTATGAAACGGTCCAGAGAGGGTGGAGGCAGGAAATAGCAGTTGTGTCATTAGACTGCAGTGGACCTCGGAGGAGGCTTTAGGCTGGTCATTAAGCCTCCCCAACCACTGGCTATTAGCAGAGGGTAATAAGGGATGAATCAGTCGATTATAACCTTAGAGTAAGAAATTATAACACAGTCTCTGTACGTTGTTACGTGGGTGTTTCGCTCCACAAGCTAAAATTAATTCAATATTTGATTTAACAAATATAGCCAAACCTTTAATTTCTTAAATAACAACCTATGGTAATTGGCCAATTTGAAAAAGCGGGAGCCCTCTTATTACAGAAAAAAATCAAAAGAAAAAAAATATATCGGTTTATTTTTAATTTCATGGTAAATACCGCACTCCCAACCGTCTGGAACCATTGGGACTATGGCTTCCCAAATCGAAGTATTTTTGTGAGGCTGAAGGTAGTGGGGAGGAGAGGTAGGTTGAAAAGTACCTGGCTATTCAGACCTGGTCACCAAACACGGTCAAAGCCATTTCAAGCAACATTTCGATTCTGAATGGTGGTCTTTCATTAGGGTGATACTTTGAGTATCTACCACTCTGGTTACCAGCAACACTTAAGTCAGAAGATAAATTTACATATCAATATTTCATGACCTGCGTGATAAAGCGTTTAAGATATCTTCGACTATGAATCCAGAGGTCACGGGCTCAAATCCCGGCGCGCGCAAAAATAATGTATTTAATTAAAATGTGTTATTTCATATTTAATTTATATTAATATTACTGGCAGATACTCTCAGTATCGCCCTGGTGAAAGACTACCATTCAGAATCTAAACGTTGCTTTAAATGACTCTAGTCATGTTTGGTGATTAGATCTAAATAGCCAGGTACTTCCCAACGTTCCTCCTCCCCATTTTATTCTTCTGCCCACGCCCTTCAGCCTCACAGCATACCCTGATTGAATGCTGTTGTCCCACCGGCTCCGGGTAGTCGGGAGCAGTTTGAACTAAAAAAAAACATATTTAAAGAATGCCATACAATAACTTTAAACCAATATTTGTAAGTCATTGCATCATCAAAATTAATAATTGTTTTATAGACTGATATTCTCTGTTGCAACTTATCCAGTTCAACATTCCTTGCCGTAGACTCGGAAACAATGAATTGCTGTTCCTCAATCATCACTATACCAACTATGGGTATCATTCTCCAATGTCCAGAATGTCGAGACTTGTTAACTCAAGCCATGGTCTTGAAATTTTCGGTGCCAGTCTAAATGATTTTTGTCATTCTTTACGACTCTAGCAAAACTTTGACTAGACCTTGGCTTGAATGTTCTTTCTTATTTTTATATTGTCCTATTTTTATCATCGCTTCATTTAATAGTAGGTATGTGCTGTTCTTTCTCTGTTGCTCTTTTTTCTCATTTCATGTTTCGTATGTTCTTTTGTAGTTGGACTTTAGTCCGTTAATTTATAAATAAATAAATAAAGACCATGAGACCAATCAACATTTGTAACACCCGTGCTCAAACCTGAACCCCAGAAACCTCACGAAGAAGAATCTACACAGTAGCGACGCGATGACTGCACAGATAAGTATGTAGATTTATAATTAAGCTTTTCCAATTCTATCGTCTCAAAGGTGGTGCAGTTTATACTGGCCCACCGTGTAAAAGTGTGCTTACGTAAGAACCCCCTCATTCAGAATGTAGGAAAAGCCGGGTAGTGACGGGAAAATGTGAAAATTTCTAATTAGCGATATTAAGTTGGCTCTGCAAACTTTAAGTCTTTCCTCCCCCCCCCCTACCCACTGCCTCCGCCCAACACCCCCTCCCGTCCTAGCCCCACACACATCTCACATCATGCAAGTATTTTAATTATAAGTGACTTCCGAGTAAACATGATTAAAGTATGTGTACATTTTTATATGAAGCATGCTAGTAAATAATGATACCATATATTAAAAGCGACATCAAATTTATATATAATTAATTGGCAAAACACTAGTTGTTACTCGTGAAAAATCACGGGATGTAACTTGACTTGCCAAGAAAAAAACATTCGTTGCTTCAATCCACCCTGTTAAATATAGATTAATGTCTGCTGAAATACATTATAGGTAGGTTAAAACTAAAAAAAAATCCCAATCTATACAAATTTACGATAAATTACTTTCTCCTGGGTTTTTACGTCGTAAACCACGAGAGAGAAATAGATAAGCAAGTTCTCACATAATATAGCACCACTTTTCGGTATGCAAGCATTTTTCCGTCTCCCGCGTCTCCGGCGACTCCGCCCACTACGTTTTGTTATGCGACATAACAGGACATAACTCAACGGGTATTTAGGTTATATCCTATATTTTTGTTTATAACAATACTGTGAAAAAGTGGTTATACAAATAAACAAAAACATTATGTCGACATGTGTTATAAATGGATAGATAAATACCCTAGTCCTAGTCCAGGCCACGCCGGAGTCAGGCAAAAATCATTAATACTGACTACAGCAGCGCTCCCTCCTGTATATTATTGCTCTGAGATTTTAACCGAAACTAGTTTACACATGTACATGTATAACAATAAAGTGGTTTAAAAGATAATGTACTACTATTAAAATTATAAACCTTTTCTCGTCAGTAATAACAAAATTATGTGTTACATGTTAGACAATTCATTTTTAATTAAAATAAAGTATGTATCTAGTCGTAGTTATATTGTTATATGAATTGGTTGTAAAGGCAAATAACAGACGAATATGCAAACAATACATTACAACATGTTCGTAGACATTTTGTTGGCTGTTTTTTCGGTCTGTTGAGCCGTGCCGACATGTTTATAGGCAGTTTCATATATTATTAGCGCCGTTCCCGCAAGGCAATCTCTATTCCGGTTTCCCTGAATGCGAAAATGAATTTCCCCGGAAAATATCCTTTGAATTTAAAGTAAACGTATGATATTATATTAAATTTAATAAGCTCGCGTGACGTATGGGGGTGCGTGCTGTAACGTAACAATAGCTAGGTCGTATGTCGCTAGTTGCTGGTAAGGTTTAATGGACGTATCAGCAATGTGTACTGTCATAAACCTTTATAGTTCTAACCTAACCTAACAATAATCAAAATGAATCATGCAGAGAAACGGTAGATTGATGCGTCATAAAATACCTTGATATTTGCATCCAAATATGATCGATGTACTCGTAAGTAACCATAATTTAGATTCCTTTTACTCCATCATTAACACGGCTATCGATAAATTTGTACCCTCAACTCAACCCATACTATTGAAATTTCCAAAATGGTTTAACAAAGATTTAAAACAACTTATAGTAAATAAAAAAATCTGGCATAAAAATTACAAGAACAGCAAATCAATCTCAGACTACAAAATATTTCACAATTACAGAACTGAATGCAAAACTCTCTCCAAAAAATTATATCAAACTCACATACATAATACAGAACAATCTATTCCTTCAGATATCAAACACTTTTTCAAACACATTAACTCGCTAAGAAAAAACAAACCATCCATACCAACATCCATGCAATTCGAGGGAATAAGAAGCAGTGATACTACTGAAACTGCTAATTTGTTTGCCGACTTTTTAAAAGTGTTTACGAAAAGGACATCCCAAACGATCGTATTCCACCCTTTCATCCAAACGAATCAGTCCACATTCCTGCTATACATTTTAACGTTTCTGATGTTTCGCGTAAAATTAAGTCACTTGACATTAAAAAAATGCTGGTCCCGACAAAGTGAATCCAATTTTTCTTGTTAACTGTGTGTCAGTACTAGCCAAGCCACTTTGTCAATTATTTAACCACTCACTGATGACCGGCTGTTTCCCAGATCTATGGAAAATAAGTTATTTAACACCAATATTTAAAAAGGGCAATATTCACGATGTCACTAATTATCGACCTATTTGTATGCTCTCAATAATCCCCAAATTATTTGAAAAACTAATATTAGATAGAATCTCTATACACCTCAATAAAATCATTTCACCTAATCAACATGGCTTTATGCCGGGCAGATCCAGTTTAACAAATCTTTCACTATACGAACAATTCATATCAAGTGCACTTAATGATAAAACCCAAGTAGATTCAATATATACGGACTTTGTTAAAGCATTTGACAAGGTTAACCATAAAATCTAACAAACTTTGCAAACTCGGTATAGAAGGTAATTTGTTAGAATGGATAAAAAGCTACCTAACCAATAGAATTCTTCAAGTAAGAAATAACTCTAAACTATCTTATAAATTTATAGCAACAAGTGGTGTACCCCAAGGTTCACATTTAGGCCCATTACTTTTTCTGCTCTTTGTAAATGACATAATTAATGTATTTGATAACGATGTGCATGTGCTGCTTTTCGCAGATGATCTGAAACTCTTCAAACTCATAAAAAACCACAGATGATTGTTCTCGTTAACTTAAATAAGTTACATGATTGGTGTAAACTTAACCAACTTTTTTTAAATATTAGTAAATGTCAGTCAATCAGATTTTTTAGAATTACTCACCCTCTCGACTATGATTATAAAATTGATAATATTTCCCTTACATCTGTCAATGAAATTAATGATCTCGGCATTACTTTCGATTCTAAATTAAATTTTCTCTCACATATCAATATAATAACAAGTAAAGGTTTAAAATTGCTAGGCTTTATTCTTCGAAATGCCAATGAATTTAAGAATATTTCTACATTGAAAATCCTGTACTCTTCACTAGTTCGAAGTCAAGTCGAATATAATTCTTCTGTCTGGTCCCTCACTTTAAAATCCACTCTGATTCCATTGAAAAATTGCAACATAAATTTCTAAGATACATCAACTATAAACTCGGTCTACCTATTGAAACCATAAATTATAATTATTTAATGAAAGAATTAAAATTACTAAAACTTTCAGACAGGAGGCTTGTTTCCGACTTGACTTTTTATTTTAAAATTGTTAATGGTATTATAGACAGCCCTGATTTACTTAGCTTAATTACCTTCTATGTACCTAACAGATCCACTCGATCCAAAATTCTTTTTAAATGTAACAACAATATCAGGACTGAGTCATTTGAGAATACTCGCTTGTACCTAGATTGCATGCAGTGAGTAATTCTATCGCAGAAATAGTAGATATATTCAACTGCACTGAATCTAGTTACAAGAAGGCTATAATAACATACCTCTTTCTAAAATACTAGTGTTAATTTTTCTTGGGCGTAATCAAATGTTTTTGGGCGCATTGTTATTTTTTATGTCATTGTTATTTTTTATGTCACTGTTATTTTATTTTATACCTATGTTATGTAAAAGCCCTTGAGGGCGTATATAAATAAATAAATAAATAAATAAATAAATAAGTATAAAAACTTGAGGCCGCATTTTTTGTGAATGCCACACGAGTGTTACAACTGCCTGGAACCGGTGCGATAATGGAGTCTCCAATCGGAGTATGTCGTGAGGCTGAAGGAAGAGGGGAAAGATATGTGGAAGAGGGAGGTTGAGAACTCGGAGCAAGAATATATATGGAGGGAGAGCTAAGTATTTTTACCCAACCTATACAAATTTACGATAAATCACTTTCTCCGGGTTTTCACGTTGTAAACCATGAGAAAGAAAGAGACGAGACAAGTTCTCACATAATATAGTACCACCATTCGGTATGCAAGCATGTTTGTCGTCTCCCGCGTCTCCGGCGACTCTGCCCACTACGTTTTGCTATGCGACATACCAGGACATAACTCAGCGGTTTTTTAGGTTATAACCTACATTTTTGTTTATAACAATACTGTGAAAAAGTGGTTATACAAATAAACACAAACATTGTGTCGATATGTGCTATGAATGGATGTATAAATACCCTAGCCCTAGTCCTAGCCACGCCAGAGTCAGGAAAAAATCATCAACACTGACTACAGAAGCGCTCCCTTCTGTATATTATTGCTCTGGGGTTAAGAAGCACCTGGATATTCAGATCTGGTCACCAAACACGGCTAAAGCCTCACGCCCGAGTCAGGAAAAAATCATCAATACTGACTACAGAAGCGCTCCCTTCTGTATATTATTGCTCTGGGCTTAAGAAGCACCTGGATATTCAGATCTGGTCACCAAACACGGCTAAAACCCCACGCCCGAGTCAGGAAAAAAACATCAATACTGACTACAGAAGCGCTTCTTTCTGTATATTATTGCTCTGGGGTAAAGAAGTACCCGGATATTCAGATCTGGTCACCAAACACGGCTAAAGCCATTTCAAACAACGTTTCTCAATGGTCTTTCACCAGGGGTATACAGAGAGCATCTACCACTCTGGAACGTGCCCCAAATTACTTAGGACGCCCTGACAGCACAGATACGTGTGTACATCTGTACACGAGTGTGACAGTAGGTATCGAGAGTAAAATATGAAATTCCCCTCAATTGAAAGGCAACATCAGGATGAAATAGTTTACCCCAGCCCATGTGGGTAGTAGGTAGGTACCCCACCGAGCTACGACTTAGGGACAAGTGCCGCATTATTGGATATTTGACCGGGAAATCTAATAGCGGTGCCCACCTGCCCCCGTGCCCGCCGCGTGCCCCGTGCCCCGTGCCGCGTGCCCGCAGCAAGTCACGTTATTAAACTTTTTTCCATGTTAAACATTCCTCCTACCGAAAAATACTGCCCCAGTTATATCACCCGGGAGAGAAAAGGGCCACTGCCTGCCCCCATGCGGAGGTGAAGGAGAATTTCACTTGACCGGCCGCGATTTGAAATATTTTCGATCAAATGCAAAAATTTGTCGAGCCAACGTCTTATATTGCATTTCAATATCGCCTTTGTTTGCGTCGACATTATATTGGATTCATATAAGCACCTACTTTTATACCCGTAGTTTCTCTGACGTATTTCAGTGGTCCGGACTCGCGAGAATAAGGGAGAACATTCTTTAAACATTCAAAGCTAGTTTTAAGAATTATTCGATAATTTTTTTAAATTATAATTTGAAAATGGAATCAAACACGATTTTTATAAACACACAAAGTATTCCCGAATAACCTGACAACATTTGAAAAACTCCTACTACCATTATAATAAGCGGAAGATGACGCTTGTGCAATGATGGAGGACTTAGCTAGCAAAGGAATTGAACCCACGACGCTCAGGTGGGAATCCGACGTGTTTGTCCACTCAGCTACTAACCGGTCGAATTACGTATAGTATTCGAGGAAATGGAATTATTTTTTTCCATTTCATAGAAAATTAAAGGGTTTTCTGTGTTTCAGGGCGGAAACAGAATTGATTATTTAGCTTCTACCTATGAAAAGTGGGAGAGTTATTTTATGATAGCTTAGAACATTATTTTTCGCATAGAAATTTACAATTTCCAAGGCGGGTATGGGGTACCGCCGTCCAGGAAACCATTTATTGGATGACCAACACCTCTGCCATGGGTCGCCCCAAGTAGTTCGCTATGTTTGGTGATTAGCAAGGGTGCCAGGGTTTATGGGGCGAGGTTTGTCCAAGTCTTGGCGGCGGGAGCGTTGGCCCACCTACTGATTCCAAAATTCCAGATTCGACGTAATGTGGATGAGCGTAAATCTTGCCAACACACCAAAATTTTATGCTCAACGGATCGGACACATCCGAGCTATTTAAACATTTGAGAAAGACTATTGGTGATCTCTTGCCCCGCTACCCTTTGGACGAGTTCGTTGTTCTGGGAGACTTCAATGTTCATAACGATCCGTGGTTAAAGTTCTCAGGACCAACCCGTTCAACAGACTCGGCTGGCCGACAGGCGGAATCCCTTACATTTTGTTACGGGCTGGAGCAACTGGTGCAGAAACCTACGAGGGTTCTTGACCTGCCGACTCACTGCTCCAATCGGTTAGGCCTGTTTTTAACCACTATGCCACACGGTTACAGGATTGATGCCGCAGCGCTTCTTGGATCGTTGATCGAGCCTACAACATATCTCGAACTTCGATAGATCGGTAAACAAAAATTGGCAAAAGAGAGCAAGAAAATTATCAATAAGTCAAAATTCGAACATGACCTGCAAATCAACAAAACTGGCTGCCTGTCCGAATGGCAGCAGAGCGTTCTGGTCGCTAGCAGGCTCCATATGTTGATTCCTGCAAATCTAGTCATCCGTTTCTTACCAGACCCCTCGGCTCACTAGCAAACACCAAAAAAAAAACTAACTAACTAACCATCACGCCGTTTCCCCGCAGGGATAGGCAGAGAAGACGGACCGCCATACAACTCTGTCTTGGCACACACTTCTTGCTTCATTTACATTCATACATCGTCTCATACATACTCTTCTGTTATTCTGACTCTTCACATGACCCGATTCAAGTATTTGATTTACTTGATCGTGCCATGTCTTTCTCGGGCGTCCTCGACTTCTTCTTCCATTCACTTTCGCATCATATATTCTTTTCACACTCCTTTCTTCGTTCATTCGCTCTACATGCCTAAACCATCTAAGCGTCCCTTTCTTGATCCTATCCATTACGCTCATATCAGCCTTGCATTCTTTCCGGATATCCACATTTGTAATACGGTCATACATGGTTTTACCGCACATCCGTCTCAAAGATCTCATTTCCACAGCATTCAGTCTACTTTCATTCTTCCTCTGCCAGTTCCATGCCTCACTGCCATACATCAGGGTTGGTATAAGCACTCCATTGTGGACTGCTAGCTTCGCTTCTTTGGACAATTTCTTATTTGCCCCAACAGCGTTCAGTCCTCCATTAATGGAGTTTCCTGCATTCACCCTTCTTTCAATATCCTTATCAGCCTTTCCGTCTCTTGTAAACATACTTCCTAAATACACAAACTCATCCACTTGCTCCAAGTATTCATCATTCACAACTATATTGCACGCTGTTCTCGTACTCTCTCTTTCAAACACCATCACTTTGGACTTACTTACATTCATCATCAACTCATTTTGCATACATACTTGGTTCATCCTAGACACGAGAAACTGTAGATCTTCCATATTGTCAGCAATCAGCACCGCATCGTCCGCATACAATAGGCAACATACTTTCACATTGTTCATTTTCGCGCCCAAGCCCACACCTTTCAATTCTTGCATACAATTATCCATGTACAAATTAAACAACCACGGTGACATTACACACCCTTGTTTTACACCTTTTGTGATGTTAAACCACTTCGTAAAATCACCGTTCACTCTAACACATGCAACACTTCCCTCGTACAAGGACGCGATTGCTTGTATAAGATTTGTGTTAACTCCATACATGGATAATACCTTCCACAATTTGTTCTTATCAACTCGATCATACGCCTTTTGCAAATCGACAAAAGCACAGAAAAGTTTCTGGTTTTTTGCCAAAAACTTCTCTGTAAGCATCCGCAATGAGAAAATTTGATCCACGCCCCCCCTTCCACTCATGAAAGCACCTTAAATGTCCTAAATTTTGTATTTTGTTTTCATTCTTACCCTTTCAATCAGTATTCTACCATACAGCTTGCCAACTGAACTTAGTAAGCTTATAGCCCTATGGTTCCCACATTCCATGCGTGACCTATTCCCCATTCCAACCTTTGTACAGAGGCATGATCACAGCCCTTATCCAATCTAATAGCGTGTAACCCTCCTCTAAACATTAGTTACAAAGTTTGCACAGCCATGTGAGAACTACACGGCTATCTCCGCAGCGAGTATTCAGCAGCGAGATTGTCGAATCCAACAGCTTTACCATTCTTCATGCATTTAATCGATCTTTTTATTTCATCCTTGCTGATTTCGACAACATTCACTTCATTGTCATTCATACCTGATTCGACACTGGGAACACTGTCACTTGGGGTGCTTTCAAAAACCTCTTCGAAATATTTCATCCATCTTTATTTTATTTCTTCCTCATTTGTTAACATTTTTCTATCTTTCGATTTTACAACTTTCACGCATCCGTTTTCTGGGCCGTTTCGGGACCTCTTGACCTCCTTCCAAAACAATTTAATGTTTTCTTGGAAGTGATTTGTCATTTTTATTCCCTCTTCTTCTTCCAGGCGTTTCTTTCGTTCTTTCACTCCAACACTTACTCTTTTCTTGCATTCCTTGTATACTTCTTTCGCTCGATCCCTCTCCGCGCTAGAAGCACTGCCAGTCGCTATCAGACATAACCATGCTTCTTCTTCTCTGAGACCAGTGCTTTAATCTCGTCATCCCACCATGCGTCACCTTTCTTCCTACCTTGCGTTCTTATTCCGCAAACCTTTCTAGCAGATTCACATAGACTGACTTTTATATGGTTCCATGTTTCCTCTATGCTTAGACCATCCATTCCCTTCTCATTCAATCTTATATCCATACATTTCTCATACTTACTTCTCACATTATCGTTTTGCAGTTTTTCTATTTACTAGCAAACACCGCCACCGAAAAATCAATTTTTCGCGGATAACTCGGCCCTCGATGATCGAGGTGCTGTCCCAGCTGAGGATCTGGCATCGGGATGTACAACACGTCTTACGGGGGCTACAAGTTAATAAATCTAGTGGGCCTGACGGAATACCCTCACTGGTATTGCAGAGGTGTGCTGCAGAAATAACTCAAATTTTGACGGAGCTCTTCAAAATGTCCCTGAAGTGTGGATCTGTGCCCATTGGTTGAAAAAAAAAGTGGTTATTTATCGTATTTCCAAGAAGGGTGACCGCTCCAACCAGGCTAACTACCGCCCCATAGCGATCACATCAGTTCTGTCCAAGAAGACGTGTGATCAACGACAAACTGCTCACAAACTAACGACCGTCAATACAGATTTCGGCAGAACCGGCCCTGCGGTGATTTTCTCGCGAACGTGACGCATGTTTGGGGGCGGTGCTTGGAATGTTTCGGTGAGACCCAAACGGTTGCACCGGACATCTATAAAACCTTTGACCGAGCTTGGCACTGAGAACTTGTCAATAAACTGCCATCTTACGGACTTCCCGCATTTTTGTGTACGTGGATTGCCATTTTTTGAGATAGAGGTCGATTCAGACAGTTATTGACGGTATCATCTCTTCCTCTCATTCAATTAATGCTGGCGTCCCACAAAGATCGGTTATGTCTCCAGCTTTGTTGTTGTTGTTGCACATAAATTACATGTTTTCACGTGCACCAATACATCGTTACGCGGATGACAGAACAGTTGTTGGATCCAAAGCTGCGATAAAACACCGAATGTGTTTTCAGTTTCAGATAAATTTGGAAAATAGTGGACTGTAAAACGATAAATTATACTACTTGATGGAAGTGTCTAATTATGGGTGTGGAAAGATTATTGAAATGAAGGGGAAATGGGAAATCATTCACTCACCGATGTAGTGGAAGTTCTTGATTCTTCTTACACAATTATGTTGTTAACGAAACGAATCACAACAAAACACCACACTTATTTTTACATTACTTGGAGAACAACAACAAACCGACAAACAAGCGAGAGACCAACGAACGACACGAAACACGTTTTTTCACATTACCATAAAATCTTCCGTTTCGATTGGCACTTGTTTCGAACATCATGTTATTCCATACATAATTCGATATTGCAAAATGGTTGAATAAGGTAGGAACTGGATAAAAAACACGAAGGTAGGAACGTAACAAATTATCACTTTGAAATCCAACATTTTATTTTGAAAACCTTCTCTCAATAATGTGTAAGCGATATGATAATTGATTGCCGAAACCGGAAGATGTTTTACAATATTTAACGCATCACCCGATAATGAGACCAAGAGATAGTGAAAATGTTGGCAGATTTCTTTTAGGTAGCGAAAAACCAAGACTATTTATTTTATTGGTGTGATACAAAATTGTAATTGTGTCATCTGAGTGTCTGTCTTCTTTGGGTGAAAAAACTTTAATATAATTCATTTGAATTTCGAAAAAAAAATAATTACAGCGAATTTCTAATTCCTCCAAATCTACATCTTTATTTTTACCACTTTTCAAAACTATGTAAGATTCTACGAAATCATGTTTACATTTTCAATATCAATAAATTTAATTTTCAAATAATGTTTGTCATTTAAATTACCCGAATCCACCGTCTTTATTGAACAATCAAAAATATCACGAATTCCAAAATTAGCCAGTTTATTTCGAACAATCGCGTTGGCCGCCATTTTTTATGTTACCAGCCAAATAAATTCAAGAAACTATTCTAATAAACAAAAAACCTACACAAATAACGATTAATAAAATAAATATTTTTTCTACTGGCATCCCCAGTGAAGAAATATATTTTAAAAAGCAATGTTCGAAATATTCAAATTCAAAATGTGTGAATACGAATTTTCACTTCAATAAAGATAATTTGTTAACCTCAAATTCCTAAATGTCTGGATATGTGGAACACAGGATTAAGGTTTTTAGGAAAACAAATACAATCAAACCAATCCCATCAAGCAGATTAATCAATAAAAGATGACAAATTTCAGGCTCGATTGGACCAAATATTGGATCCGAAGAACACCAAATGTGTTTTCAGCTTCAGATGAAGTTGGAAAAGAGTGGACTGCAAATGATAAACTATACTACTTGATGGAAGTGTTTAATAATGCTTGTGGATAATGAATGATGAAGTTGAAGTAATAAGTTCTTGAAATCTTCTTAAACAATTGTATTATTGACGATCACGAATATACCACAGTGATTTAAGTATTCTTAATTCACAAAACCACGTTTATTTATATTATTTTGAGAACAACAAAACCGACGAACAAGCGAAAAAACAACGAGCAACACGTTTTTCACACAAAACTTATCTGTTTTTGATTGTCGATTGTTTCAAACAGTGTTGTGGAATACAAAAATCGAATATTGCGAAATTATTGATTAGGTAGGAACTGGATGAAAAACATGAAGGTAAGAACCTAACAAATTATCACTTGAAATTCAACATTCGCTCTTTCAAATTGTGTTAAAAATGTTGAAAAATGAATAAACTAACTTAAAAATTTAAAAAAACATTATGTAGATTTTATTGAGTGTTTATTTTCTAAATACACAAAATTTTTGGCACTGTAGATTGTCTACAAACATGTAAAAACGACAAAAGACTAAATCAACATTTGTAAATTAAGAAACAATATTATCAAGTAGATATTGCAATATCCAAATTAGTACAGCACTAACTAAATATACACTCCTACATTATTATTCAATACATTATAGTGATTATATTATTAGAGGCACTTAATGATGAGTTTAAATAAATGCGTTTTCTAATAAATTATATTATTCATAACAAAATTATAATAAAATCTCTTTTTATATTTTTAAGGAATCAAACTAATGTACGGAAGCCAAATTATTATTTACTAAATTAGAATTAAAAGTCAGTTTCTTTGTCAGAAGTCATTAAGTCGCATAATATATTGAAAAAATAAATCTTTTGTATGATATTTGTATACTTTTATAATGTATCTTTTGATAATTACAATAAATAATATTTGGATAATTTGTATGGCGCCGTTTTTGTGAAAAATCACCCCATGTAAAATTACAGATTTCAAGTACAGAAAAACTTAAGGCAAAACTTTTTTAAGATACTGACTTCTGGCAGTAAGCTGACAAAAATATATACATAATATATAATTATTACAAGTTTTTGGCAAGTAAAGGAACAAAACATTGCAATGCGTAGTTAAGATTTTAATATTTTTTAAATCATAATAGTATTATGAAATCAAAAATGTTTTGTTCAAATATTGTCAATGTTTATCCACAGTGGCATATGTCACATCATTTGACTTGACACTGCAATAATCCTGTATCACTGTACATTTTTGTTCGACATTATCCAGTTATACACTGATATAGATTCGCATAGACAATATTCATAAAGAAAAACATATTTATAATATGGATACATGAGTGTTTATATTTAATTGTTCATTATACTTATTATGCTAAATTTTAAGAAAGGTAACATTATACAATTAATAATGGTGAAAATGAAAAATAAAATGAAAAAATGGTAAATAAATGCCGAATACAAAAAGTAGTAAAAACCTTAATACTATTTGTTCGCAATAAACATCAAATACCATAATCAAATGATTGTACTTGTTTTTGGAAGAAAACACTTCTTCAGTGTAAAGAGAAAAACGATCACAAACCACAATGCAAATAATTAGAATATTTGATTTTTTTATATAAAAATCTGAACGACAATGGAATATTGCCACTATCTTAAGGCGGCGGAATAATATTTTTATATTTTATTAATGGAAACATTCAATTTAAAGTTTATTTGTAAAAACTATTCCAATCTTGACTAATCATTTAACAAAATGCGGTAAAATTAAAAGCATTACATTTTATTATTATTTTTTACAACATATGGCGTACCGAAAATCAATCAAACATAGTTCAGTGTATTCTAATAAAATACGTTTTGTGAGATTTGAACACATCACAGTTCATCAGATCTGTTCAGAATAAATTAAAATTCATCAGATCTGCTTCAAAGTAATAAAGAACATAAATAAGCTACATTTAAAACCTACACAAGGCACTCATATTCTGAACATTACATATATCAAATCAATCAGACTGCGTTAAGTAATGACGGAAATACTGCAGTAAGGAGTATGTAAAATACATCTTCTGTCAAAATCACTCATTAGATGGTGAAGAAAAACAGTACATTACCAATCGGCGACAATACCAAGCTATGCATTACGTGGATGGGGCAAAAATACCGGTAAAAGTACTAGGATATGAAACATTCTTATATCTTTTTCGAAGTCTTATTAGCTTCACGTCTCCAAGTATAAGTCTGCAACATTTAGAATACAGCGCTGAATTGTTCAACTTGAAGGAAAACTTTATTATGGCTTAGTCCTGTGGACCTATAAAATTTCCTAGAAGGAGTGTTACAAATGTTAGCATTAAAACAAATATTTACTTTAAAAAATATTATTAAATTAAAAATAACTTTGTTTTAAGACCACTTTATTGAATAAAGATGTATTCTTCTGTATTCATCTTTATTCAACCCTGAAGAAGGTTCAGGCAGAGTCGAAACCGGTTGGTGTATATATCCAATAAAGTGGTCTTAAAACAAAGTTACTTTTATTTCTAATTTAATTATGTCTTACCACAAAGTGAGTGCTTCATGTCAAAAGATATTATTTTGCAAAGCTATTAGAGATTGCTGTCAGGAATGAGATTCCAAATTCTTTAGTTTTTTTCCATTAAAAATGTTTGGATAAAAAAAATACCAATTAAAATCACACAAACAACAAAAGTCACGGCAGGCGACTAACGTGTAAGTTGAAAAAACAAAACATAAAACAAGCAATCGTAAAAAGATTTCTAAAAACTAATTCATTTTACAAAAAACATGCACTGTTTACCTTTTGCAACCTGTTTTTCTTAGTAATTAATGATTAGCACAGGTGTCCACTACTGAAGATAAGTCATTGCCTAGCACAGTCGAGTCAGGTCGCGCCAGTCAGTTTAGAATTCATCATGTCGGGCCAGAGCCTCTCCGAAGTCAGTGGCCTGGGATCCGACAAAGAGGTCGTACTTGGCCAGGATCTCTGCCTTGGTCAGCTTCTCGTCGGCGTCCGTGTCGGCCTCGAAGACCAGGTGGCGGGCCTCGGCTTCTGCGTGGTCAAAGTCCGGGGGGACTATCCAGGTCTTGACTTCATCCATGTCCATGATGCCATCTTTGTTTGTGTCGCTGAGAAAATTAAATGAATTCAAAAAATCATTAGAGCAATTTTATTAAAAGATCAAAAATCAGTAAAAAAAAGAATAAATCTGTAAGATAAAACAATATAGCTGTAGGCAAAGAGGAGATCCATTAGCAAATCCATTCTCCTCTCCTCACTTCTCGCTTAGACCAGGCACTGATTAAATCTTTATCTATAGCGTTATCGAGTCCTACTTCTATTTTCATATTGCAAAACAATGTCTATAATATAATAATGTAAAATTTAAATAAAATACAATCATTCACTCTAATGAAATATGTAGCTCCATTTTGCCAAAATCATTCATTCCTGCAGCAAAAATATTTGATATGAACAACCACTGCTGAAGGAGAAAGAAGAGAAAGAGCAGCCAACAATAATATACATAGCGAATAAATATATAAAATATTTTGCATGAATTAAATGCTAGTTCCACAGTTTACCTACAAGAAGATACCTTTTCCTTATAAAACGTGTATATTAAGTTGATGATATCACACATTCTTAAAATGTCACTAGGTGGTTTATTTTATCTTTTCACTATATTTAACAGTCAGACAAATTCAAAACTCCAAGTAATATTCACCCAAATGTAAAAGAGCATGGCACTATGAAAATTATCTAATTACAATGTAATTATGTAGGAAGTTACCGGAATTCTGTGAAGTGCTCTCGCTCATTCTTGACCCAGTCTGGATCATCTTCTTCAGTTCCCTCTTCAGGTCGGTACATGTCTCCGATGTATTCTGCGAGGGAAATCTTTCCGTCCTATAAGGAGAACAGAAACATCGATAATTATTAGTTAAAAGTCAAACAAAAATATCTTAACCCTAACTTATTATTTTGCATGGGGGAAAAAATTACACATTGATAGTTGTGATTTAAATCAAATTTGAAAATATGCAGGTAGTTGAGAATACTATTTAGAGAATGTTAGAACAGCTCGTTTATTGAATTGATTTTAAAATGTTGCATCACCCACTTAAAGTAAAAATTATATTATGTAAAAAATAACTGACTTTACCATCCTATTCTGTTGTGGAAAAGATCATATCATCGCCGGAAAGGTAAAAGAGCTGAAGCGCCATTTTGGGATGTTTACACCAGAGCAGTTTTTTGTTTTTGTTTTGCAAAAAAATTCTTAAGTCTTCAGTACCCGGTTGGATTTTGTAAAAAGCTAAACTCAGGTAACTCAATGCTCTCACTGAGTTAATCGAAGCGACAAAGAGCTAAAAAAAAGTCCCAAGCTTGTGTCGCTTGAGTCAAGCCTTCTCCCAAATGGTAAATATATTTTAGATGGCTGAAGGGCCAAAAATTCTTCAGAATCAAACGAGATTCAGGGCATTTGATGTAGAAAAAAAAAACTGATCAAAACTACATATTTAACTAATTTTTAACCAAAGTGTCGCTTAAGCCCTTTTGCCTTTTCAGTGACGATATTATTTCTAACTTGTAAGATCAAAATGCATGTAGAGATGCAAGAAAGGATATTGATTTATCATAACATCAAATGAAAGATTTTCAAATATTAGCTTTGAGAGACTCCCACAAGATGGATGAATGAATAAACGACCGGCCCCATAGAATTGTTCAATGAACTTTAAATTGTATGCATAATATATACATTTGTTTTGTAACATTTAATAAATTCCATCAAATAGAATTATAAAGATATAGAGTTTCCACGGGGCTCTGGGATTCATATATGAATATCCAGATTGTTCCACCCACCTTTCCACAACACAAAAAAAAAAGAACGTACAATAGAATCTGTAAAAATATTACTGTTATTTACCTTATTCTTGTCAATGTCTTCCATTGTTTCCAGAACAATGATATCTCTCATCAGAGGATGCTCTTCGGGATGTAAGAACGCCTTGAACTCTTCCCTGTCTAATGCATCATTTTCAGTAGTGTCTGTAGGAAAATAAATGCATTTTTACTAACTGTCGAATTTTTAAGTAAAAAATACTAAATTTCAAACATATAATTTCTTCATCACACTGGAAGTCATAAAAAATTGAAACAATAGAAGGTAAAATAGCAATACAAACTTTCTAGCCTGAGAAAATTAATTAATAATTTCACTGACCAAATTTTCAAACAATGATATTAGAATGTTCTCATACTGTAGATTGAAAGATATTTTAACAGAGCTCAAATTTCATAATTTCACAAGTAATAATTTACAGACATTTCTACAAAGCTAAGAGTGGAGAGGTTTGTACTATGAATATTATGAATTTTGAGTAAAACATTATTTGATGTTTTTACTAACCAGCGTGATGCCAACGCCTCCTATCTCTCCTTAGCATGGCTTTGTAGGAGAATCCTTCCCCTCCTTCATTTGCAATCTCCTTCTCATCCATTTCATCCATGAAACCGTAAACAGCCTTCTTGTAAACCTGAAAATAATGTAGGAGTTAAACGGATGAAGAATTTCAAGAATGTTGGTCCTACTACATACATAAAATTACATAAGAATAGGTAGGGTTAGATCAAAAACATCTTTAGAAATAGATGTCTAATAGAAGTCCACAAACATGCCAACATATTGAATGCTCATGTGAAAAATGTGTACTACTCACATCCCAAGGAATGGTCTCCTTGTTTTCGGGGTTATGTTGCCTCCACTGCCTCTCCACATCATCATCGATGTACCGGGTCTGCGTGTAGCGGATCCAGTCCTGCAGCTCCACCATGGTCACAAAGCCATCTCCGTCTTTGTCGATCTTATCCACTATCAACCTAGAAGAAGATAACAAGTAGAATGTGTAGCATATTAAACCAGATAAATTAACATTCAATGTAAAATATTAAATAACGGGAACAAAAGATTCAACACTGTCGAAAGAGATAAGTAAAAAGATAATGATGAGATAAAAGAATAAGATGTTCATTAATTACCCTAATCTTCGCTGACTTTCATCAGGCGGCAATTGGTCGAAGGTCTTCGCCTGGTCCTCTCCAAGGAAGGCTTCATGGTCATACTGCGGGCTGTGGTGCTGATTGGGAAAATGCTCGGCATCAGACAAATCGTGATTGAGGATCCGCTTCTCATCGTGCTTCGGGACGGCCACAGCTGCCGCCACCACAAATAAAGTAGCAATAAATATGGCTTTCATCTTCCTGGTAAAAAATAAACAGTAAATCAGACAAAAACACGACCTTTTAAAAGATAAATGCACACATCTATTAAAAACTAATTGAGAAAAACGCCTCAAAATCACGTCGTCCAATTGAGGCTATAACCGACCTAGTTTTCAATTGGTGGTGGGCCACGACTGAAAACGGGAGATATTCTGGAAACACAATAAAATTCCAGCCTCTGACGTGGAAGTCACTTATCATACATACATACACATTATAATATCATTTTAATCTATGCCCGCAGCGTCCATTCACAGAGATCCACATCATCCGGTCAATCATATTTTGAGTAGAAGAAAAACGACATATTGCACAAAAACTGAGATTTTTTAAAACCGAAACAAACACTTTTCTTTGGAAAAGCGTTAAATCCAATAAGAATAATGTTTTAATACTAAATTACCTTTTCATACAAAAGGCCGGAACGATACTCTGTCAAAAAATGTAAACAATGACGTGGGATGTATTCCCATAGATATATTTAGAGTTTTCTAGTGATGTTCGATATTCCGGTCCCGGTTACTTGTCGGTCACTGAAACCGTCGATATTTTTTCCGAGGAGCAGGTTGTTTGTAACCGATTCCTATTTTAGTGAAAATAAAAAAATTATAATATTTTGGAGTGACCGGTGTTTTTTTTATTGGATCGTCGTGATGAAAAAAACTCGGTTCCATCTTTTTCATTGGAGTTAAATCGTTCCTTTTTTTTCATCTTACCAATAAACCTTCACGCCACGGAGATTAGTTTCAAATGTAGCTGGATAAATATTGATTTCAGATATCAACAATCTTTAGATTTTGATTTGTTGGTCAATATATATTTACTGTCTGAAGTTTTCAGACAATATTTTTTTTTTCAATTTTATTTTAGTTTTATTATCAATAACCATTACAAATATGAAATAAGTTAATCTTAATAAGTGAAAAAAAAACGTAAAAACAACGTAAAATATTAAATTGGAGAAAAAAAAAGCTAAATTTCAAAATTCTGGATGTCTATCCCTATGTTAAATTTTCACACATGCGTAGAAACTGCGTTCACAACACTGAAGTGCATAGCGCATCAAACCGGACCTATTATTACGTAGCGATGGGAAATTATTCGTCGTTTCGTGAAGCTTTCACACACAGTTCATATGAAGCGATCGTTTCACGAGTCAAGAGAGCGGCAGACAACGTACAGCATACCAGCACATCAACACATTTAGCATCTTAACACAGTAATACTAGCACTTCTCGGTTTGTCGGTCTCCGGTAACTGGTACCGCAGTGACACCCCATTTCAGATATCACCATCCTTACAGTTTTCTAAGAATGGTTCAGTGTGGCTAGCAGAGATAAATAATATTGTTTTAAGGAGTGGCTAGTGTCTGTTGTTCATTTCCACAACACTTGCAGCAATGAGAATAAATCTTTTATTCTTCTTTATTTTATTTCAAACTAAATTCTTACCCATTCACTAGAAAAAAAATGCTTATGAACTTAGCACAAGGAAAAACATTTGATGAATCAATATTTAAAAACCACGAATAAGTAAAAAGAATTCGAAGTAAAAAACATTATAATATGTATAATTTGTCTGAGCTGATGAGAATGTATTGTGAGCACCATACCAGTACCCTTGAGGTAATATTTCACAAAAATAGGGATATATAAATTATTCTAGTTCACTATTTATATTCTGAAACGTGCTTTCATTAGACACTGAGCTGTAAAAAACAGTCAACGTTCTGTATTAGTTTTAGAATAGTGGAAAACGAGTGATGTTTTAACTGACATAATATCAGCATATTAGAATGTCATGTAATAAATACGAGCAATATAGAAGAATTTTCAGTTTTAAAAAATTATACTTAGACTCTTTTTGAAAGTAAATGGATTGTTGCTATGAAATATCATAAAAATACAAACACCATATAAAAACAACTCTCAGTAAGGAGTGAAGATACGACACGAGAAAAGGGATGAAAAACCGTGGCTCAACAAAGAATCAAAATTAGACTGATAGACTTCAATTGAAATTTATTTATCACACTTAATAAATATGCCAAAAGAGAAACCAAATGTAACCAAAAGTTTATAGAAAATATCTTATTATACTTATGTAGTGTTCACACGAGGACAATACCGTCATGTCCCAAGTCTGTTAACAGCCTCGACAGCGTACACACGAAACGGTAGCTATTGTCCTACTTTTCTGTCCGTGCACGTTCACACGCGGACAATGCAGATAACCGCAGTGGTGGAGGTAAGACATTGTCCTGCAGAGATAGCCCGCCCGTATATCTCTAGGACAATGTCTTGGTCCATTGTCCGGTCCTCCAAACTTCTGTTCACACTAGGACAGTAGGTCGGGAGCTGGGACAAGAAGTATTGGTATGTCCTGGTTTGAAGTAGGCAATCAAATTGAATAACAATATCAAACGATACTGCTAGCTCCTCGCAGTTGTAAGTAGCCAGCGGATATATCCATGGGAAGACTTTGAATAGTGGAGTATTCTTCGGTATTGGCATATAATAACTTAGAGTATGGGTCAGTATACGGAGCAAGCAATCCTGATATATCGGAGTACTTTTTGTTCGGCCTGAACGATGGAGGCGCATTTACCGAGTAATCTGAAAACCAAAAATGCTAAGTTAAGGGTTTCATTACGTTTTGTGCATTATAGTGTAACTAGCTTCATGTAAATCTATGATTATCTTCATAAGTACAGTAAATAATGAAATCGAAAACTTCAGAAGAGCAGATTAATATGTAGTACTTACAAGAGTTTGTGTATGTAATAAAATAAGAAACACATAACACTTACTACTATCGACTGTTCTGAGGATTAATAAGTAATATTAGAGAAATTAGATTTAATAATATCAGGAGAAATAGTACCAAATATTTAAATAATAATCTTACACAAGACAGCATCATCTGTCCATGATAAAGTGCGTTCAGTTGCCAAAATTTGTTTCAAAGATCTCCATGCACGCTTTTTGTTGCTCGTTTTACTGGTATGTTTAAACAGGGCACCTTTAAAAGCGAACTTCTTATCTGGATCCGACAAATCGAAATTAGATGCCATATTACTGAAATTTCATCAAAAACAGTTTTGCTAAATGGAACTAATTTCGAACTTCCTTACTTCGTTGACTTGTCTCTGTGTTTATTATTTATGAATTTTGACGTTTAAGGTGTCAGTGTTGCTAGTTAAAAATAAATGCTCTTTAGGAATGCGTGATGGTCTCCGGAGTCCGGGAGTAAATAACTAACTAGATCTATTTACAATCTAGTCTATTCCTTGGAAGTCTATGACTTCAAGTTGTCAAAATGTCAGGGATTTGAGCAATAATGATATTAACCCAAAATGGTAAATAATAATTAACAGTATAAAAAGGAAAAAGCCTAATTCCTATGTTCCCGTTGATATTTTAACCGAATAACTATACGAGTGATTTATTTTAATGCGTGAAACCGCAAGCCATTTTGTTTGTTTGACATTTCCCGTCAGATTGTATGATGTGCATAGGACATAATTTTCAAAATGTTTTGTGGATTTCAGGGTGGAAATGTGTCACAACTCGAGAGGGATATTGGCTCCGATCAATTTCCTCCGAATGAGCATTATTTCGGATTAGTAAACGTGAGTTATAATATTTACACTACTCCCCATTTTTACATTGTATGAAACGTAATTTGCTAATTTCTCGCCGAATGATTAGTTTGAACTCTCTATAACCTCTAAACAACTGAATCGACTCAATTTCATTCTAAAATGTATCCGCTTTAATTTAATTGGTGATTATATACACGGTTTTATTTCTTCAAAATAAAGCTTAAAATATTTACTAATGCATTTTGTGATTTATGAAGTTGTTTCTTTTAAAAAATATCAATCGATATTTTTTTAAATGTGGATGCGTTCAGGACACTAACTTTCCCGAAAATAGCATTGATTTTAAACGTCAACTTAACATGATAACAGCCAGCCTAATACGCTACCTTTCTTTTTCAGTTTGGCAATACATGTTATAGTAATTCAGTTCTTCAAGCCCTGTACTTCTGTCGGCCATTCAGAGAGAAGGTGCTGGAGTACAAAGCCAAGAATAAAAGAACGAAGGAGACCCTGCTTTCCTGTTTAGCAGATTTATTTTACAGTATAGCAACTCAAAAGAAAAAAGTTGGATCCATTGCTCCCAAAAAGTTCATCGCCAGGTTACGAAAAGAAAAAGGTTTATTATTTAATACAATAAAACTCTATTATATATAAAATAGTCTTGTTCCATTCGAACGCCAAGTAAAAGCATCAATTTTTATCCACTAAAATTTGCCAAATTTGCACTTCAATTAATTCCAAAATATGTGATAAAAACAGGAGAATTGCCAAAATATGCATGTTTAATTGAAAAAGCTAAATATTAGTAAGATTTTTCGCATCTTTGATTTACTTGGGCGGGAGGTTGAAAACGAATCTTGGAGTTTTAGTTTACAGCTGAAATCTGGGGAGTTGACTGCATATGCACCAACAACCAAAAAGGCTCAAATATGAATTATTCAAAGGCATATAATTCAATGTCGAATATTAATATATGCAATATATATTGAATGGAATCATGGTGCTGTGAATTCTACATTTTCCATTTTTACTTTTCAGAGGAATTTGATAATTATTTACAACAAGATGCGCACGAGTTTTTAAATTTCCTTATAAATCACATCAACGAAATCATTCTCGGTAAGTGTTTCTTAAGACTACCATTATTTAAACTAATTGTGAATGTCACTCCTTAAATTATAATTTGTTTCTCTTGAGTGACATATTATAATTCCGGCATTAGAAGTGGTTCCATTTTATCACTATTCAAACATCAACGTATGCAGTATTATGTTTACACTAGAGATAAAAGTAGTCACAAACAAACAGCTAAGATAGGTACTCAAAAGAAACTCACTAAGATACGTAGGTTTATGTTTACTTAGTATAAATCATAATGACTTAACCCCCATGGGAAACATTTCACCTTGCCCTAACTGCTATAATTAAGACCTCGCGTCAGTTTCAAGCTACCACATAAATATTCATTGACATTTAACCTTTTACTTTAAAGCCACTGTAGATAATTTTTATTGGATCTAAGATCATTTTACTAAATATGTTTTATTATTTATGTAAATTCAAAATTTCCAAGACCAATTTATTAAAATGTCACCCTGTTACGTGATTCCAACTGCTGACAAAGGTGACTGGAACATTATTGAATGTCAATGAAATACATAATATTTTTTTAGAGTGCAATAACACTTTGGTCAGCATTAATGCAGACCAAGGAATAAACTATTTCTTATCAGAAAAGCATGCATAATTTATTTTTTCTTTCATATCTATGTATGTACATAACTGTTGAATAAATACTAGTTTTTAATATATATATCTCAACTCTTTTGCTCTCAAGGGTTCATTGGGTGGCTATGCAAAAACGCTTGGAGCAACTTTGCTTAAAAACAAATTGACCTACAAATCAATTGAGTATTATGATAAGTACCTAGATTTTATAAAAACAAAATATTATAATTTTAATCAACTTTAACTTAATAATAATAATGAAGAATAACTTTAATAGCGCTGTTTTTGTGGGAAAATCACCTCAAGGGCGCTTTACAAATTAATTTATCTAACCTATAATTTATCACTTAAGCTTATAACTAATAACTTACAGTTAAGATTTATTACTAATGGCTTACAACTAATAATTTCAACTAGTGATTTACAATAAGGACTTATAGCTAGTAACTAACTACTGAGTATAACTAGTGACTTGCGCCGATGAATCTAGCATAAGCATATATACCCGATAGATTGGCATTCTGGGAGTAAAAGAGTTAAATAAAAATAAATTGTTAATAGGCAGACGATGTATGAATGTGAATGAAGCAAGGAGTGTGTGCCAAGACAGAGTTATATGGCGGTCCATCCTCTCTGCCTACCATCTCGGCGTGATGTTTAGTTAGTTAGTTTGGTTATAGCTTTCATAAAAGTTATGTCACTTTTACCATATCATGATGGGCACAAAATAATTCCGTTGCAAGGGCTAGTCTCGAAATGCATTTAAAAAGTAAATAAAATCTTGCCATTTTTGCAGTTAGTCAATGTTTGCAGTATGATGATGCTATTTATTTATTTACCCCTAAAATGATATACCTAAACATTACACAACAGTTGAGCAATGTAAACTTTTTTTCAGCTGAACGGAATCAAAACCCTTGCAAGCCCAAACCCGGATCTGGCGATAGCAGTTCCAGCACCAGTCATGAGCCGACCTGGGTCCACGAGATATTCCAAGGGATCCTCACCAGCGAGACGCGCTGCCTCAACTGCGAGACTGTCAGCAGCAAGGACGAGGACTTCTTCGATCTCCAGGTGGACGTGGATCTCAACACGAGCATCACGCACTGCCTGCGATGCTTCAGCAACACGGAGACGCTCTGCAGCGAGAACAAGTTCAAGTGTGACCATTGCAGCAGCTATCAGGAGGCGCAGAAGAGGATGAGGGTGAAGAAGCTGCCCATGATCCTGGCACTGCATTTAAAGCGGTTTAAATACATGGAGCAGTACAATAGGCACATTAAAGTGTCGCACCGAGTAGTATTTCCACTAGAACTTAGATTATTTAATACGGTAAGTGCTATTAATTATTAAATTAGTAAACACTATTCAATAATATCGTAAATTATACTTATGCAGAGTTCACACGAAAACAATATAGAAGACAGCTTCAAAATCTTGTTCTTAAGTGTTTAAAAAAATCATTTGGCAACAAATTTACTTCAAAAGAGCTGTTCAATGATTACCACCATTTTAAGAAATTTAGTAACCAATCTGCAATCACATTTTGTTTGCCGAAGATTCTCGTAATTATTTATAATGAAATCAAGATGTTTTTCTTGTTTGATGAGTTCGTATAATTTGTATTGCAGTCTGACGATGCAGTGAATCCAGATAGGCTGTACGACCTGGTGGCCGTGGTCATCCACTGTGGCTCGGGGCCCAACCGGGGTCACTACATCAGCATAGTCAAGAGCCACGGCTTCTGGCTGCTCTTTGATGATGACATGGTAGATGTAAGTATGCTGCCAACTCTATAATTTTTTTATATTGAATTACATTTTTTGTAATCATAAAAACTTTGACTTTTAGTATATTTTCAAATCACTTGAGGGATAAACCAATAAAAGTGTGTTGTGGACGTGTCTGTGTGCCCAAAGTAAGGTCAATTTTACCTTCAGGTGAAATTGATTGAACATTGTCAAATATCAACAGATAATCAATTTCATGATTATCCATTATTATTATATTTATGCCTTGGAATCGAAAATTTTTCGTAAATTGACAATATCTCTTTTCTTTTAAATCCATATAGATTACGTTTCTAGGGATTTTCTATTCAGTGTTTTAAATATGTACACAATATTCAATTCAGCATGGCAAACCGGCGTTTAAGAATAATCAAGGCAATACGATCAAAGAAATTATTACAGTGAAAAATAATCTTTGAAGCCAATGAAATTTTTGTATAAATTATCCTAAACAATCGGAAATATGTATGTAATACTCGATTTTTTGGGATAGTTGTTGACAAAACTCCAAAAAAATTCTCCTGTAATTTTACAAATCTGCAGACAGAGTACCTACATCTAATTGGGTGCACTAGTTGAATGTGTCTATTTAGTATCAAAATGTTGACTTTCCATATAAAATGGTATTTATTTTCTAGATTCAGATAGCTGGGAACTTGCCAAATGTCTTTCTTATCATTGATTGAAATGACTAATCTTATTTATGATTTTCAGAAAATTGACGCTTCAACAATAGAGGACTTCTATGGGTTGACATCAGATATACAGAAATCATCAGAAACTGGTTACATATTATTTTATCAATCGAGGGATTGTGTTTGAAGTAATAATTGCTTTTATACGAGACCGTTGTTTGCTTTTAGTACATAAGGATGTATATCGAAATAAACCCTACTAGTGACAAATCATTATGTAAAAACTATGTTTATTATATTGAAACGTACTGTTATTTGTTAATATCTTATACTATTGACATTTTATTATTGTTTGTAAATAGAAAATCTCTAATATGTAATTAAAAAATATGTAATACTTCTTACAAACTTAGTTTTCATAATTCTCCCTCACACAAACGAAATATCTGACAACTTGTATTACGTACTCACGCATGCTCGTTATTGGTGAATAGATTAAGGGCTACTTTCCACTAAGCCGTTAGTCGCGCGCAACTTTGAATAACGCAGCCGAAATGCGCGACTGTTGGCACTTCACTCACAAAATGTTGAAGAAGCAGCATCTGTTTACCCGTTAATTTATTTAAAACGCAAATGAAAGTATGGCTTTTGAACATAAACCCCATGTTAATAGATCGTTCAACAAATGTGCATTTCACCTGAATCTTTTGATGAGCTACTATACAAATTAAAACTTCTAATTACTGGAACTATGACACGTGTAAGGAATTGACACAGCGCTTACTACAAGAGCAGGGAGAGGCGTAGTTGCACGTGACCTGCCGCTGCAGTAGGTAGGGTTGGTTCTAATAATGAAGAAATACAATATCGCTCAACCATTTTAGAGACATGTTCTTTTTCAGTTACGGCGACTCCCCGGTTGTAACCGCATCAGTGGATATCGTCATCGTTAACTCCACAGGAATAGCAGCTCAGTGGAAAGAAGCCATAATTAAAAATGTTACAAATGCTGCCTGCTCGTCCATGCACCCTTTGTGCGAGTGCTGACATCCTGAGCTAGGAACAAAGATATTTAAATGCTCTTTGTCAGACATTTTTTAGCACGAGAGCAAAATATTTATGGTTGAATAGAATGCAGACAAAATTAGGTTGCCAAAATACCTCCACATATTCTTTTCAAATTACAATATTCCAGACGGCTGTCCAGACAAAAAGCACTCGTTCTCTAGAAAATAATAATAGAGTAAAGCTGTTGAGTACTCAGTTTTATCAATGACACATCACTAACGAAAATTGCACACTCGAAATTATTTTAACTCATATTTGTATACTCTACCAATAAATCCTAGCACCACCTTTAAATAGTTGTAATATTAACCAGGTTCAGATGCGATTTTTCTATTTCATAAAATTAAGGAAACAGTCAACCCTTGGCGTGTGCGACTCACAATCCCAAAATCATCAATTTGCAAAGGTTTTATCAATATATTTTTTTTACATATAACGTACATAAAATAAGAATAGGTAGCTTGGTATTGGAGCTTATTGTTTATGTAAGTTGTGTACATAAAGAAATAAATGAATCTAGAATTCGGATTAGTCACACACCACAGGTTAAGAATATTATTTTCAATTTTAGAACTAATAATTTGTGGAGGAACCCCATTTTATTGATTTAATAATAACAAAAAACTTTATTTCACTATTTTTTTATTAAGATCGGAACGGTTACAATCTGAAACCAGTCCGGTCTTAATAAAAAATAGTAGAAAATTGAAAATTTGGTATTATTAAATGAGGTTAAGAATACATCTGTATTATTTGAAGGAACCTAATGAAAAAATCATTTCACTAAGATCCGGAATCAATTTACATATTATTCAATTTCTCACCAAAGCGAGGACAGGAATTATTGGGGGCATAAAAAAAAAAGAGTCAATTTGGTTTTCCAAGGTTTTTTTTTATTGTTTATAGCTTAAAAACTTAGGCGATGCACTCGTAGGGGATGGGGGCGAGTACAATGGTTCCCATCTTTCCGCTGACGGTATGGGCGGGCCTGGGCTGCTTGGGCTGCCTCCTCAAGCTGAACTTGACCTTCTTCTCGCGGCTGACTCTCTGCAGGTCGAGGTTGGTCTTCACGCTGGTGATGAAGTCCTGTCGGCACTTGGAGTGCTTGACATGCTCAATGCGGATGTTGATCCTCTTGGGCAGGATGTTTCCGCGCGAGCGCTTGTTCACGATGACTCCCAGGGCGTGCTGTGTCACGTTGAACACACGTCCGGTTTTTCCGTGGTAGGCCTTGAAGGGCATACCCTTCTGCACGGCACCATTACCCTGGAAACAAATAATAAACCATTAGTCAACTACCTATCATGATTAACAATCTATCGATTGAAGAGATTGTGACCCAATTGAAGAGATTGTGACCCATTGCCTACCATTGAATCGTATGGGACAAATTGACATATAACTTTAAATAATATATTTATCTTTAAGTTAGTTTGTCTGGGAAATATATCCGCAGTGTTTAAAGTTCAAGGCAAATGTGTGTGGAAACTTGTTCACTAAAGATAAAAATCGAACCAAGCTGTTAACAAAACTTGTAAACCTCATTAGAAAGCTATGAATACTACTAATTCAAAGTTATTTTATGTTGTCATTTGACAGGAGACCAGTTTGGTTTGATAGTTGAAAAATACTGTAAAAATTTTAGGGGGACCGAAAAAAGAAAACGTTCATAATGACGAATCACCAATGGGCATAGTCTAGAGTAAAATGAGGATGTCAACCTACGTTTTGAAGGCATTAATGTTCTAGTACCAAGTCCACTGTAGCTTAACTTCACTGCGGGCAAACTCTCAATGGCGGAAGTAATATACAAATTAGATAGTGTTTCTGAAAGCCTATATTTTTTTTAGTTACTTGAAAAGTATTTGCACAATCCGCTCCTTGAAGTCATGTTGATAAAAAAAATCAAAGCACCGACCTAATATTTTTCAGATTCATTATAGAATATAATGGGTCGGTTGGAACGGTTGACAATAATTGTACCATCAACAGTGATTCTAGTATATACTATAATTTTCCCGCGGATTAGAAGGGTTATGATTGTGCAAATTTGCATTTTTGAAGGAAATAGTTTCAGGTTCTAAGAAAAGTTAAAAAATCTTTGAGAACACATTACACTGGCACTTTTATTATAACAATTTGAGTTTGCACTTTAGTCAGATGATTATAATTGGTAAATATATTACTTTAGATAAACTTAACTTACCCTGATGTCAACAATATCGCCGACTTTGTATATTTTCATATACGTCGACAGTGGAATAACTCCATGGGTACGGAATTTGCGGGAGAACAGATCCCTGGTACCACGACGATAACCCTTGGAATTGGTCATTTTGGATTCTGAAAAATAATGTAACTATTTAGTTTTTACAATGGCGACACGTGTTTGAGGAAGCTAGAAAAACGTTTGACATTTTGCGAAAATCGGGTTAAAAAGCGAGTTATGTATAGTTTAAAATGCACAAAAATTTCGCAGGACTAAGTTTAAACTATTAGAACACACCAGAATTTGATAAAACTCAATCAATAGGTTAATAATTGCGGAAACTTGTAACGGCACCCACCTTAGCAAACGTCTTGACAAAAAGAGGTTAGAAACGGAAGCAATAAGAAGTGCTGCCATCTCAAAAATTGAAATTGTCTATGGAGACTCCGAAAAACAAATTCACTGTCAATAAAAAGAAATAGAGAATAGCCATAAACATCAAAAGTTTTACTGGCGCGAACTCCGAACTGTCAAAAAGACAGCTCAGAGTAGCTGTCATATAGATCTAGTAAATAGTCAAGGAATTGAGTGAACTTAAAATAAGTCATTTGAGCTTTACTTATTTAAAAAAAATGTATTTTCTCGAGTGCGATGGTCGGCTAGAAAGTGATTCGGTTTCCAAAAACAAATTTGTGCAACAAGAATCAAGTTATTTTAAATGTGTTGGTGCTTCAAATATTATTGATATTGCTCCCCAGACTTATCAAACAGTTACGTTATTCAATAATGAATACCACAGGAGTTCAACCATCAAATTTCATATTGAAGAATTATTCTGCTTATCCAGGTTTGTCCGTTACACAATTTGTAAAATCATTTCTAAAATACAATAAATAATAATTTTTCTAATTACTTTTCCAGGAAATATTTTCAGTTTCTGAATAGAGCAGCAAGAAACAGTAACATGTCTTCTGGAATTTTAAACTCCGATTACCAAGACTTTGGTTTGCTCCGAAGATGTATTTCTGATTTCTTTATCCACATAAGAAATTCTTTAATGGACATACATTATACTATAAATAACAACGGTGCCATTCAAGCTCAGCCTATTGTATCGAATTTAAAGTTAGCAATCAATCAGTTCCGACTGATGTTAAAATCCATAGACACATTACCAGATTTTGTTATTCGGAATTCAATTTCTGAAATCGGCAATCAGGTAATATTCCACTTTTAAATATTTTTCAATCTATTTTTTATTTATCTATTTCAAATAAATAAAATTTAGTGTTCTATGACCTGCTTATAACCAATAGGCTCAAATAAATTTGCAGGAAAGGGGGAAAATGTTGAATGATAAATTAATAAAATAAGTATGCTTTTCAGTGTGTGCTGGGGTCTTTCCATTTATTCCATTTGCATCTGGAACTCCACTGGTTGCATCTTGTGATATCCCTCAACATTTCCCTCATAGAAAACATGTTCAAAGAGGAAACGCTGGTTGAAACTGAAGAGGATAACTTCCAATCCTTTCCTGCCATGCACTCCTACATACAACACAACTCACAGTGCAGAGATTGAAAAGGAAATTGACTGGATTCTGTACAATTTGATATTATTATCTTCTAAATGTCACGATAAGGTAATCAATTTTATTTTAATGTTATACCGCATAAGTTTTCCACATATGAACTATGGCATCCACATATTTTGGGTACTTTTATGAGGCAGAATGAAGCGTAGATGGGAAAGAGAAGGGGAAGGTTTAAAAGTACCTTTCTATTCAAATTTAGTTACTAAACAGGTTTATCGATTTGACAGCCTCCATAGTCGAGTGTTAAGAAGCTCGACTACAAATCCAGAGGTCTCAGGTTCAAATCCCGGTGTGCACAAATAAATGTTGTTTAATTAATATGTGTTATTTCACATTTAATTAATATATTGAATATTTGCGGCACATTCCAGAGTGGTAGATACTCTAAGTATCGCTCTGGTAAAAGACCACCATTGAGAATTGAAATGTTGCTTGAAAGGGCCTCAGCCATGTTTGGTGACCAGATCTGAATAGCCAGGTACTTCTCAACCTTCCTCTTCCCCATCTCTTCCCCTTCCCATCACCTTAAGCCTTAGAACATAACCTGATTGGGGATGCCATAGTCCCATTGTTGGGAAGCAGTTGGGACTAAAAAAAGTATTGTTTCCATTATGAATGATAATCTCTCACTAGGGCGAGGCTGAAAGTATCTTCCACTCTGGATAGGTTATTCTTGTATACAAAATATCAATTTATTAACTTTCCTCATAATAGCTGGAAATACATTTTTCTATGGCCCATCAAACACGCAGACTAGCAGTGCCCATATTGATGGCTTGCTAGAATTGTCAGTAGTTTTTTTTTATATTTTCGACCCATTTTAAATGATGTTATGATTTCACATAAGATTATTTTATTGGAAAATGTCGCCAATTATGTCAAACGTAACAAAATGACATGTATGATGATTTGTAATTATTTTTTTTAGGTTGGCGCAAAGCACATTTTCAGTTGCAATTGCGTAAAACAAATTTGGATTTGCACACAGATGCTTATTGAGAACCTCAACAAAGAAAATAAGTGCACAGAATTTTGGCATTATTATAATGGCATATTTAAAAGATATGTATTGCTGACGGACAAGATGGATCCAGCGCCTAAACGCTGCGATAGTCTCTATGTTATGAACAAAATAGAGTGTAATAATAGATTGGAGTTTAGTCTGTCTTTATTGCTTTATGTTGTCCAATTACAAGGCTATACCTCTGAAGGGGAATATACCAGCGTTACATCTCATAGGGTGAGTTAATTTTATTGTTTTTCTCTACAAACCAAAATGAGATTAGACGTGAACTAAATCACCTCCTTCATTTCAAACTAACAAATAAGTTGGTGATAAGACGTATGATAATGTTTAATCATTTCAATACTGATGACATCTTTACCTTAAAATCTCATTTCTATGGTGTTTAGGTCGGCCATATTGGACGCTTCCCCCGCATTAATTTATTAACAGCTCTCTGGTCTGTTCACAACATTTTTTCTAAAGTAAAGTAAATAATCCGTGTATTCCCAAGAAGCAAATAATATTCTGTACGAAGTATATTGTTTTATTTGCAATTTGTGCCCTTTCAGTTTTTACACGCACATTTTATAATCGTGTAACAAAAATTGTAAGTTGTTTTATTTGACTTTTTAAGTATATATTCCTGAGTTACAATTAACCTGGCAATACATATTTGAATTATTCCTACTTCCATCATAATTTTTTTTTTAATTGTGCTATGCTGGAGGACTTTGCTTACAAAGCATTGTTCAACTCACCCACGCCAATAATGTAATGTTTTATTTTATTCTAATATATTTAAATACATTACCTTGTAATAAACCACTTTATTTTAATAAAATTCTTGACTGGTTTCGGAAGTACCCTTCCACCGTCAGGATAATAATAAAGCTTTTATTTTCATTTTTCATTTGTGTCCAGATAATTCCAAACTTCACGTTGCTGGAAGACATATTGAAGTTGTGTTTGACGACTGAACAAGGAATTCCGGAGTCATTATTCCGAGAACAGATGAGGCAGGTCCTCAAGCTGCTCACCGTGTGGTGGGAGCCCAAGAATGAGATAGTCGCGCTGCTGTGGGAGTACTTCCACAAGAGATTGAACTCCGCTTTCTCCATCCCTGGGAGGGTGGATAATTCTGTTTCATTGGCAAGGTAATATATTAATGAACCGCTGTGAATGCAATGCAACATGATAATTATTTTTTTTTAAGTTTTCCATTATTTAATTATTCTACTAATGCAACAGATTTACTATATTCTTCTGTTATTCTGACTTTTGACATGGCCCGACTCAAGTATTTGATTCACTCTACCATTTACTTTTGCGTCATATATTCTTCTCACACTCCTTTCTTTGCTCATCCGCTCTACAGGCCCAAACCATCTAAGCGTCTATTTCTCAATCCTTTTCATTACGCTTATACATGGTTTTACTGCATATACACCTCAGGGATTTCATGTCTACAGTATTTAGTCTATTTTCATCCTTCCTCTGCCAGTTCCATGCCTCACTGCCATACATCAGTATTGGTATAAGCACTCCATTGTGGACTGCTAGCTTCGCTTCTTTGGACAATTTTATATTTGCACTAACAGCGTTCAGTCCCCCATTAATGGAGTTTCCTGCATTCACCTAAGCAAATTGATAATATCTTGAATTCTGAAATACTCTATCTTAAACTGAAAAATAATTTACCGTTATTGATACATGAAAGATTTAAAGAATCTTAACAATTGATTTAATTGAGGTTACTTCTATTTATCTATTACAAAATGCTGTAAACAATAACTCATCCGAAATTTATAATTAAAATTAAGGCAGAAAATTCAGACTCTGGTCATGTTGAATTGTGTTTTATGTTGCCACCAACTGGGGAATATGCCAAAAGCTGTATTTTTAAGATAATGGTGACATTTTATACTTCTTATTGGAACCTTTTTTCAGTTCTTCCATACCTCAAATCGCCAATGATTTGAAAGCTCGCCTATCGATGGACTGCTCTTCCAAAAGAGACTACAAATCTGAAAGCAGCTTTTCACTTTTTGTGACTCTATTGGGCATCCATTTGAAGAAGAGCACGCTGTCCAACCAGCCCAGCAATTGCCAGCGAATAAAAGGAAGAATCCTACCAAAGTTTACGATCAGCAAAATTCAAGCGCTAAATGAGTTAGGAATTGAACATTTCTCCACGCTGTTCTTGATGATGGCGGTTTCGACAGACCTTGTGGACATTGTGAGTTTTATATTTATTTTACAGTTTTTTTTTATGAACCTATTCACCGCTAATATTTAATATTATGTGCAAATAATACGCAATTCATCCTTGGATATACTAAGTAAATTTAAATTTTATAAATCTATATTTTCTGATTTCACTGCCCGAGAGGTCATCACGAAGCTTTGGTGTTTTTCTGAAATCTATCATGAAGTTACACTTTAATGTGACTGGTTTAAATTCACCTGATTATCACAATTTGATCTTATTCTGAGAGATCATTACCATGCATGGTCGAGTGGTAAGACGCTCAACTACAAATCCAGAGGTTGTGGGTTCGAACCCGGCATGCCCAAATAAATTTTATTTGATTAATATGTGTCATAACACATTTAATTGATATTAAATATTATATAGTATATTTGTGGCACGTTCCAGAGTGGTAGATACTCTTAGTATCGCCCTGGTGAAAGACCTTCATTCAGAATTGAAACATTGCTTGAAATTTTTGGTGACCAGATCTAAATAGCCAGGTACTTCCCAACCTTCCTCTTCCTCATCTCCTTCCCTTCACCTCTACCTTCAGCCTCACGACATACCCCAATTGGGGATGCCATAGTCCCACTGGCTCTAGACGGTTGACAGCAGTTAGAGACTCTTGTGCGGTATTCACTGTAAAAAAAAAAAAAACAAATAAATAAATATGTTTACCCAATTGTGCGCGATTTTATTATCAAACATAACCTTCAAAGTGTCGTGTTCTTACCAGCTTTAAAATATTTTCCCCTGAACTGATTGCACGGCTCAATTTGTATATAATATACCAAGGGTTAACAATATATAAACACTTTCAGAGTTGAATATCGCATGGATATAAATATGTCATTCAGACAAAGCTCGATGAAACCAGCAAAACTCTTCACTTAATCTGTAAATAAAAATTATCAAGCTGTACTTTTCACAATTACAACTTATTGTTCTTTTCAGTGCTCCAAGCTTCAAGACCTCATAACCCAAATGCCGTTCGACACTCTTCCCTGGAACAAGAAACAGATTGTGTTAACGACACACCTCTCTGTTCTGTACCTCTACATAGAGAATGGAATAGACATCTCCCAGGCGGCTAAGCCTCTGCTAACCATAGCCAATAAGTACTCCTCGATGAGAGACACGGAGTCAATGGCCATATTGAAGATGCTCGTCAGTGGTCTGCAGGATATAATGGATGTCAGCCAGGATTTCAAACAGAATGAGCATATACTCATAGGTAAGTCATTTATTTTATTTATTTATTTATTAACTTTTTGTTTCTTACATTATTTTTTTACAATACCTATCTCACTAGGTCATAAGAACCTGTTCTGAGGTAAGTGACAGTGAGTACAAGTAGAATAATTTTTTTTAAATGATGATATTTGTTACACAATGTTCTAGTTTGTCATGATGAAGAATTTCAAGTGCTATTTTAAGAGGTCTTCAATTTCCTTGCGGTCCTTACTCATTACCCATTCAGTAATGTTTTGATTAAAGGAATACATATCGGTGATGGCTACAGTCTGTGGTGGGAGTTTGTTGTAAGTGTGAGGCGCGATGTACATATGGTGTCTTTGTGCAAAAGCTGTATTGTATTTAGGTACTAAAAGTCTTTCTTGTTGTTTGGCCCTTGTATTTTTATTATGTGTGATATACATTAAAGATTTTGAAGAATGAGTTATTTTTAACACTATTTTATGATATAACTGTCTGATATTGAGGATTCCTAAAAGTTGAAAGAGTGGCGTTGTTGGGTGCCTGAAGGACTTTCTAAATATAATTCGTAAAATTACTTTTTGTATTTTTATAAGAGGACCTAGCAAGGTAATAGCAACTCCCTCCCAACCAGCTATTCCATATCCTATATGGCTTTGACACAAGGCAAAGTATACACTACGCAACTGTTTCAGTTCAAGTATATTCCTTAGTATTTTAAAACAGTAAATATATATTTTTAACACGTTCCGTTAAAATTTCTATGTGCGATTCCCAACGAAGCTTATCGTCAATTGTTATGCCTAGATACTTAATAGTATGTGCATGTTTGATTGCCTCACAGTTGCAATGGTTTTCTCTGGTAGCGACACATGCGTGCATAACAATATCAGGGTAGGACCTTGGCTGACCTCTCATGTTCATACTGAAGTTTAAATATTTGGTTTTACTTGCATTTAAGGTAAGAAGGTTACGGTCAAGCCATGATTTAATTATTTTCATAGTATGCTACAATATATTCACTAAAGCAAGGCTATTCAAAATCTAGACACTTTAATTATCTTAACTATAAAACACCTTGGAAGGTTATTATTGCCCTGATGATAATCATCCTACGATAGGGGAGACAACCAAAAGAAGAATTAATTGGAGAATCAGGTTTTGTACCACTACAGACTCTCAGACAATGCATTCTGGCAGATTTTTGTGCGTGGAATGTCTAGGTCGTCATAACTCTTATCAGCTTGCAATATAACTTCCATGATCCATTGAGCTTTGAATATCACTTTATCTTTTTATGGTTTATAATATCATGATTTTAGATAGCTTTAATTGGCATATCTGTCTGTTTTATCTTATTTTCTCATTGTTATATTTGGTTAGGTAATTTAGTGTAAAGCGCACTTGAGGTGAACTATCACAAAAATTCCATTATTATTAACAATTTGACAAGACGCCATATTATTTTTTTCCACAATTTTTAATATTGCAATACGAAAAAGTTGAAACTTTGTGAAGCCAGATAGTAATAATAATAATAATAATATTTGGATGATTTGCATAGTGCCGTTTTTGTAAAAAAACACCTCAACAGCGCTGTACAGATCTTATTTTCTATTATTAGATATTAATTCCTAGTTTAAATAAGAAAATATACAGGAACATAGTAGTAGTATAATAATCTAAATTTTAAACATTGGGTAATAAACAATAAATCTAGAAAATTTTAATAGCCATTATTATTGTTTTGATAGATTGCGTAAGATGACACCCCAGAAAAATAAGCAAATCTAATATTTGAGTCTGGCCGTGTCAAAAGTCGGAAAAACAGAAGATTATGTATGAGACATATAAATGTGAATTAAACAAGGCACCGTGTGGCATTGTATCCTCTCTGCCTTAGCTGGTACATAGAGTAAATTTCTACTAAGACTATATACTTTCTCTACGAGATTCTCGGCAAAATAATTTTGTTGTTTTTTCATCAATTTGTTTTATTTTTTCAGATTCTTGGCTCACAAAATATTTGACCATCTGCACATTACCCGATCTGTCAAACACACTTGAATCGTTTTCATCTCTGCTATCGAAACTTCGGATCCTGTGCTCTTACCATGATGGTTCCGCCGATAGTCTCTCCGGGATGATAGATGCCATCTTCCTCCACATCTTCTCCTGCATCAAGACCCTGTTCTCCAATGGCATCATGGCCCTGCAGATTGCGGACACTGCCTTTGGATTCACAAAGTTTGTGTTCGATAACAGCTCCTGTGTGAAGAAATACGATTCTTTTGAAGATGTTTTAAAGTTCTTCACACTTTCTATAACAGCTAATGAAAGGTAATTATATAAATTCACAGTAAAAACCCCATATGGTCCCTAGAATTTTTTTATTAAATAATGGCCTGATTCAACATATTTTTCCCCGTTGGAAGGTTTTTTTCCGGTTTCTTAAAGAACCTTACAAAATAGTTATTGTAAATAATATGAAGGTGAAATTATTTATCAATATGATTTCTGTTGTGTACATTCGTAATTCAAACTAAAAGCAGAGAACCTTTTCGTTTGTCTTAGCAAAAACTCTCAAACAGTGAGCTCTGGCATCATGAAATTTTCACCGCTTTTTCTCTTCGTATATTCTAAATCGATTCAAATATTTTAAGCTAATAATGTCTCCTTCCATTATGAGCTCTATAGCTTTTAAATATCCATCAAACTGTCAAAAACTAAGACTCTTATTTTTCTCTTATATATATTTTATTATTCGGTAGCTAGTAATTTATGAGACCGGTTAGTAGCTGAATGGACAAAGGAGTCGGATTCTCACCCGCACACTCTTCTGGCTAAGTTCTCCATCATTACACAAGCAACATTTTCCACTTATTATGATGATAGTAGAAGTTTTTCAAATATTTTCAAGTTATTTGTAACCCGGGAATATTTGTCTATCTTAATAAAATATATATTCCGAGCACTCCACTCCATTAATAAATTAATAATATATTTTATTTAAAATCAACATATCAGAGTCACCCGCCACTACCTGCTTCAAGTCCTCCAAGACGATCAGATCTCCCAGTCTCTGAAAGAGGAGAAGAAGTCCAGCGCTAGCTGCATCATCCACTGCTGGGTCAAGGTCACCTTCCTCTCCGCTGAGGGTCAGTCGGATGACGACACGCACCTGATGCTGCTGATGTGTCAGCTAGAAGAGTTCTCAGCGCTGAATTTCACGCCGAGTTATGATTCCGGAGACCAGAGAAACCTGTGCAAATTCTTTCACGCAATCGGGATAGCGTGGAATAATACTCAGGTATAATAAAATTTATAATTTACGTAATACGGTTGCTTAGTTGACATTGATCTTTAAAAAAAAGTTATGTGCATGTATGTACTTCCATTACTTAGAATTGTTGAGGCAAGATAATCAAATAAAATATATTCACAAAGAAATACATATAATTGAAACTTATATCTTTAATAATGAATTCACAAGAAAACAAAATGAATGTTTTATCAGGTTTTCAGAATTGTAACAATACCACGTTTTTCTTCAATCTAAAAAAAAACATTAAAGTTACAAGTTTATGATAGTTTCAGAATAGAATTTTGTGTATTTAATCAATAAAAAAATTATATTAGTCTGGTTTTTATTATAATAACAATGTATCTGTCAGTCTGAATTACTAACTGCATAATATTATACCTACAATATTATTTCTGAGCGGTAGATACCCCGAGTATCGCCCTGGTGAAAGACCAGCATTCAGCTTAAAATGGATTTAGCCGTGTTTGATGACCAGATCTGAATAGCCAGATACTTCTCAACCTTCATACTCTCTACTCCAATTGGGGATGCCATAGTCCCACTGGCTCCAGACGGTTGGGAGCAGTTGGAACTCTTGTACGGTATCCACTCTATATATAAATTACAATCCATGTTTTCACAGTATTTTCTGTTTAATTTTTGCAGACGTTCCAAGAGAAATGCCGCCTACGTGAGCGTGTAAACCTGTATTTAAACTCCATGGATAAATACATACTCACAGCTCTGAAGGCTCCACCGTCCCTGGAGTATGTGATGCAACTGTTCATGGTCTTGGGAACCATGTTTCTACATTGCTCTCCCATTTTTTACTCCAGAGTAAGAAGTATTATTTTTTTTTTTAATATCAGTGTTGTGAATTCTCAGAGCAGTAATATATTCGTACAGGAATGATAGCTTTGCAAAATGGTGTAGTCAGAATTGTTGATTTTTTCCTGACTCGGGCGTGGCTAGGGTATTCATGGACACTCTTTTTACATCCATTCATAGCACATGTCAAAATAATGTAGCGTTTATTTGTATAACCACCTTTTCACTGTATTGTTATCAACAAAAATATAGGATATAACCTCAAAAACCGCTGAGTTATGTCACATAACAAAACGTAGCGGGTGGAGTCGCCGGAGACGGAAAACATGCAATACCTAAAAGTGGTGCGATATTGTGTGACAACTTATCTTGTTTCTTTCTCTCTCACGGTTTATGGCGTAAAAAACCGGAGAAAGTGATTTATCGTAAATTCGTATAGGTTGGGTGAAAATATTTAGCTCTCTCTCCATATATATTCTTACTCCAAGTGTGAAATCAATCAAATTTTAAGACAACTGGCCAAGTATCCAAACTCTTTGATACTGGTTATTTCGTTAATCTGATATTTAATTATATTATATTCAATTCAATTCTCTGCCCAGCACCATCAGAAACATACAAACCAAAAGCTCCTTTAAAAACAATATCATTACTCACCTTAAAAACCAAGTTTAATTTAGTTCTTAATATGTAGATTCTATATCTTCAAATTTGTCATTTACTTATATTATTTATGTACTATATTTTCGATATTAACATGTTACTATGTAGCTAAAAAACCACTTTTGCAAATTTCAATCCCAACACAGGCTTGTGCCTAGTGGGATGGGCAATTTACCTACTGATAAAAAAATGTATGTTCAAGTAAAATAATAAATAAATAAATTTACATTTAATTTCAGGCGAAACCATCATGTCTCCTGCATACACTCATCAGTAACGTGTTACTTCCTCCGCAACTATTTATGGAAAAGAAGATCCATCCCTATATCACCTTAAGCATTTGCAAGAGCTGGTACATGTTCATGAAGGGACTCTATCACCTGGACTACAAAAATGATATCTACATTGAAAAGACTATGAAGGATATGATCGTCCAATATCTGCCGTACTTTGCCAATAAAACTATACAGACCAAGAATAATACATATGAAATATCGCATCGAATGATTCCAGGCGATATTAACTCAGATTTACTAGCTGGAGAAATATATATTGGATAAGATATCCGTGAATTTTGTCACGTGCAGAGGAAAACAATGCAATGTACATGCTGCTAAGGTAGTTGTTTTTTTTCTGTTCTGTTCTACCGGTTAGTAGCTGAGTTGACAAACACGTCAGATTCCCACACAGGCATCGTGGGTTCAATTCCTCTGCTAGCTAAGTCTTCCATCATTGCACAAGCAACATTTTCTGCTTATTATGATGGCAGTTGGAGTTTTTCAAATATTGCAGGTTATTTTGTATCCCGAGAATGTTTGTCTTTCTTTATAAGAAAATTACAAATTACAATTTGTTAATATTTTTTTATGTGATGACCACAACTGACTATCCAGAGTTAGTGATGATGACTAGCATTTCTGCTATTGAGGAATGTTGTGAGATGGAAAAAAATGAGGAGGAATAAGGAGAAATAATAATAATAATGAGTCATTTTGGAAGAATCTGAACCTTTTCACTAATAATGTATTTAATTTATTTTGTACAATTTATTTTTCTTTTAATTTATAGAATAAATTACTTGTAGATGAGGAAGCAAAATATTACCACACTTCAAATTACAAAAGTAATTAATTAATAAATCATGTAAAAAAACAGGAATCCGCGGTAATCATCCGGAAAAAGACAAATGGTATTAAAAAACGTTTTATTTATTCTTGTTTAAATATGATTTAAAAAATTAAATGACTTTTTTCCAGGCGCTGGCAATAATACATCACCTATCTGGCAACACAACCAACATAAGCCTCTTGAGGGTTATAATAAACAGCGCGCTACTGGCAGTGTGATAGCAGTTTATGTTTTCGGATGCGGCAAGCCCAAATAAAAAAATTGCGTCACAAATTCTGGAATCGCTTTGTGACAGCAAACACTCAAAAAATATTGATGACGATAATATCAGGTCAGTGCAATAAGGCTGATTGAATTAAAAATCAACATCGTACCGTGCAGACTGAAAATTTACGTTAAAATATCAACAAAATCTATCGGTACATTATTTAAACCCACCAAAATACATATAATAATTTCATTTAATTTAAAAATAAATTGTTTTTCAAGTAAGTGTGAAGATGCCATTTTTATAACATTAAAAAAATGTACCTACCTTCCTGCTTCGTTGTCAAATGTTAAAATTGTTAATAGCCTGTAATTTTTTGTTTTTAATAAAGTGTAAAATAAATGCACCTTTTCGATGCTTGAATTTCAATTCTTTTAACTAAATATTTCGTTTTTTAATACAGTCAACCTCATATCAACTGTGTATAGGTAAAAGGCATTTTTCCACATTTGTGTGCAAGCAAACTTAGGACTTGTGGTTTGAACCACTGTCACAGATCGATAATTAGCGCCATTATTAATTTTTTACCGCTACCGCTTCAAATACTCGCTAACCACTGATTCTCGCCCGTTTCAGCATTTGATTAAATTATGATCAGGTGTCAAGCATAACAGCATGACCGTTAACTAAAGCCCAAATTTCTTTGCAAAAAATGTGGAATATTGCTTTTCACCTAAACACAGTCGATATTCAAAATAATTACAATATTTTTTTCTTGTTTTAGAAATGATGTCAAAGAAATGTTCTACATAGCGTGCAAGAAACACTTGGCTTTCAACTCAGCGCCATTTTTCAAATTATTACTGACATTACTGTCAAGTTTGGTGCCGATAATAGATGAGGTATTAGCATATCTTGACTCCGAAATAAGTAAAGTGGAGAAAATGAGAGGAGTGGGCTTTGACCATGGACTAAGGTAGCCATTTTTTTATTTTTATTCCATTGCCCATAGTGGAACTGCATACCTCATTTGGGAATGCTGGAAAGTATAATAAGATCCATTTAGTAACTAACTAATTAACCATCACACCGTAGGTAGAGAGGATGGACTGCCAAACAACTCTGTCTTGGTACACACTCCTTGCTTCATACACATTCGTTCACCGTCTCATACATACTCTTCTATTATTCTGACTCGTGACATGGCCCGACTCAAGTATTTGATTCACTTGATTGTGCCGTGTCTTCCTCGGGCGTCGCCGACTTCTTCTACCATTCACTTTCGCGTCATACTATCTTCTTACACTCTTTTCTTCGTTCAAAACCATCTAAGTGTCCTTTTTTTAATCCTATTCATTACGCTTACATCAGCCTTGCATTCTTTCCGGATATTCACATTTTTAACACAGTCATACATGGGTTAACGCACATACGCCTCAAGGATCAAATTTATACAGCAATCAGTCTACTTTCATCCTTCCTCTGCCAGTTCTATTCCTCTCTGCCACACATCAGGGTTGGTATAAGCCCTTCATTGTGAACTGCTCTATTTAGTAAACATAGTTAAAGTCATTTTTAAGCAATGTTTTGATTCTGAATCATGAACTCCCCTACCAGGGTGATACTAAAAGTATCGTTTACTCTGAAACGAAGTGCAAATATATCGTTTTTATTTTATGCAGAAAAAAAATCCATATAATTTTTTTCTTGCACTTTCCCTGATTTTAATCCCGCAACTGTTTGGCCTAGAACACCATGCTTATCCTTACTTTTATGCTTAAAGGTTTCACATTTACATGCTTAATTTGTGAATATTTGATTTGCATGTAGAAAGAAATTTGCATAATCAGTTTTGACAGGAACTGTTAATATTAAACATAAAGTGAAGGTGCTTGCTAAATAAACTTGACAGAGCATAAATTTGAATTTATTAATATATTATATTTGCGACATGTTGATGTTAACAACAGGTTCTTGTAATAAATAGACTAGAAGACTATCTAAAAATAACCAATCAACAACATAACCTATTTTGCTAAGGGTTAAAATCTATTCAAAACATCTTATTCAATTCCTTTATTTGAATATAATATAGTTTTCATATTCATTATATATTGTGTGGCATACATCAGGGTTAGTATAAGCACTCCATTATTATTATATGTTTTAATTTATTTAAATGCTTCCAATTACAGAAGTGGACTGAATGAGATCATCACCAGCTACTCCAAAATAAAAAGCCAGATGTAAAATAATTTCGTTGATAATATGACAAAGAATAAAATAAATCACAAAGGTTTGAGTTTTTAATAAGTTTGTAATATAATATAAAATCATAATAATAATGTATAATGTACATATTTGGCATCATTGTAATAGAAATATAAGAATCAAATTTTTTACTTATTTATTGACCCACTAAAACATGAATAGGATAAACAAATAATATTTCATATATGTTGTAGCCCATCTCCAATCTGTGTATAGCAATAGGCAGAAAAATTGTGTTTTTACTCTTTTTTGCATAGTAATCGCAAAATGTTTAGTATAGTAACCAAAATTAAACTAAATAATAATACAATACTTTTAAGAATTTTTTTTTTTACGCTAGCACTAATTGAACTCTTTCACAGCTCGAATCTCAGACTTCATTTGTAGCCAAATTATCTTGTACGACTTTACACAGCACAGTTTCCACCCGAACTTTCTCAGTAGAGCCATCTGCCACGGAAAAGGGGAACACCTCCATGCCGTTGCAGGCGGCGCCATAATTGCCACTTTTATCCACGGCAATAACACCACCGGAGAAGGAAGGGTAATGTGCGGCGATGCGTTTGACTGCTATTTCAGCCGCCTGCAATGGGGTGGATCCTCGACGCATTTCGTCAACTGCTAAAAAGCTGTGAAAATTTCATTTTTTACATTGCGCACGGAATATATTTGATGATTCCAATATGGTTAATGGTGGTGTAAAAAAAATGGAAATGGTATGATCCACTGAACAGAAAAACGTTTGACACCCGATATATGGGAAAGTTGAAACTTGCTTCAGACACAGACACGCCCACAACACACTTCTATTCAGTGGTCTGATCTGTCAAAAGGTATTAAAAACTGACCATAATTCGCCTTATCTTTAACATTATTATTGCAGTTAAAATCAGTAAGTGCCTTGGTATCTATATAGATTATTAAAAAAATGTCCGTACACAGAACAGTTATTGTGATTTGTGATTAATTAAAGTGTTTTTCTACATAACAACAACAAAAATAAATACTTTTTTTTTAATGGTCATGGACATTCGAAAATGCATATATATAATCATAGACAAACCTCGGTGAAAATCGCAGCAAGACGTCACCATCCCCTGTGGCAGCTGCCGCCCCTACTAGACTATCAGCGTAGGCCCCTGATCCAGGAATCGCTGAATCACCTACTCTTCTAGAATTATAATAGCAATAGTCAATAACTACTGAATCATGATAAAAATGGTTAAAGACAAAAAACCCTTGAAGTAATACAATAAAAACATTTTAAATTCAACATAACTCTCTCTTAAACTTTCGAATGACAATTTCCTATGTACACTTTTTATCCAGTTATTTACCAGCAGGTTTTATGTTATGAAAAAAATGTAGGTATTCCAGGAGATTTCATTTTCGTGAATTGAAACAATTAGCCGATTCTTACAAGGTACAACTTCCGTCATACTTTGCCGACTGTAATTTCGTAATACTTCACTTGTGTGTTACAAAATAGACTGAATGCTGTGGAAATGAGATCTTTGAGACGTATGTGCGGTAAAACCATGTATGACCGTATTAAAAATGTGGATATCCAGAAAGAATGCAAGGCTGATGTGAGCGCAATGAATAGGATCAAGAGAGGGACGCTTAGATGGTTTGGGCATGTAGAGCGAATGAACGAAGAAAGGAGTGTGAAAAGAATATATGATGCGAAAGTGGATGGAAGAAGAAGTCGATCAAGTAAATCAAATACTTGAATCGGGTCATGTGAAGAGTCAAAATAAAAGAAGAGTATGTATGAGACGATGTATGAATGTGAATGAAGCAAGGAGTGTGTGCCTAGACAGAGTTATATGGCGGTCCATCCTCTCTGCCTACCCCTGCGGAGAAACGGCGTGATGGTTAGTTAATTAGTTAGTCAGTCAATTATGTTATCTTCCCAGATAATGCGTTAATGTATTTTTTTTTAGGTATAAGTGGTTTTTTTGAAATAGCTACTTATGTTCTGAGAATTGGTTTTTTTCTCACTCATGTCACTAAAAAAAGTTTGATTAAGAAATGTAAAGATTTTGTTTGTCGTTTTATTGTATTTCAGTGTGGCTGAATACATTTTCTTCCAAAAAAAAATAAAATTACATATGGTTTTCCCGGAAAAAACAAACAGTAATATCACTTTGAAAATCTTTTTTTTTCAGCCGTACTGACGTTATCAAACTTCAAATATTTATTACTCGACTTGTACCGAACTTAACGCAATGCCAAATATATCTATGGATTGATTATTTTATTGTCAAGCGATTATGGTTCATTTAAATATGCGAATCACAGGTTTTAAAAGATAAAAACTCCTGAAAAGATAATGATGAATGCCCGGTGACTATTGGCACCTCTGGCACACTAGAGGTTAAACATATGATTGAATTGTTTCATTCCTTGATTACAATTTAGTTATTTTCTTAGAATTACATTTATTATATAATATTATTAATACACCTACGTACCCAGGTATTTTATGACTAGCTCCGTTGGTAGATGTGCCTGCGGCTATATTTCCCAATTTGTCAATAGCTACCATTCCGATAGTGTCGTGGTTGTCTGGACCAATGCCATCTCTGGTATGCTCAATACCATTTCCTTTCATTTGAGTATGAGTGTAAGGACCACACGAGCTTTTGGGATCCGGATTTACATACTGAAATATAACATAAGACTGAGATCAATACACTCTTATATCATACAAAATACAGTACAATAACTATTAATTTATTATACTCCCGATACATTATATCAAATCCTAGTTAATTTATGTTTCTTCAATAGGACATCTCTTTCATTAGTTCGTGATATTTATTAATACTATCAGATAAAAACCGGCTCCCGCGTGGTTTAGTCACGACACACACATCAAAAGGAACATACTGAGTTAATCGTGAAGGACCGTAATCGGAAGAAAATTTCAAACTTTTGTATGTATGAGCAATTTTTCCATCGAGCGTGGCAGAAGGCGGCTTACGGTATTAATACTATCAGACTAGTAGTTACTACCCGAGTTTTAACATTCGTTTTTCGTAACAAACATTTTGTACAAAAAAAAATTTGTAACAAAAGTATGGAGTGTTTTGTGACAGTAAATGAATATTGCAAAACAATGGAAATGACATTGCAAACCAAAAATATTTGAATAAATCGTAAAATCACTATGATTTATTCACTTTTAAAATAAAATGCCTATCTGTTGCGTTACATACATTAATTAACATAACTTCCGTAGGGCAATAAATTAGATTAATTTGTAATATTTATTAAGAATTATTTTAATTTTATAGAAGGCGTTGCCTGGAGAAGTTATGTTAATGTCACGAAACTAGTAGGCATTTTATGTATTTAAAAAAATAAGAGTGAATAAAACAAAGTCATTTTATAATAATTAGTTAAATTAATAGAGGAAATAATCTAAACAATTTAAAAATAGTTGCGTTTACTTCGAAATTTTAGACAGAAAAGGTTATGCAAGTTTAATGACACCAAAGCTTATGCTTCATGAGTGAGACGCACAAACTGACATTCTGCTTTATAATTAGGATATCAAACCACAAACCCATTGCTTTGTACAAAATAGGTGCTTATGTGTTATCCAGAATCATTTTGAAAAATTGAGGTTAATTTAGGTTAGGTTTTCAAAATAATTATGGATGATAAGCATGATGAATTAAGTGAGCCTCCAAAAATATAACAAGAAATAACCTGCCAAAAATTCGGTTGACAATTCTGACTCTTCCAGTTGAGCCAAATTTCTTTGGATTTATCAGTCGTCAGAGATTCTTCCTTGAACCCCATTTGCTTGGCAAAGTTGGAGGCCTTTTCTCCAGCCAGAATGGAGTGGGAGGTGTGTTCCAGAACCATCCTGGCCACTGATATGGCATTCTTTACGTACCGCATGGCTATAACTGCACCAACGTTCATAGTATTTCTAGAAAAAAAGATTTATAAATAATTTCTAATGCAATTTTTTTATAACGTTTTTTTAGTTCCCTTTCCCCCTCATAAATCTGCATCCGTTGTCTTGGACACCTCCATCTCACATTACGTGTTGGTCAACTGAATTACCTCCTCATACTTCTATTAAAAAAAATGATATTGTGAGAATTTTTTTAAAAATAAGAAAATACTCATCTTGCCACACCTCTGTATCTCCTTGGTGATGCATTGATGAACCGGAGTACTAAGGTAAGATGAACCCTCCGCAGTATTTGCTTGTGGAGAGTGTTTTTTTTTTTAGTTCATGAACGATGAACCTTATTGAACACTGCGATTTTTTAATTTTTATTTTTATAAAGACAAACATTCCCGGGTTATGAATAACCTAACAATATTTGAAAAACTCCTTCTGCCATCATAATAAGCAGAAATGTCGCTTGTGCAATGATGGAAGACTTAACTAACAGAGAAATTGAACCCACGACGCCCGGGTAGGAATCCGTCACGTTTGTCCACTCAGCTACTAACCATATACTTAATGTGAAGTGCAAAGTCTATTCAGATAAAGTAATATCTTTCTTTTTCAAGCAGTTTTTGAAACTATTTTTAATTTGACTTATTTCGGAAAATATTTCCTGTCTTTCATGGCGTGTCTACACAATGCCAGTATTTAGTCGAGTAGCAAGTGGCAAGTAAATCATTTGAAGGCACCGGACACTAAGGCGTTTTGTCCACACTTTTTTTATGTACTTACCCATCCATCAATAAAGCATCAAGGGTCGTTTCTCCATCTTCATCAGGACTCCCTCCGAAGCCAACCGTTCCGTCACATTGCTCCTTCTCGCATTCAGAGCATCCTACCTCAATGGCGTCCAATGCTGATTTTTCTTGGATAGTACTCCATGCTGAAAATTTGTCAAAACCTCATCTTTTAATCTGTTATCTTATTAGAAATTATTAAGATTTCAATTAGAAAATTTAATGAAATGAAAACTACAAAAAATAAAATTTACCTTCTTCAGTTGCACTCACAAAATTCCAGGTTGTCACAACGATGGGAAACTTATCAGCATTTGCGATTGTTGAAATTAAAAATAATATAAGCAATGGAAAATATTGGGTTATCATGGTTCTAATACTGTCAAGCAACTTTGTTAAATGATAATGTTCAACATATCCCTTGAAAGTTGATGCTCTTATTATCATACATTCTTGACATCAATTAATCTCTTATATAGTATTTTAACACTAACACTAATCATAAAAGTTTATTGTTATTTATCTGTCTAAAGTTCAAACTGATAGTTGACAGACTTACTAGGTATTGCCAGGCAAAATGATTTATTGTTTCTTTTCTAATCACCAAAGTAGTATGTACCTAGATAATTATTTTTTTTCAAATTCCGTTATTAAAGTCTCTTTTTATTTGCTATAAAAAAATTATAAACTTTAGCTGTGCATGCAGAGTGGAATTCTTTTATTATCTTGAAAGAGTTCTTTTGATTTTTTGTTCTTCAAATATGGCTTTTCTGAGATCATCTCAGAAAGAACTTTCTGGTTTTTCATTCCCCTCTTTATTCTTTTTTTAGTGAATACTGCACAAGAGTCCCAACTGCTCCCAACCGTCTAGAGCCAGTGAGTCTATGGCATCCTCAATCAGGGTATGTTGAGGTTGACAGGGAAGAGGAAGGTTGGAAAGTACCTAGCTATTCTAGATCTGGTCATCAAACACAGCCAAAGCCATTTCAAGCAACATTTCGATTCTGAATGGTGGCCTTTACCAGGGCGATTCTACCACTCTGGAACGTGCCGCAAATATACAATGTATTATTTTATATGAATTAAATAAAATTGAATCCGCACCCCTCGATTCGTAGTTGAGCGTCTTACAAATCGACCACACAGGCCGTCACCGCCGATATTTAGGAGGTTAATGATTTATCAAAAGAAGAGCCATAAGTATAAACAGAAAGTCAGCACTTGTAATATAAAAAATTGTAAGCGAGTACATCACAAAGACTTAGGTGTTATATTATGTATTTACTTCATCTTTTACGTGACCACAATTGTAGAACATCATTTGCTTTTGTTTGGAGCATTATTTTACTATTGAACAATTAATATTAAGATTAAAAGAGTGCTTTAGATACAAGTTCTGACATAATATTTTATTTACAGGCTGACACAGTTCTTCGTGGAGAAAAAGGGAGACTAAACAAAAAAACATTTTTATTAAAGAAACTAATATTATTTATCAACAATAATTACATACATTCATAACACTGTCCACTTCTCGTGCAAGGATGATTAAATGCAAAGCAATATTTACATTTTGAATCTAATATTTTAACAACATACTTCTTGAATTCGACTAATACAGATAAGGTTTTAATTTTATCCGCTACCACTTTTCTGTAACAGTTGGGCAAATCTGTTAGTAATGAGCAGGGATACATCGATGAAGCGATCAACACAGTTCGTCATGCAGGTTTCCGTTTTGGAGTCCAGCTTATTTCCTGGCTTGTCCATGCACTTTTCCCAGCAGAAGTCGTTAAATTCGTGAATCTAAAATAAAAAAAAATATATTTAGATTACAAGATAGGTGATGAATGCATGAATGTTCAATAAGTGAATAGGGCATGTAACTTTAATATGTGATAATAAACCTCATGATATAATGATGCAACCAGACATCAATAACATAAAAAAATATCTGAAACTGTTGAACATCACTGACCTGTGCATTAAATTGTGCCTTTTGTTTTTCTACCATTAGAAATTCTTGCAATTCGCTCTCGTTCGCCTTTCCCACGGGAACACTTGAAAAGTCGAAGTCAGTCATGATTGATTAATTCAAATAAATTTTCGAAGCAACTTGACAGAACGAAGACCACAAATTCGGCAGACAGAAATTTTTTAAAGTGAGGTTATGAAATGCTGCCAGTTGCCATATAAATAAAATTCATTTTGCCAGCAAAATTATGTAAGTGCTGCATTATATTAGAAACGTCATCTTTTACCCATAGACTGTTTCGCAATTTGTATCTATTCTGCGTGCGTCATTATTCTGTGGTTATTTCCTATCGACGTTTCGGCTTGACATTTTCGTTGTTCTGTCACCTTAATTTTGATCAATAATGGATGACTTCGGGGATAATTTCGACCAGCCTGAAGTAGACCCGGCGGCAGATTTCTTGGCCAGGCAGCAAAATCAACTCGAAGGTCTGGAAGATGAGCTTGGAGATGGGATCCCAAGTGCTGCTCCTATTATCAAAGATGAACCAATGTCCGTTCCAGGTATGTGGGCGTAAACTGAAAGATTACACTCCTATTACCAATTTAATTTGATAAATTATCAGTGCGTGCAAAACAATTAATGAATTGTTTAACTCTATGTCCATATTTCTTGGTCTAGCTTTTGCTGTCTGAAATGTTTGTATTCGTTTTAACATGGGCTGTCATGAATCCTTGATACAATAGCATTTCTGCTTCCTAACTTATTTTATATTATAGGCCTGAATCAATTTTGACGGTTTTATGGTATAACGATTAAACTTGCTTTGCTCTGGAGAGATTGGGAGGTACGAGGGATGTTTGGTTTCCGTAGGAATGCACAAATAGATCATAAATTTTATCTGTATACCCAAATGTACTATTTCCATACCTGTACCCTTTAAAAAGAGTAGTAAAACACTTCTGAATTCAATTAGTTTTACTGTGACCCATTTATATCTATGGACATAATACGATCAACTATGAAAAGGAAAAATTAAAAAAATTACAATATATGCAAACTTCTGTAATATTAATTTCATAGAAGCATTTGAAATCTGTTTTCTCGTCGTGAAGAATGTTATGTTTTACAATTATTTTTTATTTCATTCTAGAAAGTTACAATGGCAAGCATAATAATGTAATTTGTGATACTTGTTGTCTGTTGAACATCAAATTTTATAGAGTTTTGTATGTTATTTTTAAATGTGTCTTTTTTTTCAGTATACGACAGCCCTTCTCCCACTCCCATGATGAGATCCGACAAAGAAGAACCAGAAAAAATTAAGGCATGGAGAGAGGAACAAAAAATTCGCATTGAAGAAAAGGGTAAGTAATAAAAATAAGAGTAACCTATTCACCACTTGTTGTCTGCAATATTCTGCTTTAAAATAATTTATTTATTATTTCTTCGCCGTGCTCCAGGATGGGCCCTGCTCCAAAGTCTTGCTACGGAAAATATCAATTTAAATTGTGTTTGTTTTTAGATGCCGAAGAAGAGCTGAAGAAGGAAGAGATGAGAATATCAGCCAAGAAAGAGCTGGAAGACTGGTATAACAGTCACGAGGAACAGATCAGTAAAACTAAGGCTGCTAACAGGTTAGTCCATTACAAATAGTCTTACATTAGTAGTGTAATGATGATCTCTGTGGCACAGTGGCAAGAGTTTTGAGCTCTGAGGTTGCAGGTTAAAAAGCCAGCAATGTGCAAATGAAGTTAATTGATTTGATATTAAATAATTTCACAATATTAAATCACACGAGAGAAAGGTTAATGCTGCGACCAGGGACTTTCGCTAACTGGGTGACTTCTCTAACCACTGAGATTGCGGCAACCTTCAGATCCACCATGATATTTTTTTATATTTAATTATTAACACTTTAAAATTTTTCATCATAGAGTACTAATCATCACAAAATATCCCAAAGTACTTTTCCTCTTATTATTTCTAATTTTGAAACTGTTAATTCGTGGTGGAATTCCATTTTAATGATTTAATAAAACAAATTTGTAACTTTATTCCACTTTTATTATTTTGACTGGACCGGTTTCAGCCTATGGCGGCCATCTTCAGACTAGTACAAGTGTTATATATAAGCTAGTATATAAGCCGTAGGTTAACAAACACTTGTACTAGTCTGAAGATGGCCGCCATAGGCTGAAACCGGTTAACAAGTGTTATATATAAGCTAGTATATAAGCCGTAGGTTAACAAACACTTGTACTAGTCTGAAGATGGCCGTCATAGGCTGAAACCGGTCCAGTCAAAATAATAAAAGTGGAATTCAGCCTATGACGGCCATCTTCAGACTAGTACAAGTGTTATATATAAGCTAGTATATAAGCCGTAGGTTAACAAACACTTGTACTAGTCTGAAGATGGCCGTCATAGGCTGAAACCGGTCCAGTCAAAATAATAAAAGTGGAATAAAGTTACAAATTTGTTTTATTAAATCATACTTTTCCTCTTTTCGATAAATTTATTTAGTTATGAAATTTGTAAACATTCTCTACTAGAACAGGGATAGTATTTGACATCATATACCTCGGTAAAGTGAATTTTCTATTATTTCAACAATGAAGGTAAAAGTTTAATGCAATAAGATCGTAGAGCATAATTCGTGCTTTGCATAAAGTATACACACTGTAAATTTGTATAACATTTTTTGTTTGCAGAATCTTTATTTATTTGTATCTTTGTTCATGCGTTTACTAATAAAGTATGCTTTCCTAATTTTTTCATGCTTACTAGAGAGGCCGCCAAGTGAGTATATTCTTGTATTACCATTGCTTGTTTTATAAAATCAAATTAATACCTATTTATGCATAATATTATAGCAAGTTGACGGGAGAAGGATTCCCAGTCAAATAAATTGAATATTTAATTTGTGTTGTGTGAGTTGAAATTAGTATGTGTGAAAGTGAATGGATCGAAAAGTGCATTTATATATTTGGCCCCTCAGGTTGACTCAGTTGATGGCACACCTCTGCTATTTTGTGGTATAATAACTTTATACTTTTGATGTTATTTCACAGCCTAATGAAACTGGAAATAAAACTTATTATTGAATGAATATTTGATTGCTTACTTAATTAGTGTTCCAGTGGATATGCCTTTAGTTAGAACTGATCAAACAGTAATACACAAATCTTTACATATTCAAATTACGTATTTATTTTGCTTGACATGTTTTTTATTGCAAGATAATGTATATTATCCTCCACACTGGGAGTTCACCTGTGTTGTGGAGAACATTAAAAGCACTGAACAGATAATCTCTAGAAGTGTGATCTATACGGATTTGAAAGGAAACTGATGTGGTCATTTAAATAAGATATTTCGACTTCTAGACTCCATACAGGTCAATGAAATTCATTACCTGTTCAAGGAAGAATATTGATATTTGAAAATGTTTGTTCAATTTCACCAGAAGTAAGAAAAAATTGGGGTTAGTTCAAGCACACAAACACGCCCACAACACCCTTCAATCAGTCTATCTCTTCGGTGGTTTAAAGCATGCATTTACCATATATTTTAATAATAACTAATATTGCCCCCTTCGTTACTGCATCCTGCACAACAACCCGTCTAATCACTGCATTGTTCCCATTAAAGAAATGCCGAGAAGCAGTTTGTTGCGGAAAGCGACGAGATGGAGCCAGGAACGGAGTGGGAGAGAATCGCCAAACTCTGCGACTTCAACCCCAAGTCCACCAAGTCCAGCAAAGATGTCTCCCGAATGCGCTCCATCATTCTGCAGCTCAAACAGACCAACCTCGTCACCCCCAAGAAGGCATAAACCACCGGCGTACTTCTCACAATCTCATTCCTTAAACATTTACAGCTTCTAGCTAGCAAAGTCTGAATAATTACGAACGTTCGATTATGTACTGTTAAAAGTTTACGTTCGGTTTGACTTTATTATCTTTATATTATTATATATTATGTTTTTTTTTTTTATAAATACGCAAGTGTATTTATCGTATTGCGATATATTATGTATAGAATACAGAAGTAAACTATCAGATAACAGAATGTTATGAATAAAAATATATAATAAAACCTAGTCAAAAGTTCTTTATTTGTGGGATGCCCGCAGCGCAGGTAATATGAAATGAACAAAGATGGAGTGATCACCTCTAGCAGCCTACGTTATTATCTTCTAGTGAAGTTTTATCTCCCAACATGTTTGTTTCCAAAAACACCATGCATTTACTGTTCAGAGAAGTGCTATTATTCTTAATGAGGTAAAATCAATAAGTAACATTGAATTTGTAACAAAATTATTTATAGTACGTTAGTGCTGTAGAAAAGCAGTACTCAAAGAAAAACAATAACGTCTACATTTCCCTTTGATTTTGAAAATTCTAAAATAAAATTGTTGCAATGTATTGTGTAGTATCTTTTCAATTTATTAAATCATCAAATTCAGAAAGTACACATTTGAGGATGTTCACATCCTTCTCTCTCTCTTATAATCATAAATTAAATAATAAACTAAAAATAATGAAAACTTATTTGAAAGTGTGAATTTTAGATTAAATATCTAATTTTAAATAAAATGGCAGTAGGAAAAGTAAGTATCATCACACACAATAATATGCAGTGGTACATATTAAGTTTTCAAGTGTATTTAAATGATGGTCCAAGTCAGTTGCATCAGATTCGTTGCATTGGGAACTGCAATATCACCTGGAAAAGTAATGTCAAAATGATTTTAGTCCCATTGTTTTACACGCCTTTATTTCCATAATATATTTATTATATTATAATAATAGCAACAAATATGTCTATAGTGATGGACAAATTCAAACCCATTTTAATAGTCCAATAATATTGCTAGAAATAATTTATCACACAGTTGATAAAGAAAATTGAGACATGATAGATATAAAAGCTTTAAAAATATTTAGTAACAAATTTTGATAATTTCAATGAATGTTGGAACATTTCAGTGTTTTTCAATTACTAATGAAATTTTAACCACTCGATTTTTTTTTTGCAGTTACCATTTCTAATAAATTCATTAGTACTTTTTTTAATGTTTCCCCGTGATATATTTTTTTAAATAACCAATCATTTTCTAATAGTTATGTTCATCTCTAGTGTCAAGTGTACTGATCGTTTTTTGGTGGTCAATTCTCTCAAAGCTGTTATTTCTTCAATATTTCTTGAAATTCAATACAAATATTAAATAAAGATAGGTCCGGAATATATTAATGTAATTTACAAATTATAATGTAGTTCCAACACCAATTTGAACTTTTTATAGAATTATTTTGTTATTTTACCTTATTCAATAGTATAATTATTTTCTACAATAAATACAAAAAAAAAATAATACTCCTTATATGTAGTATTTATACATATGAGGCTTGTAGAAACAAACACGGCAAAGTCCACCAATAATGGAAAATGAGTTAAATATGAGGTTCGAAAGAGTAAAAAAAAATGCTTCATGATGCAATGTTGCTTTCCTAACAAACACGGCTCTAAACCATTTATTTTTACGGATTAAAATTGAATTCCATAACAAACTCGGCAAAGTCCACTTCTTTCCAAATCAAAGACGGCAGTTTTCAAGCGGACCAATAGGAGCGTTGTAAATAGCTGTTTTCAAGATGGCGGCTCCTTATGTTTCATACAACATTACAACCGGATTGTCTCCTCAGCTGCTTAGTTTCTACGTGTTTTTTACTATATTTTCGTAATTTATTTTTATTTTTATGCATAGTTTATAAAAATGGAATGTGCCCCCAACGAAGTAGTACAAGAATCGGCGAGGAAACGCATAAAACAGCCCCAAAATTGGAAGGTGAACATTGCTAAAAAACAGAGGTTATTACCACTTTGTTTTTGTAAAAGTTGAGATATTGACAATTTCGCAAATTACCGAAAATGTTCGCTGACGTGCATAATGAAGTTTTGTTTCTTGTTTTTTTTTATGGACATTATTTTTTGACTTACTATACAGCATAGTGGTAAAATAAATGAGTTTTTACTTACGATTTAGAGTTTTATTGAATAATATGATAACTTTATTAGTAGTAATTGTTACGTCATTAATATTGTAGAAATCATTGCTGTATGAAAAATGTGTCAATGATAATTCCAAGCAACATAGAACCCGGAAAAGTTGTTTTGAAATCGTTAAATGTAAGAGATGTGTTTTGACCAAGTATTTCGGTGATAACTGGAGAAATCTTCCTGCTCTTGAATATTATTCCGCATTCATATCTTATTAAACCTTTAAAACAAATTTATTTTAAAAATACCAGAATAATAGTTATTATTCTTTTCTGATTTTTTTTTCTCGATTTTTCGTTTTTTTTTTTTTTTAATTATTAATTAGGTCATCATAACTTACAAACTTTTTCAAAATATTTTGTGAGATATTATTGTTTTGTATTTCTATCAAAATAAATACTTTTTTAAATATAAAACTATTTTGTTACTGACTTTGACTGCAACCTTATGAAAAAACGTGTCCATTTCAAAACTGGCCAAGTCCAGTTGTGTTGAAAACAAAAGCGGCAGTTGTCAAATGTGAACAACAAACACGGCAAAGTCCACTATTAATTTGAATATATTTTTTGTTTTGCACCAGTTAAACTAATGTATCAAGAAGAAAATTAATGTTTTTAGTAAGTACTATTTGTCGAATTTATTTTAGTGACAGTATCACAAGTAATTTTTAAATTAAACGTTTTTTGTTCTTCCTTGAAAACTGTAGTCAATGGACTTAGCCGTGTTTGTTTCTACAGGCCTCATATGTAGATAAAAAATAAATATATATATGTATACCGTTAAATGTAGGGGTAAAGGGCAGTACTTCGGAAGGCGATTCTATAATTTGATAGTACAAATAAAAAAGATTAATAACTTTTTTCATAATTACATTGTTATTTTTCCATACAAAGAGATTTGTTTTCCCTATGAACAATTGAACATTTTTACTGAAGACAATGAAATTTCGAAAAAAGTTTTCAATATTTTTTACTTGTACTATCGTGTAGAATCACCTTCAGATGTTACTGCACTTACCCCAGGAAACCTTGTATATCTATGACTTTGTCTAACTACAATTTTACATTAAAGGTGTTTTTTAAAGAGTACTGTTAGTTCTTTACATTAATACCACTAAGAAACTTATAAATAACATAAAATGTTCTTGACTAGTAAATATTGTTTTGCAAATCCATCACAGCATGTATACAACATCAATGCACCACCACCCTGAAATGTCATTTAATGGTGGCAATCCTACATCGGTAGAAATAAATAAAATAATTGAGATTTTGCCAATCAGTAAAGATGTATATAAAATTGGTCATATGGTCATGCTAAGAGCTTTGTTGTAGCCTCTCTTTCTGATAAACGCGTTATTTATGACAAAAAGGTATAGAGCTTGAAATGAAGCTAACAGTGGCATGCATTTACATGACTTAAACAGAGTTGCATCAGAAGATATGAAAGTGCACCGTCACAAAACCTACATTAAAAAAATAAAAATAATGCGAATACCGCCTGAGAGTCAACTGTCCAGAGCCATTGGGACTTTGACATCTGGTATTTTGTGTGGCTGAAGGGAGTTGGGGAGTACCTGGCTATTCAGATCTGGTCACTGGCCTTTTCAAGTAACGTTTGAATTCTGAATGGTGGTCATTTACCAGGGCCATACTTAGAGTATCTACCACTCTCATTGCTCACTAAACTGACCTAACTAACCTTCAGGCAGTTTAGCGCAGGGGTAGGTAGAGAGGACGGATAGCCATACAACTCTGTCTTGGCACATACTCCTTGCTTCCTTCACATTCATGCATCGTCTCATACATACTCTTCTGTTATTCTGACTCTTCACATGGCCTTACCAAACTGAAAATATATATTTAAATTGTTGGCGTACTAAGAACTGATGCGCAGAGTCATTACTGAGAGTAGATTTTGTAAGTTTATTTATAAAAGTACATGTCACCTGTAAACTGTGTATCCTTTAATGTGAAAATGGTCATTTTCTTGCATTTTTCAATCACCGTCATGAATGAAAGATCCGTTACTGGGCACCGAGAAACGTTTAATTCCGAAATTGTTTCCACGCACTTTCCTTTCAGGAGATTTGTTATACCTTTGTCTGATATCTGAAAAGGAAAAAATCTAAATATTGTAAAGGTATAACTTTAAAACAATTTTATTTTATATGAAATACTGTTTGTTTTCTAAAACAAGATGAATAATAATATTTTAAATTAGATAAGCTGCGAGTGGAGGATCAAAATGAAGATACAATATGTTTTTGTTTATGTAATAATAATAACATTGCATTTATGTAGGACAGTTTTATGCCAATGATTATACCTTTCATAAATAAGAATGATACAAAGAATAATATATGAAAGAAAAAAAAACATGTAAATGATATTTCAAATTATTAATTTATCAATGATATTTGATGGTTTCCAGAGTGCCACTAAGGGTGGCTCTATCCAGGCAGCCACACTAATGATAATACATAGTATTCTTGGATTGGTTTATTTTGCGCCACAAGATTCCCGTGCAATGGCAGAGAAGTGCTCTGAAAAAGTGCACCAACCCCTCCGGGGACATTTCTGTAGCACTGCAGTATCATTTTCAAGCTATAGGTTAATTATTTTATAAGGGTAAAATGCAGAATTTCAGGGATCTACGGCAGCATGTTGGACTGCAGAAGCAACTAAATGGATTGACTTGAATATTATAATAATCTTACATTGGAGCCAGATACAGTTAAAGCTGTCAAGCTTAAGTTGGATAAATTGGCCATGGAAATGTCAGAAACATTTAAACAATTGGACAAGTCGAGAGTGTGTATTCTTGGACAGCTATTAGTCAGTATTTCAATAACTTTATCATCAATTAAGTCATTATTCCTCACTATCAAATACTCTAGTTCGGGTATTTTTGGAAAAAGCCGAGTGAATCCTGAAAGAAACATGTCTTTATTTTACAAATAATAAATAATAGTCGGGCATATGCTTTAAATTCATACTAGAACCAGTTAAAAATAACTTTAACCAAATGAAGCTTTTTGAAATTATTGAATTTTGGCTTATATTATGAATTTTTTCACGTGGCAGCCATTTTGCACTTCAATGTTTGGAAATGCTTTGACATGCCGGTCAGTTGGTCGTTGATTTTCCATTGTTGCACAAGCAACATTTTCCGCTTATAATGATGGTAGTAGAAGGAATTCTAATAACACAGATTATTTGTAACCTGGGAATATCTTTCTTTTTAGTAAAAAAAGGAAATAAATAATTGTTATGTAAAACAAAATAATGAAAATGCCTTCTAAATGAAAAATGGGTGTCACGTTTAAAATGGATGAGGTTATTTTTCACAAAAACGGCGTTATACAAATTATTCAAATATTATAATGAAAAAACGAATTCCTTGCGCTGAGCAAGATAACTTGCCTTCAAAAGTAACTCCTTTATATTTTCGCATTTGTATTTTTTTGATTTTTTTGCATGCTCCTATTGCGTCTAGCATTTCATCTGTCACAATGCAATCAGCGAAAGTTATGTCCTCTACATACGGATGGATCAGACTCTTTAAGAGATCTACATCTTCCAACAAATTGGACCTATAGCCGGCCAATTTGAGGAAAATCTCTTTGTGTTGGATTGGTAGATATTCCAATTCGAATTTGAATCTCACCATATGCTTTGATAATTCGTAAACACACCTTAAACAAACAAAATATGTCATTATTAGATTATCAATTAACAAAATGGAGGTTGGACGATCTCTAATTCAGTAAGATAGACATTTATCAATTTTTATTTACTGCTTCTCAGCAGCTAACCTCATATTATCAACCAGTGGCACGTTATAAAGAAATTTGAATGTCTATTAAAGTGAGACCCTTTTTATAAAAAATAAAAAAAAAAACATATTTTATCACTTTATGAGGTGACTTTCATTAGCTAGCCACACAATCAAACCGTAAATTTTTCGGTATCAATAGAAATACAAACAATTTTGTAATATTAATTTATTTACTCACAAATTTTGTAAAGAACTAACAATCACATACTCTCTAGCCATTGTGTAATAAAAAATATAATTTTGGCAATGTCTAAATAATTATGTCGGCGGTGCTTTCGTTTTAATTTGTGTGTTTGACTGCCGACTTTATTTTTAAGCTGCTTTGACTTGCTTGGTTTGACTTTCTTTAAAATATTTTGTTGAATTCCATCAGTATTGTTTTGTGTTTATTTACACAATGTGACAGTGGAATGACAGCTAGTGTAGCCATTGTAATAAAATATATCTCGAGACGATTTTTAATTTGACTTAATGAATTTTGCACAGCTCTCCAGGTGTGGATTGGTTTTATTCACGTATCGTGATAATTCAAGATAAACTATTCATATATTTGTGAGATAACTTTAGAACCAAATAATCAATACGAAAAATATTTTCACCAATTTTATATTGACATTTAAGGTTTTAGACTACAACACCGGAGTAAAATCTAAGTGATCGTAAAATGGCGGATGTCTCCATTGTCTCCAACGCTGAGCGTAAAAGTAAATCACTTAAATCTCCAAAAACACCAAAAAAACGGACCCGAAATCCTGAAGGTTTGATAATTATAATATTGCATATATGTAGCCTTTTCGAGAAAGTATTAAAGTGTGAATTTAATTACCCTGTAACCATAAAAACATTGTTGTTTTCGTGAACTCTTTTGACCACTTACTTCCTTCTAAGCGTCTTTTCCTTGTTGCGGTGTTTTGTGTTTGGCGCTAATTATAAATATATTTTTCACCCTGTAGAATTCGTATGCCTTTTCATCTGTGTAATTAGTATAATGATGTCTCTCCATTTTCAGAATGGCACAAACAGAAACAAAAGAGACTTCGAATAGCGGGGAAAGAACATATAAATACAAACGGAAAATTGATCGCTGAAAAGAGACCTGGTCCAGATTGCCGCTGCAGACGGCGTTGCTTCTTGAGGGTTCCCGAACAAGTCCGAGTAAAGACTTTCGAAGGGTTTTATACGTTAAAAACTCACGATGAACAAAATTCTTATCTTTTTGGATTAATGAGGCAAATTGACATTAAAAGAAAGAGAAAGAAGGACAGCAGCCGACGGACGTGCACCTTTGAGTATTATGTGCGAGTCCGTGGGAGGGAAACTCAGGTATGCCAGAATGCCTTCAAAAATATCCACGCCATCACGGAGCGGAAGATCAGAGTGCTGTGTAAGAAGATGGACGACGGCATCATGTATCCCAGCGATAACAGAGGCAAGAACAGCGGGAACAGAGCCGGAGAGGTCCGCCTGGCTCCTGAAATAATTGAGCAAATCAAAGAACACATATTTTCCATCGTTCATACTCACCGCCTCAGAGACTACATCCGCCTCGACAAGGTTACGGGGTTAGAAATCAATGTCTCCAAAATGTGGAAAGACTACATCAAGACGTACGATCCTGAATATACCTTCGTCACCCTGTCCAAGGGAAAGAAAAATCCTCCTCAATTAGAGATGCCCACGACTCTAATGCAAAATGCGTTCCACCAAGACTTACCCGGAACCTCTGGCAACGATTCCTTCCACTGTCCTCTGCAGTACCCTGGCAGTGGGCATCTGATCAACATAGCGGAAAACTACTTTGCTCAGGCCATGGTGCAACAGGCGCAATATCCCCAGCAGCACCTCAGCGTGGGCAACTACATCCACGCGGACAAGATGAGCTACTACCAGCAGGGGCAGGTGATGGTGCAGCCGGGCGGGGTGCAGCAGCTGATCCGCACCTCGGACCCGCCCCCACACCCCCATGCGGACACCAACACCTACGTCATCCTGCAATCCATGCCCAACCACACCCCGGAATCCATCAAGGAAGAATCCCTGGACGGCAAGAACAAAAACAAGAATGACAGAAGGCGCGGCCCCCCCGTGAAGCAATGGCGGTACACCAGTATCTTCCACGAAGAAATCAACGGCAGCGCTCTCTGCGCTATCAAAAACCGCCTCGCCAATTATTTCTCCGAGCTTGAGACGGCCAAAAAGAAGAACAAAACTGCTAATAAGCAGCCCATTCAGATACAGCAAGTTACAATTTCAAGTCCGCAGCAGCCTTTGCTGCACACTTACAAGTCACTCGAGGTGGAGATTACTCACTGAGGAGCTCAGCATCGATCTTGAATGTAATCTCTCGTTGGTTACTTTTTATTCTTCCATTGAATGCCATAAGACAATCTGCTGGTCGGAACTATATTTGTGGTTTTAGCGTGATAGTGTGAAACAAGTTTTAGTTTTATGAGAATGTTGCCTATGATTGTATTTGCCTATCCATTAGTAAATATGGATTTTTAGAAGTAAAAGCTCACTTTGAAATTGTGCTTATTGGTTGTACTACAACATTCACAACCCCTTTACTAATTGTCCGCTGACTGCTTCATGTTCCATTTATGCCTAATTTTTATAAAACATTTCCAGAGAATATTTCAGTATGTGAGAATTTGTCCAATTTTAGAATGATTTATAATTTTCCTCCCTTTTCAAAGGTCAATTTTTTCTTGATATTTATTTCCTAATCTTGTTTATTTCCTTTAATGAATAAAATTTATCATTATTGCTAGTGCTTGACAATATCCTCTGATGCTATGCATTAATAATCTCGTGTTTGACTACCCTATTTCACCAAATAAATTTTGTTTTGCAATTGCACTGTCTCATTGGTAAAATAAATTTAAACCTTAGCCGGATGGAAAATTAAATACCAAATAATTTATTTGTTTTTTCTTATTACTCGTCTTTTAATAAGTGAATTTTATTTTATTATTATTATTACTGTTTAAATGTTATTGCCAAGTCATTTCTGCTTTCAAAATTCCGTCGTTAAATCAAATCTTTTCTCGTATTTAGTAGTTTTATAAAGTACATATTTCTTCCTCTCCTGTCCTAGTAGCACAATTAAAATCTTTATTATTATATTGTGTATCTGACTTAAAACTCTAAATTACGTAGAAACATTTATGAATATTGCAAAAAAACTCCTCTTTCATTAAAAATTATTTTTCGTATGTAGGAATTATTGAAATCTATTAATAATGTATGAATGTTTAGACTAGTTTAAATATAAAATTTGTATAAAATCCATGATTATATTCTTTAAAATAGAAGTATTGTTTGTAAATTATAATAAAGCTTTTGGTTAATGACCACATTTTAAATTTCTACATACCTTAATTCTTATTATGATTAATATGAATATTAAAATACATTTAAATTTAAGCTATATTCAAAGCATTGATCTTTTAATATTATGAGGTGATGTTTTTCCCAAAGCTTTTAAATTAAACTAGCGAACAGAGACATATTGAATAGTTGATTGATCCATAAAATTGTGCATGCTATCTCTACAGATTTGGCTGTAAAAATGGTAATTATATTTACCTACATATTATAATTTTCCTGCTTACCTGTTGTTTGCTGAGAATAAATTTATTCCAAAATAATATTAATTTTTATGTTTTTACTTAGGCGTTTGACAATATAGCCTCCGTACCTATTATTCCCAAAATCTCCAAGCAACTGCGCATCGTCCATGAGTTATCTTGGATACTAAATAGTTTTGGTTAGTGCACCATCTCAATAGCTTTTTCTCCCCTCCTTTGCCGTAAATGACCATGGTAGTTGATTGACTTTCACGCTGTTGTTTGATGAGTCAATAACCGTACTTCTTATTTACCTATGTCTCAACATTCCTACTAGAATACCTCAGAACCTTATTTTGGATACTCCAGTTAAAGACGCAGCAGTTACCCCCTTCTTCGAAGGGCTCTTTCACTGGCCCCGGATATCTAGACTATGTTATTGAGGTTTGTATGTAGCATTCGAAAATCTACATCCATTACTCGACACCCATAAAAACTTTAAGTAAAAAAATCATATTCAAGCAGTTTGTTAAAACAATAATTTGTTTTTAATAGCAGATAATAATATGATTGTTAAGATAAAAAAAAATAATCATGCATAGATTGTATCAAATAATGTTAAAATTTAATATTTTTGTAACATAGGTAACTACCTACACTAGGATGTGTTTTCCAAGTAAGAACTTTAATTTTCATCAGTGTGGGTAACTGATTGAGTAAAGAAAATTATTATAAATGTTTATTTAATTATTCGACAAAAATAAAGCTGGATGTTACGACCGTGCGTTTTGTATCTCCGATCCATGGTCATAGAAAAAGTTTCCTTTGATTTAAATCAATAAGGGATAACTAAATCATATATGGGTGAATGTTATACATAACGTATTGCGTTTTTTTTTCATTTTCGAAACGGCTATTTCGTGAATAAAAAGGATTCGGGTGCATTTAATAATTTTATTTTTAATAAAAATATTTTATCATTGAACATTTTTAATAATTTAACATTGAATTCATAAGAGACGACAGTACAAAGCGCGTAACACCGCAACGGGACAATGATGCCACACGTAAAAATCATTAAAAGTTTTCAAATACAATATAGCACTTAGCACACATTATATATATATATATATGCATACACTGGTACATAATTACAATATCTAGACCAAAACAACATTCGTGAAATTACTAACATAGATAATTTAGACATTCGAGTGAACATTAAGAATTACAACAAAGACAGGTAGGTACATCGTCAGATTAGATACTTCAACAAAGATACTTACCTATTGAATACATTTTTGGTAGCTTTCTAATTTAGTTATTTTGCAATCAGTTGTTAGGTGTACGTAAGTACTAAATAAAGGTTTTTTTAAATAGCTTCAATTTGGTGAGAATCTTTTTAAGAGTTTTGTACCCGACGTAATCAGGTACACAAATAAACTGTAATAGGGGGGGCGGTCCCGATCTGCGAAGTGCTCCAAGGGGTCGTCTCGTTGTAAGGGAGACGACGGGTCAACTTGTAGGGCCTCGGCTTTCAAGTGAAGATGCTGCGGGTCTGGTCCAGAGAGAGATGTAGTCAGGCGGTCCAGGGGGGCAGGCGATGGTCAAATAAAAGTCAGGAGTCAAGTTGAAGGCGATGTCAGGGCGAAGATAAGTCAAGATGAAGTGATGCTGGCGGAGGATGCTTGTGATCTGCCTTCCTCTGGTTTTTGCGCAATTAATATTGCGCTCCAGAGCGCGACCACGGATTTGGGAGATTTGTATGGGGGAATTTTGTTTCCCCCTTTCTCTCTCTTTCCGGGTCGCTGGTAATTTTGTGGGATAGATTTTAGCAACCTATCCCCTTCTCCTTTCTACCAGCTTTCACCTCAACTTTATTTCGCCCCTCTATCGTTGTTATTAAGTTCACAAAAGAAGTACAAATATTCAAATTACAAATAATGCCCGGTTTTTTGGGGCTTGATGCTTAATAACTAACTTATCCTAACATTTACATACTTAATTCTATAATGGTTGTGTAGCTGGGGGCCGAGTTATCACCCCGGTATATTTTATTTAGCCGTGTGATTAACCTGGCCCCCGTAAAAGGGTTAGACAGATTAATTTTCTCCCAGAACCGCTCACGCAAAGATCGATAGGCCGGCCGGCATCGGGCCGCTACGCATTGTTGTTGCCTTAGTCTGGCCGACCTACCCCGAAGAGGCGATTGCTTTGCGTCATTCGGGCTTTATCAAGCCGGGAGAAATATACATTTAAAATGATTAATTAACATTTCTAAATAATATAAAATAATCTTAATGCTACACATTTATCGTGGACCATGTACGTCCGACACAAGTTTGGTGGTTTAGCCTGCGGGTTTGCCAGCTCAGAATCGACTGTTATTTAAGTGGACGATGTCGGTAAAGACGGTAAAAAGCCGCAGTAGGCCTGCATCTCCTTGAATGTGCAGGTCTTTATGCAGCATTCGTCAAAGACTCCTCGTCTGAAGCGGCGGTGGTGGTCGTTCTTCTGCAGCAGTGAGTTGGCCGCCTGACGAGAGAGTATTGGCCACGCGAGCTCCTGGGGCATTTCGTAAGCATAGTCTTCGCCTTGCAGCTCCGAGTCTGAAAAGAAACCCCAATTTAAAATAGAAACTGGCATAGATTACAAATAAGTGCAATCGTTAACAAAAACAGATTCCCCCCACTGTGGTAATTAACAAAAAAAGAATTATTGTAGTAGGTAGGTACGTATACCTACTAATTATAAATGTAACCCCCCTCCCTCTCTAAAGTGATAATAAACGTCTATCAACGTACAGCGATCATATTGTATTTAAGTAAATCCTTTAAAACATTTAAACTAAGTGAGTACTATAAAATCAAATCAAACGATTTTATTTTTTTTTACAATTTAAATTATATTTAGATTTCTTATCTCTATTAAAATACCGTAATACCTAGAATAAGCATATAATATTAGATTTAATATGAATATTTAAGAAATTAGTGAAATCAGGAGTGGTGGTAGAGGAAAGTTAAAAAAAAGGAAAGATAATTTTAAATAATAGAATTGTTTTTCTCTGCCCCTACACTATACAAGAAACAGTTTTTTTTTCTATGGTGAACTAAGACTTATTGATGCTGATTGAATTGAAAATTAAACCAAAAACGGTTAAATAGCGAACCTGGCCTCCATTGTGATTTTCTTCAGGTAACTCTTTTAAATTTAATGTGATTTAGTCTTCCTTAAAGAAATGTTTAATGTGACTAGTTATTTTTCCTTCCAATAGTTATTATGTGAGTGGGTGGAGGGTTGGTTTGATCACATCCCAGACAAATCTCCCGCAGTGAGGAAATTGATTTACGGTGTCTGATCTTTGCAACACGATTTTAAAGTGGAATAAGTACGTGACAAAAATTACAAAGACCTTTTTTCATTCAAGTTATTAAAATAAAACACTTCATTGATGGAGTGAGCTATTCAATCCACGAAATGCTTATAATTCGTAATGGATTTTTTATAAATACACTTAAGCAAAAAAAACTTGGAACATAGAATTATTATTTCAGACTCGTTATTTTTTAAAAGTCGAAGCGTCTGCCTGACCTTAGGTCAAACGTGTTACGTATTTTTAGTCGAATATGAAAGATAAAACGGTTATAGGTGAATCTTAAATTAATATTTTATTAAATTAAATCGTTTTCTAAATACGGAAAAAAACGACTCTAACGAATTTAACTGCACACACTTACATATACGATCACGTTCTCTAAAAAAAAAATCTATAAAATTTTCAGTAACTACTAGCTGTAACTGTTACCCGTGAAACTCACGGGGTGCAACATGACGTGCTAATGTGAAAACAGAAATTCTGTCTCACAGAATAATTCTTTTTGATTTAATTCACTTTACTTTATAGATACCGGATAATGATAAATCACGAGAGAGTAAAAAATCCAGTTTCTTTATGATTCTACAAGTTGTTGCCAATTCATTGTAACTGTATTTTTTTAAAGGACTCAAAAAGCATGTTGTTGCCAACGAATGTTTAGAAATTTCATAAACCTACCACTAATTTAAAAAGTAGTCTGAAAAATGAAATAAAAATATGCCTCATAGACGCACATTTAAAATATAGAATACAAATAATCGCCTGACAAAATATACATTATAGGCAGGTAGGTACTTTATCGCTTGTCTGAATTTAAAAAAAATCGATTTTATTATTCGACACATAAATCAGTTCCAACTTAGAAAATGTCACACTCGTACGCACACGGAAATTTATTCACAGTACCTACTTATCTATGTAATCTTCTTGACTAATTTTCAAACGACACCCCCAGAGAATAAACCGGTACCTATTACAATTTAAAGCGATTGAAATCATTCATCTCATCTCGTGTTTACAGTAAGAGTATACAGTATTAATACAAAAATAATTTGATGCCTTACAAGGAGTATCCTTCTTGTCCCACAGTTTGTTGTAAGTTCCCTCACAGACCAGAGAGAGGGTGTCCGCCAGGTACTTCCCGCAGAACTTCCTTCTGCCATCCCTCTTGGGAAACAGGAACAGATCGCTCTGAGCCTGCACCACCACGGAGAACAGGCACACCAGACTCAGGAGCAACAAGGAGTTCATCTGGAACAAATTAATCAGATGATGATGATCTCTAAACTCTATCTGAAACACTAGATCCTAGTGGTCATTTCGATACCCTACTCTCAGAGTGTAACAAATTGTTGGAGTCGTAATTGTTATTAAAGGATTGCAGTAGGTTATCAAGACATTTAAATAAAAATATAATCATTTTTAAGTAGCTACCCCAGGGGCCCTAGTACGAAACATCTATATTTATTTCATCGACAATGTCGGTATTTTGGAATGGTTCCCGAGCCCGACCGCAGATCGCCAACGAACAAACGTCAAATCACGTCGACTAAACATGACTAATTTAGTCGATATGAACTGTCGTTTGTTCGTTGGTAATCTGCAGCCGGCTCGGGAACGATTTCAAATTACCGACACTGTCGATAAAATCTCGTATTTCGACGTTTCGTGCTAGGGCCCCAGATACACTTATAAATAAATTGCAAAGTATTATTTTATCATTTATAAAAGATATTAAAATAATCAACAAATACATCAACACAAATGTAATATTTCGCTGTGGACCAAAAAAGAAATGGCAAACATACATAATTCTAATATGAACACTTCAACACCTCGGTACAGGTTTTACTCATCTACACGCTAACCTTACTCTCAACAACTTTTTTTTTTCGATTATTACCGTATATGAAACCGTGTTCAGATGTTCTAATCAAATGGTCAAAAAGTGCGAAAATGGATTAGATAGGTACCAAAAAATTCCTACAACTTGTGCACGATATGGCAAATAGTGACAAATATAATTTTACCCAATGAACGAACCATCCATGAAAGATCGATAAAAGATGTAGTGAAAACACATGGCTTCAAAACCTACGTGACTGGTGCGAGTTCAATTTCGATGATTTATTCCGGGCCGCAGTCTGCAGGGTGAGGATCGTCCCGATGATAGCCACTCTCCGATAGGAAAAGGCACCAACAGTGGAAGAGCTGTTATATTTTTTGTTAAGAGGATACAACACTGAAAAACGGAGATTTGCCCGAGATTCACACCTGAGATAATTCTGATGAATATAAAACAATAATATCAAATGTTTTCAGAGGATGATTTATTTATTAATAAAAACTGATTCCTGATAACTGGGTTCCTTTGAAAAGATTTGAGATAAGAAATAGGCATCATCAGAATTAATTAAAATGTATACCTCGAGTAGAACACCCTTATATACCTGCTACAGTAAATTACTTTTGAGTTATTTCGTTTTGGTTCAGTCGACAAAGACGTCGAAGCTGTGCCTATCGTTAGCATGAATTTTTAATTTATATTAAAGATTACTTAGTAAAATCTAATGATTTTTTAATCACTTTGACCTGTAAATAAAGCGTTGTTGTATTTTCCACAATTAATATAACACGTACGGTAAAGTAAGTATGAATGATTTCAAAATATATTTTTTTTCATGGTAGGCACTAGGCAAAACAGCGGATTAATTGATAATAGACATAGGTACCAACAAATGTCACTGATTGCTATTGGATTTGTTCTGTAAAAGCACTGCCTTAGACACTAGCACAAACGAGCCACTTGAACGTTAAAAAACTCATAGTATACGTATTTTGTGTAGTTTAGTGAACATGGAATAATCTACTCTGACGACAGCGGCGTTTGAGCATGTGCAGTTACTGCTTTCGACACGTTGAAGTAGGAAGATCTGTAGGGCGCTCGCGGCGGTGCGATTAACTAAATTTCACGCGTATTTTTGAAAGGATAGATTTAATTTTTGAAATAATTTCATACTTTTTAATCCAATACTGTACATAATTGTATGCAACTACGGCAAAGGTAGGCAGTGTTTATGTCCCTTTATGGAGTGCACGCCTCTGCATGGCGTATACCCATTATTATATCTCTTTGGAGAAATAAACCATCCATGTTTTATTTATTTAACGAAATCTCATCAAAACATTTGTTCACCAAATACATTAAGATGAATGATATAATTTTTTGTAGATACATGCATAGTGTAAAAAAAGAAATTAGACATTAATGTACACCTCACATATAGACAAGGTATTATATATCTGAAGGAGTTATATAAGTACAAACTGAAGTAGTGTGACGCACTATATATGATATAATTACGCAAAAAATGTTGAAAAAAAAGAGATAAAAGAGAGGTTCATTGTTTTTTTTTTTTTTTACGTGAATACCGCACAAGAGTCTCAACTGCTCCCAACCGTCTAGAGCTAGTGAGACTATGGCATTCCCAAAATAGGATATGTTGTGAGGCTGAAGGTAGTGGGGAGGGGAAGGAGTTTGGGAAGGGGAAGGTTGGGAAGTACCTGGCTATTCAGATCTGGTCACCAAACACGGCTAAAGCCATTTCAAGCAACGTTTCGATTCTGAATGGTAGTCTTTCACCAGGGCGATATCACGTGCCGCAAATATACTTTTTTATTATTTTTACATGAATTAAATGTGTTATGACACATATTAATTAAATAAAAGTAATTGGCGCACGCCGGGTTTGAACCCGCGACCTTTGGATTCGTAGTCGAGCGTCTTACCACTCGACCATGGAGGCCGTCATATACACGTTATGAGATAATCGTTGAATTGGCAAGTGTAAAAAGGTGTGTAAAAACATATTTTATTTAAGATTACGTAGATCGTTATGTACCTCACGGTCACTCTTGTACGTACATTGAGAGATAATGTCAGAACTTTATATGTGCATCTAAATATATCTAAGGTAGATGCAGCTTTATTGAAAAATTCCGTCGCTTTATATATTGGCGTGTTTTTGTATGAGGAAGTTCTGACTTTCGGTGTGTAAAACGTCACATGATGCCTCGCACGAATATAATTACATGGGGCAAACAAGTTGATCTCCTTTAGTATATTTGGGTTATAAATACCTCCAGAAATCAACTTATAAAAATGTTTACCCAAAAACATTTTCCGGCGGGCTTGCAAGCTGTGAAAATCTAGCTTTAAATAATGAAATATAACTTTATTCCATTGTCATAATATGCAGAGAATCCTATTTTATTGTGCTTGCTTGATTAAAATAAATGAACTTAAATGAAATATGTTTAATGATTGTCTAGTCGTCGCAAGACAGCGAAATGTCTAGCCTGAATCTATGTAAGTTACTTGTAGCTCTAAATGTCCCATGAGAAGTAACGTGACTTATATATTGTATTCCCAAATACCATCCCTATTATGAAGGGGTTCAGAATGAATTATGTTGGATGTTTATATAAGTTATATTGTTTGTGTCAGATTATTTGTGTGTATCATATCTCTGACTGGCTATTTGACTCGTTACAAAATATTATAATAAATCAATGAAGCACATTTTCTTGTGCCCTGAAAAGCAAAACCTTGTGCAAGGTCGTCGACCTTTCATTGTTTACGCGATTTAATGATCAAGTATGCCTTAATTACAAAAGAAAATCATTTTTATGTACCGATTTGCCGTCAGTTTGCGTTAAATATAAGGAGTATTGTAAACTTGTTTGCGTAAAGCGAACGCTGGCTTTCCAAAACAATGATTTTGAAAAAATTACAAAAATTTTTGAATTTAAAAAATCTCAACTTGTTTTTATGGCATGCAATAGACATTTGATGGATCACCTCAAAAAAAAATGGTGGCTTCATAGCGTTGTAATCTACGCATTTTGTTTTTGTAACTAACCAACTAACCATCACGCCGTCTCCCCGCAGGGGTAGGTAGAGAGGACGGACCGCCATACAACTCTCTCTTGGCACACACTCTTTGCTTCATTCACATTCATACATCGTCTCATACATACTTTTTCTGTTATTCTGACTCTTCACGTGGCCCGATTCAAGTATTTGATTTACTTGACCGTGCCATGTCTTCATCAGGCGTCCTCAACTTCTTCTTCCATTTATTTTCGCATCATATATTCTTTTCACACTCTTTTCTTCATTCATTCGCTCGTGTTTGTACTGAGAGAATAAAGGTTTGTTTCGCTTTTCTGAAATATTTCTTATTTAATATTTGGTGTGTAAACAAAGGTTAAATTTAAAACAAGATTTTACAGCCGTCGGAAGAAACAAAGACAAATAAATAAATTGTTATTATTTTCTAGAAATTAGAGATAGCCTGTCTCTATGCATTTTTACAGTCAAAAGGTTACATTTCAATTGTATTCAAAAATGACATTTTAAAGTAAATTTTCGTCAAACCTTTCGGATTTATCTACAAATAAATCGTTAAATATCTTAGAGTAATAATATATGGAGAGAGAGCTAATTCTTTTGTACCCAACCTATACAAATTTGGATTAAATCACTTTCTCCGAGTTTATACGTCGTACACCGTGAGAAAGATAGAGACAGCAAAATTTCCCAAATTATCACACAGCTTAAAAGTATGATAAGGATGTTCTTCGTCTCCCGCGTCTCCGTTGACTCCGCCCCCACGTTTTGAAATGCGACATAAATGGACTTAAGTCAACGGTTTTTTTAATTATATGCCATTTTTTTGTTTATAACAATACTGTGAAAAGTGGTTATACGAATAAACAAAAACATTATGTCGATATGTGCTATGAACGGATGTATAAATACACTTGCTCTAGTCCTAGCCACGCCCAGGTCTAGCCGAGTCCGGCAAAACTCATCAAAACTGACTACAGCAGCGCTCTCTCTTGTATTTTATTGCTCTGAGTTAAATATAATACAAGGCTGGGAACATCAGAGAAAGCCGCTGTATGAAGTATATACAAGGTCAAACAAAGTAGGTACCTATCATTTTATTACAGCTGACCGCATCAAATTAAAATTGTACCGATTTTAATTATTAGAACGATTAATCACAAGCTAAAAGGAGGTCAGCAGAAACATGAATTTATGCTTTAAAACTGTTTAAGCGGTGAAATTTCAGCTGTTAAAGATAAGGGTTAAAAATGACTTCAAACTTTGCAAGGCCTTATTTTAAAATGCGTTCGGAAGGGTATTTACCTCGCACGTGCTAGTTAGTACCTACCTCCTACCTACTGACAATTTTCAGAACGAAAGACTTTTGGTTGATAGTTTAATAGCCGGAATGATTTGTAAGGAAAATAACAGAAAAACATTCTTCCAGAAAGCCATTTCTGTGAAAGAAATTTTGAATAGTGGTTGAATTATGCATTCAGAACAGGGTACCGAGATCTAACGAAATCGCTAGAAAAACGTTTCGCACGTATATAAAAAGTTTATCAATAACCGCGCATTTTTTTTAGTTTTTGAGAAGCTTCATTAAAAATGTACATCATACGTAAATAAACCAAAAAGAAATATATCGTCCTCGGAAAGGCAAAGGGGCTGAAGCGCTATTTTAGGAAGTTGACACCAGAGCACTTTAAGGTTTTTTGTTGTTGTTTTACAATAAAATTCATAAGTCTTCAGTACCTGGTTCAAAGCTCTAATCAAGTTACCTGGTGACAAAAAGCTAAAAAAGTCTTAAACTTGTGTCGCTTGAGTCAAGCCTTCTCCCAAATGGTAAATGTATTTTAGATGGCTCTGAAGGGCCACAAAAGTCTTCAGAATCAAACGAGAGTCAGAGCATTTGATGCAGAAAAAATAACTGATCAAACTGTAAATTTAACTCATTTTTGACCCAAGTGTCGCTTTAGCCCTTTTGCCTTTCCATTGACGATGTTATAGTCAAAATGGTACATGATATCGACAGACACATTGTGCGAAAAAACATGGTAGAGGCCGACCGAGGAAGAAGTGGATTGATTCTGTGGTAGAAGATTGGAGCAGTTTGGGGAGGTCTGAAGGCACTAGAAGCAGACAGAAGTTTGGCAAGAGATCGGAGCTAGAGGAGAACGTTTGTGGTGAAGAATTTTAGAAACCAGCGTTTCAATCACTCCGAACACACACATGGACTGACAATGGCAATCAGACATAGAGCTATTCTAAGTGTCTCCTTGCAAGATTATTAGTAACGCATGTAAAAGTAAAAGTAAGACAAAGGTAACCAATATTGAAGTCATAATCTCCTTTTTACAAATACTCAAGGTGAGATTAGGTCTGTGGCCAAGCTAGGTGAGACAGAACTAATAATGAACGGATTAAAAGCAAGATAAATGTAAATATTTATAAACTGTTTTCTCAGGTAGGAATATGCTGGGCACGTGGCATGACAATCAAAATTCAAACATAGTCGGATGGCATGCTTGGTTGTGGAAGAGAAACAGAGGCTGCCTATAGACGAAATGAGATGGGCTGACGACATAAAAAAACGCCCTGCTGAGATCAGCAAAGAATTGACAAATCTTCAGATATCTTACGAAGTCCGACACAAAAGAAACAACTGCTAAAAAGCCATCGAAGAAGAAACGTTTTCCATGCATACTTCTTGAAAAACATATGTTTTTTAAATACATAATTCACCACTTTATAAAAAAAGAGCGAGGGAAATTGCCAGTCACGTGATTGGGTCACGAATTACTTGTAACCGCGGCAAATAATGATATAGTGTATGCCTGCTGCATCTGGCATCTAGATAGTGACTGTGAACTGTATATGTGTAGGTACCGTGTTGTGTCAGGGGGCATTGTACAAAGGAAAAATTACCAGGAAATTAATTGCCGCTAGGGAGGAAATATGTAATCAAGATTGCCGCGATGTGACGACCTCACGGCAAAGGGACACGCTTTTGAAAACGGCTAAAACAACACGAATGGAAATACCGATCTGAAACCAATTTATAAATTATCTTTCGGTAAATCTCGGCAAGAATAAAAAGAAAAATCGACTCCAATTTATTAGTTACCGAAGTAATGTTTCGAATATTTAGACGGGGCTATTTCATATTTTCCCGTGGTTTAACCAAAACTTAATATTTTGAACTCTGTTCTCACAGTAAAATCTATTTATTTATAAATTGACAGACTAAAGTCCAATTACAAAAAAGACATATAAAACACGAAATGAGAAAAAGAGCAACAGAGAAGGAATAGAACATACATGATAATAAATGAAGCGATGACAAAAATAGGACAAAATAAACATAAGAGAGAACATTCAAGCCATGATCTAGCCAAAGTTTTGGTAGAGTCGTAAAGAATGACAAAAATCATTTAGACTGCTACCAAAAATTTCAAGACCATGGCTTGAGTTAACAAGTCTTGACATTCTGGACATTGAAGAATTATACCCATAGTTAGAATTGTGATGATTGAGGAACATCAATTCATTGTTTCTGAGTCTACGGCAAGGAATGTGGAACTGGATAAGTTGCAACAGAGAATTATATAAATATATGAGATTTTGGTCATATTTTATTTGGCCATACCGAGTTTAAAATATGAAACAATCCACACTGAGTGACGTTCAAAATCCTTTTAAATAATGTGGTAGTTATAATGAAATCGAATAAAACAAAGTTTACACATATATTTCTCCAGGTAGAAGAAACATTGTCCCCCCTAAATTAACGATTTAAACTAGGTAGAGGGAGGAGAAAAATATATTTTTAAAACCTCTTAGGGGATGGGCAGAAAAATGTCCCGATTATGGCCATCACTAGTGATAAACGTAGTTAATTACACACATTTTATTTGTAAATGTTTCTGAATCTTGAATTAAAGTAATAGGTAATCTGTTTATTTATCGGTAATTAGAAAATATATTTATTAAAAGAAAGACAAGCATTCGCGGGTTACGAATAACCTGAAAATATTTGAAACACTCCTACTGTCATCATAATAAGCGGAAATGTTGCTTGTGCAATGATGAAGGACTTAGCCAGCAGAGGAATTGAACCCACGACGCCCGGGTGAGAATCTGACGCATTTGTCCACTCAGCTACTAACCGGTCAAATATAAAACTGTGTGTAACTGCAAGGTTGTGATATCTTCTACTTTTTAAACGTTACAAGCTTTTTTCAAATTAACCAGTGAATGTTTTAATTTCGATGGCCAAAATAAATTACTAAAATAACAAAGGAAAAAAACAGTTGGTGTTTTAGATAATATTATTTGATTTTTTCAAAAGAAAGGCAAACATTCCCGAGTTACGAATAACCTGATAGTATTTAAAAGTACCCCTACTACTATAATAATAAGCAGAAATGTTGCTTGTGCAATGATGGAGGACTTAGCTAGCAGACGAATAGAACCCTCGACGCCCGGGTGGGAAATCGACACGTTTGTCCACACAGCTACTAACCGGTCTTTGTTTGTAAATTATCGATTAAGACAAAAGGGTTTTTAAATATTGCTTACCAATGAGACTACAAGATGTTATGAATTTATTAAATTAATTTATTATCTTTTTGTGGTTTTACTATACGAAAGTGGTCAAATAAGAGTGAAATTTTTCAGAGAGACGAGCGTATATTTTCGTATGCGACAATAAAAGCGTAATATTAATATGATGGAAGGTTGAACGAACTCACCTCGAATGAAGTGCGGTGATCGAAGTGCCAAAGAAAAGTGATGGCCGCCGTAGGCGAGTAGCCCTTTTATAGTCGCCGCCGAAAGCTAACACACAATCATAATTCTCGCCGAACTTTTATCAATGAAAAAGCTTGACTCGCGGGCGCTTTTCGGGTAGGTACTGAAGTGAAATTAATGTAATAATAATTGTTTATTTCAGTTTTTTTTTAAAATTATTCCGAACATGAACTCAATTTTTTTATATTTATAATATATTTTTTATAGTAACAATAATAATAATAATTGGCTGATTTATATAGCGCTGTTTTATGACAGAAATATCTCTCAAGGGTGCATTACAGCATAATTAACATAATATTAAAATTAATACTTAATATTAACTAATAACTAGTGACTTACAACAAACATATTTACATTAACACACACACATATATATATATGGCATCTTTTTCCTGTTAGCCAATTTAGTTTGTTGCCTGACATTGGTACTACTTTTAAAAATCTATTTTGCCATGTATAATTCTCATTCCTCTTTATTTTTTTATTTTTGTTGAGAAATTGAAACATGTTCTATTATATGTCGTTACACAAGAAAATAATAGTTGAACAGTAATGCAAATGTGGAGCAATAATGAAGAGGTGATGAAGTAATAATAATGAAATCTTAGATATAAGTTACTAGTTATAAGTTATACTCGGTAGTAAGTTACAAGCCATAAGTCCTTATTGTAAGTCACTAGTTGAAAATATTAGTTGTAAGCCATTAGTAATAAATCTCAACTGTAAGTTATTAGTTATAAGCTTAAGTGATAAATTATAGGTTAGACAAATTAATTTGTAAGGCGCTCTTGAGGTGATTTTCCCACAAAAACGGCGCTATAAAAGTAATCCATTTATTATATATATAAACTATGTATAGCACTCGGACTGAGTAATCAAAACTCTAGTGAAGCAAATTGACGTTATTGTGGATACCGTACAAGATTTCCAACTGCAGCCAGTGAGACAATGGTATCCCTGATTGGGGTATGTTTCGAGGCAGAGGGTACTGGGGAGGGTAAGGAGATGGGGAAGAGGAGGGTTGGGAAGTATCTGGCTATTCAGATCTGGTCACCAAACACAGGTGAAGCCATTTCAAGCAACGTTTCGATTCTGAATAGTGGTCTTTCACCAGGGCGATTCATAGAGCATCTACCACTCTGAAATATATTATTTTATCTATCACGCAAGTGAATTAATTTAAGCAAAAACAATTAATTTTATTTTATTTGATTCTGCTGTGTGAATGTGTTGCAAATTGTGAACTATGTTAATTCTACAGTAAAATTATTGATAAAAATCAAGGTACTGATTATTTTTCGCCGTACAAATGATTTATATAATATAATATTTTATTTAAATTCATCGACGGGTCGAAAAATATACCTTCTTTCGTGTTTTACGACGGAGTCAGACCAGACAGAGGAATCATTGACCTTTCAAATCTTTTCACATATTTCTTTTATTAAGTTTTTTTCATGCGAATTATTTGTGGACAGTTCCTGTTTCACCGTAAAAGTACAGTCTGCTTTTCTATGGCTGAACACTTGGCTGCAAAAATGCTGTACAGCCTTTTCAGATTTTAAAAACTAACGTTAGGGAGACAATGACAAATTTAAACGAAGAATGTTGGGAAAATGAATGATTTGGGAGATGAAAACTAGAAAGGAGAAGAGAAATGTTATCCCGTAGGTACCTAACACCTTTATTTGAAGACCTCCGTGGTCAAGCGGTTAAGACGCTCGGCTACGAATTCAAAAGTCACGGGCTCAAATCCCGGCGTGTGCAAATAAATTTAATTAATTTAATAGTGTTATTTTGCATTTAATTCATATAAAATAATATGTAGAATATTTGTGACACTTCTCAGAGTGGTAGATATTTAAAGTATCGCCCTTGTGATCTGGCTTTAGCCGTGTTTGGTGACCATATCTGAATAGCCAGGTATTTATCAACCTTCTTCTTCCCCTTCTCCTTTCCTCCCCTACTATCTTCAACCTCACAAATACCCAAATTGGGGATGCCATAGTCCCACTGGTTCTAGACAGTTGGACCCTTGTGTGGTATTTACTATACATTTTTGAAATTAAGATCTTGTTACTAAATTTAAGTTAGTTATTTAAATCGTTTCATTTCTGACTGGAGCGTATATTTTAATCTGATGCCAAATGATGTTGAAATAATAAAAAAAATAGTTTCTTTTAAATGTATTTTTGTAAATAAGGTATACTTACATATTTACATTTATTTATACTGGGTTTTATCAGATGTTTTCACTTACGTAAGAACAATCCAGTTATAAAAACTCAATTAGTTTACAACTGTAAAAAAAAGAATTACAAATACAAATGATACATCAAATATAAAATTACAAAACTCAGTCAATGATAAATAGCACAAATAAAATCAAGATACACAAAGAGAAACAAAATTGATACGCAATATAATCAGCCCAATCATTGTTACATATTTTTAAGTAATAGAAAGATATTTTTTCTGAAACTGTACAAACTGTGGACAAAAATGTCTACCTTAGTACAATCATTTATTTCAATACTGCTAAGACATACTGCAGTATCGAGATGACCGTGAATTATTTTATGTAAACATATTAAATCAGTTATTTGCCTTCTAGTTCTAAGTGAATTAATGTAGAAGTAATCAAAGCGAGCGCCGTGTGATCTAAGAGGGTTATTTAGGCCACGTTTAAAATATAAAATTCTCAGCATTTTTGGTTTTGAACTAAAACCATGGGTTATCACCGCTCCACCACGGAGACTGTCATACCAATGCGTTTGGCACCAGTGAAGCTGGCTGTACTTTCTACATAGAATGCAATGGATGCAGCCGGAGTCCATTGAAAGCCATTTTGTCCACAATGACTGACCATAATTTTTTTGGGAATTTTCGCCCCTCTTATTTATCTCATACCTTTTGAATGGGGTTCTTTTTATCTACAGGGAGCCCCAAAATGATTGTCATACTTATTAGTATTAAATATAAATAAATAATTTAGCTATGGTGAATAGTGCACAAGGTTTCCAACCGTCTGGAGCCAGTGAGACTAGGCATCTCCAATTGGGGTATGTTGTGAGGTTGAAGGTGGTGGGGAGAGGAAGTATATGGGAAAGAGGAAGGTCGGGAAGTATCTGGCTATTCAGATCTGGTCACCTAATAAGGCTTATCCATTTTATGCGACGTTTCGATGCTGAATGGTGGTCTTTCATCAGGGCGATACATAGAGTATAGACCACTCTGGTTAATTAAGAATACAATTTTTTTTATGTGAAAGAACCAAATTATCCACGTATGTTTGATATAAATTTTCTATATCTTCAAATTTGTCATTTACTTATATTATTTTTTATTTTTTTTATGTACTCGTATGTACTATATATTCGATATTAACATAATTACTAAGTATCTAAAAAAAATACTTGCAAATTGCCATCCCAACACAGGCTTATGCCTAGTGGGATGGGCAATTTACCAACTAATAAAAAAATGTATGTTCAAGTAAAATAATTAAAAATAAATAAATAAACGGAATTTGGTGTCAAACATTGAATAAAATAAAGAAATTTACGATAGCTTCGTTATAAGATCTTTGCCTTTATCATAAACGACGCAAAAAACATAAATAGAGATCAAAACAGAGCTCTCAGCGGCAGGAAAATGCATTATGGTACAAATGGAGTATTGTGTATGAATACTATGGATGACTAAATCACCCAAGGAAATGTTTTTGAACATGTAAATGCATTTAATTTGATTAATCTTCTGAATGCTGCGGATAGTGTGGGACGTGTCAGTGATGATAAATATGCATATCAACTAATGTTGGCATAGAGCCATGCTGTGATAGCCAAACTATTCATAGATAGGAATGTTGTTTACGAGTATACCTTATTTCGCAAACATCCGTATGCAACTGCGTGCATTTAGATATGAAATATACTTAAAATAACTTACTTCTACCATTTGAAATGCATTTATACATTTAATTCACACTCGAAATATCGTCGCTGGAGAGACAAAAGTGCTTAAGCGACACTTTGGTCAAAAATGAGTTAAATATGCAGTTATGATCGGGTTTTTTTTTCTGTATCCAATGCCCTGACTCTCGGTGTATTCTGAAGACTTTTGTGACCCTTCGGCCACTCCCAGTATATTTACCGATTGGGAGAAGGCTTGACTCAAGCGACACACGTTTGGGAGCTTTGTGTCACCTCAAGTAAGTGAGAGCATTGAGGTAACTTTTTTTCAAAACCCAATTAGATATTGAAGACTTATGAATTTTATTCTAAAACAAACCAAAAAATTAGAGTGCTCAGGTGTAAACATCCCGAAATGGTGCTTCAGCCCTTTTGCCTTTCCGGCATGTAAATCGGTTAAACTTATTTTTCCCGAATTTCCGTAGTTTTACTTTCCCGTTGAATTAAATGGCGTGCGTTTTCTACTTTCTGATTGCTCTGTACTCCTTTTTTATCCGTGAATTTTTCGTTATATTTCCTCTTAAGTGGATATGCAAATGACCCCATTCAATGCATTTTTAATAATACTAATGTGTGCCCCCCTAGCTCGTTCGAATTATATTGGAGGGGTTGAATATCCTCCGTGGGTTCCTACTGAATACCCCAAACTTATTTTTTTTACGCAGTACCTACCTTTCGACTAAATCCTCTAAAAAATTGAATATGTTTTTTTTGACAATTTTCAACATCTATCTTAAAGTATTTTTTTAGCCCCCCAAAACGGCCCGATTTGAGCGAAAAATTGTAGGGAGTGCTTAGCGTCACATGAATCTAAATCAATTGTAACTCTAACTGTCGTGGTTAGTGGTGTGGGTTTTGATGACATCAGAGGTCGTGTAGTCAATCAAAGAGCTTTTAGATATTTTGTTTTCTTTTAAAAAGAAAGACAAACATTCCCGGGTTACGAATTACCTGACAATATTTGAAAAACTCCTACTGCCATCGACGCGTTTGTCCACTTAACTGCTTTATTTGTATTTTTTATAGTAAGTACCGCACAAGAGTCCCAATTGCTCCCAATCGTCAAGAGCCAGTGAGACTATGGCATTCCCCAATTGGAGAAAGTGGTGGGGAGGGGAAGGAGATGTGGAAGAAGAAGGTTGGGAAGTACCTGCCTATTCAAATCTGATCACCAAACACGGCTGAAGCCATTTGAAGCAACGTTTCGATTCTGAATGGTGGTCTTTCATCAAGGCGATACTTAGAGTATCAACTTTGGAACGTGGCGCAAATATAGTTTATATTATTTTATACGAATTAAATGTGTTATGACACATAATGTTAACGGGTTTGAGACGGCGACCTTTGGATTCCTAGTCGAGCGTCTTACCACTCGACCATGGAGGCCTACTACTTTCCCAACATTTGTAAACGGTTGACATTCAATACATGAGAACGGGTCGCTTTTACGACTCATTCTCATGTTCAACAGCTCGGCTATGGAACGATTTGCCGGCCTCTGTGTTTTCTCCCTCCTTCAACATGGGTCTCTCCAAGACCCAAATTAACTCCTTCCTCGCCTCAAAAAGACCCTCCACACAGCATCCCCAAAGATGACATAGGCCCTGAGGGAAATTATTTCCCTCAGGGCCTCCTGTGTGGAGTTATTGTAAAAAAAAAACTAACCGGTTATTTAACAGGATTGCAAAAACGATATACAAAATAACTTTTTGACTTATTACATTGTCTATTGAGGTGGGAAACGTATTTTTAAATAGAAATATCAAAATAATAAACACCCGGCTTGTTGCCAGCAATGAAATCGAAATAAATAGAGTTCCACGTGTAATTTTGCAAACACAAGAAGCCTTATTTAATCGAAATTGGTATTTGTTGATTTAAATTGGTTTTTTTTTTTTAAATATTGACATTTAAAGAATTACGTTTTTTTAAATGCTTGTTTATTCACAATCATCCACAACGCCCCCGCAAGCGATTTAAGTAAATATGTCAGCCCTACTTAGTCCTCTCTGCTCACACACCCTTAATTATTCCCTTCGTTTTATTTATCGCCATTAACCAAACAAACCAAGAGGAAGGTGGGTAAAGGAATTGACGTTTAAGACGTAAGACCGCGTTGAACCATATTAAACGCGACATCTTTGAACACCATTTGACAACAGGCCTCGCGAGTCTTTGAACGGACAAATAAATGATAATATGTTTACGGCATCGTATCGCTCAAGGATGCCATTACCATTTTGTTTACAGATTCTATTTTTTATGTTAATATCGATCTTAATTATCGCGGGAATTTTCGCAACACTAGCGTTTCTAATGGCTGAATTTGTACGTTGTTCTTTGCTATCTCGTACAAACGTAATAATAATAATAAAGTTTTTTTACAGAAGGTATGCAGGAGTAGTGCAATGCAATCCTTCCATGATTGATAATACACAGGAAGTAAAACTTTGATTATAAGAGAAGTGTATGTGGGTAGAATATCATTATAATTTTATGAAAATTAAAAATTAAAAATTGTAAAATTATGTAGGTAGGTACGAAAATTTACATTAACCTTTGAGTTTTTTTTTAAATATTTTTAATCTCATAGATAGATTAAAAAGTTTGAAAAGTATATTTTTATACACCTAATCCAAAAAAATATTTATTTATTTTTGGACTATCGTGCAAAATTTGTATCAAATGTACTTTCTATTTGAAATGATTTCGGCGGTTTATTATGAATATGTAATAATAATATTTGGATAATTTGTAAAGCGCCTTTTTTGTGAAAAATCACCTCAAGGGCGCTATGTAATTAATTAATTAATAACCATTAATTTGTTAGCCGGGTTGTTTCAACTCAAGGTGTTTACCACCGTGGTTTATTCAAATTCGCATTTAGCCAAACTATCATCTTTTCCTCTTCGTTGTAAAATTCCAAACAAATCATAGGGTAAACATTCCAAACAGCTCAAAATAATGAATAGATAGAACGGAGTCAAAAATGTGAAGTTTTAATTTGAAAATGTTAAGTTTTAATTTTATCTTATTGATATCTTGATAAGAGTCCCAACCGTCTGGGGCCAGTAGGACTATGCCATCCCCACTGGAGTATGTTATGACAGTACCTGGTTGTTCCGATCTGGTCACCAAACACAGCTGAATGGTGGTCTTTTACCAGGGCGATACCACTCTGGTCAGTTACTAATTGCCCTACATAATTATAATCATAGTTTAGTCATTTATAGTTTTTGTGTTCAATTTGTAGAACTATATTTTAATTATTATGATTTCAGTTTACAAATTTGATATCATTACCAAACCATATTTTAATTATTATGATTTCAGTTTATCAAATTTGATATCATTACTAAACTATCCTTTAATTATTATAATTTCAGTTTATAAAATTTGATATCATTACTAAACCATGTTTTAATTATTATGATTTCAGTTTCTCAAATTTGATATCATTAATATTATTAAGTTTTACTATTAAAATAGAATTTCAAGATAATGCAGTTTTTAGAAATTAGTAATCAAACAGTAAACTTAAATCATAATAACCTAGTGCATTATTTGGTATTTTTCCTGTAAACTTTTTTTTTATCATTATTCTTCAATTACCTTCTCAGTTGACGTTTTATCTCTTTCAATTCGTATTATCTGTCTCTTTCTATCTGTTCCTTTTTTATAATTTAAATGTTATTCTATTTTTTTTCTCATTGTTCTGTTATTTTATTTTATATATTTTTCTCCCTATGTATGTATATATAGCCGCACACTTTGTATTTTTTGTTTAGTTAATTTTGTACCCTGATGAAGCTTAGGCTAAGCGAAACCGATCGGTCATAATTTTTTTAATAATATCCATGGTCGTACACAAAGTATTTTTTTTCATTTCTTTTAATAATACCATATTTTATAAAGTTAGTTAAGTTATTTCCTAGCTTTGTAAACAGTCTTTAAGGGGATGTTTCACAAAAAGTTTTATAAGCATGATTGTATTTTAACGCTCATAGTAAAGAATCCTTCGCTCGTGAATAACATGTTGCGGTCCTGCCTCAACACGATGCACCAATTTGTTGAATATGTCAATCACAATAATAAATCCACGAGTTTCCTAGTACGTCTTACAAAAAATATTCCGTGTGGAAATATTTTCTTATTGATTCACTAACATATAGATAAAGATAAGTCTTTCTAAAGACAGACTGATTATAATATGAGAAGGAACGTAATTCGAAATGCTTTGGCCACATGAAATTAGCGATTCATTTCAATAACAAGAGTCTCAACTGCTCTCAACTGCCCGGAGCCGGTGGGCTATGGCATCCCCGATTGGGGTATGTTGTAAGGATTAAGGGAGTAAAATCGTGGGTAAGGAGATGGGGAAAAGTCATTTCAAACAACGTTCCAATTTTGAATGGTGGTCTTTCACTAGGGCGATACTTATCTACCTCTATGGAAGATACTGATCTACTATAAATATTTTATTGTTATATTTAATGGCTTAAGAAAAACTTTTAGTACTAGCTGTCAACCGTGAAAAATTACAAAACACTAAAGATCTGACAGTAAAATTTCATTTATTATAGGTAGGTACCTACTTAATCACTTTTCTGGATTTGTAAATTTTATTTTTCAATTTGATAATTGTCACCCACAGCTCCTAATTTCAAAAATTCTAACTCGAGCGAACGTTCTAACAGAGGATTTTAAAAATATATTATTTTTTATTAAAAAAATAAAGAAAGAGAAACATTCCAGGGTTACGAATAACATGACAATATGTAACAAAAAAAAACTTCTACCAGCTTCAAACTGTCACCATAATAATAAAAACTTCTTATTTGGTTGACAAAGACTTCTGTTAATGCAAATAATCAATAATATGCGAAGTATACGCAAACTCGCACAACTTGTTGTGTAACCCTAAAAAGTCCGTAATCGTCGTATTCTAATACAATATGGAGCCACAAAATATTCCGCCAATCTGGCTAGAAGGTAACAAAGTGCTTGTGGCCTCACAGGTTAAATACCTGGGACATATCCTTACAGAAGGTTTGAGCGATATTGAAGATATGGAACGACAAAGAAGAGCTATAAATATGTGGGCCGGAATGCTCTCAAGGCAGTTTTACCACTGTAGTGACGATGTCAGGAAACTGCTTTTTAAGACGTACTGCACTGCCCTATATACATCTGAGCTGTGGACGCAATACCCAACAGCGCAATGGAACAAGTTGAGGGTTTGCTACAACAATGCCTATAGGCAACTTCTGCAACTTCCAAGATTCTGCAGTGCCTCCACAATGTTCACCTAAGGGAGGGTGCACTCATTCCCCGCCTTACTTCGCCACCGACTAGCCAGCTTCTGGGGGAGGACACGGAATTCAACCAACGTCATAGTCGCGGCTGTATCTGAATGGCTCAGCTCTCCTCTCAACGAGCGATGGATGCAGATGATGCGGAGACCACCTTGAAGCACGCTCGATTGAAATGACATTAACTACTAAGAGGAACAACTTATTCAGCTAGCGTTTGGATGGATCGAGTTTGAATCCCACAGCGGGATCCGTACCCTTTTTAGCACGTGTAGAGTAAGATATTGGCCCCATCAATCTTTACGCTGCCAGGGTGGACTCCCTCTTGATGGCGTTTTGCAGAAATGAGACCTAATATCCTCCATTAATATTTAAATTTATTTTTTCATTTATTTTTCTTATGAATTTATGTTTATTTTTCTTTATTATTATTATTGTGTGTATTACGACTTTTATTTTATTATTATTATTACTACGTATAATATTTATACCTACATAATTTAACAATTTTTTATTTTTCAATTTTCGAAAATTATAATGATGTTCTACCCACATACACTTCTCTTACAATCATTTTTTTTACTTCCTGTGTATTTTTCATTGTGTCTACTAACGATTTTTATTTGTATAATTGTATTTATACCTAATAAGTAGATTTTCCGCAAAAACAAAAACCTTTTTCAAGAAATAACTTAATATCTCAATATAGTGTTTTTCAAATTGTACACCATACAGCATTCCTTGTGGTTTAATGTGGGTGTAGTATTATATTAAATATTTTTAACCAATAATGGTTTTAATACAATGCTTGTCGCAGGGTAGAAAATTCACCCCTCAATTCCGTCTGTACCCAATATTTTTTTCCCACGGTTCAATTTGTCATACCAAAAATAACTTGTACTCTTTCATACTCGGCATAGAAACAAGAAAGAGTTCGAATATATATCTTCGCTGGAGAGGCAAAAGGGCTTAAACGACACTTTGGTCAAAAATGAGTTAAACAGTTTACTTTTTTTTTTCAAATGAAGACTTGAGAATTTTATTGTAAAACAAAAAAACTTAAAAGTGCTCTGGTGTAACTAACTAACCATCCATCACGCCGTTTTTAGGCAGAGAGGACCAACCGCCATACAACTCTGTCTTGGCACACACTCCTTGCTTAATTCACATTCATACATACTCTTCTGTTATTCTGACTCTTCACCTGACCCGATTCAAGTATTTGATTTATTGATCGTGCCATGTCTTCCTCGACTTCTTCTCCCATTCACTTTCGCATTATATATTCTTTTCACACTCCATTCTTCGTTCATTCCCACTACATGCCTAAACCATCTAAGCATCCCTTTCTCGATCCTATCGCTCTGGTGTAAACTTACCAAAATGGCGTTTCAGCACTTTTGCCTTTCTGGTGACGATGTATCGTATTTATTATTGTAATTAATTACTTTTAATTTGTAGAACAATGTATTATTTTTATAAATATTCGAAAGTAATATATCCATGGTCAGATGTTTTTAAATTATTAATTTATGCAAACGATTTTCGAAGGTTTTTTTGCAATAATGTTAGGTGATATTTGACAACGTAGTGGGTACGTTAAAACTAACAGCTACAGAAATGATGAGGGATAAATCTTAGATGAATTAAACAATGTAGATACGTTACTAAGACAACGCGCCTGGTTGCACTAAACCAAGTCAACGAGACATACTTGCGAAACACGCTTCATATAGCTATCTCTTTCGCACGAACATATTCTTTGAATGCCAATCCTTTTCGTACGCGGGTGAAACATTTAGTGGTGCAACATTAGTGGTGCTACATTTTTCGTAAGATTTGTATGAATATGACGTGTCTTGTATTTAATGTCTATGCATAAAAGTAGACAAATTCTGTTATTATTGTTAGGTTATTATCTTTACTCGGGCAGCAGTTTCGGCCTTCAAATGCATTATCTAACGGCGGAAATGCCACATGGAATAGATTTTTTTACGTGCATTTTCTCTCTACACATAATAATGCTTAGTGGAAAGTAATGGTGCTTATGGGAAAATAGTTTTTTTTTTATATATTAATCTTATGTGAGGTACCTACCTTAAAACTTTTTTTAAAAATAAAACACTACTTCGACACCCCTTTTGTAATATTAGATAAAATTAAATTAAACCGAAATATTTTTTATTTATATATAAATATAAAATAATTTGTGCATGAAAATATACTATACAAACTTATGTGTGCAGTTGGTACATCGCTACCATTGCTTTCATTGCAAACAAAATTATTTCTATCGTTCATCAGTTCCTCTTTTGGCCACTTGCACACATGAGTTATACACTCAGAGCAATAAGAGAGAGAGAGAGAGGCAACAAGAGAGAGCGCTGCTGTAGTCAGTTTTGGTGAGCTTTGCCGGACTCTGCTAGACCTGGGCGTGGCTAGGACTAGGGCTAGGGTATTTATAATCCATTAATAGCACATGTCGACATAATGTTTTTGTTTATTCCTATGTTCACTTTTTCACAGTGTTGTTATAAACAAAAATATAGCAAATAATGTCAAATATTAAATTTCATAATTTATGTCGAATATCAAAACGATGACGAATATGACGTTGCTGATCTAAGAGTAGACTGCCTTAGAAGAGTGTTTTCTGGAACGCATAGTTCGGCGATGTAGAGTGGGGCCATTTCGTTAATGGATTTAAACACCATCCAGCACAACTTGTACTGAATTCTTTCAGTGCACTTGAGCCAGTGAAGGTTCCGAAGGTGCTCTAAAATTTGCGAATATTTAGATACACCGGTGATAAGCCTCGCTGCAGCATTAAAATATGTAGGTATCATGAATTATTTTCGTTATTTTCATTTATTGATGAAGTATTTATTGCAGCAAATAAACTATAAATTATTTAATGTGAATTAAATGTGAAATGACACATATCATTATTTATGGTTTTAAAGTTTATTTTGTAGAACTCCATTTTAATTTTTAGGTTTTTTACTTTTATTTAAACAATAATTATTATTATTTTAATTTTTAAAAAACAGTTTTAATAATGCCCTCAGAAGGCGAAACAGCTGTCACGCGTAAAAATAATTACATCGCAGAGCTTTTAACTAAAAACTGTTTTTTAAAAATTAAAATAATAATAATTATTGTTTAAATAAAAGTAAAAAACCTAAAAATTGACACATATCAATTAAATAAAATTTATTGCGCACGCTGGGTTTAAACCCTCGACCACGGAGGCTGACCAAATTGTACAAACCTTTTATTTTTGCTCCCATCTTAATTCTAGAGCCATGTATCCTTTTAATTAGAGCTCCTTGGATAAATAATGAGGAAATAGAAAAAAAGCAAATGCCAGCTAACTTACTTCGTAAAAAACATAACTTTCCATTAACTTACTTCTGTTTTCAAGTGTGAATCATTTACTTTATGTTATTTTCATGTCACTATTATGTTATATATTACACAGTTATTTAAAAGCCCATAAGGGCGTTTATAATTAATAAAATAAATAACTTATACAAAACTATGCAAGGAACTTTTTTTACACAACTGCTTTCGAGTGTCCACCCACTGTTTCTTATGTATCTGCCCAGTTTTTTCCAGATTGAATAAAGGATTAATTAGTGCGTAAATATGTGACTCCGCCACAACGGAGGGAGGCTTTCGTTGATATGAATAATAATGTACACATATGTATAGAAATTGTCTGAGCCTTGACTATAAAAGGGAAAGCTGACCTACCATAGCCATCACTTCACCCTAAGGCTTCGATCATCCAAGATACTCCATTCAAGGTGAGTTGATCTACTAACAATATATTATGATATTATATTCAACTAGGTGCATTGAAATAAGGTCCTTGAAAATGTCGTGTGAACGTATTTTATTTATTTAATTTGATGTTTATTGCAAAACTATACCTGCGATAAAATCCTTTAGTCAATTTTTCATTCCAACTAAAGTGAAGGGTTGTTGTTGTTGTTGATACTGATACGATTGCCTATAGCAAATGCGTTTATATTGGATTACAAGCCTTTTAGAATTGTTCCATATCCATTCGTTAATGAAAATTGTTTACGGTGACATAATTATTGTCATTTCTTAAAGCATTGAGTTCCAAGGTTTTTCAGAAAATTGCTCTTTACCTAAATTCATGCCTCCGTGAAATATAATGAAACATGTATTTTGGAATGTCCCCTTCATCACGTGGTGTATTTTTGAATTTGCATTTGATGCCTGTACTGACATCATCACTTGAACACCTCGGTACAGGTTCTCCTATTGAGGTGTTCATGAAACAACAATGTTTACTGTAATTCATTCACAAGCTTACCTCAAGCACTTATAACACGCGTTCAACCAGGGCCGGTTCCACGACATCTCGCGCCTTGTACAGTAAATACCGATTGTGTCCCCCACCCTCTAGCATATGATATAAAACAAAACAATTTCCCGACAAGTGCCTTAAAAAAACATTAAGTTTCAAATTCGTTCCATTTCATGAATTCATACGATAGTGAACTGTAAAGTATCTTTCCGCAAAGTATATTTTCGTACAACAATAAAATAGGCAAAGCGTTAGTGATGTACATGTATCATAGTTAATATTTTAAATGGCCTGTCACTACGGTGCGCAACGGAAATAGTGGTTACGACGGAGATTTCAGGGGAACCACAGTAAGCACTAAACAATATGATTCCAGATGAACTTCCTGTTGCTCGCGACTTTGGTGTGCCTCTCCTCCAACTTGATGCACTGCCAGAAGCTGGAGAAGCAGGAGGCTCGCCGCAGGCTGTGCGGGACCTTGCTGGCCGACACGCTGGCGCTGGTCTGCGAGGGGTCCTACAACGTGCAGTTCGGCAAGCGGGACGGGGAGGGTAACGACCTGCAGGAGGAGGGCTACGACTACGAGCAGATGATGTACCCGGAGCCCGCGTGGCCCTTCTTCTCCCGCCAGAGCGCCAACTCGCTGCTGCAGAGGGACGACTACCACCGCCGCTTCCGGCGCGAGAGCCGCGGCGTGGTGGACGAGTGCTGTTACAAGAGCTGCAGCGTGCGCACCCTGAAGACCTACTGCGCTACCAAGAAGGTCTAAGTCTTATCCCAGAAAACCAATACACGAGCCAAACCACATATACCTCGGCAAAGTTCGCACTTCAATTTAAACTTTTAAATTTTATCTAATTATACATTAACCGCTATTTAATCTTCTTGGATTGTGTCGCGTTGCGGAAGGGCCTGCCAACAAAGTGTACACTATTAGTTTTGCTATCATATAGCCTCCATAGTCGAGTGATAAGACGCTTGACTACGATCCAAAAGTCGCGGGTTCAAACCTGGCATGCTCCAATAATTTTTATTTAATGAATATGTGTCAAAACACATTTGATTCATATAAAATAATGCAAAGTTTATTTTGGCACATTCTTGAGTGGTAAATACTCCAAGTATCGCCCTGGTAAAAGACCGCCATTCAGAATCGAAACGTTGCTTGAGATGGCGACCAGATCTGAATAGCCAGATACTTCCCGACCTTCCTCTTGCCTATCTGCTTCCCCTCCCCACTACCTTCAGCCTCACAAGACACCCCGATTAGGGATGCCATAGTATCACTGGCTCTAGACGGTTGGGAGCGGTTGGGACTCTTGTGCGGTATTCACTATAACAAAAAACAAAAAAATGTATTCGAATTATAGGGCGAGGGGGAGAAAAATCCTCGCTAGAAAGACTCGGACAAATAATCACCAAAAATTCAATTGAGCATAGGAAACCTTCTACTTCATCATTCATTCGGTGAGCACGTTTCTGGAGGCTGAGGCAGGATTGACAGGAGCCTGAGAATGTGGTTTAGTATTCAATCAACAGCCTTGCAAATAACACCTTTCAATAAAAAATTAAATGATTTTTGACGATTTTAAAGCCATTAAAATCAGTTTTGAAGTTTCGGTCATTGATTATATATATATATATATTTTAGATTACAACAACAGTTTATTTAGCGTAATATTCAATCTATTTTAAGATATTTTAGGCTTTTACGTATTCCGTGGCACGCTTGTTATTCGAATACTGGTGTTTATATATAAATAAATAATATTCTATGATAAAATATTTATACGACTTAAAAATGATCGAAAGAACATACTCTATCCATGTGCCTCAAATGTGTAGTTTGATGTATTATAACGAACTGTTAGAATAAATTTCTCTTTATAACCTACTGGATTCTTTTATTAAGATTTACATTATGTACCTGGTTCAGAATACTTTTTTTTTAAATTAGAACACTACGCTAATTTTATATGTACACGTTTATCGACGACCTTGACGGCCTCCATGGTCGAGTGTTCAAGCCCGGCGTGCGCAAATACATTTTATTTAATTAATATGTGTCATAACACATTTAATTCATAGAAAATAATATGTAGTATGCGTATATATAGGGTAGTCGACACGTGCGAGCTCTGGACCAATTTTAAGAAGAGTAGCATGGAAAGGCTTCGGGTCCAGTACAACAACGCCTACCGCATGATGTTCAGTCTTCTCAGGCACTGCAGTGCTTCCGGTATGTTCACCGAGGGGCGAGTTCCAGGATTTGCAGTCCTTGTGAGAACCAGGGTAGCAGGAATGAGGGAAAGGATCAACAACTCCAGAAATGACCTCATCATGGAATCCCGTCAGATTCCTAATTCTAGCATAGAAGCGCATTGGAGTAAATTATTGGCCCCATCAATCTTAACGCTGCCAGGATGGACTCCCTCTTGATGGCGTTTGGCAGAAATGAGACCAAATATCCTCCATTATTTTTTACATGTATTATTTTTAAAAAAATCTTATGAATCCATGTTTATTTTTCTTTAGTATTATTATTGTGTGTAATTCAACTTTTATTTTATTATTATTATTACTATGTATTATTATTAATTATGGAAGGTATTGCATTGCACTTCTCCTGCATACCTTCTGGAAAAAAACTTTATTATTATTATTAGTATATTTTCAGCACGTTCCAGAGTGGTACTTAATAATAATAATATTTGGACGATTTGTATAGCGCCGTTTTTGTGAAAAATCACCTCAGGGGCGCTGTACAGATCTTACTTTCTATCATTACATATTAATTCCTAGTTTAGATAAGAAAATATACAGGAACATACTTACCTGGCAGGTCCCATCAGATAGACACAATTATTAACTTAAAATTATGATTATTATAATTTTTTTTGATTTTTTTTGATTTAGGGCATGGGAGCGAAATTAAAAGAATGGACTTTCTGAATTTGTCATACAGTACAGGAATTTTAAAGAAGTGATTTGTGAAATATCCTACTTATTTGGCGAAAAATAACAAGAAAGACTAAAACACTTTAGGCAGCTGCGAAAGCGCCACGACATATCTAACAGGTTATATGCGCAGGCAAAAAGAAGAACTAACGAACAAATAAAAATATTGTAATGATGATTGTATTGAATTGACAAAAAAAAGGCCGCCTTTCTCAGTAAAAAAAACATTTGTTGAAAATATCGCTCGGGTTCGGGAACAGTCGGTCGAGATCGGCACTCCCCCGCCCCCCTGCCGGTTACCGGGCCGGCGGTCAAAGGGACGAAACATGTGGCCAATGATCATCAACCATTCTCGGGCTGTGGCACTGCATTTAAAAAACTGATAATTAAAGATCAAAATATTTTCTTAAAAATCGAAATTACGTCGAAACTAGTCACTTTAAAATTATTTAGAGTTTATTCACTTAACCTTTACACAACAACGGTAATTTTAGTGTAATTTTAAAAAAGTAATTTGTGAAATATCCTACATATTTGGCGAAAAATAACGAGAAAGACTAAAATACGCCAGGCTGCTCCGAGAGCGCCACGGTGTCCTGGTAAAAGACCACCATTCGGAATCGAAACGTTGCATGAAATGGTTTGAGCCGAGTTTGGCGACCAGATATGAATATAATATTAACTTTGTTCCACTATTTTTTATTTAAGACCTGACCGGTTTCACCTTATGACGGGCATCTTCAGACTGGGGATGCCCGTCATAAGGTGAAACCGGTCAGGTCTTAAATAAAAAAAATGGAATAAAGTTAATAATTTGCTATTATTAAAATCATTAAAATGGAGTTCCACCACGAATTAACAGTTTCAAAATTATTGTTTTTATTTGCGTAGGCTCAAGGGGCCTTTACATTAAATTTAAAGGTACATTTTACAGTGGTACAAGTGTACATAATTTGGTCATACGTAAAGTAAGAATGAGTAGTAAACATAAACATTATTTAAATTGTACTTGTCTGATTGCATCATATTGACATTGGTTGCGGATATACGATATTGTGGCCTTCTTGTATCTACATTCCGTGCAGTTAAATAAAAGGGCCACCTCCGCGTATGTATTACCAACTACACGCAATCTAGGCACAAGCGAGTATCTGAAAGACTCAGTTCCATATTATCGTTACAACTAAATAGAATTTTGCATCGAGTAGTTCTCGTTGGTATATGAAAGGCAATAAGGTTCTGTAAATCAGGGCTGTCTATAATACCATTGATAATTTCAAAAATAATTAATATTTTTTTACTAATACGCCTGACTTACGGGTAAATTCATTATTTAATTTATCGATTTCTGCAATGAAAGTGTTTTTTTCTTCTTCTTATAACGGTTTTGGATGAAAACTGTACACAAAAATCACACAACCCAAAGCCAGTGGCTTAAGAGAGAGATATTATGGGAATGGGAAGGTTCAGATGTAAATAGTACATTAATAATTTTAGAATTAGCAGTTTGAGGTACGTTGTCGAGATAATAAGAGATGTAAGTATTAGAAATGTCTGTATATACTCGCACGTAGTCAACATGTCTATTTTTTTCAAAAGATTCAAATATGGAGTTTTCAAGTATTGTTAAGATTGTTGTTGTTTATGGTCAATTATTTTTATTCAAATTGGATGGATTTTATCAATAGTGATTAAAAAAGTTTAGGTAGTGCGGACTAAACAAAGGGGGAAATAATCGAATGTGTCATTTTGTCTCCCTTTTTAAAGATGGATGTAATGAACCTGTTGGTCCAGAGAATATCTAGAGGACAAGAAACGATTGAATGTGATTTTGAGTGGCTTCGATATTAGGTACAGTGGAGCATTTTTTAGTGAATATTGGTGGAATATTGTCTGCGCCTGCGGATTTTTCAGTGTCTAAGGAAAGTAATTTCTTTTGACAAGAGTCATGTGTAATAATGGCCTTGTGATGCGTGGTCTTAATATTTTTTAAGAGTAAAGGAGTATGTTTGATGTAGGTTTAGATTAATCATTTTTAGGTAAAAGGCCCCACTCTGTGCAAAATGGGCGGTCCGTTTGATAGATTCTCCTATCTTAAAAAACGGATTGCAATATTTGGAACACAGACGTCAGGAACGGACGGGAAAATGCTGTCCTTGTTCTGCCGATGTTTCAGGAACAACCTTTGTACACCGTTGACATTCGACACATAGGAACGAGTCGCTTCTACGGCTCGTTGTTGTGTTCAATAGTACTACTATGGAATGATTGTACGGCCGCTGTGTTTCCTTCCTCCTGGGACATGGACCTCTTCAAGACCCAGGTCCACTCCTTCCAATCCTTAAAAACACCCTCCAAATAACATAGGCCCTGAGAGAAATTATTCCCTCAGGGGCCACCTGTGTTAGGTTAATGTAAAAAAGAGGTGGTATAAAAAAAGTTATCTTTAAATAAACATCGATGTAATAATATGGATTATTTATTAACTTTCAAATTAAGTATTTGCTAGTGAGCAATACATTGTAAATAGTTTCTTATATTAGATGTTACATATTAAGCATAGGTTTTAATAATGGTTTTTTAAATTAAATGTGAGTCGTTTCGAGGGTAGAGTTTGCGGAACGAGATTTAAACCGAATTCTTAATGCAGTAGCTGCTGAGCGTGTCAACGTTGCAGAACTTGTAACAGCATTCGTCCACCACTCCATAGGTCTGGCGGCGGAAGCGGCGGGGGTAGTCGTCCCTCTGCAGCAGCGAGTTGCTCTGGCGGGGGAGGAGGGGCCATGCGGGCTCCGGAAATATCATCTGCTCGTAGTCGAAGCCTTCTTCCTGTAGGTCATTGCCGTCCCCGTCCCTCTTGCCGTACTGCACGTTGTAGCCCCCCTGGCAGACCAGCGCCAGGGCGTCCGCCAGGTGGTTGCCGCACAGCCTGCGGCCCCGTTTTCGCTCCGCCATGTCGTGGGCCCCAGCCACAATGGCGGACAGGCACACTAAAGTGGTAAGCCACAGGAAGTTCATCTGCAATTGTAACATGGTTTCAGTATGGTTATCAAATGTGCAATGATCGTAAGATCTTTTCACTCTTATATGAGAGCTCAAGTTTGTCAAACTTCTATATGGTTCTGCCGCTGAGGGCTTCGTTGCAACCTCTCTTTTTTTAAATTTATTAGAAAGGCTGAGAAGTTATAACGGACCTATCAGCGGTATGTTGCCATTTTTAGTAGTACGTGCCTATATTACACAAAAATGAACGACTTTGCTAGTTGTCAGAACAATAAGGTTACACATGAAATTATTATACGGTATTTAATGAAAACCTTACATCAAAAGAAATGTATATATACTTTATACACTGAAATTCAACAGTTTCCTTTAAAACTTGTCTACAAATAAAGCGCTAAGCACGATTCTGGGTTTACTTGGATTATAAAATATGATAAAGATATTTATATTTTTTTAAACAAAAGTTGGACTTCAATTTAATTCGTATTACTTTTAAACGTAACTTATGCAGCTCATATTTGAAAAAGTATCCCACCAGTCGCAGTGGGTAGATAATAGGGAATATCGTCGCCTGAAAGGCAAAAGGGCTGAAGTGCCATTTCGGGAAGTTTATACCAGAGCACTTTAAAGTTTTTTTTGTTTTTTTTACAATAAAATTCATAAGTCTTCAGTACCCAGTTGGATTTCGAAAAAAAAGTTAACTCAAAATGTCCAAAAATTGCGTCGCTTGAGCCAAGCTTTCTCCCAAACGGTAAATATATTTTAGATTGCTGAAGGGCCACAAAAGTCTTCAAAATCAAACGAGAGTCAGAGCATTCAATGCAGAATAAAGAACTGATCAAAACTGGATATTTAACTCATTTTTGACCAAAGTGTCGCTTAAGCCCTTTCATTTCCAGCGACGATATTTTGATATATTAAAAAAAATAAACTTTCTTAAAAGTTAAGTATCTATTGATTGGACCAGCTTACCTTGAATGGAGTATGGTGATTGTATCGGACGTACATGGTCCACGATAAATGTGTAGCATTAAGATTATTGTATATTATTTAGAAATGTTAATCATTGTAATGTATATTTCTCCCGGCTTGATAAAGCCCGAATGACGCAAAGCAAGGTAGGTCGGCCAGAGTAAGGGAACAAAAAACGGGATGACGGCGCGTAGCGCGGCCTGATCCCGGCCGGCCTATCGATCTTTGCGTGAGCGGTTCTGGGAGAAAATTAATCTGCCTAACCCTTTCACGGGGGCCAGGTTAATCACTCGGCCAAATAAAATATACCGGGGTGATAACTCGGCCCCCAGCTACACAATTGTCATGTTATTATGTTTGTAAATGTTAGGATAAAATAGTTATTAAGAGTTTAGCCCCAAAAAACCGGGCATTATTTGTAAATTGTATTTTTGATATGTATTTGTGAACGTAATAAAAATGATAGAGGGGCGAAATAAAGTTGAGGTGAAAGCTGGTGGAAAGGAAAAGGGGATAGATTGCTAAAATCTATCCCACAAAATTACCAGCGACCCGGAAAGAGAGAGAAAGGGGGAAACAAAATTCCCCCATACAAATCTCTCAAATCCGTGGTCGCGCTCTGGAGCGCAATATTAATTGCGCAAAAACCAGAGGAAGGCAGATCACAAGCATCCTCCGCCAGCATCACTTCATCTTGACTTCTCTTCGCCCTGACATCGCCTTCAACTTGACTCCTGACTTCTCATTGACCATCGCCTGCCCCCCTGGACCGCCTGACTACACCTCTCTCTGGACCAGACCCGCAGCGCAGCATCTTCACTTGAAAGCCGAGGCCCTACAAGCTGAACCCGTCGTCTCCCTTACAACGAGACGACCCCTTGGAGCACCTCACAGATTGGGACCGCCCCCTATACAGTTTACTTGTGTGCCCTGTTACGTCGGGTACAGTGAACGAAATCCAATAGAAAAGTGATGCGTTTGTCAGTTCAGCATCCCCTTTTATGGTTGGAACCCAAGATAGAGGAAATACTTGTCATTGAAAATCTCACCTAGCAATTGCGGTCGTGTGGTAGAAAATTTTTGTTTTACTAATCACTTTGCATCTCATTATATTTCTTACCAGCCCAGTAAATCCGCCCACCCACTTATTGTAATAGCATTTTCTATGAAGCTGTTTTCATAAACTGTATAATTTTATCCCCAGACAAATCTGTGTACATCTTTTACGTAGATACCAACACTTTTTGCTTTCCAATACATAATATATTCTGATTTGGTAATAGAAAAACATTTTCTTATTTTTCACGTCTACTATAAAAGAGGAGGCTGACCTACCACAGGCATCACTTCTATTACAGACTTCAGTTGATCACAAATATATATATATATATATATATATATATATATATATATATATATATATATATATATATATATATATATATATATATATATATATATATATATATATATATATATGTTATCGTCATTTGTTTATCAACTGTTGTTAAATATCTGGTACGCAATTTTCTTGCAAACTTGATATATATCCGAGGATGGTTCTAATGTCACCCCCAATAAGAGTTTCGTGCGATATGTTAGATAAAGAATATTGAAATATTATGAATATACTTCTCTCTAAGTGTTACCAAAAACAATTACCAAAGATTATGTCATGAAAACGCTTTAATAAGTAAAATCAAATGGAGTAAATACGCCACCCCTCTACGGATCGTACGTTTGAATTTTACATTCAAATACGAAAAGGTTGAAGAATCAAATAATAATAAGATAAATACTCTCCTTTTTGTTTTAATCTTTACCGATTAATGTTTAGGTTTGTTGCCAAATGAACTTTTAGTAAATTATGCTTACCTCAGATATGATCTGATATTTTTACGGCCAAAATTATTATCGTGGTGATTTTTGGGTTATTATGCCGTGAGGGCTTTCTTCTCCTGTATCCAACGTTTCGCTTAAATTTGAGCTAAGATTAATAGTTCGTGGTATCTGCCATTAGACGACTTTATTAAAACTAAGCGCCGAAAACCACATTAAGGAATTTTGAGTTCAAAACAAGTGCAAACATGCAAAAAAGAATAAGTGTTGGAGTGAAAGAACGAAAAAACGAAAGAAAGGCCTGGAAGAAGAAGAGGGAATCAAAATGACAAATCACTTCCAAGAAAACATTAAATTGTTTTGGAAGGGGGTCAAATGGTTCGAAACGGCCCAGAAAGCGTATGCGTGAAAGTTACAAAATCGAAAGATGGAAAAATGTTGACAAATGAGGAAGAAATAAAATAAAGATCGATGAAATATTTTGAGAGCTTTTGAAAGTATCCTAAGTGACAGTGGTTCCAGTGTTGAATTAGGTATGAATGACGATGAAATGAATGTTGCCAAAAACAACATGGATGAAATAAAAAGATTGATTAATTGCATGAAGAATGGTTAAGCTGTTGGCTTCGACGATCTCGCCGCTAAATACTGTGGAGATATTTATTTCTCACATGGTTGTGCAAACTTTTTAAGCAGTGTTTAGAGGAGGGTTACACGCCATTAGATTGGAGAAGGGCTGTGAACATGCCTCTGAACAAAGGTGAAGGAATGTGGGAACCATAGGGCTATTAGATATATTTTTTTACACACCTTTTTACACTTGCCAATTCAACGATTATCTCATAATATGTGTATGATAATGAACCTCTCTTTCATAATTTTTTTTTCATCTTAACCTTATTTGTGTAATTATATCATATATAGTGCGACACACTACTTCAGTTTGAACTAATATAACTCCTTTGGATATATAATACCTTGCATATATGTGAGATGTATATAAATATTTAATTTCTCTTTTTACACCATGCATGTATCTATTATATTTTTATATCATTCATCTCTTAATGTATTTGGTGAACAACTGTTTTTATGAGATCTTGTTAAATAAATAAATAATTAGCCTACTAAGTTTAGTTGACAAGCTTTATGGTAGAATATTCATTTAAAGGGTAAGAATGAAAACAAAAAATAAAATATGGGACATCCAAGGTGCTTTTATGAGTGGAAGAAGGTGCATTCATCATTTTTGTGTTTACATTGCGCATGCCTACAGAGAAGTTTTTGGCAAAAAACCAGAAACTTTTCTGTGCTTTTGTCGATTTGCAAAAGGTGTATGAACGAGTTGATAGGAACAAAATGTAAAAGGTATTATTTATTTAATTATATACGCCCTTATGGGCTTTTACATAACTTTGTAATACATAATATAAAATACTAGTGACAAAAACATAAGTAAGTTAATAGAAATATTACAATGCAATAAATGAACAGTAATATTTTTGAAAGAGGTATGCTACTAAAGGTTTATTGTAACTAGATTCAGTGCAGTTGAATATATCTACTATTTCAGTGAAGGAATTACCCACTGTATGCAATCTAGGTACAAGTGAGTACCTAAATGACTCAGTCCTGATATTATTGTTACATTTAAAAATAATTTTGGATCCAGTGGTTCTGTTAGTTACATGGAAGGTAATTAAGTTAAGTAAATCAGGGCTGTCTAAAATACCATTAACAATTTTAAAAATAAAAGTTGAATCGGAAACAAGCCTCCTGTCTTAGAGGGATAATAATTTTAATTATTTCATTGAATAATTATAATTTATGGTTTCAATAGGTAGACCGAGTTTGTAGTTAATGTACCTTAGAAATTTATGTTCCAATTTTTAAAAGGAATTAGAGTGGATTTTAAAGTGAGGGGACCAGACAGAAGAATTATATTCGACTTGACTTCGAACTAATGAAGAGTATAGAATTTTTATTGTTGAAATAATTCTAAATTTGCTGGCATTTCAAAAAATAAAGTCTAGTAATTTTAAGCCTTTACTTGTTTTTATATTGATGTGTGAGAGAAAATTTAATTTAGAAACAAGAGAAATACAGAGGTCATTAATTTCGTTGACGGATGTGAGGGAAATATTGTCAATTTTATATTCACAGTCGAAAGGAACTGTCACAACGAAGCCCTCAGCGGCAGAACCATATAGAAGTTTGACAAACTTGAGCTCTCATATAAGAGTGAAAAGATCTTACGATAATTGCACATTTGATAACCATACTGAAACCATGTTACAATTGCAGATGAACTTCCTGTGGCTTACCACTTTAGTGTGCCTGTCCGCCATTGTGGCTGGGGCCTACGAGGTGGCGGGGGAAAATCGCAGGAGTAGGCTGTGCGGCCAACACCTGACTAGGGCCCTGGAGCTAAAATATGAAACAATCTACCGGATCACGAAACTGTAGTTATAACTTCAAAATCGTCAAAAGTGGGCCAAAGTTACCCAAATTGACTATACCTCTGATAAAACTGTGTGTGTTTTTTGGTCAATTCATCTGAACAATTTTGGATGGATTTTATCAATAGTGATTAAAAAAGTTTAAGTAGTGCTGACCAAACAAATGGGGGATAATTGGATGTGTCATTTTGTCTCCGTTTTTAAAGATGGGTGTAATGAGCCTGGATTTCTTGTAGTCTGGAATTGATTGAATTTGATTTTAAGTGGTTTAGATATGAGGTAAAGTGAACCATTTTTTAGTGAATATTGGTGTAATATGGTCTGAATCTGCGGATTTATCAGAGTCTAAAGAAAGTAATTTATTTTCGCAATATTCATGTGTAATATGGCATTTTATGTGTGGTCAAAATAAATTTGTTCAATGCTATAGGTATATTTAGGTAAAAGTCCCCAAAATACCTGATAAAACCCTAGACATCTCATTTGCAATCTTTGAAACACTGACGTCAGGTAAGAATGCTATCCTTGTTTTACCGGTATTTCAGTGGAAGATGCTCTGAGGAACTTGCGTCATTAATCCCTTTGGCACCGTTGACAGTCAGGAAAACCGCCAAACGCGCAACATTTGTACATGGTTGACATTTTACACAAACGGGTCGCTTCTACGACTCATTTTTGTGTTTCACAGCCTGACTATGGAATAATTTGCCGGCCACTTGTTTCCTCCCTCCTAAAACACGGGCCTCTATAAGACCCAGGTTCACACCTTCCTCTCCTTAAAAAGATAGCATAGGCCCTGAGGGAAGTTATTCTGTTAGGCCTACTTGTGTGGGATTAATTTAAAAAGGGTGGATTAAAAAGTTTAAAAAAAATTTAGATTATTTATTGACTTTAGAATTTAATTATTTGCTAGCGAGCAATAAATTGTAAATGGTTTCTTATATTAGATGGGACATATTTAGTAAAGGTTTTAAAAACAATTTTTAAAATTAAATGTGAGTCGTTTCGAGGGTAGAGTTTGAGGAACGAGATTTAAGCCTTCTTCTTAGCGCAGTAGCTCCTGAGCGTGTCATCACTGCAGCTCTTGTAACAGCATTCGTTCACCACTCCACGGGTCTGGCGGTGGAAGCGGCGGGGGTAGTCGTCCCTCTGCAGCAGCGAGTTGGCGCTCTGGCGGGAGAGGAAGGGCCACGGGGGCTCCGGGAATATCATCTGCTCGTAGTCGAAGCCTTCTTCCTGCAGGTCATTGCCGTCCCCGTCCCTCTTGCCGAACTGCACGTTGTAAGCCCCCTGGCAGATTAGCTCCAGGGCCCTAGTCAGGTGTTGGCCGCACAGCCTGCTCCTCCGATTTCCCTCCGCCACCTCGTAGGCCCCAGCCACAATGGCGGACAGGCACACTAAAGTGGTAAGCCACAGGAAGTTCATCTGCAATTGTAACATGGTTTCAGTATGGTTATCACATGTGCAATGATCGTAAGATCTTTTCACTCTTATATGAGAGCTCAGGTTTGTCAAACTTCTATATGATTCTGCCGCTGAGGGCTTCGTTGCAACCCCTCTTTCTTCTAATTTATTAGAAAGGCTGAGAGGTTATAACGGAGCTATCAGCGGTATGTTGCCATTTTTAGTAGTACGTGCCTATATTACATAAAAATGAACGACATTGCCAGTTTTCAGAACAATAAGGTTACACATGAAATTATTATACGGTATTTAATGAAACCCTTATTCAAACGAAATGTATGTATACTTTATACACTGAAATTCAACAGTTTCCTTTAAAATTTGTCTACAAATAAAGCGCTAACAACGATTCTGGGTTCACTTGGATTATAAAATATGATATAGATATTTATGTTTTTAAACAAAAGTTTGACTTCTATTTAATTCGTATTATTTTTAAACGTAACTTTTGCAGCTCATATTATAAAAAAGTATCCCACCAGTCGCAGTGGGTGAATAATAGTTCATATCGTCGCCCGAAAGGCTAAAGGGCTGAAGCGCCATTTCGGGAAGTTTATACCAGGGTACATTAAAGTTTTTTTTTTGTTTTTTTACAATAAAATTAAAAAAGTCTTCAGTACCTGGATGGATTTTGAAAAAATAAATTAACTCAGGTAATTCAATGCTCTCACTTAGTTACCTGATGTGACAAAATGCTAAAAAAGTCGTAAATTTACGTCGCTTGAGTCAAGCCTTCTCCCAAATGGTAAATATATTTTAGATGGCTGAAGGGCCGCAAAAGTCTTCAGAATCAAACGAGAAAAAAAAAACTGATCAAAACTGCATATTTAACTCATTTTTGACCAAAGTGTTGCTTAAGCCCTTTCCTTTCCAGCGACGATATTTTGATATATTTTTAAAACTAAACTTTATTAGAAGGTAGGTATCTATGGATTGGACCAGCTCACCTTGAATGGAGTGTAGTGAACGAAATTCAATAGAGAAATGATGCGTTTGCCAGTTCAGCATCCCCTTTTATGGTTGGAACCCAAGTTTAGAGGAAATGTTTGTTATTGAAAATCTCACCCAGCAGTTGCGGTCGTGTGGAAGAAAATCACTTTGCATCTCATTAGATTTCTTACCAGCCCAGTAAATCCGCCCACCCACTTATTGTAATAACATTTTCTATGACGCTGTTTTCATAAACTGTATAATTTTATCCCCAGACAAATCTGTGTACACCTTCAAATTAGATATCAACACTTATTGTTGTTCAGTGCATCATAGTGTATTCTGATTTAACGATATAAAAACATTTTCTTTTTTTTCTCACGCCGATCGTAAAAGGGGAGGCTGATCACAAGATCACCACTTCTCTTTCAGACTTCGAACACTAAACAATATGCAAGGTGAGTTGATCACTCACTCCCTCACACACTCTGTATTTTTTGTTTGGTTTAATTTTGTACACTGATAACGCTTAGGCTAAGCGAAACCAATTGGTCATTAAAATAAAAATAAAATTTGTGGTCTTATACAAAGTTATTACTTCATTATCATTAAATATGTCTAACCACAAAGTGATTGCTTTCCACGAAAATATAAAATTAAACTTTGACATGAAGCACTCACTTTGTGGAAAGACATAATACAAATATGTTGGAAAGATTCAAAAAAAAACAGGGATTTGTTTTGACACCACTTTATGTTTGGATCACATGGAATATACATAAGCCAACCGGTTTCGGCTCTACCTGAACCTTCTTCAGGGCTGAACAATCACAATACATATTTGTTCAGCCCTGAAAAAATACTGTCGCAGCAGAAATCATGCAATGTTCAGAATACCCTATGGTCGGACAGATGTTTTAGCTCAGCATAATAAAGAGGTGTTACATCATCTATATATATTGAAATATTTTTAAAATTCTATAAAATTAATATATTATCTTCATTTATGTATTCAATATCATCAACTGTTAAATATCCGACACGCAATTTCCTTGCGAACTTGATTCGATATGTATTGCAATACATATACATGTACATGTATATCGCTGGTTGACGTTTTCACGGTTTTAACACTCCCGTTCCGAGGGGGGTTCTAATGTCACCCCGAACGTGAGTTTCGTGCTATATGTTAGATAAAGAATACTGACATATTATGAATACACTTCTCTCTAAGTCTTACCAAAAACAATTTCCTAAGATTATGTCATGAAAACGCTTTAATAAGTAAAATCAAATGGAGTAAGTACGCCACCCCCCTGAAGAATCCACTTGATGTACTGAAAATCATTTAGGTGTACTGGCAGTTGCCATTGTTAGTGAATATTTTGGTAATTCTAATGCATACATAATCTAATGTCTATCCATAATCAGCAGGTCAGTAGAAATAGGGTTAAGGCCCTCTTCACACGGAGATACTAAAACGAAACTGATCACGGACGCAAATTAATGGCCAGTCCACGATGATTTTAAACCTGTCGACTCGTTTTTGACTTGCTTTTGAGTCTTGAGTCGCCCAGTTTTTGGCTCGATTGAATACATCAGCCTTTCTTGTCACATCATTTTATTTTATAATATTATCGTAAATATGTATATAATTTTTTTTTCATCAAGCGACTCTCATTTAAAAAAAAAACTATGATATTATTTCTATGTTTGATTTTGAAACTTCCGTTTAGACCCTAAAAAGTGCGATACAATCTCAATAAATACCCTTGCACAGACACTCTGCCTTTGTATTTTTTTTTTATTCTTACATTTTTTTCCTTATTACCCTGTTTTATATTAGTATTATTATGTATAAAAGCGAAAGTGAATGGAAGAAGAAGTCGAGAACGCCCGAGAAAGACATGGCACGATCAAGTAAATCAAATACTTGAATCGGGTCATGGGAAGAGTCAGAATAACAGAAGAGTACGTATGAGACGATGTATGAATGTAAATGAAGGAAGGATTGTGTGCCAAGACAGAGTAATCTGGCGGTCCGTCCTCTCTGCCTACCCCTGCGGAGAAACGGTGTGATGGTTAGTTAGTTAGTTAGTCAACACTTTGACCGGCGCCGACTGTATTGAAATAAACATCGTCAACTTGGTAACACTATTTGTTTTTCATTATGATATCGACCAACAACTAAGTCAGAAAAACATTTATTCAGGTACAATAATTAAGAATTGGATATTAAAAAATATATTTAAAATGTAATACAATAAATAACCAAATGTAACCGAGGTATATGCATAAGTGTGTCGAGGGTAAGCTGCAATACAAGTGTGAATACACTATGGCGCATTCAAATTAGTTTCCAACTAGGCAGATGGCTGTTTTAAGAAAATAATCATGCAGTTTTTTTAAATTATTTTTATAGTGAATACCGCACATGAGTCCCAACTGCTCCCAACCGTCTAGAGCCAGTGAGGCTATGGCATCCCTAATTGGTGTATGTTGTGAGGCTGAAGGTAGTAGGGAGAGGTAGGAGATGGAGAAGAGGAAGGTTGGGTAGTACCTGGCTATTCAGATCTGGTTATAAACTGCTAGAGCCATTTCAATCAAGCAACTTTTCGTTTCTTAATGGTGGTCTTTCACCAGGGTGATACTTTAAGTATTTACCACTCTGGAACGTGCCGCAAATGTAATATATATTTTTTTATATGAATTGAATGTGTTATGACACCTGTTAATTAAATAAAAGTTATTTGCGCACGCCGGGTTTGAACCCGCGACCTTTGGATTCGTAGTCGAGCGTCTCACTATTCGACCATGGAGGCCTTCAAAAGCTGTGAAAAAAAATAGTTAACTATCGGAATAATACAGGTAATACACTTTTTTCACATTCACTCCTGAGAAAGGGAAGGAGTGAACCTGGGTCTTAAAGAGAGGCCCGTGTTGAAGAAAGGAGGAAACACAGAAGCCGGCAAATCGTTCCGCAGCCGAGCTGTTGAATACAAGAACGAGTCGTAAAAGCTACCCGTTCTCATGTATCGAATTTCAACCCTGTACAAATGTTGGGCGCGCGTTTGGCGAGTTACCCGACTATGCACCGGTGCCAAAGGGATCAATGACGCAAGTTCTTCGGAGCGGTTTCCATTGAAATACCGATAGAATAAGGACAGCATTCCCAATACACTTCAATAGAAAAGGTAAAATAAAAGGAAAATAACAAAATATAAGGGAGGTTAATTTAAATGTAAAGTGTATTTTAAGTGCACTATTATTATGGTAAATAGTACTTGAAAATTAGCATTTTTTTGTTTTTTCTTTGGGTATATAAAAAAAAATTTTTTTTATTCAAATCATTAAAATGTAATGTGTTCGCTATAAACAATTGTAGGACTGTTACGATGTAAAATGAATGTATATTTGTATCGTATCCACTGTCATTAATTATAGGATTTAGTGCCTTGCAGCTTTACCTACTGTCAATGTATCTTATATGGTATCAAGAGAGTTTTACGGTCAGTGTCTGTTGTATCATCTAACATTGTGTAACAAATACCATATTTTTTTAAATATTAATCTACTCGTACTCACTGTCACTTACCTCAAAACAGGTTCTAATGACCTAGTGAAGTAGGTAATGAAAGAAACAAAAAGTTAATAAATAAATAAAAAATATAGATTAATCAAAAAATAATTAGAGATGTAAAGGATACAAAATTAGTAGGTACTCTTTTTAAACTATCGATTGACATCTTTCAACAGTTTTTCTGAATGTGTCCTACCTAAACTTGGCAATTAGTTGTTGGACCGAAAGATTACAGTTCACACAATTTGAGATGTGAAGGGATTTTATTAAATAGTTGATAATGCAAAAACATGTGATTTGAAAGTGGGTCTTATTGAACTAACTCACCTTGAATAGCGTTTGGTGGTCGAAGTCTAAAAGAGAAGTAGGTCAGCCTTCCTTTTTACAGTCGACGTCGTTCTAAAGAAATTATTTTTATATTGTAATCAGAATACATTATGCTTACTGTGGAAAGAAAAAGCGTTGGTATCCACGTGAAAGGTGTAAATAAATATGTTTGGGAAAGGAATTGTTTTATTTTGTTCGAAACGGCGCCATAAATACTATAATTAAAAGCGAGTGGGTGGAATTACTGGGCCGGTAAGAAATCTAATGAGATGTAAAGTGATTAGTGAAGCATAACTAAAAACAATTACTTTCTCTGAACTTGAAATTCTGCCATAAAAGGGGATGCTGATCTGAGAAAGGCATCAGTTTTCCTTTGGATCACCGTCACCACACTCCATTCAAGGTGAGCTGGTTCAATTAATAGGTACTTACCTACGAACAAAGCTTACTAAAAAAATTGAAGAATCATATGTTATAGACATATGCTTTCTTGTCCACCCACAGACTGGTGGGATCTTTTGTTTTATATTGAACTATTGTGGACTTTACCAATATTTATATGAATAAATGCTAGGCAATGAGTGCAGCACAAGTTACGTTTAAAATTAATATGAATTGATCAGAACAAATTGAACGAATCAGTATCTTCTGACAAAACTTACTTCAAACTCTTACTTGACCCGTTAGCTGAGTGGACAAACGTGTCGGACTCCCACCCGGGCGTCGTGGGTTCAATTCTTCTGCCAGCTAAGTCATCTAACATTGCACAAGCAACATCTTCCGCTTATTATGATGGCGGTAGGAGTTTTTTTTTAAATATTGTCACGTTATTCGTAACCCGGGAATGTTTATTGTTCTTTTTAAACATTGATTTAAAAAAGAATTAAAGATTTGAGAATATAATTTTATCAACATCGGTACTATTTTTCATCCACTACTGGCGGGGTGAAATTTTCTCGGTTTTTTGCAAACATTAATTTCCTCTTTTCCAAACGTTATTTCTATGAATAAAGGCTCGGCAGTGATTGCAGTAATATGAGTAATTCCATTTGAAATTTATGTGAATTAAAATTATATCAAACTTCTTGTTAGTTGATACTTATAACTTTAAAAAAAATATTTTTCCAAGTAAACTCAGAATTGTGCCTTATCCTTTGTAGTAACATTTTAAAGGAAACTGTTTTATTTCAATATGAGAAATATATATTTATTTTGCTTTAAATACGAGTTATTATACTGGTTTATAAATTCAATTATCAATACCGAATCCGACGATTCGCCCATTAAGCATTCGACTCCAGAAGAAATTAAGAAAATAATAAAATCACTAAAAATTAAAAAAGCGGCCGGTCCTGACGGCATTTCAAACAAAGTCATCAAAAATCTCTCGAACAAAGGCATCTGCGCCCTCACAGCCATCTGCAACGCATCACTGAGACTTCGCTGCTTTCCGAAAGAGTTCAAACAAGCAAGCGTCATTCTCATTCCGAAACCAGGTAAAGATCCTCTCTTAACAGAAAACCACCGTCCGATCAGTCTTCTTCCCTGTCTAGGAAAAATTCTTGAAAAATTAATCCTAGTACGACTAAAAGCATTCATTCAGGAAAATAAAATCTTGCCGGACTTTCAACATGGCTTCAGAGCTGGCCATTCAACATCACATCAACTCCTCCGAGTGGTCGAACACATCGCGGAAGGTTTCAACATCAAGAAAAAGACAGTCATACTTTCGCTGGACGTTAGCAAAGCTTTCGACAAAGTATGGCACAACGGCCTTCTCTTTAAAATGTACATCTTAGGCTTCCCGATCAAATTCATTCAAATCATTCACAGTTATTTGACAGATCGTACCTTTAGGGTAAAATTAGATGAAATTTTCTCTTCAATACGTCTGATAACAGCCGGGGTCGCTCAAGGCGGTCTACTATCTCCCGACCTTTACAGTGTATTTTCCAGCGATATACCAAAACCGATAGACCACAACGTGTTAATTACCCAGTACGCCGACGACACTAATGTCATATCAAGCTCAACTGTCGCGACCACTGCTACAAGTCGCGTTCAGCGTCAGGCCATTCTCATACAAGAATGGTGCAAAAAGTGGAGAATTTAAATAAATCCCACCAAAAGTGCTGCTACAGTTTTCACAAAAAAAACTGTACAAACAGCCCCGAACATTAAACTGTTTGGGGAAAAAGTTCCATGGGAAAAATCAATCAAATACCTCGGAGTAATTTTAGACTCAAAACTTACGTGGAACGATCACATAAACTCAAAAAGTGAAATCTGCAAACAAAGTGATATCTGCACTCTATCCCATGCTAGGCAGAAAAAGTCGATTATCAACAGACAATAAACTACTACTCTACAAGACAACCATAAGGACAGGTTTTCATACGCCGCACCCATTTGGGGACACGCAGCTAAAAAACACACATAAATAAACTTCAAACCCTGCAAAACAAGGCCATTCGACTCGCGTTGGGTGCGCCCAAGTGGATCAGGGTTTCCACTCTACACAAAGACTCAAACATTCCTCTGATAAAGGATTTATTCGTAACACATTCTGAAAAATTTTATGCCAGCCTTGCCGGTCATGAAAACCCGACCATAAATTCTCTCGCTAAATATAGCGAGAATGAAAACTTTAAGTACAAAAGCCTAAGATAATCCTCCGCAAGGAGTGACACCCTGTCCAAGTGGCAGTTAAATTGTTATATATTTTATTATATGTATGTTTATAAATATTTTATGTCTATGTAGTTTATTTTATCAAAATACTTTATTTATCGAATTATAGTATGTAGTATTAATATTATGTTTATGTATATGTCTTTCGGACACTCCCTTACAATAAAAATAAAAATAAAATCCAAGTAAAGCATCATTTTGATATTCCCTTATGAATATGTTAGAGTCAGTAAACTTTTAGTTTAGGAACTCTGTGTATGAAGAAGATCAATAACAAATATCATATTTTTTTAATATTATTCTACTTGTACTCACTGTCACTTACCTCAGAACAGGTTCTAATGACCTAGTAAAGTAGGTAATCTAAAAAAATAATGTAAGAAACAAAAAGTCATAAAAAAATTAAAAAATAAAGATTATTCAAACAATAATTAGAAATGTAAAGGTAACAAAATTGTTAGGTACTCTTAATAAATTATCGATTGACATCTTTCAACAGTTTTTCTGAATGTATCCTACCTAAATTTGGTAAAATCCAATTAGTTGTTGGACCGAAAGATTACAGTTCACACGATTTGAGATGTGAAGGTATTTCATAATATATAGTTTAGTGCAAAATATTGTAATTTGAAAGTGGGTCTTATTGAATCAACTCACCTTGAATAGCGTTTGGTGGTCGAAGTCTAAAAGAGAAGTTTACAGTTTATAGCATTGCAAATAGAGTGATTAGCTTGGTCTACAAGCTCTAACTCTTTTATCTGGGAGCTCCGAGCGCTAGCCGAATCGCTTTCTTTTGGAGAATCTGTAGTTTATTTATATTTGAGTGGCTCGCGTTACCCCATATTGGGGCTGCGTAAGAGAAATTCGATCTAATGATGGTCTTGTAAATGAGAAGTTTAATTTGTTTATGGCTAGTTTGCTGTTTTTGCGCATCATAAGGTATAGGGCGTTGAGAGTACGTGTTGCTGTTTTTAATTTTTCGTCAATATGGGGGCGCCAGGTGAGTTTTGAGTGTAAAGTGATCCCCAGGTATTTCATTGTTTTGTACTAGGGCACTGATTGTCCGAACAATTGAAAGTTAATAGAAAGAGAAGTGATATCTATGGTAGGTCAGCCTTCCTTTTTATAGTCGACGTCGTACTAAAGAAAAAAAATTGTATTGTAATCAGAATACATTATGCTTACTGTGGAAAGAAAAAGCGCTGGTATCCACGTGAAAGGTGTAAATAAATATGTTTGGGAAAGGAATTGTTTTATTTTGTTCGAAATGGCGCCATAAATACTGTAATTAAAAGCGAGTGGGTGGAATTACTGGGCCGGTAAGAAATCTAATGAGATGTAAAGTGATTAGTGAAGCATAACTAAAAACAATTACTTTCTCTGAACTTGAAATTCTGCCATAAAAGGGGATGCTGATCTGAGAAAGGCATCAGTTTTCCTTTGGATCTCAGTCACCACACTCCATTCAAGGTGAGCTGGTTCTATTAATAGGTACCTACCTACGAACAAAGCTTACTAAAAAAATTGAAGAATCATATGTTATAGACATATGCTTTATCATCCACCCACAGACTGGTGGGATCTTTTGTTTTATATTGAACTATTGTGGACTTTATCAATATTTATATGAATAAATGCTAGGCAATGAGTGCAGCACAAGTTACGTTTAAAATTAATATGAATTGATCAGAACAAATCAAACGAATCAGTATCTTCTGACAAAGCTTATTTCAAACCCTTACTTGACCCGGTAGCTGAGTGGGCAAACGCGTCGGACTCCCACCCGGGCGTCGTCGGTTCAATTCTTCTGCCAGCTAAGTCATCCAACATTGCACAAGCAACATCTTCCGCTTATTATGATGGCAGTAGGAGTTTTTTTTAAATATTGTCACGTTATTCGTAACCCGGGAATGTTTATTGTTCTTTTTAAACATTAATTTTTAAAAAGAATTAAAGATTTGAGAATATAATTTTATCAACATCGGTACTATTTTTCATCCACTACTGGCGGGGTGAAATTTTCTCGGTTTTTTGCAAACGTTAATTTCCTCTTTTGCAAACGTTATTTCTATGAATAAAGGCTCGGCAGTGAGTGCAGTAATATGAGTAATTCCATTTGAAATTTATGTGAATTAAAATTATATCAAACTTCTTGTTAGTTGATACTTATAACTTAAAAAAATATATCTTTCCAAGTAAACTCAAAATTGTGCCTTATCCTTTGTAGTCACATTTTAAAGGAAACTGTTTTATTTCAATGAAATTTTTTATCGAGTTATTATACTGGTTTAACATCACATTAAAATCAATTCGCCTATTCCTTCGCGAGGCCTCACAACCTTCTGACTTGGCCTACCCAATTGAGGTATGCTGTGAGGCTAAAGGTAGATGAGAGGAGAAGGAGATGAGGGAGAGGCAGGTAAAGAAGGACCTGGCTATTCAGAACTGGTCACCAAACACGGTAAAAAGCCATTTCAAGCAATGGTGATCTTTCACCAGGGCGATTGAGTATCTACCACTCTGGAACGTGCCGCGAATACACTTTTTACATTTGACGGCCTCCAAGGTCGAGTGGTAGACGTTCGACTACGAATCCAAAGGTCGCGGGTTCAAACCCGGCGTGCGCCAAAAAAAACATTTAAACAATATTTGTCATGACACATTTTAATTCATATAAAAATAATAAAAAGGTATATTTGCGGCACGTTCCAGGGTGGTAGATACTCTAAGTATCGCCCTGGTGAAAGACCACCATTCAGAATCGAAACGTTGCTTAAAATGGCTTTAGCCGTGTTTGGTGACCAGATCTGAATTGCCGGTTACTTTTCAACCTTCCACTTCCCAATCTCTTTCCCCTCTCCACTACCTTCAGCCTCACAACATACCCATTTTTGGGGATGCCATAGTCTCACTGGCTTTAGACGGTTGGGAGCAGTTGAGACTCTTGTGCGGTATTCATATAAAAAAATATTATTACTGAATGTTTTATGACACTTATTATTAAAATAAAATTATTGGCGCACGCCGGGTTTGAACCCGCGACCTTTGGATTCGTAGTCGAGCGTCTTACCACTCGACTATGGAGGCCGTCTTAGTGTTTCTAAAATGAACGTCTTAAAGTTACGCTATGTTTTATTTCAGATGAACTTCCTGTGGCTCGCAACCTTCGTGTGCGTATCTTTCTGTGCAGTGCAGTCCCAAGACATGGTGGAGATGAAACGGGGGCGCAAGCTGTGCGGCGACCACCTGACGGGCGCCCTGGCGCTGGTCTGCGAGGGGTCCTACAACGTGCAGTTCACCAAGAGAGACGACAGCGAGCTCCAGGAAGATGACGAGCAGCTTCCATCTTTCCCCCTCGCTTGGCCCTTCCTCTCCCGCCAGAGCGCCAACTCGCTGATGCGGGGGGACGACTACCCCCGCCGCTTCCGGCGCCAGACCCGCGGAGTGGTGGACGAGTGTTGTTACAAGAGCTGCGACTTCTACACGCTCAGGAGTTACTGCGCTCCCAAGAAATCCAAAGTCTGATTCCACAACTCTACCCCCAAATTGATCTAATTTCATTTTTGAAAAACATGTCTTATACCTAGATGAAATATTACGTCATAGTTTATTATCGCATAAAATGAACTTCCTTAAACGTTTGTTATAGAATAAAACTGTATTTTATGACCTATTTAACCACTTTAAAATAAAACAATTATCTCGTGTTACACCACTTTAATTTGAATATAAAAATTATTGTTATTTTTTTTAACGAAAGACAAACATTCCCGGGTTGTGAATAACCTGACAATATTTAAAAAAACTCATACTGTCATCATAATGCGTGCTTTATTGATCTCAGTAAGGCGTTCGACGGAGTATGGCACCCCTTATTATGATTTTAAGGTTTTAAAATTTTATTTAAAAAATAATTATTATTATTTTAAATTTAAAATAAAAAACAATTTTTATTTAAAAGTTCTGCTAGGTAATTATTTTTACGCGTGACAGCTGTTTCGCCTTCTGAGGGCATTATCAAACTGCCTGTCCTTATTATGGACTAAACTAATGGAGAGGGGTATACCATCGAAGGTCGTTCACATTCTTGACACTTGGCACCGCAACAAAAAAACCTGGTTAAGTGGAAAGATGGATTATCTGAACCTTTTTTTTCTGAAAAGCGAAGTTTGGCAGGAAGGATACATGTCCCCATTATTGTTTAACATATATATGGAAGAACTTACTCATAGTTTAAATAACGCTAGGGTGGGCTGCCATATCGGAGGACAGTGTTTTAATAATATGACGATTTGGTATTTACAGGCATATTTTCAAAAATAAACTACATTATACGTTTGTTATAGAATAAGATTGTTTTTTAAAACCTATTTAACCACTCAAATAAAACAATTATTTCGTATTACACCACTTTCATTTATATATACGAGTATAGTAAATATTTTTGTTTTTTTTTTTAAGAAAGACAAACATTCCTGGGTTACGAATAACCTTGAACAATACTTGACAATATTTGAAAAACTGCCACTGCCGTAATAATTCGTGCTTTCTTGACCTCAGTAAGGCGTTCGACAGAGTCTAGCACCCCTTATTATTTATTTATTTATTTATTTATTTATTTATAAATTAACGGACTAAAGTCCAATTACAAAAATACATATAAAACACGAAATATAAAAAAAGAGTAACAGAAGAAATAGCATATAAATTGAGATAAATGAAGCGATGACAAAATAAGGCAAAATAAACACAACAAGAACATTAAAGCCATGGTCTTAGTCAAAGTTTTGGTAGAGTCAAAGAATGACGAAAATCATTTAGACTGCTACCAAAAATTTCAAGACCATGGCTTGTAGAGTTAAATAAGTCTTGACATTCTGGACATTGGAGAATTATACCCGTAATTTAGTATTGTGATGATTGAGGAACAGCAATTCATTGCAAAATGAGTCTACGGCAAGGAATGTTGAACTGGGTAAGCATTTTAAAAACATTGAAGGTGAGTCAAATAAAACAATTCGTATTAATTTTGTAATTTAAAAAATTAAATATAGTAAATATTTTCCTTTTTTCTAATGAAGACACACCAATAATTGTTCAATTTCATCATATGAACAATATTTCTTTCTCGCCCCAATCTCCATGCAATACCGCGTAAGAAGCGATGTTGTACGGATTCAATATGATGAATATGAACGGTATAGAAAGGGGACCAAATTACACTAGCATATTCTAAATATGGACTAAAATAATAGAAAGGGGTATACCATCGAAGCTACCCGCGATGTGGTGGATGAATGTTGTCATAGGAGTTGCGACTGACAAAGTCTGATTCAAAAACTTTACCATCAAATCGAAGCCTTAAATGAATCTCATTTTCATAGAACTGTGTCTAAAACCTTGATTAAATATTTATTTATATTGAGGGTTACAATTGACAATGAAAAAATAAGAATTATATGCACAAACAAAATAAGAAATAGTTGTAGAGTAGTAAAAAATAGTGTTTAAATACACAAAAACATTATTGATTAGAGATGTATGATGTTATAGCTTTCTTGTATCTACATTCCGTGCAGTTAAATACATCAGCCACCTCTGCGTATGTATTACCAACTACATGCAATCTAGGTACAAGCGAGTATCTGAAAGACTCAGTTCTGATGTTATTGTTACAACTAAATAAAATTTTGGATCGAGTTGTTATCGTTGGTATGTGAAAGGAAATAAGATATAAAATAATATGTTATGGAAAAAACAACTTAAAATTTATTATCTACCTAGTTGATAATAATACATAAAATAAAATAAAAGTTGTAATACATATATACATAATAATAAAGAAAAAACATAAATTCATTAGAAAAAAATAATTTTGAAAATTGTTAATGTAGGATATTAGGTCTCGTGTCTACAGAAGGCCATCAAGAGGGAGTCCATTCTGGCAGCGTTAAGATTGATGGGGTCAATATCTTACTCCAATGAGCTTCTATGCTATATTCGGGATCTGACATGATTCTAGAAAGAGGTAATTTCTAGAGTTGTTGATTCTTCGCCTTATTCCTGTTACCCTGGTTCTCATATGGGCTGCAAATCCGGGAACTCGTCCCTTGGTGAACATACCGGAAGCACTACAGTGCCTGGGAAGACTGAACATCATGCGGTAGGCGTTGTTGTACTGGACCCGAAACCTTTCCATGCTACTCTTCTTGAAATTGGTCCAGAGCTCGCACGTGCATAGGGTAGTACAGAACGCCAGGAAGAGTTTAATTTTTACTGGTGGACTACAGAGCCGAAATCTTCTGCTGGGCATGTTTGATTTCACACTAAGTGCTCGCATTTGCCTGTCGATGTCGCCGTCATCCATTAGCTTGATGGTGATGATGTTCCCTAGATATTTGGTTTCTTCTACCACCCTTAGAACCTCACCGTTCAAGATAGCTGAAGGAATGTTTTTCGGACCCTGCCCGTGTTTGATGACCATCAGCGCTGATTTTAACGGATTGTAAATCATGTTGGTTTCACGTTCAAACTCTTTTCAGATATTCAAGCAGATACGTAGCCCTCTCATAGACGATGTCATAAAAACCATATCGTCCGCAAAGCTCACATTATTAAAACACTGTCCTCCGATATGGCAGCCCACCCTGGCGTTATTTTATCTATGAGTAAGTTCTTCCATATTTATTTTAAACAATAATGGGGACATGTATCCTTCCTGTCTAACCCAGCTTTTCAGAAAAAAAGGTTCAGATAATCCATTTTACCAGAGCATTTAGTCTCACCTACCACAGGTACACTATGCTCGATCATAATCTCAAACGCGTTTCCACTATAAAGGATCTTGGGATTGTGTACGAAAGTAAGCTTGCATTTCGTGTTCATATCGAAGGGGTGTGCCAGTCGGCATTGAAAATGTTAGGGTTTGTTCTCAGAACCGTCAGAGTTTTTAGGGATACCCGAACTCTGAGAACACTCTATTTCTCTTTGGTCCGCAGTAGGCTGGAGAGTGGTTCAATTATTTGGAATCCTCATGAGGTAGGGTACTCCCTCATCTTGGAGAGGGTCCAGAAAAAGTTCCTGAGATTTTTATACATGAGGGATTACGGCCACTACCCGTGGCTCTACCCAACGAACTTTCTCCTGGGCACGCTCGGACTTCACTCCTTACAGCTCAGGAGAGAGGGGTATGCCGCCACTCACTTCTTCAGACTGCTGCGGGGCTATATTGTAAACCCTGCTATTTTGGAGCGCGTAAGTCTCTATGTTCCTGATGACTATCTAAGACAGCGTCTTCATAGATTATTCTATCTTCCTCCCTGTAGGACCAACCTGCCAATGGTTCTGCCGGTGGGGAGAAGTATTTTGCTCCTGAACAAAATCTCTTCCGATATTGACTTATTTCATGTCAGTGAGGAGAGATTCAGAAGTGAAATCCTATTGATTCTTGAAAAATTTTCTCCTCATTGACCTGATCATCACCACTGCCTGAAATTTTATTTTTTTGAAATTTTATTTTTTGTTACTATAATTTGTATTTATTTTGTTAAAAAAATTAACTTATTTCTTATATGCATTAAATTCAAAAAATTTGTCATGTATAAGAAATTTAATAAAAATATTATTATTATCTTTCCACTTTACCAGGTTTTGAACGACCTTCGGTGGTATACCCCTTTCCATTAGTTTAGTCCATAATAAGGGGTGCTAGACTCTATCGAACGCCTTACAGAGGTCAATAAAGTACGCATTATGATGACAGTAGGAGTTTTTCAAATATTGTCAGGTTATTCGCAACCCGGGAATGTTGGTCTTTCTTTAAAAAAAAACTAATACAAATATACATACAAATTAAAGTGGTGTAGTGCGAGATAATTTTTTCATATTTTCAAGTGGTTAAATAGCTTATAAAATACAGTATTATTCAATAACAAACGTTTAAGGTAGTTTATTTTATTCGATAGTGTACTATAACAAAATATTTAATCAAGGTTTTAGACGCGTTTTATTTATTAAATTAGATCATTTTGAGGGTAGAGTTGTGGAATCAGACTTTGGATTTCTTGGGAGCGCAGTAACTCCTGAGCGTGTAGAAGTCGCAGCTCTTGTAACAACACTCGTCCACCACTCCGCGGGTCTGGCGCCGGAAGCGGCGGGGGTAGTCGTCCCCCTGCAGCAGCGAGATGGCGCTCTGGCGGGAGAGGAAGGGCCAAGCGAGGGGGAAAGACGAAAGCTGCTCGTCGTCTTCCTGGAGCTCGCTGCCGTCTCTCTTGCCGAACTGCAGGTTGTAGGCCCCCTCGCAGACCAGCGCCAGGGCATCCGCCAGGTGGTTACCGCACAGCCTGCGCCCCCGTTTCATCTCCACCATGTCTTGGGACTGCACCAAAACGGCGGACAGGCACACCAAGGTCGTAAGCCACAGGAAGTTCATCTGAAATGAAAAAATAATGTAACTTTTAGATATTAAAATTAGACACACTGCGAGTTAAAATGTCCTTCTGTCCTGTACCCCATTCCCAGGAGAATACCGATAGTTGACGGCCTCCGTGGTCGAGTGGTAAGACGCTCGACTACAAATCCAGAGGTCACGGGTTCAAGCCCGACGTGCGCAAATAAATGTTATTTAATTAATATGTATCATAACACATTTAATTTGTATTAAATAATATATCGTTTATTTGCAGCACGTTCCAGAGCGGTAAATACAGGCACTTTTGCCACGGCAACAGTTTCGTCACCATCTCCAAATCTATGGGAGTGTATGGAGGCCCGCGCACGCAGCGACCACAGTGATTCGTCTCATACAAGCTAGACGATATAAAGCCACTTTTGAATTGTTAAGCTATGACGTTATGGGGATGTTACCAGGTAGCCAGTTTGACAAGAACATGCTTAATTAGGGTGATTAATGCACGGGCTGATTAATGCCAGAGTCCTAAAGTCGGATAATTTGTTCGTGAAATGTTCAGTTGCATTTATTCGCTTCTTACCGCGTGACGTATAAGGTTGTTTATTGAGTTTAAAGTGTTTTGTTTTAGTTCTGAATAAAATGGAGGTTACTTTGGAAGGTAAGTACTGTAGTTTTTCTGTAATTTCTTAGTATAACTCATTTTTAGATTTTAAAAAAAAATAATATTTAACTTGTGTTTTTTTTGTGATCTACTAAATATTTAATTTCTAACTTATCGAGAATTTATTTCGAAGGTCATATCAAAGTGCCTCGATGATTTTTTTTTCGTAGATAGAACAACTAATTTTAAATTCAAATCAGTTTAGTTATGTTCCTTCACGAATCTTCATCACTCTCATTTTGGCATTTTACAGGCACCACATACGAGATTTCTAGGCAGGAATTGTTCGTGACATGGGGGAATTTACCGAAGAAAGAAAGGCTCCAGGGAATGTATGAAAATATTTGAAGTAGATTTAAACTAGAAAAGCTCAGTGCAAGTGGTTAAAAACAGTTTAAAGGCCGAAAAAAATTTATATCTTCGAATATAAGCAAAAAGTGAACAGCATCCGCTGGAGATCTCGATAGATTTGTTCCTAATTTTTTTGAGTGGCTTCAAGGCAGTGAAATTGTTTTAAATATTGAAGACTTACATGGAAGTTTTCCAGTAAGCAAAAATTAGCCATCAACATCCACTGGAAGGCCCACAGAGGATTTTGTGGCATGCGGTGATCAGTGTAAAAGGATGAAAGTGCGTGATTTAGCGAGTACGGGACATCTGACGAACTGTCGCGTGCCGCGTAGGTGTCTGCTCGAGCATCTGGAAAGCGTACCATTGCCAATATCCTGAAGGAAATTTCGGAAGCTTCTTCTGATAAAATTTCAAAAATGTGTAGAAAACGTCGACAGTCAAATGAACAGCGGGCATTCACAATCGAGGAAGCGCTAAGCGTATACGTACATTGGAAACTAACTTCGAACTCGTACAACGTTATGCGTAGAAATGCTATTAAATCCGGCCATTACCTATATCCTTCATTTTAGAGTTTAAGGAAAGCAAAAGAAGCGTATTTTCTGAGCAAGGAGTTTATTACAATCAAGGAAACGTGTGCAGAAATTCAGCTACAGACAATATTGAATCACACTGTGGAACGATTACTCAATGCTCAGTCAGAAGTTTTAAAAGAAAGAGTTCCTTCAGGTTCTGTTCTCAGATGGTAATTAAAGTTAAATAATAAATGTTTTATGGATTTTTGATTACTTTAAGTTTTTGTAAATCTTTCGATACTAGGTATTTAGTTTTCTAATTGCACTTCTACGAACTGTGTTTTTATTATCTCGTTTGGCAATATTTTTTTTGTCTATTTTAGAACTACTTACTATTATTATCTTGCAAATTTATTCGATCTTTGTATTGTATTTTCTGACTGAACTTTTAACATTTCGTTATTCTCAAAATACAATTTTTTACTGTTTTCATGTAAGTGTTTTATTTAAGACAAAAATAAATCTTGTAAAAAAAGACGTTTTTTTTTATAAGATTTTTTTTTCCATTTTTAACAAACAAAAAACATCATATTAGAGTTAAATACACCTTATACAAGGGTAACAAATAATTTTTTTATGTATGAGAGTTTTTATCGTCTAGCTTGTATGAAACGAAACACTGTGCGACGTGACATTAGGGTGATTTTTTAGTTCCACTAGCCGGCGACTTTTGAGTGACGTAAAACTGTCACCGTGTCAGTAGAGAGTACTGTTGTTCAGGCGCTCGCGCACGGGTGACAAATTGTCATTCGGCGCCTCATCCGCCTGTTCGAAATCTATTGCCGGAATGAAGGGTGACGGGCGACAGTCACTCACCGTGTGCGTGCTCGATCGAAAGACCACCATTCAGAATTGAAACGTTGTTTGAAATGGCTTTATCCGTGGTTGGTGACCAGATCTCAATATTCAGGTACACAATCTTCAACTTCCCCATCTCCTCTCTCTCTCCACTACCTTCAGCCTCACAACTCACTCCAATTGGGGATGCCATAGTCTCACTGGCTCTAGACGGTTGGGAGCAATTAAGGCTCTTGTGCGGTATTAACTATTTATATATTTTTTTAAAGCAAGTGCATTAAGCTAACGTTTTGAAAGGGGATTATTGGATCAACTCACCTTGAATAGTGTTGGGTTATCAAAGTTTAAAACAGAAGTGATATCTGCGGTAGGTCAGCTTCCCCTTTTATACTCGACGTTACCCTTGAAAAAATGAGTACCTACCTCTAAGTATTAAGATCATTTTGCGTTGTAAAATCAGAATACATTACACTAGCTACAAAGTATAAATAGAAAAGTTTGTGGAATAAAATTAGGAAGATTATTTTCCAATGGGTAACTTAATAACTCGACTGGAAATAAATTTAAATCTTGACCTAATGAATAAATAATGATCCTATCTAAAGAAATACTTACTAGACGACCTTAAAAAAAAAAGAAGGTTTTTATTATATGATAAATACAGTGTCAATTGATTCGAGGAAGGATTGGTATAAATTTATAGGTTCAGATGTGGAGAAAAAATTAAACTTAGGTATTAGACTCTTTAAATATTCATGAATGGGTGCGATAATTCTGTGAAACACAAACGTTCATACAAATGTTTGTAGGTTAAGATGTGAAGAAAAACCGTAACTAAGTAACTAGATTTGCGTAATTACTAATACAGTAAAAATAATAACACTGAATTTATAAATCGCAGTTTTGTGATAGTTCACCTCAAGTTCGCTTTACACTAACTACCTAACCTAACCTAATGTTAATATATCGACTAGAAAATAATATAAAACAGATATGTATTCAAATCAAAACTTTCTAAAATCACTATCACTATCATGAATCATGAATGTTAAGATATGGTATACAAGTGCGTGTGTACATCAATAGATTAAAAAAACAATTTATTTGAAGCTAAGGTCTAAATAATCCAGATGAAAGGCATGTATAAATATACATTTGTTAAACTAGAGGAAATGAAATAAGTTTGAGAATAGTTAACGTGTTGGTACTTAAAAAAATCAATATCTGAGTATTCTAACTTTTTTTGGTTCAGATGTTATGGGAAACCGTCACTAGATTTGTATACTTACTAAATAGTCTGGATACCTTTTCATTTTTACAGAGGTTTAACTTATGAATGTCGCATTCTCGAAATATTCAAGAATAGGTATGTGCCACCATTTGTATAGAATTTCCTGGTCATACCATATTTATATTCCGTAGGAGATGTTTCCGAACCAGGCCCGGCCCGGAGCTAAATGGCGCCTGGCGCAGATTAAATTTCTGGCGCCTTTTGTCAATTTATATAAAATAAAATATAGAATATTTACGGCACGTTCCAGAGTGAAAGATACTCTAAGTATCGCCCTGGTGAAAGACCACCATTCAAAATTGAAACGTTGCTTGAAACGGCTTTAGCCGTGTTTGGTGACCAGATCTGTTTCTTCCCAACCTTCCCTTTATCTCTCTCCCCTCCCAACTACTTTCAGCCTCACAGCATACTTATCAATATTTTTTTGCATCAGCGAAACTGTCTTTAAACAGCAAGTTTTATTGCTGCTTGCTTAACTTGTATTTACTTTTTATCTATTCTGTTTAGTTATAAAATCTTGTCTTATATTGTTTATTATATGCAGTGTACTCTGTTTTTTGTTTACTCCATAAATATTTTTCTACATATCTTTAATAACGCCTTAAAATTTTATTTTGTAATGTTATTAAAATGAATAAAGAAATTGAATTGAATCAGCACACTGTCTCACTGGCTCTAGATGGTTGGGAGCAGTTGACACTCTTGTGCGGTATTCACGTAAAAAAATAAGTAGAAAAAAGTACAAAATTTCAACACTGTTAACCACTCGTTTTTGGCTGGATCTTTTTTGATAGTTGATACCGCACAAGACTCCCAACTGCTTCCAATCGTCTAGAGCCAGTGAGACTACGACATCCCCAATTGGGATATGTTGTGAGGCTGGCGGTAGTGGGGAGGGGAAGGAGATGAAGGCCCTCTAAAAATAACTAAATATAATCACAGATCCAACAAAACACTTTTGAAGTGTAATTTTTTTGTTATGTTTACTGTACAGAGTGATATCATGATTTGTGTATTGTTAAAAAAAATCAGCGAATGCTCCAATCGCGCCTGCACGGGACCGGCCCTGTTCCGAGCCAAGCCACGAACGCCTGTCTAGTGCCTACGTCCACCCTCGTCCACCAGCGACAAGTGATATATTAGCCACCGACATGTTCCAACACTTTCACACTGGCCGGACCCCTGCGGCTTTTCACTTAGAAGACTGCAGACTGCAGTCACACCAACATCTTTAAAAATAAAGCTCGACCGAGTGACAGTTGCTACGTAAGAAAAGTCAAACGCAGCCCCGTAAAGTTATGCAACCACCCCTTGTGCTTTACTCTTGGAGTAAGAATATGTAGAGAGGTACCTTTTCGAAACAGTGTAGTCAGGTCGGTTGTCTTTATACTGACTCGATAGAAAGAGACAAAGATTTGTTAAAGGAAGTTGGATAACCTATTAGTTACCGCCCACATAGAATTCGGACATTTTTAATAAACATATTTGAACACATCAAACAAAACAGTATCAATGCATAAAATGATTTATAAAGTCAAAATATCACACAAACACTAATAACAGAAGGTTTGTCTAAATAATGATGGAAACTTTTTGTTGATTTTATGTCTTCATATCATTAAAAATATGAAAGTTCTATTGTTCGGTCAAAAATATTTAAAACTGTTGAAATACCTCGGAAAGGTGATGTTTAATAATCCTTGTTTGATCTTATTTCAATATTCACGCACATCACAAATCACCATCTTACATACTTAGAAGTGCTGCAATATTATGTGAAGACTTTTCTTGTCTCTTTCTCTCTCATGGTATACCACGTAAAAACCCGGAGAAAGTGATATTTGTATAGGTTGGGTAAAAATATTTAGCTCTCTCTCCATATATATTCTTACTCCGAGGTTTTACTTGCCTGGTGTTAAATCACCACTTCATCTATGTTTAACCTCCCTTGAATCAATCGACACTGCAGAGTCTAGGTTTTTATTTAAGTTTATCCCAATCGTAATTCTTTCATTTTATTCTATTTAGATCAGTTTATTCCACATTTGACGGCCTCCATGGTCGAGTAGTAAAACGCTCGACTACGAATTCAAAGGTCGCGGGTACAAACCCGGTGTGCGCCAATAACTTGTGTTGATTAATATGTGTCATAACACATTTAATTCATATAAAAATAATTAAAAGTATATTTGCGGCACGTTCCAGAGTGGTAGATACTCTAGCGGTAGATCTCGGTCATAAGTATCATAGTATATAATTATATTCAACTGCACTGAATCTAGTTACAAGAAGGCTATAATAATAGCATACCTCTTTCAAAAATACTAGTGTTAACTTGCATTATATTATTAATTTCTATCGACTTAATCATGTTTTTGGGTGCTAATCAGTGTTATTTTTTATGTCACTATTATTTTATGTTTTATATCATATGTTATGTAAAAGCCCATGAGGGCGTATATAATAAAATAAATAAATAACACATCTAATTTATGTAAAATAAAATATGGTATATTTGCGTTAAGTTCCATAGAGGTTGATACTCTTAGTTTCGCCCTGGTGAAAGACCACCATTCAGAATCGAAACGTTGCTTGAAATGGCTTTAGTCATGTTTGGTGACCAGATCTGAATAGCCAGGTACTTACCAACCTTCCTCTTCCCAACCTCCTTCCCCTCCCCACTATCTTCAGCCTCACAACATACCCCATTTGGGGATGCCATAGTCTCACTAGCTCCAGGCGGTTTGGAGCAGTTGAGACTCTGTCGCGGTATTCATATTTAAAAAAATGTAAATATTAGCTCAAATGGGCACTCTGCAATACCTGTTAATAATTAAGCACCGTTCAATCTATGTGAGGAACTAGATAGAAAATAAATTTAACTCACCGATACTTTTACAGCGTCCTTGAGGTGAAAATTCACAGAAATGGCGTTAAGAAAATGATAATTATAAATTGGTGGGTGGATTTACTGGACTGGTAAGAATTCTAGCGAGATGCAAAGTGATTAGTAAAACGAAAAATCACTGCCCACGCCACACGACCACTAGGTGAAATTTTCATCGGCAAGATATGATAACAGATGTTCGGAACTATCTTCTACAATAAAAAGGAATACTGAACTGGCAAAAGCATCACTTCTTCTTTGGATTCCGATCAACACACTCCTTCCAAAGTGAGTTGCTACAACCTTTATTTACCTTAAAAAAACATTCGTTCTTAATATTATTAACGATAATATTGATTAATATATTTTATAATGTCATCCAATATCATCATCCAATATTATCATTTAATACCATATTTGACCGGTTAGTAGTTGAGTGGACAAACGGGTCGGATTCCCATCCGGGCGTTGTGGGTTCAATTCCTCTGCTAGCTAAGTCCTCCATCGTTGTACAAGCAACATCTTCCGCTTATAATGATGCCAGTAGGAGTAGTTTTTTTTTAAATGTTGTCAGGTTATTCGTAACCCGAGAATGTTTGTCGAAAAAATTACATTTCACCTTTGCCCAAATAAGCAAAGGAGTCGCTGATGAACGTCTGTCTGGCACGTCTTGAAGTTTGATAACCCGAAGCCCAATTAGTTGGTTTGAATATCTTTCGATAGTGAAAAAACCTTCAGACTAACCCAACTGATCGCCTATTTGAAGAATTTCAAGTACCTACATTTAAAAACCTATACATAAAAAAATTCAATAGTTCAAATCATTAAAGAAAAAGACAAATACCATTTTTAACTGAAAACCGAACTCGACTTAAAATATATTTTTCCATGCCCAAAACTAAATAGTTCATTTGCTCAACTTCATTATACTTACCAAGGACGATCTTTTTTCAATCGACTACCAGAAGAAATCAGAAGCATTAATGATAAAAGCCAACTATTTAACTCTATTAAGAAATATTTTAAAAACATTCTCCACAAAAAAGTCTCAAATTGAATTGAATGAATGAATCTTTATATCCCATTTACTAACAATATGTACCATAGCGCATTTGTGATCAATAATAATTATCGTACACTCCTCTTCCATACACAAGCTTTTGCTTCTAATGGAAGAGTACTATATTATATTTGAAAAAAAAATATGTATCATTATCTGATCGTAATTAACATGTGAAATAAATAATAAAAAAAAAAAAATAAAAATTGAGCTTTGGTTCGTCATTTGATCACCTAAAGTAAGAACTGACATCATGTAATCATTCCAGATGAACTTCCTGTGGCTTACGACTTTGGTGTGCCTGTCCGCCGTTTTGGTGCAGCCCCAAGACATGGTGGAGGTGAAACGGGGGCGCAGACTGTGCGGCAACCACCTGGCGGACGCCCTGGCGCTGGTCTGCGAGGGGGCCTACAACCTGCAGTTCGGCAAGAGAGACGGCAGCGAACTCCAGGAAGACGACGAGCAGCTTCCGTCTTTCCCCCTCGCTTGGCCCTTCCTCTCCCGCCAGAGCGCCATCTCGCTGCTGCGGGGGGACGACTACCCCCGCCGCTTCCGGCGCCAGACCCGCGGAGTGGTGGACGAGTGTTGTTACAAGAGCTGCGACTTCTACACGCTCAGGAGTTACTGCGCTCCCAAAAAATCCAAAGTTTAATTCTACAACCACAAGGGTAGAGACCCTCAAATCGATCTTTTTTTTTTAAACATGTCTAGCACCCCTTATTATGGACTAAACTAATGGAGAGGGGTATACACATTCTCAACACTTGGCACCGGCAACAAAAAAATCTGGTAAAGTAGAAAAATGAATTATCTGAACCTTTTGTCTGGCAAGCGGGGTTAGGCAGGGAGGATGCAAGGTAACTTCAATCGCCAAACACTATTCAAGGTGAGTTGATCCATTAATAATCCTGAATATCGCAATATTTGCTAAAAGTCAACTTAATCTTCTTTGTTTTTCTCAGTTATTGTATTTCAAGATCATATTGAACATCAATAGCCTCCATCAATCCCCGAGGCTTTTCATTTAGCGATGGTTAATGTTTTCGCTGCTTTAACCTCTAGTGAACTTTTTTAATGCGATTATTCGTATGATGGAATTGAACAATTATTGATAGTATCTTCATTAGAAAAGCGCAGGAAAGATTTTGATTTAATTTTCATTAACAAAATTATTAATTGTTGTATTGACTCACCTTCTCTGTTGCAACTTATCCAGTTCAAGATTCCTTGCCGTAGACTCAGAAACAATGAATTGTTGTTCCTCAATCATCACAATATTAATTATGGGTATAATTCTCCAATGTCCAGAATGTCAAGAGTTGTTAACTCAAGCTATGGTCTTGAATTTTTTGGTAGCAGTCTTAATAATTGTTGTCATTCTTTACGACTCTACCAAAACTTTGACTAGACCATGGCTTGAATGTTCTCTCTTATGTTAATTTTGTCCTATTTTTGTCATCGCTTCATTTATTATTATGTGCGAGTATGTGCTTTTCCTTCTCTGTTGTTCTTTTTTTCATTTCGTGTTTTATGTATTTTTTGTAATTGGACTTTAGTTCGTTAATTTATAAATAAATAAATAAATATAATCTTGAAATACAATAACTGACTTCAAAGTAAAAGTTATTTCTGCGGTAGATCAGGCTCTCTTTTATGGTCGGCCTCAGACATTAGAGAAATTGTAAAAAATACTTTTCTAATATAAATCTAACCTCACTGTTGCGTGGGTAATAATATTCATGACAAATATAGTTAAACTACCTTTCATTTCATTAGCTTTGCTACTACCCAACACTTTATTTGAAAAACTTGAACATATATAAAGGTCAAACCGCACTAGAGCGTCCCTGCGCGTCAGCGGCGCTGCGTTTCACTTCTTTTACTAACCACCGCACTATAACTGCAGTAGCGCGACGCTGCGCGTCATTATATCGATCATTTGCATTCTTAGCGTTGAACAATATGGACGACTCTGACTCTCAAAAAGATATATTGATTGTGTCTTTACTATGTGAGGCAGAAAAAATACAAAAAAAAAATGTAAGTACATACTATTCCCAAATCACGCAGTGAAGAAGAAGAATATTACACACTACTACCATATCCTTAAAAAGATCACGAGAGATTTTATGCTTACCTCGGGAGGTCAAAAAAATTCTATGAATTATTGCAGATTGTAGAGGATAACTTAAATAAAGGGATACTAAATTTAGGAAAGCTAAGCGGACTAGCGACTGACGCGGAGTTACGTGCAGCGCGCTATACCGCATTGGCGTCAGCGGAATTGTGCGTCGCGTCGCTGCGCGTCAAAATATTCTCTCGGGGGCAACTTTGTCGCGCCGCGCTGGGCTTCGTAGCGAAGCGCCTAGCGTTGTGGCCACTCTGTGTGAACTATTGCAAAGAACTACTTCATTTTGCGGCAGTTCAAACTTTATTTTATGCTCATTGTGCGAATATTCTATTTAAGTTAGACTAAAAAGAACTATTTTATTTTACAGCAGTTCACACACCTCAATTGAAGTAAGACTTCAAAGACTACAAAGAAGTCTTCATTTTAAGTACTTCAATTGAAGTTTGACTTCAAAGTTTAGAAATAACTACTCCATTTTGCGGCAGCGCACACTTCAATTGAAGGTCGACTACCTAGCGTACCTATTAGTGGTTTTTCTTCGGGAGGGATTTTTTGTTGATTTGCTAGTACTTTTCAATTTGAGTTCTATACCGACTTGTACTACTTTTTGGCGAGTTAGACTTCAATTTAAGTGTTCACCGCGAAGGGTTCATTTTAAAGAACTAGCAGTTCGTGAAGCATTCACAAAACTTTGAATTTTTCCCAACCGTAGAAGCGCCTCTCCGGTGCGGTTTTTTCATAAAAAACAGTGAAAACATATTTTGTGGTGATGTGATGCACCGTGCAGTGCAGCGCAGCGATGCGCTAGTGATGTTTTAAATTGAGCTTTGAACTAACTACGCAAAGTCGTACATTGATAACATTTTTTTGAAGAAAAAATAATTAGTAAAAATTGAATTTCATCAGAGCAGTGGATGAATTTTGTGGCATTTAGATAAAGATGTATACGTCACAAAATGTCCGAAAGTTAGATAAAGAGATGCAACTCGGACATTACATTGTACGCAATTTATACATACAAAGTATGCAAAGTCTTATTTTAAGTAATAATTTAACTTTATTTCTCCTGAAAAATTAAAATTATGCCCCAAAATTACATGTAAATTATACAATTCAATCTTGTTTCCATTTTTTATTGAACTCTCTCTAATCTAATTTTAAAATGACAGGAGTTATTTTGTATTAATATACTTTATTAAATCGAAAAGGCAAATAATTAGTTGTTGATTTAACAATAAATTAATAAAGTTCATAAACTTTGAAAATAATATTTTATTTCATCACAGGGTTTGTACAACATTATTGTGTTCGTTACAGACCTTTCTCTTTGGGGGCTAAGTTGGTAGCTCTGAAGCCATGTTTAAAAATAGTAATTCGTCTATGGTTTGGTTTCTCTTGACGGAATTTCTGTTTGACACTTCGTTGTTGCTGTTCGTTCATGCTTTTTGGACACAATGATGATTTTATTTATGTGTAGTAATTTTATTTTATTTCACCGAAATATGTGAATAAAAAAATAATTGTAACTGTATTAGTGTTCAGTGATCGGTTTTTAATACTTTTTACACAGAAGATTTGCGGGAATTGTTTACAATCAGCAAAAAACAACAGATGTTCATAATGCCAAATAACTAGAAATTGTTTGTAAATATGTATCACATAGTGAATAGGATATAATTTTCCCAAAATGTAACACGTATAATATGGACAATTTATTCAATTACTAACTATATTAAAGATGCTTCGACGGTGTAGATTTTATTACCCCAAAATTTTACACTGTTTTAACAGTTTTACGTCAGTAAAATAAAATATGTGATCTATTTTGGAACAAAATGAATGGACTAGTGTCTGCAGCTGCTGAAGCTGAGGTAATTCTCATTAATTTCGTTGATATATTATCTATTTTTAACTCAAACATTCAAGGCTTTATTTTTAAGCCTGTAACCTATATAATGGACTACCATAACCAAGTAACTATTTTCCAATCACTTAAATGTTGTGTAAAACATGGAATATATGTGGTTTATTTTAGGAAATACTTAAAAAAGCTAGATGGAACTCTCATCCGTTTGATTTGAATTATGATTTGGAGAGTGACGACACGTCCATTGATCACAATACAAGCTCATGGCCAGGGGAGCAGAGCTATGTGGGGAGCTTTGGGAGGAAGAGGCCGATGGGAAGCTACTTCAGCCACGGCTACTCCCCCCGGAAGAGGGAACGCTCCTCCCAAAGCCTCAGTCCTGTAAAGAAACCAGCCAAGTTCAATATACATGACAAGCTGCGGGAGCTGTACGATGAACTCTCTTCTGATGAAGCTCTTCAAGCTAATTATGTAAGTTAATATTGATTATTATAATATTAGCAAATTCAATATTATTAAAAGTCTGAACTTAGAAGTATTAAGCTTATTTGATTTTATTCAAACCATCAAATAATTGAAAAATTTTTGTAATTTTAGTTATTTATAACATAAATATTTTATTGGTAATTTTTCATAAATGTTGCACAAATTAAGTTTCGTCAACCTTAAATGACAAAATATTATCAATAATATTGAACTTCGTGTTTTATAATTAGTATAAGTTGTTAACCAGAAAGCTTTATTTACTCAAACTATGTTTACGTGTCATTTCCTTTCTTATTTATTGTACTGATAATTGATTTTTCTATTTTTATAGCAAGGACTCAAAATAAACTCGTATTTATTAGAAAAATTGTTGACACGGATGAATTTGAATGTGTTGATTATAAATCTGTACCCCGGGAACAAAGGCTACTCCATCTCCCTGAAGGTGAATGGAGACACTCAGATGCTCTCTCCTCCCAATGACGGATCTGCCGGTGTACGTATCCTGACTATACTATACTCCTTCATTCGGGGGTGCAAGATCACAGGGGCCCATTTTGCACATAATATAGGCCGCTGAGTTGTCAAGTTTCAGCATTCATCTACCACTACCCCTTTCTTTAGGAATAATGAATATATTTTTCCTCGCAAACTTATGGGAAAATTATTGATAAATTTAAATTTAGTATTTTTTTAGTAAAATTGTTTTAAACTTCCCCAAAGAAACAATAATTTTATTGACACTGAAATACTGGCTAATGGAACGCAAACAATTTTATTCCACTTAATCATGAAGAAGTCGCTAAGCTGACTGATTGCGGATGACTTCAAAGACTCTCCTTACTACTTTTCCCTTGGAGAAACAATGTATGGAGAGAGAGCTAATTATTTTTACCCAACCGATACAAACTTGCGATAAATCACTTTCTCCGGGTTTTTACGTCGTACACCATGAGAGAGAAAGAGACAACAAATATAATACTCCGCTTCTACGTACTGTCATAGTGATCTTGGGCTCCGGGGTCACCGCGGGACTCCGCCCACATTTTTTATTATGCCACTAAACTTGACACAACTAAACGGTTTCTTATGTTAGATGCTATATTTTTGTTGATATCAATACTGTGAAAAAGTGGTTATACGAATAAACAAAAACATTATGTCGATATGTGATATGAATGGATGTATAAATACCCTAGCCTTGGTCTTAGTCACGCCCAGGTCGGTCGAGTCAGGTAAAAATCATCAAAAACTGACTACACTGCCTTGGATTGATACCACTCTATATACTCTAAGACTTTTCCCATGTTTTGAGGCCTAAGTTTCTATTTTTTAATGTGCTTTATCATCACCATCAACTGCATATTTTGCCTGTCAAGATCACCCTCACATATAAGTGTGATGGTTGTACACTGGATTGATATTTGATTTACTTTTTCCGTGAAATCATTTATTAAATTTTTTCATTGAACATTTGTTATCTTTCCAGGCTCACTTGCAGTCTGACGAAACCCTATTAGAGACGGCACGCTGGCCTTATGAGGAAGAAGACTTATTAACATATATTGATAATGAAGAGTTGCCGATTGTTCTGCTGGACCTCCTGGAAGCGGAGCACTCTTCGCTGTTCTACTCCGGATGTATAATTGCTCAAATTAGAGACTATAGGCAGGCCTACCCCAGCTTTGTGTGTGATACTCATCATGTGCTGCTCAAACCTACTACTCAGGTATGGTTTCATAATTATCTATGCAGTTATTATTCTAGATTAGCAGATATTTTCAGTAATCCTATTGTGAAAAATCATTCTTCAGAATTAAAACATTCTCATTTTTCATTTTTATTTAGTAACAAGATCTAAATAACCAGGTCTTTCCATCCTCAATCCTTTGTCTTTCCTTTCTCCATTCTACATTAGGAGTGCTATAGTCCTACTGATCCTAGGCACTTTTGCTTGGTCATTGTATAAAAAATAGAAGTTATTTTTGAAGAAAGGTAAAAATAATGCAACTTTGATTCCTCAAAAATTGTGTATATGCATATGATTCTAAATTCTTAATAAATTTGTCCAAAATACATTACTGCCATGTTAGATAAATTTCCGATTTAAGGATTATTGATATCTAGCGTTATACGATAATTTACCCTGTCAATTTAATAATATTTCTTAAATTGGCCTCTTTGCAAGCCAGACAAATATAGTTGAACCTCGGATTGCAAAGAACTTAGTTTGCGTGTTTCGCAATACGTGGAAATTTTAAAAATTAATTTTAACTTTATAAACGAGCAATTTATCTGTAAAATGTGGGAAACAGTACAAAATTTTCTATTAAAGTACCACCTGAATAAGTTGTGTGAACAATGAATCTGTTCAACGACTGTGCAATGTCACATTTCTGTGAAACACTCAAAAGGAAGCAACGGTAATTTCTTGAATGTATATGTACTTTATAATACATTAAAAAAATATATAGGTATATTAAAACAGTATGTTCACATTTTGTATAATTCATTTTACTATGAAAATTTTTAAGATTTGGAACAAATCATCCCAGTTTCCACTATTTCTCATGGGGAAACGTTCTTTCATAATTGGTGGTTGGGATTACAAACACGTATCCTGAACGAATTAAGCCTGTTAACTTAGGTTCCACTGTATAATCTAAATTTTTCAGTTAATGTGTCGAGTTGAAATCTAATCCTCCCACCAAATGTGATAGATAATGTAAGGTACTAAAATCTTTGCTCATTCTACGTGTTAATATAAAGAATAAAAACGTACTCGTATTAATATTCGTATTCTTGGTACATTTTTATTAATAGAATTTATGTTTAAATGCTATGAAAGTCTCAAAGTTATGTTGATTAACATTCATGTTCACATTTTTATGACACGATTTATTTCATCTTCCAGAGTATAATAAGCGACGTAAATGCGATAGCCCGCGCGGGTTCGTGGGGCCGCGAGGAGCGCCTGCTACTGGAGGCCGCCATGGTGCGCGCCACTGCACCCCCGCTCTGCCTGGAACCTCGCCCCGCCGTGGGGCTACTGGCAGCACGTCTGCACCACCAACGCCATCTGCTGGCGACCCCGGCCATCCGCAGACAGGCCCGCAGATACTCCCAGGTTGCCGTCAATCGTAAACGGAGACTGGATCAACTGACCCAGCAGCGAGGGTTGGGCCTGCTGGACATCATCACGAAGCAGAGGGCGAAGGCGGCCATCAAGCAGGCTGCCAATCCTACGACTGTTACGAGACCTTCGTCCAAGTTGCCCAAGAAACCTAGCGAGGTGAGATTTTTATTTTTAAAAGAGAGACATTCTCGGGTTACGAATAACTTGACAATATTTGAATTCCTCCTACTTCCATCATTATAAGTGGAAAATATTGCTTGTCCAATGATGGAGGACGATGCCTATGTGGGAACCTGACATTAAAAATACTAGATAATTTCAATACCGCTGAGAGCTAACGTCCATCCATTTCAGATAACTTAATGCTCACACTCTCAGTTACCTGAAGCGAAAAAAGCTAAAAAAGTCCCAAACTTGTGTTGCTTGAGACAAGCCTTCTCCCATATGGTACATATTTGACGGCCTGCATGGTCGAGTGGTAAGAGGCTCGACTACGAATCCAGAGGTTGCGGGTTCGAACCCGGCGTGCGCAAATAAATATTATTTAATTAACATGTGTCATAACACATTTAATTAATATAAAATAAAATATAGTATATTAGCGGCACTTTCCAGAGTGATAGATACTCTAAGTATCGCCCTGGTGAAAGACCACCATTCAAAATTGAAACGTTGCTTGAAATGGCTTTAGCCGTGTTTGGTGACTAGATCTGAATAGCCAGGTGCTTCCCAACTTTCCCCTTCCTCATCTCCTTCCTCTCCCCACTACCTTTAGCCTCACAACATACCCCTATTGGGGATGCCATAGTCTCACTGGCTCTAGACGGTTGGGAGCAGTTGAGACTCTTGTTCAGTATTCACGTAAAAAAATAAAATATATATATACATATATATTTTAGATGGCTGAAGCGCCACAAAAGTCTTCAGAAGTAAACGAGAGTCAAAGCATTCTATACAGAAAAATAAACTGTTTGTTTAACTCATTTTTGAGCAAAGTGTCACTTAAGCCCTTTTGCCTTTCCATGTTGAGCGTTTTTAAACCCCATAAATAATAAAAATGCATATTTCCTTTTAGCCATATCTGTAAGTTTGTGCTAATATAAACAGTCGACACTTTGGTATATTTCTAACCACAATCGTTCAACAGTTATTATATCAATATTATTTCTTGATAAATAAACAGTTTTTTGTGTATTGTATTACACTATTTGCGCAGGTAATCATATTGATATTATTTTAAAGATTACATGAAGTCGTAGTTTGTTATCTTTTAATATTTTTTAGTAATCCCAACTGATAACATGTTCATGGTAATTAATTATAGAGCCAGAAAACCAGGAAATCTGGGGATTATCAGGGGAATGACAGGAATTTAAAAAAAGATATCATTTTTTTTAATGTACAAATTGGTGTGTGAGTGAAGGAAGTGAAGAATGGTAGTATAGTGGTTGGAAAGTACCTGGATATTTGTATCTTGTCACTAAAAATGACTAAAGCTTAACATTTTTTTTTTTTTTTTTCGTAAGAAGCAATCACATGGTGGTTGGACATTATATTAAATAAAAGAATACTTTGTTTTAAAACCACAGAATTTATTATGATGAAGGCCAACCGGTTTCGCTTGGATCAAGCTTCGTCAGGGCACATATAATAACTGTTTCAGTTATTATATGTGCCCTGACGAAGCTTGATCCAAGCGAAACCGGTTGGCCTTCATCATAATAAATTCTGTGGTTTTAAAACAAAGTATTCTTTTATTTAATTTATTATTTTATTAAATTAACAGTTAAGATATTTCGTTTCAATAGTATGTAATTGTATGTAATTATCAGTTATGCTCGACGATGAGCCTCACTGGGTACTATACTTGTTCTAAGCATCCTATTTTACAGATTTAGGGTAGGTTCTGTAATGTTGTTTAATTTTTTAGCACCGTTTTGATTCTGTATGGTAGTTTCTAACCGGGGCGATACTGCGGGTATCTTATACTAAGATTTGTACAAACCGGATTTAAACCCTTGATCTCTAGGTCCAGAGTCAAGGAGCTTACCACTCTGCTAATGCACACCGACATGCCGACCAAACACTTTCATCGGAATATCTCTTCAGTGGGAGTTATTTTCAACAATTTCATCATATTTTTTATAAAAAAATATTTGTTTTTAGGTTATCCGTCCCGTGTTGGCTCCCCGCTGCGAGAGCCCCGTGCTGGTAGCGCCGGTGGACGCGCCCGCCGCCGTGGCGCAGCTGGCACGCGCGTACGAGCGCCCCCGCGCAACGGCCGACTGTGCCCCCCAGCTCCTCGAGGAGTACGTCCTGGAGGCGGAGCGCACGGGCGCGGCGGGGCCCGGCCTGTTCCACGTCAGGCTGTCCGTGCTGCAGAGGCCGGCCAACCAGGAGTACCTCGGCGAGCTGTACGTGGACAGGGATCACGTGGAAGGGGAGAAAAATGGATCGGCGTGTAGATTTCTTTTTGGTGAGCCTTTTCTTTAATTATCTTTTTACACCTGTAAAGCAGAAAATTAACTTGTTTGTCTAAGCAATAACGCTTGAAGGGTGAACCTCGGCATCATGAAAATTGCACAGCTTTTATGTCTGGAACTTTCTCAATTTGTCATTTCCATCATGAGATTTGACATTGTCAAAAAATATGACAAGATGTAGATTTTTTTCAAAGTGTGTAGATTCTTGAATATATAAACTAGAGATGGTCGATATTCTTGTCCCGGTTTCAAGGCGCCCACTGGAACCGTCGAAATTAACCTCTTCGGGCCCCTATGATACTTTCTGCTCCATCTATGATACTTGCCGTTTTATTCTCAAAAAATATTTCTTTGTCATTATTTCCGATTAAGGCCCAATGTATCTGTTAATGAAAATTCCTATCTTAACCGACCGGGAAAATTTGTTCTGAGTTGAATTTTTGATCTAATTATTATGGTAGAGAATATGAAAATAGTTAAGAAAAGTTTCTAACTATAAAAAATGGTCTTGGGCCCGAAGAGGATGATTCTCTGAGGAACCGGCTATTTTTGTAACAGGTTGCTTTTTTTGGCAACTGAAAATATCGCGCAGGTCCAATCTGAAAAGGCGAATAACCGCTGCTTTTTTCTTGGTTACGGTTAAACTTGTATCTAATTTGGGAAGTTTAGGTCACACCGCTTACTACTATACTGTATGCAACACATATTAAGACTCAGAAACAATGAATTGCTGTTCCTCAATCATCACTCTACTAATTGTGGGTATCATTCTCCACTGTCCAGAATGTCGAGACTTGTTAACTCAAGCCATGGTCTTGAAATTTTTGGTAGCAGTCTAAATGATTTTTGTCATTCTTTACCAAAACTTTGACTTGACCTTGGTTTTAAATTGAATCTTCTTATGTATATTTTGTCCTATTTTTATCATTGCTTCATTCAATATTTTGTATGTGCTGTTCTTTCTCTGTTGCCCTTTTTTCCCGTTTCGTATTTTGTATTTTTTTGTAATTGGAATTTAGTCCGTTAGTTTATAAATAAATATTTAATGATGAATTAATTGCAGGTACCCGTGCACATGCAAATAGATATATCCAGCAGTTCACGGAAATATTTACAGAAGAGGGGAGGAAGTCTGTGAGGATAAAGCACCTGGTGCCGGGACAGCAGCCCAGGGTCTCCTACACGGCGGGCATGAGAGAAATGGTATGTGATTTTTAATACCTAAGTAATTTATATGGCAACATTTTTGTGAAATATCACTTAAAGGGTGCTCAACAAGGCTAGAAACTAACTAAAAACTATGACTAAAATTACCATTAAAATATTTTAAAACACTCTACCTAGATTTAAATATAACATTATCGAAATAACTAAAATTACAACACTGTCTTGGCACACACTCCTTTCTTCATTCACATACATACTCTTCTGTTATTCTGTCTCTTGACATGACCCGACTCAAGTATTTGATTCACTTGATCGTGTCATGTCTTCCTCGGGCGTCCCCAACTTCTTCTTCCATTTACTTTCGCGTCATATATTCTTTTCCCACTCCTTTCTTCATTCATCCGCTTTACATGCCCAACCTTGTCCCTCTTTCTTAACCCTATTAATTACGATTACATCAGCCTTGAATTCTTTCCGGATATCCACATTTTTAACACAAACATACATGGTTTTATCGCACATACGCCTCAGGGATCTCATTTCTACAGCATTCAGTCTACTTTCATCCTTCCTCTGCCAGTTCCACGCCTCACTGCCATACATCGTTAAATAATAATAATAAATTATTAATTTAATTGAATTATTATTATTTATATTTTCAAGGGACTGACTAACAAAACTTCTTATGTGGGTATTGTTGATACTTGGGTGGCGCACCTCCCCCGTGAACCAGTGATTATGTGACTGATATTTTAGGGCCATGCTAACCAACAGTTGGCCATGCAGGCGCGAGCGCAGGGGCTGGCCATCGGGACGGCGCAAGGCATCGGAGTTGCAGCGCCCACCACACCACTACCAAGGTAACTAACATAATAAACACCCTTATTATTTTTAATTAAACGATTATTTCCATTGTTTCCCAAAAATTTTAAGCGCCATTAGAGAGAGTGGGACAGTGAATGAAGCAACACATAAAGCAACTTATGGAAGTACGTAACGCCGCCCAGTCCTAAATCTATTTTGTTCATACACACGTATTCTTTGAATGTCTATACTTTGTCATACATGACCAATGTTTGAATGAAGAACTTACTAGGAACGTAAGTGTATTTATTACTTGATTTGTGTAAATATTCTAAGACAATATGTCTATATGTTTGTAACATCACTGCGTTGTTCCACATTTTTTTTGCAAGGAAATTCAGGCCTTAGTGATAACATAACGGTCGTGCTGTTATGCTTGGCACCTGATCATACTTTGATCAAATGCTGAAACAGACAGGAAAATTGGTGGCTAACGGGGGCGATTATTTGAAGTGGTAATGGTAAAATTTGCAACAGTGTAAAATGTGACAGTGGTTGAATCCACTAGGCTTAAGTTATATTAGATGCAAAGCTAACCTTTAACAAGCATGCTGAGTACATATATATGTACAAAAGAAAATTGGGAAAAAGATCTCTTTTTTGGGAAGAATTTGTCAAAATTTTTCCAGGAAAACCACAATTACAATATACAACTCCATTATTGCTCCACATTTTTGTTACTGTTCAAAGATTCTTTTCTTGTGTAACAACAGAGAACAAAACAGGTTTAAAATTCTCCAAAATAGAGAAATGAGAATTATACTTAAGCGAAATAGATACTCAAAAATAACTAAAATGTCAGAGAAACTAAATTGACTAAAAGTAAAACAGATGCTAACATTAAACACAGTGATGTTCATACATAAAATGAAGAACAACTTGTTACTAAAATATTAATATATTTAAATATACAAGGGCATGCAAAGAAATTAGACTACCAGAAAAGAATAAAGCCAACACACAAAATAGCTTACTATATAAAGGGATGAAATCTTATAGTGCGCTGCCGGAAACCGTCAAAATTATGACCATCAATAAATTCAAAATAGCCTGTAAAAATTGTTTAAAATGCATATAAATCAAAATAATAAGTAGTACATATATAAGTTAAAATATTATTAAGTAACAAAGAAAATCAAATAATTAGCTACTTGTAAACTTGAATGTACAAAGTAACTAATATAAAATAAATAAATAAGTTTTCTTGCAAAAAATTATGGAAGAATGCCTTTGACCAAAACACAGCCAATATTATCAAATAGGTCTTTCAAAAAACTTAATGTAGAGGCATTTGCCTAGTGCAGTGATGGTAGGATCCTTAAATGTTAAAATAAGTAGAATAAAATAATAATAAAAAAAATCTTTCTATATCTCAATATTATTTTAAAAGGCGTTGAAAATGTACACTTGATGTTTTTTATTTCTCATAATTATAAAATATTCCCTTCTGCAGTAAACTCGGTTGATTTTGGCAACATTTAAAATGATTGAAAAAAAAGTTTCTTCAAATTTAACAGTTAATGCTAAAGGACAAATGTTCTTAATGTCCCTCGGTAACCTGTTTTTTGAAGTGGATTTTAGTTGTAAGCTGACAAAAAGATAGTATGTATCGATACTCTCTTTAAACAGCTATCAATCTCTCCCTAATCATTATACAGTTAATTTAACTTGTGTATTAATTAATTATATTTTTTCCAATTCCAGTGTGGCGGGACCAGTGGGCCCCGTGGCGGCCGGCTCGCCCTCCCCTCTGCCCCCCGGCGCGCCCCCCTTGGCGCCCCTTCTGCCCCCCTGCCCCCCTGCGGTGCCCCCCTCCCCCTCCGCCTCTCCCGACGTGGTGCTGGTCAACCCTCCCCGCCGCACTCTCTCCGCAAGTTTACCGCTGTTGGTAAGGCGGATTACGGTAATTAGATTTTTTAAATTTTTATTAGGATGATTTTGTATTTTATTATTAACTAGCGAGTACCCAGCATGCTTTGCAATGCCACGCAAAGAAATTTTTTTTTTCTTTTTATTGAAGTGCTTTTGAATAAACAATTTTTTTTGGTTTTTCCGTCTTTTGCGAATAGGAATAAATCAGAAGGTTTTCCGACGCGTGAGCAGGTCACATACTGCTGTCCATTTGAGAAGCACGGATTTTGCTTGTCTGTCTCAGAAGAACGGGCTTGAGCTGCTCGAACTCGATCGGTTTCTGGTCTTGCTTCCCGTTGCTCGTCTGTCTCAGACGAACAAGCTTGAGATGTTCAAACTCAATTGGTTTCCAGTCTTGCTTACCGTTGCTCGACTGTTTCTGAAGCTCGTGATGTCTTTATCTTTCGTCAATAGCTTTTCTGTTTGGTGCCATAATTAATTTGACATCGAAAGTAATGCCTTTTGACGACTATTGCTATTTATAAACAAAGAAATAAAGAAACATTTATTTCGAAATTTTATTTATTTCCAAACATTTATTAAAACAAAAAAAACTTGAGTAGGTACCTAATTGTGTTTTATATCTATGGGCTTACACATTTATTTTTAAAAAAAAATCTTAAGTAGATACCTAGTTGCGTTTTATATCTATGGGCTAACCTAAATAGAAAATGGCGGGTTCAATGTTTTTCATACTAATTTTAAAACTTTTAAATATTTGATTTCATTCAGACTACTCTCTAAACCTCCCTGTCACTAATAAAAACAAACTGTGCTATTTTCAGCGAAATCGGTCAAGTAATTTTCGAAAAAATCAAAAACAGACAAAAAGACCATCATTCCTTATTATATATAGAGAAGAAGAAGATTAATTAAGGGGTATTTGTTAAAATTCATAAATATCATCGCTTCTATGGTAAAATCACTTGCATAAAGTTTTAAAAAGTAATTGTTTATCTTTATTTTACCATTAAACATTGTTTTTAAATGTATTATTTTAGTTGTTTTGATGTGTTTTTAAGTGAAAATATGGAGTAATGAACAAAATTAATCAAGCAACTCTTAGATAGAATGGATATGTAGAGGAGATGGATAGAGTAGGAGTGTTAGACAAGTAAATGGAATGCGATATACCAAATAAATTCTCAATTATGTTTTTATGTGTTTTTTTTTATTTGTTAGTTTTTAACACTAGCGTAATTTGCACTGTAAAAAAACTAATTTAAATTTGCTTTTCCTGCAAGGTTCCTAAAATGTGAGCACTATACCTGCAAAACTTAAATGAATTATCAAAACCGGAGTTTGAAATTATTTGAATTAATTCACTTGAGTAGGTGAATCAGACTGAATTGATTCACTACTGAAAATGAATCTTCCTATATCTATTTCCAATGCATTTATTAAATTTGTATTTTTCTGTAGAAATGATAGTTAAATTTGCATTTCAGCAGGCGCAACTTCAAGCCGGTCCCAACACTGTCCAGCAACTCCAGGCTAGCCAACTGCAGGCGAATCAACTGCAGGCCAACCAACTTCAGGCCAATCAATTGCAGGCCAATCAACTACAGGCCAATCAACTGCAGGCCAATCAACTCCAAGCCAATCAGCAGCAAGTCAACAGTCCCGTTCAACAAGTGGTCTCACAGATCGACCAATCAAACCACATCAAGACCCAACAAGTTCAGCCGTCCGGCACCATACAACACATACAGCTTCATCAACCGGGATTACTCAAACTTCAAAACAACGACCAGCAACTTCAGAGTGTCCAAATAACATCACAACCGACTGCAGCACAACTTCAACAAATGCAAAATGCACAACAAACCGCTAACCAGCTGTTGGCGCAACAACTCACAAACCCTCCCCAACCAATTAATTCTCACAAAATACAACAAGCTGTGATTCACATACATCCTATCGTAACAAGTCAAGCGCAAATACAAGGACAAGTTTCAGGAACACAACAGCACGTCACCATTCAAGCACAATCAGGCATCACGTTGCAAGGTCAATCAAGCTTAACATTACAAGGTCAGCAAGGTTTAACGCTACAAGGTCAACAAGGTTTAACCCTACAAGGACAACAAGGTTTAACGTTACAAGGACAACAAGGCTTAACGCTACAAGGACAACAAGGCTTAACGCTACAAGGACCACAAGGCTTAACGTTACAAGGTCAACAAAAGTTACAGAACCAGCAAGGTGTTAATATTCAGCAGCAAGGTATTACGTTGCAAGGACAATCAGTGAATTTACAGGGACAACAAACAATTAGTTTAGCTAGCCAGCAAGTGAACAATGTGAACCAAGTGACTCAAAAACAGAAAGTGGCGCCCCCGATGCAGCGCACTACCAACCCGGCCATCAGCGCCCTCGTCACCAGCCTCATGAACTCTGCTCACCAGTTCCAACAGGCGGCCGGTACGTTCAAGTGCTTTTCATTTTTTTTTTATTTCATCTTTGAATTATTTACCCTTTCACCGCATTCTCAATGTATATAGGAAGATGAAAGTGCGCCGTAAACTACCTAATTGACAGTCATGCATAGTGTCAGAAGCACAAATTATTTGCACACCATGTTACACGCATAGCGGTGTATGGCTTACGTAAAGATATCAATTGTATACAGTACAACCTCCATTCCAACAAAAGTGACTTTTTGATAAATCGGCATACAAAGTACCGCTCTTTCACTATGCGAAAATATTGCATTCTAAATTGTGTGATTTTTTTTTATCTTTAAAATTTTGTTTAGATATATCCTTCATTCCAAACAAAGCTAGCTTGAAAGTTTCAGACTTCAATTATTTAAAAAAAAATGCGCTTTGTGTGTCATGTGTAAATTTTGTAAATTACGTGTTACTTGTTTATTGCAATGAATGTATTAGTATTCGTTGCATTCTTATCTTCGGCCCAGCTTGAAGAAGTAAAACTTGCGATTACTAGACATGTTGAACTATCTAACTTCGTATTACTTAGCTTAATAATAATACTTGGTTAATTTATATACATAGCCATTTTTGAGAAATATCACCTCAAGGGTACTTAACTAACTAACCATCACACCGTAACTCCGCAGGGGTAGGCAGAGACGACGGACCGCCATACAACTCTGTCTTGGCACACACTCCTTGCTTCATTTACATTCATACATCGTCTCATACATACTCTTCTCTTCTGTTTGTTATTCTGACTCTTCACATAACCCGATTCAAGTATTTAATTTACTTGATCGTGCCAGGTCTTTCTCGGGCGTCCCCGACTTCTTCCATTCACTTTCGCATCATATATTCTTTTTACACTCCTTTCTTCGTTCATTCGCTCTACATGCCCAAACCATCTAAGCGTCCCTTTCTTGATCCTATTCATTACGCTTACATCAGCCTTGCATTCTTTCCGGATATCCATATTTTTAACATGGTTTTACCGCATATACGTCTCAGGGATCTCATTTCCACAGCATTCAGTCTACTTTCATTCTTCCTCTGCCAGTTCGATGCCTCACTGCCATACATCAGGGTTGGTATAAGCACTCCATTGAGAACTGCTAGCTTCGCTTCTTTGGACCATTTCTTATTAGCGCCAACAGTGTTCAGTCCTCCATTAATGGAGTTTCCTGCATTCATCCTTCTTTCAATATCGAAATACCTAAAACCATTCATCTAGAACTACCTTTTATTTATTGATATTTAAATATGTCGCGGGCTGTAAAAAAGTTTCAGACTTTTTGGACAGCAATAGATCGAGAATTTGCTAACTAGTGCATGGTGATTATTACAGGTTTATTATACAGGTGAGTTTAGATGCTAACGGGCTAGCCTGACTTTGCGAATTAGGACAATTCTCTTATTTGTGGATATGATTTTCTGAAGAGATGAGTTTTGAGTTTAACTCTAAACTCTGTAAAGTCTTTCATCATTCTCAGATCATGTGGTAGTCTATTCCAGGTTTTAGGACACTCTGAAGGCAAGCTCTCCGAAATTAGTGTCTGGTATACCTTTGTAGTGTACTATAAAAATAAATTTTATTGCCGACACAAATGAGAAAACATTTATTGAATTAATCTTAGCTGGTTTTTTTTATTGTATCATGGTGGCTATTTTATATTCCAGAATACATAAAATTATGAGTTATGCAAACTTGATTGAATTAACATTTATTTCAGCCGCGAGTGCAGCGGCAAAGTCCACCTCCAACAACAACTCCGCCTCCCCCAGCAACAACGCGACAATACTCAACTTGCTGAACAGCGCCCCCGCCGCCATGACCAACTCCGGAGGGGAGGGCACCCCCGTGAAGAAGGGCAGCGGAAGTACCCCCTCCGCGCTGCTGGAGAGGCTCATGGCGCCCCCCACCCCCTCCCCCACCAACAATCAGAACAGTCAGCTTGGGGGGCTCTTGCCGGGAGTGCAGAATGTGCAGGTAGAATAGTTTTACCACCTCTCTCTTACCGAGCTCTCAAATATTTGATAAACCTGCTTGATTCTGTGCAACGGAAAGCGATTCGTCTGATTGACAATCCACTGTCAACAGACCGATTGCCATCTCTAATGCACAGACGGAACATAGGTATGCTAAGTCTGTTCTACAAATATTTCAACGGAGGATGCTCGAAGGAGCTCTTACTTATATCACAATCTATTTACCACTTAATTTCTAGAACTCCGATTTTTTGTTATAAATCATAAATATGTATTGTTATTTAATTTAAATATATAAGCGAGTTTTTAAAGTTCTGCTGTGTAAAGGTATTTTTACTTGTGACAGCTATACCGCCTTCCGAAGGCATTGTTGAACTGTGGTGAATCTACTGACAGACTATCTATTTAATACAGCAAGAGTACGCATGTTATGTACATTGAAATTCTAATGCCGTCATTTTTGTCTCCAGGTGCAGATCCCAGGTATCCCGCAGCCCATCTCCCTGTCCCTTTCTTCCTCCGGCGGGACCTCCACGGGGCTGCTGGTCTCCGTGCCCGTATCTTCCCAAGCCTCCACGCCAACGCAGAGTCTTCTATCTCTGCCCATCAGTAAGTAGTCAATCATATGTTGCACACAAGTATCTCCCCCTCGCTGTCTTCCTGATAGCCAATACTTTTTAACCTTTCATTTCCCCTCATTTTCTTCTCTCTCATTTCCTCCTGCCTTACAAAATACCTAAAGAAAAACAACTTATTGTTCATTCCTTATTTGAAAACTCCAGTTGCATGAATCGTATTTAAACTTTATTACTAAGTTATAAAACAATTATATGTAGCACTTTTTTCTTGTCCAGTAACTAATTTTACTCCAAGTTTCTAAGAGAATATCATTATATTTCAGTGTAACTAAACAATTCATTACAATTGCATTATTTTTACGCATATTCTAGCACACCTGTTCTATTATATGTTATTTATAAGAAAGAGAAATAGGACCATATCTATATTATTTAATGGGTTAAGTTGTTACCTCACCAGTTCATTATCACACCAACTTAAGCTGTCATTAACCGCTTCAGGCCGGGTTCGAACATGGCGTGAAACCGGTGGCCGCATAGGTTTGGAATTTCATAAGCGTACCCCCAACTATTCGGTGGGTATATGTCGTATAGGATCGTGAGGCGAGCTGGAAGAACCTTGCTCCCCCTCACTGCGTTACGGTTGCGAGGGTTTTCGTCCGGGTAATCGGTATATGTATATTAATTTAAGAATAAAGTGGTTAACCAACAACAATTATTAACCTACTATCCCCGATTACTTTCAGCGCAATTGATGGCGCGAGACGGGAAGTCCGGCAGCCCCCTCCACCTAGTGCAGAGGCCCCGAGTGGGGGCTCCCCCGCCCCGCCAGTTGCAGCTACAGCAATCCCCCAAGCTGCCTAACTCAAACACTATCACTGGTGAGTATCAGCACTTACGTCGAGTTGTACATATTATGTTCTTCTATTCACATGGTGGGATTTTAGCGCAATTGTCGCCACTTTGTATGAAATTTGAATTTTAGTCCAGCAATTTTGCAGAGCGGTTTTGGTCTACTAAAGTTGTTGCAGGTTGAAGTAAGTTCCACACCTGAAAATGCAGCTAACTTCAACATCTGGATGGATGCTCTTAATTCTTCATCTGTGTTATAGATACTTAAGTGAAAACTGACAAAGTGGCACTTGCGCAACGAGAATTTTGAACAACAGTGCAGAGATAAAAGTATTACAAAATAATACTCATTTTACTAACACACCCAGCACTTTATCTATTGATATTGGCAAGTTTTTATATTGTATTGTCAAAGATTTCAATCAATCATTTGATACTGAATTACGTAATTGAAATTTTTGTTCTGTTAAGAAACAAAGTTCCGTGGTTGCTAAAATGTTGATATATTTCCTTGTTGCAATCTTGCAGTCAATGCAATGTCAACAGTGGTGCACTCATAAATATTCCAGCTTCGGAATGTTTGATTTTGTATTATAGCAGACTGTAAGAATATGGTCCATGACAATGTTATGAAAAATGCACATTCATGTTGATTTTTACATTGATAAGAAACAGGGTCGAGTAACGGTGCGCGCATTGGCTGTCTGCTAGATGTAAACAAACGGGTCACCGACTCACAGCGCTTGTGTTGTTTAGGGAACAGCAGTGTCCTTGGTCACATTGAGTCATTGTTCGTCACACACCATTTAAGGAAGTAATAATATCTTTTATTAAGAAATTTGATAACAACGAATACTTAATGCTAAAATAAAACGTAGGCCAGACTTTTAAGTAAATTATTTATTTCTCCCAAAAAGTAGTACCAGAACGGCATTCCAGCATCATTGCAATCGTGAATGTTTAAGATATATAATTGAGAAAAATACAAACCATGTGCTTGAATAATCAACCAGAGTCAATCCAGCAATCAATGCCTGGATTAGAACACTTGTCTATTATCTGAATGGACCCGAAAATCTTTTGCAATGTCACTTTAGCCAAGGTATATCTTTTTCACTATGTATTATATCTAAGTGGTACCGTATTATGAAAACAATGTGGTGTCAGCTATTTGATTAGGTTAATAACTTGTTGTACAATGTGAGGATCAACCTTCCAGCAGGCACGGTGCAGTACATTAGCCAGCAACAATCTGCCACTCTCGCAGCCCACCAGCAGAGGCGGAGACCCAACCCCAACGAACCCGGCAAGTAGTTAAGGTAAAGCCTCTTTCATTACTGCATTTTATACTTCACTGCACTGTTTCATTATTACTTCAAGTATTCCAAGCATATTGACCCTAGGCAGGCCCGGCCGTGAGCCAAACGGCGCCTGACGCAGGTAATTTTTTTGTCGTCCCTTATCAATATTTCCAGAGTATAAAACGAGAGGCGCAAATTTTCATTTGCGCTGTCGGGTCGGGAAGTAACGGGTTCGATTGCCATCCATGGATAGTACGGTCTTTTTAATTTAATATACTATACAGGCGCTGAGCGTGTAAAAAAGCACTAATCAGTTACTCTCAGCGCCTTGGCAATTCGCCGCCTGGAGCGGACTGCTCCAATTGCGCCTGAACAGGACGGGCCCTTACCCTGGGGGAAATCTTGGAGTAACCTCAGGACCTGGAAGGTAACTTGAAGGTTCCTGTGTGGAATAAATAAAATAAATACATTTTCCTGATTCTCACTTTACAATTTAAATGTGAATTAATGCATGTCAGATTTATAAGGCGCAGTTTTGTCAATAATCTATATGTTTATTTTATCAATCAAATAATTACCTTAAGGGCACTTTACATAGATTTTATTGTGTATTAATTATAGGTTTCCCCATATAAATTTGTATTTGCAAGTCTTTAATGCGAGTTACAGACCTTAGATTCCATAAAAGTTCATTCCAAGAATGAGACAAAATGCACGAGAGAGCTCAAGTTGTCTTGGTCGACCTGAGCAGTGAGCGTTAATTGCCTTTGCGTGTGACTGTCCGTTACACAGAGATCAGATAAGTATGATAGTGCCAGTCGGTTCAGAGCCTCCTACACCATAAAGCAATGTTTTTAATAGCGTGTTGTTTTTCCAGCATAATGGTGGAGCAAGAAGTCACAACGACGAAGAAGATGTTTGTATTTATAAGAATAACCTTATATTTCTACCTGATATTGTGGATATTATAACTTTAATATCGATGTATGTATGTATTATAAATTACGTTAGTGAATGCCATATGCACTGTCATTTCCCGTCGCATTCTGTCACGAGTTATTTATTTCTCTTGATTGTTAATTTGTAAATATTGGTGTAATATTATTATGATTAATGAATTAATTTGACCTGATTATGATTAATACTGTCTGTAAAGTAATAATTTAAAGAGTTGCAAGTATTTTATTGCAATAAATAATGTGTATGTTATTATTAGGTTGACAAGTCTGAATGATATGAATTTTATACCTTTGTTGTGACAGCCAGGCTGTTTATTGATTGTGTTTCCTAATTATTATTGTAAATACTGTCATATTGTTATATACTATTTAAATGTCTTATTTACAAAATACAGATTCATTTTAAAAATTAACAAATACATACACAACTCTTATTTTTATGTGGAAGAGGAAGGTTGAGAAGGACCTGGCTATGCAAATCTAGTCACTTAACATACTTACAGCCAATTCAAGCAACATTTAGGCTCTAAATAGCAGTCGATGTTTCAATGCCATTCAATTCATTGTCATTTTCTCTAAGTAAGTTTATCCACAGAATGCCGAATATTTGTTGAAATGTTCGTTTTTTGGACAATTTGTAACACCTCTTCTAAGAACATTACCGCACGTTTTTCTCTCCTGAACAATTTGTTTTATGTCACATTCGCGGTGTTGTTTGCTGAGCGACGATACACTATGTATTATTTAATTTAAATATAAAACATACAAAGTAAAGGTCCAACACTTCACGTGGTTGTTGATGTCTAAACTATTAACAAAAAGGCAAAAAAATAAATGCAAAAATTTATTAAAGAAAAAAATATTATGTCTATGCAAATCACTTAAAATCACTGCCTATTCTTCATCTGTCTGTTGTTTTAAAGCTGTGAATATCAGATCTTGCAGCTGTTTCGCCCTCTTGGTGGCGAGCGAGACTGCCTTGAGCAGGGCTGCGGGGGACAGGGGGGCCCCTCCAGAGCGGTGGACACCCCTCAAGACCTCCGTGTTGCTCTTCTTGCCTTCTTCCTCGCAGTTCATGCCCCGTACAATGGTGGTTCCCCCCAGTGGGCCCCCGCAAAGACGCTCTTCTTCCGAGGTGGGGTCCACTAGCATTACATTGCTGAAAATAATCAATTAGAAAAATTATATGGAAATCTATTGCGGCTACATAGTTTTATTCATGAATTTTTTTATGTTGATTTATCGTCACTCATACAGTTTCAAAATTTGGAAATTTGAACAATGTTTTTCAAGGTACTGGAAAAAAAAGTATACATGGCCTGTTCAAAAGAAAAGGTATTTTGAATTTTCGCCGGCTTTTGAAAAAATGGATCAAAGAATAAAATCCATGATTTGTTTTTCCACAACTCCAGGACGCTCACCGTCATAACATCTTCTCGGCCTTCTGTAAAGCGCTTGTACCACTTATAAACACTTTTTTGAGACAAACTAGACTCGCCGAATGCCAGTCAAGATTTTAAGTGCGTTGGAGCACTTTATTCCATTTTTAACGCAAAATTTAATACATATTCTTTGATCCATTTTTTTCAAAAGTAAAAAATCGAAGAACACACAAAAACGTGACTAACCTTTCCAGTTGTCAAAAACAAACCACTAATCCAAAATGGCTGATAATTCTAACATATGATAAAAATATGTGTACCAACATAACAACAAAAAAATTCGATAATCGAATGTACACAGCCGGCGAAAATTCAAAATTCACCTTTTCTTTTGAACAGGCTTCGTATATCCAACTTTCAATGGAAATATAGTAATTTAGAATCATTTGCTTAGTAGATGGTAAAAATCATTAGAAATCTTTGTTAATTTTGGAGTGATGTGACAGTTAATGACAGTGTCTTCTCTTAACATAGGTTGGCTATCATCACCCAGCAGTCTGCTATCTGGAAAAACCGAGTAGAATTGCACTCGTACAAGTCAAGTCATGAACTGCAGTGTCTTCGATCAATATTTCCTGAATTATCAGTAGGGTAAACTTTATCGGTATTCCTCACGATTGCGGTTTTATGACTCATTTTATTTGTCGTTAATAAGTTTAGTATTAAAATGGAAGGAAAAGAAACTCACCCCTCGAAGAGAGTGAATGTGGTTGCTATGGGAATCTTCTGTACGTTAATCTCTTTCCTCTTATCTTCATCCACTACACAGCTTCCTGTGGCTGCGTTGTAATCTACCGATGGTAGCCTCACTGCAAATGTTAAAATAACATTGTTAACCGGTTAGTAGCTGAGTGGACAAACGCGTCGGATTCCCACCCGGGCACCGTGGGTTCAATTCCTCTGCTAGCTAATTCCTCCGACAGTGCACAAGCAATCCTCCACTTATGATGGCGGTAGAAGTTTTTCAAATATTGTCGGGTTATCCGTAACCCGAGAATGTTAATATTATTTTTCGATTATAGTATACTAGTTAGTGTGTACTCACTAGCTTTGTCCGCGGAGTTTCAACACTTTTTTTCTTATTGAACAATTGAAAAATAAGAAACAAACAACATGGTGTCAAATGTATATTTCAAAACTCCATAGCTCGTCTGGAAATGACAATAAGTGCATTGTTGATCTTGAACTTCCAGATTGAAAAAGTTCTGCAAACTTTATGACGGCAAAACTTAATGTCAAAGAGTTTTTACTACTTTGTACTATCAGATCTGCTTTATAGTTATGACAGTCATTGAGAAGTGGGCTAGGTGGTCAGGTGGTCATCTTTCAAGAGTTTTTCCTGCTTTAGATAAGTAGTCAAATAGATGTTTTGCTTTAAAGGGAAAATGTTCACCTGTTTTCAAAGCTGTAATGAGCGCCATCATGCACGCATCGATTATGGATCCATCGTACTCGACGCACACCATGTCGCAGTAGAGCACCCACACCAGCTTATCCTTGGCGATGCACAGCTCCTGGGGGTCGAGCACCTGGGAGTCCTGGAAGATGTCGGCCACCAGCTGGTTGCAGGCCTGCGCCAGCGCCCCCGGGGGCCCGGGTCGGAACTGCGAGGAGCAGAGCGGGGGCAGCTCCAAGTTGGTGACCACAAAACCCTCGTTGGGGCTTTCGGGTGAGGGGGTCGTAAGCTCCTGAAAAAAACAAATTTACTAAATAATGTGTCATACTTTAAGTGATTTGATTTTTAAAAGTATTTTTATGCGAACACCAGACAAGTGTCCCAACTGCCCTGAGGTGTTTTTAGGTTAGGTTATGTTGTAAGGGGAAGAAGAAGATCGAGATGTAGTTGATTAAGGAATCAAGTGTTTACCGCTTTGATTCCACATACGACTTTGGTATGCCCAAGTTTTGCGATACACGATCCATCAGCGGTCTTGATGGGCCCAGGATTAACTACCGTCCATCGAAAATTGTCGAATTTGCGCCCATCGGGTCTGAATTCTCGTGATATATACTCCCGCAGGTACTTTTCTGGTTGAAGAACTCTGAAAACGAAAAGAAATCATTGTTTTTTGCTGTACATGCATATATATTTTAAATAATTTATTTTATAATCGGCAAGGTTGCGTTGATAAGTTGTAATAAAACCATTTTTTATTGAATAAGTTGACTTACTTATAAACTTCTGCCATTATTAAAGTAATATTTTGATGTAGGAAATAGTAACTTATTTAGGCATTGACATCTGTCAAACAATTTTGAATATAACCTCACAAATAGAGATGTTCGATATTTCTGTCCCGGTTACTTGGAATCGGTGACACAGCGGTCACTGGAACCGTTGATATTATTTCTCCGAAGAACCGGCTCTTATTTTTAGCAGATGAAAAATGTCAAGCATATACAATAGACCAAAGCTGAAAATGTGAAACAATAAAAACTTCTTCTTAGAACCTTCCTGGTACCATGAACCGATTCCAAAAGTAACAGGATAAATAGCCAGTTCCCCAGTAATTAGAACTGCAGTGTCACTCAATTTCAAGTTTTTCCATCCCTACTCACAAATTCAATGCCAGTATTGCCATATTGAAAATTTAAGACTAGTTTGCAATACTGAAAAATTATTTCATAAATATTAGCACATAACTGCAGTTTTGACTCCGTTTCTAGGCAAAATAATCCTGTCTCGGTATCCGGAGCGCAGAAGTCAGCAAATTAGTTTAATAATATTTTGAGCGATTTAGTGCGGATTTAATTCATCCGTTTTCTTTGACGTTTTACTCTGTCGACTTCTGTGCTCCTTGTACCGAGAACAAAAAAAACTCTTTTATTTTTTTAAAATCGGAAAATAATTTTGTCATGTTACATACCTTCTCACACGCTTGTGCTCCTGGTAAAATTCTCAAATATCTCCTTCTACCTCATGACGGCCAATGTAATTTTGTAATAGCCGGCCATTTATTTAATAATAAAAGAAGTACGTAAAAATACTTAAAATTTTGTTTTAGCAGTTCAGAATCTTTAGAATTAATAATGAAAAATCGCCTGTCTGGCCTCACATTTTCTGAGGCCCTGAGTGTGAATAATGGTGAGAGGAATTGAACAACAGGTGTTGATCTATCTGACGGGACCTGTCGGGTCAGAGAAGCTGTCTATCTGATGGGACCTGCCAGGTAAGTATGTTCCTGTATATTTTCTTATCTAAACTAGGAATTAATATGTAATGATAGAAAGTAAGATCTGCACAGCGCCCTTGAGGTGATTTTTCACAAAAACAGCGCTATAGAAATCATCCAAATGTTATTATTATTATTGATTGTCAATTATTAAATTTGTTATTAAGTTCGGTGTTTCTTGCAGGTAGCCAAGACTCTTCTTGGGTTACAGCATTGATGATATATGCATGCAAATAGTTTTCTATACTATTTTAAGGCCAGCCAGATAGCAGCATGTAGAATTCATCATGGGAAACCTTTATGTTTTTGATACTGAAGTGTTTATTTTCAAATAAAATACAGGGGTTTTAATTAATTAAAAATACTTTATTTAAATCACTTCATTCAAGTGGTTCATAAAAAATATTTTAAAATAACAACATAGATTGAATTTATTATTCAAAATCAGCAACAAATAAATATTTACAATGCACATTATTATCACAGTTATCCATAACATAAAACTCTTTAGAAATCTCCTTCCATTGAATCCCCCTTTGTTTTTATTCTTGAATTTGGTGTTCTTCCTTTAAAAACATCCGTTCGCTTGCGTTTATAATCCTTTTTCTTTTCTTTGATGGTCAATTTTCGTTTAGCTGCTTTTTCTGGGTTAGTCACCTTGTCCTGTGCAATTTTCTGTAAATTAAAAAAAAACGACCGTTAGAAAATACAAAACTTAACTAAATTAACCTATAAAAACATGGAAGAAGTTTTTTTAAGGCGTAATAATTTAGAGTTTTATTTTACCTGTTTCCTTTCTTTTCGTTTAGCGCTCAATTTCACATTAATTCTGGCAATGAGATCGTTGTAAAGAATGTCTCCGATACTTTGGCTGATTTTCATTCCCACTGCGTCCGCCTGATTTTTGAGAGTCTCAAACGAAGCATCAGTTTTGGTCATCTCTCTGACAATGCAGGGCATCAACATCTTGGCTATTGAGAACACGGTATCTTTGTCCAAGTCCACCAGCAACTCTTCCAGCATTTTGAAGATGCTCATCCTCACGATAGTGGAACCCGGAGCCTTTGTGACTTCCGAGTTGATGGCAGACTTCAGCTTGCTAATGACCCAGTATTCGTGTATGTAATCATTATTCTCGTGATTACAATCCTTGTCTTCCGACAAAGAGCTCACAATTTTAAAGAGAGCTGTCATGTTGTTACAGACCTGAAAAAACAATTAAATATAAACAATGTTAACAACCTTAACCTTTGGAATGCTACATGTGCCGGGCATAAAAGGCATTCTGCGCGCTCTTGCTGACTGTAATTTCATAAAAACTCACTTGTGGTTTACAAAATGATGTTTTTTTCTATTGTACCATCTTATCAGACAAAGTGTTTGTGTATTTATAAAAATTGTATGTTTATGTGGTTTTCCTAGAATAGCTACTTATATTCAGAGAAATTATTATTTTTACTTTTGAAATTTGCCAGCACACGACAGATACAAATCTTTCATTCCAGATAGGCAACTCCGGCACACCAGAGGTTAATCAACAATAGTATGTCAGTTCTTTCAATAGTGAGTTTAACGGTGGACATAAATAAGTTGTCATCTTGTGAGCAACAAATGATTATTATTTGTTGCAACAAGTAACTTTATATTGTCTTATATGAAAAAGGTTACCACCTAAGAGGCCGATATAAATGTCTCCAGGTCGCAGAAAGCATTTCAGGCTCTACACTATTGGCTCGAGTTTAATAAACATACATTAACATGGAATCAGATTGAAAGCTATAAAATAACTCACCACTTCTGCCATATCTGGAGTAACTACGCCGGGTATAAACTGCGAGCACAGATCCAATGTCAGCGACTTCAGGGAATCAACTGTGTGCGCAATAATTCTCTCAGTTTCTTTTTCGCCCTTCACTATAAGAGCAAAGTCATCGAGCTTCAAAGACTTGAAGAAAGACACCAGGAACACGGCGGCATTGTACCTCACCCACGCATGGGAATGGGCCAGGAGAGTCTGACAATTGACTGCAATTTCATCCGTGTGTTTAATGTATTTGTTATCGGTGAGCATTGCCGGGCACGTTTCGCAGATTTTGTTGATCAGATTGAGAATTTGAATGAAGCTGTTGTCTCTGGAATCGCCCAGCATATCATTTTTATCTTGGGCCTTTATTCTGACACCTCGGCCAGTATTTGGATCCTCTTCGTAAAGCTGGACACTTAGTTCTGGCAGGAGGGTCTCCAGTCTACTTTTGAAGTTGTGCTTCTCTACATTGACAAATCTGGTACATAATTGCGCAGCCATTTCAACATGAGCGGGCTAAAAGAAAACCAGTTATATATTATTTTCCTGTTAGCGGATACTAATTTTGTTACAGTATGGTATCGAGGTGCCTGTGCTACATTATAATACAGGATTTATTAACCTAACTTTTAAACAATATTTATTAAAATTACATTAGAAAACTCCGAGATCTTCCGATATCCAGGTGATTGGTCTATGTCACTGAGCTATCCTGACAATCTACAGACTCACCAGTTTATTTAAAAATATTACCAGTTTTATCATTTTAAGCCTTACCTTGTTGGATTGTTTGAGAAGGATTATACTGATTTTGAAGAGTTCATTCTTTTTAGGTGCTGGAATTCGTAGAATTAGAAGTTCTAAACATTCTGCTATTTGAATTCGGCAGTCAGTTGTAGTGTCATTCACCAATCTCCCTCCCATTGAAACATATATCATTGCGGCATGTTCACTTAAGGTATCCTTGAAGAAAAAAACATTAAACATATTATATTATTGGACAGAGGAAAATTTAAATATATTATGCAATAATTTGTGAATCATAACATACCACGGCAAACTTCTCAATGAGAGAGCGCATCATTTTAATGGCGGATATTCTTCCATGGTCCAATTCGTAACTCAGCTGCGTCAAGTAGAACTGTATGTGTTGAACAAGCTTTTTGCCCAGTGGATAGTTCATTATAAATACTAGCATGACTATCCTCGCTTCATCCCTAAAATTCGAATGAAAACATTGGTTAATTAATGCAAAATATTAGTTGATGCAAACAGTAAAGAACACCAATTAGTCGATGTGTTTTTCTCTGAGAAAGATGATGGTTTCTTACCTTGTTCTTGGATTCTCACTTAGAATAGTGATATCTGCTACTTTCTTCATGATGGTATGAATTTCATTGATTTTAAACTTGGCATTTATAATAGCTTTAATTAGAGAAAATGCTGTGGCTTGTCTATCGGAATCATTAATATCATGTTCAGCATAAAGTAAGAGGGCCTTCATTTCCTCCGTGTTGATTGTGTGATATTTCACATCTCTGATCAAAGCTGTGACAGCCTGAAATTGGATTAAAACAGAATATAATAATATTATAAAGATATTTTAAGTTCAGAATAAGTTCATCAGATAGAAATTTCCATGTTTTACCTTAAACGCATTGGCAACCAAATGGAAATTGTCATCCTTCTTACTGATTCCGGAAGTGGCATATTTATGGAGAGTGTGAAAGATGGCAGCACTGATGACTCCAATTTGACTCTTCATCGTGGGAAGGTTATACTTCTTGGACCACAGAGATGTCACACACTTCAGTGCCAGAGTTGCTACTTTAACTTGAGGGCTCTTTAAGGCTTCAACCAGGAAAGGCACATTCTGGTCTATTACAAATCTGTATTCCTCATTACTTACATTGTCTTTCTGCAGTGTTGCAAATAATAGATTCAATGCAAATTCAGTCAATACGTGCGTGTTCGCTTGGGCGGAAGATTTAATGTTCTTGTGTACTATTCCTTTTTTGCCGCCTTTCGGAGCAGGGGTAATAATCAGACAATTATTGGGTTTCATTACTTTGTAACGCTCTTCGCGATCGTCTGTTGCTTTACGCTTGTTGCCAGGCGCCCCTAAGTTCAGTTTGATAATACTGCCGGATAAAACTGCATGAAGGAATTGGAGTAAAGATTCCGTGGAAGTGTTTGTGTTATCTCCCAGACCAATGGAAATGTTCTGCAAAGCATTCTGAACCTTCAAGATAACTCGTTTGGAATGGGATGTTTCAGCGATATCTTTAAAAGGTTTAATCAAGTTGGTGAGACTATTTTCACTTATATTCTGAGCTATGATTCGAAGAGTTGAGAAGCTCTTCATACTTGGTTTGGCTTCTGGGGCTTTGTGCCCAAGCTTGACTACTTCCTTTTCTTCGGAAGCTTTTCCGAATAAGTCATTCAAGCAAACTTTTAACACATTTTGCAGGTGTTTGTCCATTATGCCAGGAGTGAAGCTATCCTTCAAGGTGATCAGGACGGTGTGGACCGTGGATATGAGGACATGGACATGTATTCCTCTGGTCAGCAGGATGGTGAGGTGGCTCATTAATACCCCGAGGAAAGTTGTGCCAATCGCCAACATGATTTTGGAGACGATTTCTCTGGCCGTCGAGCGGACCCCAATCATGGGAGACTTCAAAAAGTTGCAGACTTTAATAAGAACACTGAAAAACAAAATTAAATATTAGTCAATTAAGACAAAAATGACAAATACATATTTACAAATATGTATTTCTATAAAATATCAAGTTTACCCTAAAATGTTGTTTTTCAGCATAGGTTGAGGAAGTTTCTGTAAAAGCTTGACGACTGCCAGAGCCATGGGTAGCTTGAGTTTTTCCTCCGCCTCTCTGCGTGAACTGGCTCCTTTCCTCATAGTTTTGTGGGCAGACTCATGTTCCATAACTTGAGAAGAACTCCTGGAAAACGAAGAAAGCATTCGTATGTGTGGTATTTGCCTGTCAGTTCCCAAATAAATATCACAATAAGATGTTCTTTATTACATATCCACCTACACTAGGTAAATAAGTAACAGTAGCATTATAACTCACCAGTCTAGTTGCACCAAAATTTCAGTAATGGTAGCTATGACTCTCTTAGCTGTGGAGGGAGACAAAGTATAGGTCCTCTGGAATGGCACAGTTCCCGTTTGTCCTTCAACAACTTCATCCGACACATCACCTTCTTCAAGCGGCACATTCAGTTCTCCATCTTCTACTTTCTCTACTGCGGGCTCGGCTACAACTTTAAGTTTAGCCTTTTGAGCTTCAATAACTGAAACTATTTCTGCACTGTCGGCCCGGGACAAATCAAAGTGGAAGGCGTCTAATATTACAGACACGAGCTTTATTAGTTGCTTTTGATATTCACTCGCCTGTTGCATTTTTCCTACATAGAATTTGAGAATGGCTTCATATTGACGCCACGGCAAAAGGTGACAGACCACGCCCGATGGTGTCGATAGCGGCATCCACCAGAGCATACTTTGGGGTATACTTCTCGGAGCAGATAAACTGTGATGCAAGGGGAATTATAAATTGCGTTAAAGTTTTATATCCGGGAACAACAGGCGACTCTTTGATGTGATTACAGAACCTCTGCAAAGCTCTGATCTTACGATGGAACTGCAAGTGCTGGAGATTCTCAAAGAAGTCTATTTCTTTGTTTATCTTATTGCTGAGAGGCAAAAGTTCTTTGAATGTTGTATGGCCGTCTGAACATTCTCTAACCAGTTCTCCTAGCAGGGAGATCGCTTCCATCTTCAGTGTTTCATTGTCAATCTTCAAGCTGTTTCTTATAAGTAGAAGGATGGTGTCACGCAGAAGATAATCTTTATCGGGTGAATCTTTATATTGATCTATTAGCTTGGGAGTTATTTTCTGCAAGCACGCAGTTGATGTATTTCTTAGGGATAAGTCAGTACAATGGCGAATGATGAAGAAGCAGTTGTGTATAATTAGGGCTGCTAGTTCCACATCTATTTGGCCTGCGTCAGATAATTGGTAAACCTTTTTATAAGCACCGATTCTCTTCTCAAAATCTGGTTGTTCAATCCACTTTTCATCTGGGGCGTTCATATCAGCAATGATAGAAGCTGTATTTTTAGTTGCCTCGTCATTGGCTCCCAACAGGTCTAATACTTTGCAGAGGGCTCTTCTGGGTAGAGCTTGCATCACTTTACTGAACAGAGGAGTGATCAACCTCACATACTGTTTGGGATTCGCCGCTTTGGTCAACAAGCTGGTTAGAGCAATGATAGAAGCCTCCAGAGTGTCTTCTGCAGAGTTTTGACCCACGCGGTTGATAAGAATTGGCAACGAAAACTGCAGGAGGGTGTCCACCACTGCTGGGTCTTGCACCATCTCCGTTACTCTCGATATGATGATAAGCTCACGCTTCTGTAGCTTCTTCGGGTTGATAGTTGCCAATTTATCTTTGAGTATATCAACAATGGTGGATATGTGAGGTATAAGTATACTGCTCCCGTAGTTCAGCTTATCCTTCAAGTCTAGTTTGGCAATCTGGTCTTCTTCAATAGGTACACTATGCTTAGCTGATATGGCAATAGGAACAGTTTCTTCGTCAGACTCCATTGTTACCAGCCTTTCTATAATCTGCATTGACATCTCATTCACTGTATAGTGGATTTTATTACTGGCCAAAAGTTGTAAGAAAAATGGCATTCGCGGTATAATCAGTGTTGGAGTCTTTGCAGACATTGAAGAGCGTGTGATATTGGGGATTTTTGCTCCAAATATTGAACAATTTAAGAAGGGGTGTGGGGCTGTACACTCCCTCTGCAGGCAGCTTTTCAATAATTGGCCACACAAACACATGGTACACTGGAAGAATATCTTCTTCGAAGCACCACTCGTATTTCTCAAACTGTTCAAAGAACCTTCCTACAGATTGGATGCACCGGTGCCTTATATCCTTGAGAATTTTTGCATATCCTGGTTTCAGTTTGTGCTGTTCCGAAAGAATCCCATTGATCACACATCCGACACAAATGACAATTTTGAGTAGCCGCAGCATAAGAAGTTCTTGTCCAGGTCTGATGAACTGTTCCCTCATGGTGTCTACGAGCTGTAGGGTCCCCAATATCCTCTTGGGGGGAACTAGCGCTACTTCTTGGAGAGTCTCCAAAATCTTGGCAGGTATTTCAGCCGTCTCCAGATCGATGTATGGCTCAAACATTTTGAAAGCCATATTGGTGTAAGCAATCAACTCAGATTCTTCGCAACCCGAAAGGAAGCGCATTACTAATGATCGCCGCAATTGACTCCCTCCTTTCTTGTCAATTCCAATGTTGGTGATCATCTTACTAAATGTAATTCTCAATATAACGGGTATGACTTCTTCTCGGTCATCTTCTCTGATGCCTCCTTCATCTGCTTGTATTTTGAAAGAGCGGAGTTCATCCTTGAACTTTTTACCGTCAATCAAATTATAAAGATTCTCTCTATAAGGAATCAGATGTTTATTTTTATATCTCATCAAGCAGTCAAGAGCGATCTTCTGAATAACAGGATTTTTGTGCATCAAGAAGTCGAGGTACAATTGCCACAAAGATTTTTCCATGTACAGTGCTTTAGGATTTTGAACGTTGGTGTACACTTTGAGATATGCAATTAAAGTATCGTATGTGCATTTATTGATAGCGCGAGAAACATCCTTATCCGCTTTGAAGATTTCATCAGGATTGTAAGACTCCATCTCTTCGAGTGCCTCAACTTCTGTTGTGGTAGAATCGTCAACAAACAGATTAACTTGCTGTGATTTTTCAAACTCTAATTTTAAGAAATCTAAGAAAAGAGTAGTCATATCTCTGTTCTTGATTTCGCAAATTGAAGGTGCACCATACAATATTTCCCACAGACGAATTCTATACAGATTATAGTCTAGTTTCTCATCGATGCTGTAAAATTCACTATATGCCGATAATAAAAAATCTAAACTTCCTGTAAAACCTTCTGTAGATTCAGGAATCTTGATCCCTTCTTGAACATGCGACGTTGCTTGGACTAAGCATGGATGGAATGTTTCCCAGAACTGATTGTTGGGCATTCCGTTTGCATATGAAAGGACAAATGCCTTCAACGGATCCCATAAGAGATTGAAGTTAACATGCAAGAATCCAAGGGCATATCTCAGTGCAAAACTCTCAAAAGGAGTGTTAGCAGTAAGCTGAAACTGCTTTGAACCGTGGGTCATCCTTGAAACATTCACAAGTTGCTCTCTGTAGTCAGATACAGAAGGAGGTAAATTCTCAACGGCATAGCATAGAGAGAGCACTTCAAATTTTTCTTGTTTGAATTCTTCCTCCAGATTCAATGATTTGGAGATTTTGGATGTTTTGTGTTCTTGTTTGATGTCCTGTCCCTTTTGAATTTGTTCCTCGAAAAGACTGTAAATGTGTGTGGTCAGCAATCTTATCTAAAACATTAAAATACATAATGAACCCAAGTTCGATCAATACTTAAGAAAGTTGTGTTATTCAACATGACAAGAAGAGAATTGAAAGATGATAAAATAAAGTACAAACTAACCTCATGGAAAGGAGACGTCAGATTCTTGTCCATAAGCCCGCAAAATTTTTGTACCAATTCAATTTCTAAGCTATTTTGCCTGTTGCGTACTGTGAGATATAAATCTAGAATACGCAAGGCACTAATTGAGGAAGGAGAACACGCATGTGGTAACAATGCATCTATCAAATTCTTCTTTGAACATAATGTTTCAAAACTAGTAACATTTATTGTATGAACTGCTGACTCTATTGTAATGGACAGGACAAATAGTACATTTCGGAGAGTCAGTGTATCTTCCGTAGATAACTTTTCATCGATTACACGACTGTTAATTTCTTCAATAAACTTTATTAAATTAGTCAGCAGCTTCTCTAGAGCGGCTTGCGCTTTTGGTGTATTCATATTCTTTATATGTGGAAGACAGATTAATGAACAGATGCTGTTGTCGGGCGATTCAAGTATTTTAGAAACATCAGTTCCTACTGCATTGAAAAATCTTTGGCTGTAGGCGTCAGTTTTTGATTCAAAGTCAATTGGGTATTTGACCCATGAATATAAATCGATTCCACTTTTACACAACGGGGACTTAGTCACACAAATTTTACTGAGCACTTTGATTATGTTCTCGTCAATTTCATTAATACAACTGATGAAGTGGGGAAGAACAATTATATCAAAACTAGGACAGGTGACAACTTCTTGAACAAAGTTAGTAACGATTTTTGGGTGCGGAATTTGCAACACTTTCTTGACGATAGTAACAGCATCTTCATGAGGAACATTTGTATGCTTTGATAGCAAAACTAGTACTCCAAGTTTCGAAGTAACATTCATAATATTTTCAGGTAGTTTGGCATCTAGCAGCTGAATAATCAACACTATAACTGGGAAGGGATTGATCATGAAACTTCCTCCACTATATTCCAAAGCTTGTCCAACTAATTTCAGCATATATTCCAGGGTCTTATAATTCTCACTGTCGGTTTCACGGTTCAAATAGTTAGCTGTGGTGCTTAGAATTGTGGACCAGAAGACTTCACTGCTTTTAGGGTTGATGACTTGTAGCATGTCCGCAACTGTTTGAGTGAGTATCTCAAACAGGGTGTTGCGGTAGGATGTCTTTTCGTCTAAGCTTTCAAAAAAAAAAGTCAGGAAAGGAGCGGTGCAGCTGTGCAATTGGTTTCCAACTCCTCTAAACACTTCAAAGAGAAGTCTGCCACATCCAATGATTCCCTATAAGAAAACACCATGATTAGTTATGCTTAAAACTCTATAAGCTGCTATGATATCATAGCAATATCTCAACATTCAAATAAATAATAACTTACATTCTTCCGCGTGTTCACAGTTTTCACCAGAACATTGAGGAATTTCTTCTTGTCCTTAATGTCACGAGCCACGAAAGCGAAACTCTCTGCCGCAAAATTGTTGACGTACCAGGGCATTGTTTCGGAAAGCAGCGGGAGGACTGCCTCAAAAATTATCAAAATATCTCTCTTCAAATACACGCGGAGGGCTTTGAAGAGGAACGCCAAACACACCAGAGTCCATTCTAGCTGCTCCGGGTCTTTGGTGTTCAGGAGATTGATTAAAGTGGTCAGGAATTTTGGGAAATAGATGTAGAAATCTTCCTGGAGATCTTTTGCAAGAACCACAATAATCCTGAAAGGAAAATAGTACAATAAAAAACTGGAGATTTGGTTTTTTACAGAAAATTAACATCTAAAAAGTTTGTAGGTTTAAACTTTGCATATTACGAATAAGTTCACTAATGAAGATTGTTTGAAAAGTAACATTCAGATTTGTTTTAATAGTCTGAATAAGAATATTCATTGAATAGTATCACCATCTATAATTTATTATTTTACAGTTATTATTAATACACTATGCGAACATTAGCAGAGTATGTTATATTATCATTTTCTAAACAAATTCACTTGGGTCACTGCATTCACATTTAACACTTGAATTTAAATTGAATAATTAAGTGACTCACTCCAGCAGGGGTTGCAGAGTTAACGGAGTTCCATTTTCCAGGTTTTCTATCAGTAGGTTCACGACTTCATCCTTTCTGTGAATTAGCTGCGGAAGAGTGATGATCCTCTCCACTTTCTTTCCAAAGTTGACATATTCGGTCGTCAGATTCAGAACCTTCCATTTTTGAATGGCTTTGTAGAAGTACGTTTCGTTTTCTTCCGGATAGTCTGAATTAGCATGATCCAAGTGATATATTGCCGTGTGCCGGACATCGATAGCGCTGATGCGATCTGCAAATGACGAAAACTGAAAAATAAACAAGAGATTAATTTCTGGGTGACACAAAATAAGCTAATTATTGGATTGTGTCTCTGAAGCGCACGGAAAACATTGGTACAGTCATTTATAGGCTAAAGTTTGTTTTTAAAGTAATACTATTTTCAAAATATAAACATTCCCGCGAATAGGTTGGAATTAAGAAATCACGAAAATAGGGCCTACCTTAAACCGATTGGTTGTTTTGTGGTAAGATGATTTATTTTTCATTTTGAAAAGTCACCGGATTTCATTAATTCAATCGGATTTTATTTGTTATCTTACAGCATATTACACGTGAAACCAAACGTCAAATTTGACAGGCCTGCCATGTTGTTTTCTATGGTTATAATTGTGCATGTTAGTTTCTACAGTTTCTAAGCAAAACATAGACAATATTAAGAAAATGGAAAAGTGTTGCCATAAACTAAAAATTATTCTTACCGCGTTTCGAGGTTCTTACTATGGTATTGTAAGAATCTTGGCCGCGGGTAAATAAACAAATAAATATAATCGGCTGTCGCTACCTGGCAATCAAATTTCCTTTTGTAATCCCTTTGCGACTCGGCTGTGAATATAAACTTTAACCAGGCGCATCTTTTATTATTTGCTCATATATTTAAAGCGCCCTTGAGGTTATTTTTTACAAAAACGGCGCTATACAGATTATTCAAATGTTATTATTTCTTACTAGTTGAAAAATCACGGAATATATAACTTGTTATTTTATCCCTTTTTAATAGATTTTCACACTACAGGGGCCCTAGTACGAAACATCGATAAAGATTTTATTGAAAATGTCGGTAATTTAGAATTTTTCTCGAGCCCGATATATTCCAACGAGAATCCCAACTGCACTAAACCGTCTAGAACCAGTAGGACTATGGCATTCCCAATTGGGGTATATTGTGAGATGAAATGTAGTACCTGGCTATTCAGATCTGGTCGCCAAACACGACTAAAGCCATGTCAAGCAACGTTTCGATTCATTTGAGAGTATTCACCACTCTGGAACGTGTCGAAAATGCACTATAAATATATAAATATATATTATTTTTGACTTGTGTATTTAAAAAAAAGCTTTTATCATATCGTGACCCAGAGACACTACAGTGTCTTTCTATAAATGACTAAACATGATTTAAAAAAAATCTTTTAACCCATGCAGTAAGGAAGATACCCTTTTCTGGAGTATGATTTGATTTCAGGTATTAATAGGTTAACCCTCTTCAGTACGGCGACAAGCGAAAGGGCGAAATACTTCAATCTTTTAGTGACTTTGTGGCGGAGCTGCTGCGAAGCGATTCAGTTCCACAACTTGACCAATCGATTATTTTACATTGTTTTATTTACCCACTCTGATAGTGGATACATCACCTTTGACTGTGGAGAGATCTTTTTCCTTGTATAACCTTCTCTGTCTTTATTTTTGCTTTTCTTTCTCCATACGACGCAATGAATCGGAGCGCAACTACTGTCTCTAACTCCCCGGCGACAATGAGGTATTTATGTTTTGTTTTAAATAGATTAATATATTTTTTTAAACGCCTCGACCCGGTAATGGGTCTAGCCCTCAGAGCAATAATATACCAAGAAGGAGAGCTAGTGTAATAATAATAATCATATTTGGATAATTTTTATAGCGCCGTTTTTGTGAAAAATTACCTCAAGGGCGCTGTACAAATCTTAATTTCTACTTAATATTAATTCTTAGTTTATATAAAAATACAGCAACATACTTACCTGGAAGGTCACTTCTGACAGAACACAATCACCGTATCATAATAACTTAAAATTTAGCTGATTCTTACACATACGAGTATATACATATATATATATATATATATATATTTATTTTTTTTATTTATTATTATTATTATTTTTTGCATTTTTTTGCATGAGAGCAAATTTAAAATAAAATATATCGGAGGTATTTTTTAATTTTTCGTAGTGAGGAACAGATAATGGTGATAATCTTCTAATGAATTCAAGGAATGAGAGTCTGAAAAGTTTTTTTGGTTTGAACAGAAATTCTATTAGGCTTGTTACATTTTCATTATGGATATGATTTTCTGAAAAAATGGGTTTTGAGTTTGGCTCTGAACTCTGTCGAATATTTTATTACTCTCAGATCATGTGGTAGTCCATTCCAGGCTTTAGGACCTGACACTCCGAAGGCGCGCTCTCCGAACTTAGTGTCTGGTGTGCGCTTTGGTTCCTTCAACCTTCCGAAAGCCGATAGTCAGAAGTGATGTTTTTTTCCCGACTGGGGCGTGGCTAGGGCTAGGGTTATTTATACATCCATTCATAGAACATGTCGACATAATGTTTTTGTTTATTTGTATAACCACTTTTCCACAGTATTGTTGCAAACAAAAATGTGGGAAATAACCTAAAAAAACCTTTGATTTCTGTCCTATTATGTCGCATAAAAAACGTAGTGGACGGAGTCGCCGGAGACGGAAAACATGTTTACATATCGAAAAGTGGTGCTATTTTATGTGAGAACTTGTCTTATCTCTTTCTCTCTCACGGTTTACGACGTAAAAACCCGGAGAGTGTAATTTATCGTAAATTTGTATAAGTTGGGTAAAAATATTTAACTCTCTTTCCGTATATATTCTTGCTCTGAGGTTTTATCACATTGATTGTTGTTTTTATGGACCTTAGATGGCTAAATTAGATCATAAAAATACATTTTTTTGAAAAATAAAACGAGAACATTTTTGAGAACTGACTATTTTATTAAACATGCTGGCACACAAATATATTATTTACACTTCATATCGTAATACAAATTGTACGATTTATTCTTAAAAACTAAAATATACTTTACTTTAACTTTAATAATATTTTTATTACATTAAGACGAGGGTTAATAAATTATTTAGAATCTTTAAAATATCACTGAATACATATTACATGCAAAAGATCAGTGGTTTACAACTAGGGGCAGCTCAGGATCTCCAATTACTGTCGTTCTGAAAGGAAAATAAAACAAACATTATAAAAAATACCGATTAACGAAATCTGAAAAGGTTTTCTAGTTGTTAATTTTAAATACGAAACGCAGTTGATTAAATAACATTTGAACAATTTCATTTTTTTTTTCAAATCAAGTTGTTTTATACCATACTGTTTTTTTTTATTACGCGTGAAAGCTTCTTTCGGTCAACATGAATATAACATCTGCCAATAACAATTAAAAATATATATTGGTAAATCATTCATAGTTGTATATAATACAAAAATAGGATATCATTGATGTCAGATGTATAATTAATAGAGCAATTAAGTTTACATACGAGGCCTGTTCAAAAGAAAAGGTGAATTTTGAATTTTCGCGGGCTGTGTACAATAAAATATAATAAATATAGTATCTTATATATATTTCAAAAGTAAAAGAATCGAAGAACACACAAAAACGTGACTAACCTTTCCAGTTGTCAAAAACAAACCACTAATCCAAAATGACTGATAATGCTAACATATAACAAAAAAACGATAATCGAATGTACCCAGTCGGCGGAAATTCAAAATTCACCTTTTCTTTTGAACAGGCCATGTATATTACGATTGGCTTAATTTTTTTATTTACTTAATCTCCTTTGCGCAATATTTTCAATATGTATTTTCAAAACAAAACAGATGAATTTGTCAGGGAAGAGCAGCAAAATAATATTCATTATTCGATTGATGAGTTTTTGCGTTTGCATTAGGGTTCAAAACTAGAAAATAATAAGTGGTCGTGAGGACAAGGGTATTTTTCAAACAGACCTTCACCAGCAATTTCAATATATTTCTGACTGAAATTCATAGAGTAAAAGTATCAAAGAAAAAAAATATATATAGAGACAACAATGAAGAAAACCACTAGCCAAACCCCCGAATAGACGAACACAGTTGTTTATAGATATGTGTGCAATGCAAAGTATCCTGAAATGAAGGCGGTGCTTTTGCTAGGAATTCAATTTATTTACATCAAGTGTCATGTTTATTTCCCAGCACCTTTGTTTTATTAATACAACCTCTACATTTTGTAATGCGTGCTAAAAATCATTATTTTCTCTTACGTTTGCCCAAATTTAATACTCTTTTGCTGGGCTGACAATTTTATAGCCGCATTTCGCTCGTTTATAAACATCTGCGTAGAATTCTTGAGAATTCCTCCCTGCGGCAGACTTTCTGTCCTTGTGAGTTCTTGCTTGCCATTCGCGAGTGACGGAGACATTGATAATCTGTGGTCACTTTTACCATTTGTCATTATGCTATGGGACAGGGATTTTCCTATTGGTACTTTTGGGATGCTGATGGGTGGGGGTTGGGGCAGTATGACATGTCCGTATCTCTTGTGGAAGTTGGCATTGGGCTCAGACGGGGAGGAATCGAACGTTCTTAGAGGTGCTTTGGATTGGATACCCTTTATCAAGTCCTGGAAAATACACATTCATTGGTATATTGTGGCCGGTGAAATTTGGCCTAGCATCAATTGGCCATAAACAAGGTGAAGTTAATAAATAATGATGTCAATGTTTTCATTATTTTAAATTTTTAACTGTTAATTCGTGGTGGAACTCCATTTTAATGATTTTAATAATACCAATTTTTTTAACTATTATTATTACAATTAGGCTTTATTTTTAAGTAGATATTAATATGCTATGCATTGATACAGAGGTAAATAGGCAATACACATAAAAATACCAAAGTGAAATGTAATCTGGATTTTTTGTCGCAGACATCTAAAGGGAAATCTACAAAAGATAATACCCTAGTGTGTACCTATTATTACTATTTTTAGATATTTTACCAAACCACCAATGTAAATATACCTTCTATAAAATACATTACCCAAACAGAGATGGGAAAATCAAAGAGTAAATTCAAAAATAGCCAACTGTTAAAAATAAAGCTGACAACTATGGATTTTTTTTTAAAACCCACAGACGCATCTAACGCATCCCATGTGAACCGTTTCTCAGAAGGTAATAAAAATACCCGAATGTATTTTTGAATGTTATTGTAAAGCCGCCTCTGTCAGCAATAAAACAAAACCCAAAGTCACATATGTTCACTATGAGACTCAATAAGCGTCCATTTCGGACACTAATAGTATATATATGCCATAGATGTACATCAGAATTGTACCAGTCTGAAGATGCCCGTCATAGGTAAAATGGGCCAGGTCTTAAATAAAAAATAGTGGAAAAAGTTAAAAAATTGGTCTTATTAAAATCATTGATGTTTTCAATTGAAAAAGTTGTGTTAATATGGGGGTGCTTTTTAATTTTCATGTAGTTATTTAAGTCCTCTGTATTTTTTGTTAACTCCCGTGGTTTTCAGAAAAATGGAGATTACTTTTTATCACTTTTATGTAAGAACTATAATTGATGCAGGGAGAAAGAACAAATTAAAAAAAAACGGCAGTGAAAACATACGGTAACGATAAACAAGTTTGCAATTCACAAGATTAGACATATTGACAGGAACAGAAACACATACACTTTCACCAAGTAGTATTCACAATACAAATGGAATGAGTTGAAATCTTGAAACCTACGAATAACATTGTTATTTACAATAATACTATCCATAATTGCAAGCCAAGTATCGAACTGATGTAACGAGAAACGACCGAATCATCGGTGACGCCGTGAATGCAATAAAATGATGAAATGCAACTCTACATTTCCGTGAAATACAACTCCGTGATACTTACGTTTTCGGTTTTCTTTTTTAAATTGGATCTGGATAGGGTCTGCACCAGCTCGGACTGCAACCTGCTACCCACGGGTTCATCTGTCCCCGCGTTTCCATCCACCGAGTCATTGCTCAGAAACTCCAACTTTGATGGCTGTTTCCGGAAGGTGTTGGTTGGGTACTCCCCGATGGTGACTGACACTTGCGGATTGGCTTTCTTCATTGTTAGCGTGCCGCTCGGCTGCTTCATGAAGTACGTGTTAGGCGGGCGGGGGGTCGGGGAAGAGGGGTTGTTTAACTTGAAGGATTCGAGAGATTCCATTTCGACGGCATCGTGGACCGATTTAGTCTTGGCCAGTTTCGGTTTGCTGGTCACTTTGACTAGGGAGGATGTGTCGTAATCTGGGGCCGGGGTTGCTGGCGGTGTGTCTGGGAGCATATCCGCGCGATGGTTTCCGTTTTGGAGTGGTTTTTTAAGCGGTGGTGGTGGTGGAGCTTTGGGTTTGGTGTGTGCTAGTGCTGGTGTCGGTGATTTCAATCCGTTTGTGAATAGTTTTTCGGGCTCAACTTTCTTGCCATTTCTCTGGTCGTTGTCATTCTCGGGCATTGGCATCTGTAAACAAAGAAGACAGTAAGTTTATGGCGTTAATTACTAATAAGATAATTATTCGTAGGTTGTGCCGAAATTTTGCTTGACAAAGTACTGACGGCAGGGTGACTGACAAAATTCAGAAAAGAACCATATACTCTATAATGTTTTTTCGTCAGTCTTTTAGCATAATGTAAAGCAATAATATGCCAGCTTTAATGTGACAAGTCGCGCGAGAGCGCTTAAGAAGGCTATTTCCTTCGGCGGCGTGATCTTATCTCGTTCAGATTAATTAAATTTATAGGTTAACGAACCGGAGGAGGAGGTGGTGGCGGTTGTCCCGGTGGCTTCACAGTCTTCTTGGGCGGCTCTGGAAAGCTGCCTACATTCCCATTCATTTGGTGGCCAATTCCGCTGAGCGGGCGGCCGTTTCCATTGACCTGGTAGGCGCTTGCTACCTTTTGGGTGTGCCCATAAACTTGGTTGCTGTTCCCATTGACCTGTTGGCTAGTTCCATTGATCAGATTGCTTTTTACATTGACCTGCTGGCTGTTCCCATTGAGCAAGGGGTTCTTTGCGGGGATCTGGTGGTTATTGTTCCCATTGACTTGCTGGCTATTTCCGTTCATTTGGTGGCTTGGGGTCTGTACCCTCGATGTGGGGGTTGATCCATTCAACGTGGTTGTTCCATTGTATGCGTTGAATGGTCTGTCCTGAAACAATAGAAATAAATACATTAGCTTAGAACGGTTTTAAATAAATTATACAAACTACTATCTAATTTAAAGTACCATAAGTTATCATCACCAGAAAATGGAAGGAATATATCCGACCGAAAATTCCTATTAAAAATTATCAAAAACGCTGTTGACAATTACTACCTTCTAAAAAACATCTATCTCCACTGTCTAGTACGAAACACACACTCGAACCAATTATTCCACATCCCACATTCAAAAACTAACTGCACACAACATTAATTTTTCAGAAGAACATGCAATACAACAGACAATATCATATTTACAGATCCTGATATTTTCCATTTATCCACAGGTCAATTCACTAAATGCATACTAGATAAAATTGAATCGCAAAGTTAATTATGAACTGCCTAAACCTTCTGTGTGTTATAGATCATTAAGCTACTTAAATTATTTTTCTCTGTTTTATTAACTCTTTTTTTTATTTTGTTTGTATTTATCACTGTGTTTACATTATTTTATGATGTATGATTTTTATATAGTTTTATTTAACTTCATCTATGAATTTACTTTTAATTTATTTTACTTTGTGTATCATAGAAACTAAATGAACAGATCATTATCATTATTTTTTTTTCCACTTTAGTTAAAAAATATATATAAATTATGAGTGGAAACTTCACTGGCAACAATGTAATTACTCAACGTATCAACATGTATATTGATACAACTGTATGTTTTCCAAAATAAAATAAAAGTAACAAAAACATTACGTTAGTTCAAATTATGGGTGTGTACTCGTAAGTATGATAATTTAATAAAGGAAATAAGATTTTGCAATCGCGGAAACGCAACATAATATTAAATATAAATATTTTAATCCGAAACAAACAACAGTTCCTACGTAGGTAGCAGCTATTTTGCAAAGATAATTCATGCAGGCACCAACGCGTATATTGAAGAATATAATTCAGTACGAAGTAAAATTTACATGGTCAGTTGAATAACCGGGGAAATTCATTGAGATTTCGTTAACGGTGCAAAATAATAGCATTTGGAGTGTTTATACGTAATGCTAATGGCCCTTTGATGGGAACCGAACGGCATTTTCCATTGTGAATGATTTTTTAAACTCCCATAGTGAGGAGTAATTTACGACCGTTATATGGTTTCATTGTGTGTACAAAATCAATATGACATAATATAAATATACTGTACCTTTGTTAAATAACTAACAAGAAGTTTATTTTTACAACATTAATGTTTAAAATCAAAAATAATAACATTTTCAATTTTTATGTTGTGACATCTGCCTCCAACATTGTTAATCTAACCTAACAACTTCATATATTTTTTGGCCATCATATATTTTTTTTATACAATGGGCATTTTTTCAGTTGACTCAGAAACAATGAATTGCTGTTCCTCAATCATCACTCTATTAATTATCGGTATCATTCTCCACTGTCCAGAATGTCGAGACTTGTTGACTCAAGCCATGGTCTTGAAATTTTTGGTATCAGTGATTTTTGTCATTCTTTACGAAATTAATCTTCGAAGAATACAATTTATTATGCCTAACATCATTGACTCTACCGAAACCTTGTTCAGGCTTTGACTTGAATGTTCTACCAAATGTATATTTTTGTCGTTGCTTTATTCCAAATATTATGTCTGTGCTGTTCTTTCTCTGTTGCTCTTTTTTTTCTTATTTCGTGTTGTGTATTTTTTGTAATTGGACAATGGTCCGTTAATATAAAATCAAATAAAATTATAAATATCGTATGCACTAACTTTCAGTTAGATAAATACACGGTGTTGTTTGTAGCTTAAATAATGTAAAAGCCTTAATATTGCCTACCCCATACATGTTGCAAAAACATTTACGCGGCGATTGTATATGAATTATATTTGTTGATGCTTTTTATGTAAATTTTTTTGTTTGTTTTGTCCAAACATTATTGTTTTTACAGTTAGTCTTTATCAGAGAACTAATAATTTATTAACTAGGTGTTTTCGCAGACGTTGGCGCCTCACATGGCGATTGATCGAATCATATACGACAGACTTTCACGCTTTAATACTATCAGACCAGAAATTTAAAAAATATGTATGTTTTATATTCTAAATTAATAGTTATCTTTGAATATTAAAGATGGCAGCACTTTCGTTTGAAGTTAACACGTGGATGCTTCCACAGCGAGTGTTTGTGATAGACGTTTTACGGTATTAATACGATTGGATACGTAAACAAGATAAGTATATAATATTTTTGCTATATTTTAACATTTCAGATCACACCACATAGTCGAATACAGGAATTTCTATTATGGCTATGGAGTGAAATAACAAAAAATATACCGCATAACTGCCCGGAGCCATTAAAACTATAGCATTCGCATTTGGGGAATGGAGTAGGAGAGGAAATCATATAGGTTTCGAAGTACCTGGCTATTAATATCTGGTCACTAATAGGGATAGTTGCTATCGGAAATTGTGTGTCACTATGTGACTGGCGAAGAACCGGTTATCCGGCTATTTTTGAAAGAAATAAATATAGGGGGGGTTGCTAGCGATTCCGGGAACGAAAAGCACTGGAACTGTGGAAATTTGTGAAAAATAGGAACCGGTTCCAAAAATAACCGGTTCCTTGGAGAAATAACATCAACGGTTTCAGTGACCGGAATGTAACTAAACACAACAAAAGTAACTGCCTCTGTGTCCGGAGCCAAGGAACTTAAAGTTCTACCACGGATGTCGTCAAGTTGGTCAAAGTGTGTACAGTACATTTGATTCTTCATTGTTAAGGTTCACCTGAAAAAGTGGCAGTGAAACTCGGTAAGTCAGAAAAGTGTTGTAAAGAGTATTTCGCTATGAAATCGTGATTTTCCTTAGGAACGAAACTTAATCGGTTTATTTTTTCTCGTGAGAACAATGAGAGCAATAGTGACACAGTGTCGCTATGAGATTCTCTCGGCTAGCGTGATTTCGCAAAAAAAAACACTTTTCAGACTTGATACACTATTTCAGTGAACTAGGTCGTGGTGAAACCGTATATTATACACACGGAGAGGATGGAAACAACGATGAATATATGCATAAACATCTATTTTATTTTATTTTATATATTGAAAAAATATAAAATAATTTATAGTTGTTGTGTTTAATTTGTAGAACTCCATTTTAATTTAGTATTATTATGATTTAGTTCTGCTATTTTTAGTGACAGCTGTTTCATTATTTTTTATAGTGAATACCGTACAAGAGTCCCAACTACTCCCAACCATCTAAAGCTAGTGGGACTATGGCATCCCCAATTGGGGTATGTTATGAGGCTGAAGGTAGTGGGGAGGGGAAGGAGATTGGGAAGATGAAGGTTGGGAAGTACCTGACTATTCAAATCTGGTCACAAACGGTCAAAGACATTTTAATCAAGCAACGTTTCGATTCTAAATGGTGGTCTTTCACCAGGGCGATACTTAGAGAATCTAACACTCTGAAATGTGCCGCAAATATTATTTTTAAATGAATTAAATGTGTGATGACACATATTAATTAAATAAAAGATATTTGCGCACGCTGGGTTTGAACCCGAGACCTTTTGATTTTGGTTTCGGCCTTTAAGGCCATTATCAAACTGTCAGATAATACAAATTTATAAACACCTTAAACGCCGTCAAAAAGCTGTCACTAAAAACATGGAGCTAAATAATAATAAAAAAATATGAATAAAAAAAAAGACAAAAAATTCAAAAACGATTTGGGTACGACTGAAAATTGAACTGAGAACCTTTCGCTTGCCTGGAGGATGCTCTGCCAATTGCGCTATCGAACCCCCTTTTCATACAGACGTTTTTTATCAACCAATTGCTTAATTTAAAAAATCAAAAACATCGTTTCATTTTACTTTCCATAAGAGACATACATTTGTATGGTTGAAAGCGAAAATTCATAAGAAGTTCATTCAACGAGAATCATATAAGCGCAAAATTATATGTTACGTAATTAATGAAAAAGAAAACATCGAATGATAATATTTTGATTGTCGCTACCAGGTGTTGATATTTTCCTTAACTATACAATAAAGGTAAGTATTATTATAAGTCCCATAGAAGTTGTTGAACTATTAAGCCTTAATTGGACCTATCTTTATTATTATATTTATTTAAAAATGGTGCGTTTCGTCACTGGAAAGGCAAAAAGGCTTAAGCGACACTGGTAAAAAACAAGTTAAATATGCAGTTTTGACGAGTTTTTTTTCTGCATCGAATGGTTGGTCTTTCATTTTATTCTGACGACTTTTGTGGCTCTTCAGCCATCTAAAATATTTTTACCATTTAGGAGAAGACTTGACTCAAGCGACATAAGTTTGAGACTTTTTTAGCTTTTGTCGCTTCAGGTAACTCCGTGAAAGCATTGAGTTACCTTTTTTTGCAAAATACAACCAGGTACTGAAGACTGAACTTTAAAATGCTCCAGTGTAAACTTCCCACAATGGCGCTACAACCCTTTTTCCTTTCCGGCGACGATAATATGTTCTAATACAACCTTAGAGCAATAATATACAAGAGGTATAGCTGTAGATCGATCTGTAGTCAGTTTTTACTAGCTTTTACCTTGAAGTAACTGACTCGGTTGGAAAAGAGCGTGGCTAAGACTGGGGCTACGGTATTTGTATATCCATTCACAGCACATGTCGACATAATGTTTTTGTTTATTCGTATAGCCACTTTTTCACAGTATTTTTACCAATAAAAATATAGCATATAAGCAAATAAACCGTTTAGTTGTGTCAAGTTTAGTGGCATAATAAAAAATGTGGGCAGAGTCCCGCGGTGGCCCAGTAGCTTAAGATCATTGCGTCACTACGTAAAAGCGGGGAATTAATTTTGTTGTCTCTTTCTCTCTTATGGTGTACGATGTAAAAAGCCGGAGAAAGTGTTTTTTCGCAAGTTTGTGTAGGTTGGGTAAAAATAATTAGCTATCCCTCCATATATTGTTACTTCAAGAATACAACCCTTAAATTAATATTTCTTAGCATAAATTCATTCCATATTTTTTTACTACATTTTTAATTTTTCAATATTTTCTTCTAATTTAATACAATTTGGTAATTTATTCATCAAATATCTTTGTAGCTCCGTACATCAATGACTTATGACTTTTTTTTTCTGAAACGTGGAATTATTTGGTTTCTATTCCTCGTCTAATATCTTTTCTCGGAAATGTATGTGATAATAATAATATTTGGATAATTTGTATAGCGCCGTTTTTGTGAAAAAAAATACCTCAAGGGCGCTGTAAGTATTGCCATTCATTAGTGATTAGTGAATTTATTTTAATGAAAAGATATTTAACTCCGTCAACATTACCTTGGCTTTTGTAAATCTATTTTTCTTCAGTATAATTCTCATAGCTCTATTTTGTAGGAATGTCATTTGTTTCATACATCCATTGTTAGCTAATAATAAAATGCTAAAAATCATTGTCAAAACTGGCCAGAATAATTGTCAAACTTGGTTCAGCTGATGTAACATAACCTCAATGATTCTTTAATCGTTAGGTAGAACACGTATTCAATTGAACGTTTCACTGAGTTTTCACAATTTTTATTATTCGTAATTCAAGTCATTTAATGTTATGATAACACTAGGTGAAAGCTCGTCAATGATGGCGGAGATTAATCAAAATTATACTCACGCAGGAAAGCTGGCAACCTCGACAGATCTCGTTTCGAAATTATACTAAACAATGTTATAGTAATTGATCCTCACAACATACCCCGATTGGGGATTTCTTATTATTTTTATTTATTTATTATTTTACTTAACAACACATTTTTTTGTTGGTTGGTATAATTGCCCACCCCACTAGGCATAAGCCTGTGTTGGGATGGCAATTTGCAAAAGTGTTTTTTTAGCTACATAGTAACATGTTAATATCGAAAATATAGTATATACACAATAAAAATAAAAATAATATATTTTACGAAGTGGTTTGACATCACAAAAGGTGTAAAGCAAGGCTGTGTAATGTCACCGTGGTTGTTCAATTTGTACATGGATAATTGTATGCAAGAATTAAAAGATGTGTGGGCTTGGGCGCGAAAATGAACAATCTGAAAGTATGTTGCCTATTGTATGCGGACGATGCGGTGCTGATTGCTGACAGTATGGAAGATCTACAGTTTCTCGTGTCTAGGATGAACCAAATACGTATGCAAAATGAGTTGATGATGAATGTAAGTAAGTCCAAAGTCATGGTGTTTGAAAGAGAGAGTACAAGAACAGCGTGCAATATAGTTGTGAATGATGAATACTTGGAGCAAGTGGATGAATTTGTGTATTTAGGAAGTATGTTTACGAGAGACGGAAAGGCTGACAAAGATATTGAAAGAAGGGTGAATGCAGGAAACTCCATTAATGGAGGACTGAACGCTGTTGGCGCAAATAAGAAATTGTCCAAAGAAGCGAAGCTAGCAGTCCACAATGGAGTACTTATACCAACCCTGATGTATGGCAGTGAGGCATGGAACTGGCAGAGGAAGGATGAAAGTAGACTGAATGCTGTGGAAATGAGATCTTTGAGACGTATGTACGGTAAAACCATGTATGATCGTATTAAAAATGTGGATATCCGGAAAGAATGCAAGGCTGATGTTAGCGTAATGAATAGGATCAAGAAAGGGACGCTTAGATGGTTTGGGCATGTAGAGCGAATGAACGAAGAAAAGAGTGTGAAAAGAATATATGATGCGAAAGTGAATGGAAGAAAAAGTCGAGGACGCCCAAGAAAGACATGGCACGATCAAGTAAATCAAAAACTTGAATCGGGTCATGTGAAGAGTCAGAATAACAGAAGAGTATGTATGAGACGATGTATGAATGTAAATGAAGCAAGGAGTGTGTGCCAAGACAGAGTTGTATGGCGGTCCGTCCTCTCTGCCTACCCCTGCGGGGAAACGGCGTGATGGTTAGTTAGTTAGTTAGTTAGAATCTACGAATTAAGAACTAAATTAAACTTGGTTTTTAAGGTGAGTAATGATATTGCTTTTAAAGGAGCTTTTGGTTTGTATGTTTCTGATGGATGAAGCTGAAGGTTGGTTAATCAGACAAATATAAGTCAGTCGTGTAATATTAATTTGATTTTGGTGAACTCACGTTATATTTCCACGTTTTTTCGTTTTATTTGATTTGTATTAGTAAATACCGCACAAGAGTCCCAACTGCTCCCAACCGTCAGGAGCCAGTGGTGCTATGGCATCTACAATCGGGTATGTTGTGAGGCTGAATGTAGTGGGAAAGGAAAGTGGTAGGTTGGGAAGTACCTGGCTATTCAGATCTAGTCGCTAAACACGGCTTAATCTATTTTGAGCAACGTTTTGATGATGAATGGTGATATTTCACAATAAGCGATACTTAGAGTGTCTACCATTCTTGAGCGTACCGCAAACATACTATGATATTTTATATGAATTAAATGTGAAATAACACATATTGATTGATCAAAATGTATTTGTCCACGCCGAGATTTGAACCCGCGAACTCTGGATTGGTAGTCGAGCGTCTTTACCACTCGACCACGGAGGCCGTTATCACTCTGTGTTGAGTTTTAGTATTCAAAGAAACAAGCACACTAAGCATTCCAGTAATTAGTAATTACCCACTGACGCTTTTTCCAGAAATCTTCTAACTCAAATGTCCCTGTATTGTTTTACAAAATAAGAAATTAAGTCACGGGAAATATTTTAGATTAATCTTCGGAGAAATGTAGTGAGGGGCACAATAGAGATAATCATTCGGAATGTAAAAAAAAAAGATATTGTACGTAAGCAGTCGGAATGTTTCGAAATATATTGTGGCTCTCAATGTCCACTCATCCGTCCGAGTATGACATGAATTATTGAATTGTTTCGAATATGCCCATCACTACCGGCTGCCCGTTCTATTTTTAAAAATACTGATAAGATTTCGAAATAGCGTGATCAATCATAATTACTGTATTAATGAAAAAAAAAACTGGAAGCAAAAAGATAACAGTCAATTTTTTCAAATGCATATCTAATTGTCGAATATGTAATCAAGAAAACTATATTTTCTGTAGAATTTATTTCTAAATTATTAAGGAAGGTACTATCTTAATATAAAAGTTAAAAGTTAAAGATTGTGATCAATGATTTTCAGTCATTTTGACGGCCAGTATGGTCGAGTGGTAAGACGCTCGACTACGAATCCAGAGGTTGCGGGTTCGAACCCGGCGTGCGCAAATAAATTTTATTTTATTAAAATAAAATATAGTATATTTGCGGCACACAGAGTGGTAGATACTCTTAGTATCGCCCTGGTAAAAGACCACCATTCAGAATTGAAACGTTGCTTGAAATCGCTTAAGCCGTGTTTGGTGACCATACCTGAATAGCCAGATACTTCCCAACCTTTGTCTTCCTCATCTCCTTCCCCTCCCCACTACCTTTTGCCACACAATACACCCCTCTTGGGGATGCCATAGTCTCACTGGATCTAGACGGTTGGGAACAGTTGAGACTCTTGTGCGGTAATTACGTAATTTTTTTTTTAAGTCATAGGAAATAATTTTTAAAGGGTTTCATTTTTTAAGAATAACATTAATGCGAAATAAAATAAGATGGTACCGCTTTTTCTATTAATTATTAACAAAACAATGTGTGATACTACGACAAGTGATGCGTTATTGTATTTATTAATAAATATTACCATCGACGGACAAGGTCACACGATAGAAAACTTGTTTTACTTCGTTATTTCCCCGTGAGTACGTCATTACGGGTGATTAAGTTAATACTAAAAACACTTCGCACAACAAAAATATATACGTCATACGGTTCTTAGGACCTCGGTACCTGCTTGGGATATTTTGTTTAATCTCTGCTGTCATTTTAAGCAGGTACACACAGAGATAAAGCACATGTTATAAAGTAGGAATATATTGATGAATGTTGGTATTAGCAGTACGAAAATAACGAATGTAGACTGATTGAGTGAAAATGAGACCCCCGAGCTGCGTGTGTGGTAAAACCACGTATGACCCCAATGGGGAGTTTGAAAAATGATGTAAGGTCGATCGAAAGCGTAAAACATTAAATTGAGAAACGACTTTGATGATTTGGACATTTAGAGAGATAGGGATATTGAAAGAAGGGTGAATGCAGGAAACTCCATGAATGGAGGACTGAACGCTGTTGGCGCTAATAAGAAATTGTCCAAAGAAGCGAAATGGAAAGGCTGATAAGGATATTGAAAGAAGGGTGAATGCAGGAAACTCCATTAATAGAGAACTGAACGCTGAAAATGTCAAAAGAAGCGTAACTAGTAGTCCACAATGGAGTGCTTATACCCACCCTGATGTATGGCAGTGAGGCATGGAACTGAGAAAGGAAGGATGAAAGTACACTGAATGCTGTGGAAGTGAGATCTTTTGACGTATGTGCGGTAAAACTATGTATGACCGTATTAAAAATGTGGATATCCGGAAAGAATGCAAGGCTGATGTGAGCGTAATGAATAGGATCAAGAAAGGGACGCTTGGATGGTTTGGGCATGTAGAGCGAATGAACGAAGAAAGGAGTGTGAAAAGAATATATGATGCGAAAGTGAATGGAAGAAGAAGTCGAGGACGCCTGAGAAAGACATGGCACGATCAAGTAAATCAAATACTTGAATCGGGTCATGTGAAGAGTCAGAATAACAGAAGAGTATGTATGAGACGATGTATGAATGTAAATGAAGCAAGGAGTGTGTGCCAAGACAGAGTTATATGGCGGTCCGTCCTCTCTACCTACCCCTGCGGGGAAACGGCGTGATGGTTAGTTAGTTAGTTAGAGCGATAGGGAATATGTATGAAAAAAGCAGTGAAAAATTACTAACGATTGTTTCCTCTTCGAGCAAAAATAATATTTTACGAAGATACTAGCTAGGTTATTGCATGATCGCTGGTGATTACTTTTTTCATATCGAACTTTAGTAACCTTGATTTTTTATCGTTTTTTTATTATTTTTGTTTATCGTGATTACCGCACAAAAGTCCCAACTGTTCCCAACCGCCGAGAGCCAGAGAGACTATGGCATCCCCAAACGGGGTGTGTTGTGAGGTTGAAGGTAGTGGGGAAGGAAAGGAAATAAGGAAGGGAAAGGTTGGAAAGTACCTAACAATTCACATCTGGTCACCAAACACGTCTAAATCCATTTCAAGCAATGTTTCAATTATAAATAAGGGTATTTTACCAGGGCGATACTTAGAGCATCAACCGCTCTGGAACGTGCCGCAAATATACTTTGTATTAATTAAATGTGTTATGACGCATATTGATTAAATAACTATTTGCGTACGCCGGGTTTAAATCCGCAAACTCTGGCTTCGTAGTCGAGTGTCTTACCACCCGATCACGCAGACCGTCGAAGTTAAGTAGATACACACAAAGATAATCGCAATTATTTCTAAAGCATTACAATTTTTTTTTTTTTACATTACCTACCTCACTAGGTCATAAGAACTTGTTCTGAGGTAAGTGACAGTGAGTACAAGTAGAATAATAAAATTTAAAAAATGATTTTTGTTACACAATGTTCTAGTTTGTCATGGTGAAGAATTTCAAGTGCTATTTTAGGAGGTCTTCAATTTCCTTGCGGTCCTTACTCATCAGCCATTTAGTAATGTTTTGATCAAAGTAATACATATTGGTGAAGGCTACAGTCTGTGGTGGGAATTATATATACACCATAAAGGATGCAGGTGGCTGTTATTGTCTTATTTAATGTTCAAACCAGTTGTTTTATGTGAAAATTTAAAACAAAACTATTTGGTAAAATCATCAACCGCATCAAAAAAGGCATTTAAATCTCGACTTGAGCAATCTACCTATCGTTCGAGCAATTTGTCAGTATTTCCAATTGACCAATACACTTCCCAGGTAATTATTAATATAAAAGTATCCATCTCGTTAGCAGTTGTGTAAGATTTATCCAATGATTCAAAACGGTGTCGTTACTTAATACGAATTGCGTAGTAAATCAAATTATGTTTATTTTATTCAGTCAATTATCGCCGCTTATCGTTATTATTCGGGTATTTTTGGTTCCGATCGCTTACTCTCTGTTGGCGTTTTGTTTTCTGAACGCCGCGAAGATTTTTTCACCAGAAATCCGCGAAGATGATGACGGAGCAGTTCGACCGTCAAAAAACTAGCATTACATCACGCCGCCATCATCGAGGGGTCAATTAAATACGGTTTTCATGCGGATGATCATCGAGGCAATAATCATATTATTCTCGAATGGTCGAGAAGCAATGCCGCGCGTAAAATCAGAACATAATTCATTGCGATATAGCCGCATACATAGTTATGTATACCTACTATGACTACAGATTGATGGCTAATACTAGAGGATACATCAGCAAAAAGTTAATGTGATGTAGAATATTTCCGAAATCGGTCTCACTTTTCGCTCAAGTGACAAGAGTATCGGCCTCCACAGTCGAGTGGTAAGACGCTCGACTACGAATCCAAAGGTCGCGAGTTCAAACCCGGCGTGCGCCAATAACTTGTATTTACTTAATATGTGTCATAACACATTTAATTAATATAAAAATAAAGTAAAGTTTATTTGCGGCGCGTTCCAGAGTGGTAGATACTCTAAGTATCGCGCTGGTGAAAGACCACCATTCAGAATCGAAACGTTGCTTGAAATGGCTTTAGCCGTGGTTGGTGACCAGATATGAATAGCCAGGTAGTCCAAACCTTCCTCTTCCCCATCTCATTCCCCTCCCCACTACCTTCAGCCTGGCAACATACCCCATTGGAGATGCCATAGTCTCACTGGCTCTAGACGGCTGGGAGCAGTTTGGACTCTTGTGCGGTAGTCACTATAAAAAATAAAATAAAATCTAATAAATTCCCACCCACGACCCCACATTATTTCAGAGTGCAAACATCACGTCATTGAAATCAGCCACCCTCTGATATAGGGTGACCTCACAAATATTACCTTCTAAAGAAAACTAAAGAAAGACTCTGTTTTTATCCGCATAATGTTTTACCCCACTTGATTAGCTAAGATAAAAACATTTTCTTCTAACTATTACCTGAATATCAAAAAACATTAAAGAATATTTTTCATCAAGTAAAAATTACTATATATCTAGCTATCTGTCTATTCTGGGTTGTATCCCGCAGAATTTAGATTCAATTAATACATCGCATCCTGTAGCCAAATCACTCCGGAAGAATCTAACGATACCTGCTGTGGGTAATTTGATAGGAATATTACCTAAATCGAATTGGCATCCGCATCACAGTTTCATTCAAAACGAAGATTTTTTTGGCAGGAAACTGCGATTGTTTCCTGTTTAAATGTGAATTAAAAATATTAGTGACAATGTTTATTAAGCACTAAAAATCGTTTATTTACTACTAACGAGTACCCGGCATGCTTTGGAATGTCACAATTGTCAAATTGGCTTGCCTATCATTCTTCCCCGAAAAATAAATCCAAAAACACATTGAAACGGAATCAGGCTTTTATTAAAAAAGACAATTAAAAATATCATCGATGCTACAATTTTAAATATAAAATTTCAAAAAGAAGATATACTTTTGCCACGCATTTCAATTATTACGAACAAAAATGCCATTCGAATTCTTACTTCTTCATTTTCCACTGCTAATCAGATTTGAAATGAAAAAAAAAAAACCTAAAATCGCTATTATTATTTCATTATTTTCTCCCTTTGCTCGTCTGTCTCTGAAGAACGGGCTTGAGAAGTTCTAACTCGATCGGTTTCAAGTATTTTTTTCCCTTCGCTCCACTTTTCAGAAGCTCGTGATGCCTTTATCTTTCTTTCTTGAATTGTAGATCGACCAATAGTTTTTCTTTTTGGTGCCATAATTAATTTGACATCGAAAGCAATGCATTTTGATAACTATTACTATCTATAAACAAAGACACATCAATTTTAAAATTTTATTTCATTCTAAAACTAAATTTAAAAAATAAATAAAAACCTAATTAGGTACCTAATTGTGTTTTCCATTTTGAAAATATTTATACTCATTTATATTAGTATTAATATTTAATTTATCTTTAGAGATTAATTTAATAGCATCTACCATTGGTTTCGCTCTACTAGGATATTTTAAAATGCAGGTATGATGGTTAGCATACAATTTCACTTTGTAAATCAACTACGAATTATTTTATGAATTCCTTGACATTTTCCTATGTTTTACTGGTGGTGGTTATTCATCATTTAGTTCCCGAGTTTTACATGGTTTTTTGTTTTATATCAATATTTTTTGCTAAATTAGGAACTGTGTCTAATGCCTTAAAGTTCGCATATTTTCTTAGCAATTAAAAATGGTGAGAATAATATTTATTTTAAAGTTTGTTGTAATTAACAGAATTCTTTGAAATTCGGTACCCCTATTCTATATCGTCGCCGGGAAAGCAAAATGACTGAAGGGCTATTTTGGGAAGTTGACACCAGAGCACTTGTATCAAGTAGCAAGTTTTTTTTGTCATATAATAAACTTCATAAGTCTTCAGTACTTGTTTGGATTTTGAAAAAAAAAAAACTCAATGCTTTCACTGAGTTACCTGAAACGACAAATAGCTAAAAACTTGTCACGCTTAAATCAAGCCTTCTCCCAAATGGTAAATATATTTTGGATGGCTGAGAGGCCACAGAAGTCTTCAGAATCAAACGAGAGTCAGAGCATTCGATGCAGAAAAAAAAACTGATCAAAACTGCATATTTAACTTATTTTTGACCAAAGTGTCCCTTTAACCCTTTTGCCTTTCCTTCGACGATAAACCAGGAAAATATTATTTAAAATTATTATCTTCAAGCCTTCCTCTCAAATGAACAAATACAGAAGATACACATGTGTTTATTTGACGTTGCTACAAATATACTGGTACAACTACACAAGCCAGAAAATTAGAAATATATCTACATCATTTTGTAACCACTTGATGAGGAAATGGGCGGTTACTAATAAGTACCTCGATAAGTAGATACCTAATACGAAATCGTGGTCATCAAAAAGGTACTTGAATAACTGGAATGTTTGTTAAAATCATTGTAATACCTGCATGTGATACCACTAAGCAATAACTAGCAATAAATACTTGAAAACAAATAAACCCGTATAGCACATGTGATATTATTGTTAAATTTCACGCTGTTTCGCGTTATCAACAAATAATAATAAGACTAAGTTGCTTTTGTCGTGTTCCCCTGTTTCACTCCATTTGTTTAATAAATTGCCCGAGCAGGTATTGTTTCGCTTCACAATGGCGATAATATAATTTTTTAATGTATACCCGCAAATATAAACATACAGAAAATGTGATAAAGTTCTCGTGTGATAAAAAGAAAAAACCTACAGCGATTTGTGTTTATTCATATTTACTTATGGAGTGTGATGTATATATATTGCGAAGCACAATATTTTGTAAAAATCAGTACATTTATTTAATGATAATATGAAGATTTAAGAATTTTATTACAGCGAAGTGCTTGTTATATTGGCGACATCCTTCGATTCAACAAATGTTATGTTTTCATGTATGATATACACAGCTTCAATAAAATACAGTAATTTAATATTTTATTTCACATGCGAGAAGTCTTAATATTTTACAATAAAAAGCAACAACATAAAGGTAAAATAAGGAAAAAAATATGCATAAAATGATGAACACCGTTTTAGTGCTAAATTATTTTTTCTTGGCTAAAGTACTTCCCTCTAAACCCTTTCCACGCTGACTTGAAGCAGTTCGACCGGTCGGTTGCTGAGTGGACAAACGCGTTGGATTCCCACCCGGGCATCGTTGGTTCAATTCCTTTGCTGGCTAAGTCCTCCATCATTGCACAAGTAACATTTTCCGCTTATTATAATGGCAGTACGAGTTTTTTTAAATATTGTCAGGTTATTCGTAACCAGGGAATGTTTTTTTTTTAAATATATAAATGTTGTCATACTGAATGTCTCATTCGGCAATGGTATTCCCAGTGCTATTGGCTCACGGTTCTCCAAAGTCAAAACAAATGTTTTTGTTAATAACTGAAATTGTGTGACCCACTAGGATATCTCTCTTACCAGCGATGCCATCGGCAGCGAAGTGCTACAGACATTAAAATGAAAGAAACTTGTGATTAATTGTGGCGACTGCCTATCCTATAATGTAGGCCAAACGGGAAAAGCCTTTCACACTAGGATAAGGGAAAAAAATCAAGCTGGGTCAATATTAAAAGTGAATTGTCCAATGTAGCCACTCACTTATTAGACAATCATCACTCATGTCATAAAGATAGAAATGTTAAAATATTGCATATGTGCAACAAGGGGAAAAATTAGACAAATTTAAAAAAATAGACTAACAAATAAACTAGAAGAAAAATACGTTATGAATAGTCAATCGGAAAAAAATACTCTTCGTTAATATAGTTATAGTTAAGATCTATTTTTATGTAAATAATAATATGTATAAAATATTGAAAATTATTCAAGCATTATTTTTGTGCAAAATAAAGCAATGAGAATAAAACTTAAACGCAACATATTCACATGAATTAGAGATATGTTAAAAGAGCTACATTTTATGACGGTGAAGCAAACTATATATTGAAATGTTTATATTTTTTTACAGAATATTATTAAAGGGATGTTGTCTAAGGAATTCAAAGGAAGGATATATTATAATTACAAGATACACGGACATGGAAAGAGAAATGCTAAATTAATTAGATTGCCAACAAGCAAAAAATAAAGCACACAGAAATCTCTCATGTACCGGGCTGTCCAGCTATACAATAAAATTACAAAATAAATTACTGTAATAGATAATAATCTTCAATTAAAAAAACGAAATTACAAAAAATATTTATGTAATGTCAGTTTATAATTTGTTTAATTTCTTTAATCTAACATTAAAAAAATGAATTAAATGTTATTAAAAAAATATGTTTGAAACAACCGTATATATATACGTATACATATATGTTAAATAGTTTACATTAGAACACACAAATGATGTGATTCAACTTAAGATAAAATAAAAATAAAATACGAATCAATAATCGATTTAATCGAAATCCAAATGACCTCCTCTATCAATCTTTAGAAAATAATGAATCTTTTAGAGTACTACATCTGTGAATTTACTATTTACCCAATATACCTTTGTTCTTTCTGGCCATTAATTGGTAAAACGTTACGAAAATGTAACTACCGACACCGACCTACTTGCACGTTAAATAAATTAACAGAGAAGTTACTGAATTTCTTTCCTACAGATGTATTTGTTAAAATAATGAACATTGCACAGCTTACAATAGGCGGGGAAAACCTAGGAAATAGGCGATAAAATAATATGCATTGGTTACGTGCGGGTGTTTAATTTTTGAACCCCTATTGCAGAAATCTAACGCATACCTTATATCTATTTGCGATTGCATTTTACACATATTAAGGGATTTTCCGTTACAACTACCTCCAGTAGATAATTACCTAGTCGAGTAACGGATAACCTGTCATCATATTAATTCATATTATATGTTTAATTAGGAACTATTTGACTTACTGAAGCTTTATGCTTTAATTTTAAATTAATTATTGAAACAATCTCAATAATTTAATAACATTTTTTTTACATTAACTTTACAGGTTTGTCAACGAGTTTTTTTGTAAAACCCCATGGTTTTATCACTTGGCCACAAACTCAGAGCAAACATATATATGGAGAGACAACTAAATATTTTTAACCAACCTAAACAAATTTACGATAAATCATTTTCTCCGGGTTTTAACGTCGTAAACCGTGAGAGAGAAAGAGACAAGACAAGTTCTCACATAATATAGCACCACCATTCGGTATGTAAGCATGTTTTCAGTCTCCCGCGTCTCCGCCAACTTCGTTTTGCTATACGACCTAACTCAACGGTTTTTGTAAATGCTATATTTTTGTTTATAACAGTACTGTGAAAAAGTGGTTATACGAATAAATAAAAACATTATGTCGACATGGCCTTTGAATAGATCTATAAATACCCTAGCCCCAGTTCTAGCCACGCCCAGGTCTAGCCGAGTCCGGCAATGCTCATCAAAACTGACTACAGCAGCGCTCTCTCTTATATATTATTGCTCTGAGATAAAAAAAAAAACAGTGGTCGAAACTAAGTAATTATTATTATTATTTGTTAAATATTTTAAAGATAATACTATGTGTGTTTGAGGGGTGTTTTATCAAATAAAGATGAACCAGTAAGTCCTAACATGATAAAAGAATACAGTTATGTCAATGTTAGGCACAATGTAATACCTTCCAACATGCAAGCGATGGTGTAGACCTGAGTTTATTTGTTTACGAAGATAATCTAAGATAAATCTCGTATAATTTTATCTGATATTTATGCACGCCGCTATCCAGCCAAGCGAACCGACCAATGAATGATTCTCCTCGCTTCGTTGCAAAATTAACAATACCTTCGTGGTTATTTCACCTGAGAACTAATCACTAATTATAACGAATTAAACGTCCACTCTTAGAACCGTCGGTTAATCTTCACACTTACGTGAGTATCTTATAAAGAAGAGGAGTATTTACCACCCTTATCATACCAAATGCTTGGTTTATCCTTAACAAAATCTTAACTATGATACAAAATGCAAGATGGATTCAAATTGTTTTTGGGCAAATTATGTCATGGATTCGCTCGTATTTAAAAAAAAAACTCTTAAAATCCTTCAAAACTACTGAATGTGTCCATTTGTGTATAATATAGAGTGCTAGATACTCTCAGAATCGTTCTGGTGAAAGACCACCATTCATAATCTAAACTTTGCTTAAAATGGTTTCAGTCGTGTTTGGTGACCAGATCTGAATAGCCAGGTACTTCCCAACCTCCCTCTTACCCATCTCCTTCCCATACTTACTACCTTCCGCTTCACAACATACCATAATTGAGGATACCATAGTCCTACTGGCCACAGTTGGAACTCTTTTGCGGTATACACATAAAAAAATTGTAAGAAAGTTCGAAAAATCACAGAAATCACAACAAAATGTATTAATTTTTATTAATAATTAACAAAACATTTAAAAAATTTCCAGTATGATATACGGAAACGACTTGTGAATTTTAAATTAATTTATTGCGACAGCAAACATAACAATTATCCAACCTAAGAAGCAAACCTATTTTAACATAATTAGTATAAATTCATTTAAATATTGTATAAATCTAAGGTCACCTCCAAGAAACAAAGCTCTCCCCAATTAATGCTAATCATTACGAATTCAAAAAGTATTAACGAACACAATTTTAGTGTAATTTCCGAGTATTTAAATGTAATGTAATAAATAAATAAATCAATTTCTGTTTTTATTGCAAAAGAATGTTTCGTCAAAAAATAATAACCACTAAAATACTCTCCATGCGTTAAAAAGGTTAAATAATTACAGTTAAATACATTACGAGTAGTTTGAAATTTGAGAAATTAAAGTAAAATGTTGCTTTTTAACAATATTGAGGTACCTACGTGCTATCAGGACAACCAAACTAATTACGAAGTAATCAGCAATCGTATCGCAAAACGTAATAAAAAGATTACGATTATTTCTCCAATATACAGATACTGTTTCCTATTTCCCGTTAAAATAACCTTACTCATCATTTAACGATAATCCATTACCAAAACACCCAGCTTGTCCGTATTACTCCTATCTCATTGAACCTACGTACTCGTACATGCACCCATTGTTTTTGTTTGGAAACTCTTTGTGGAATGACACAAATCAGTTAATCATTATAAAATAGTCGGAAATAAAAAGTAAAAATATATATTTGTATAATTTATATAGCGCCGTTCTCGTGTTAAATCATCTAAAGGGCGCTGTACAAAACTAATTTCTAGGCTCCATCGTATTCTGGTTGATATGATTGCGTTGAAGGGATAAACATTACTTCTGCAATCGCGACTTTGCAAAGAGTTTTGTTAGATCGGACGTAAAGCTGTTTTAAAAAGTGTGAAATTTCCGTAGCATCTTTAGGGGGTATTTCACCACCTCTGAATAAACTGTCGAGTAACTACTCGCCAAGTAACTTCAATAACAGTCATAACATGGCTGTAAAAACAGACATACTCGTATACTTGACGAGTAGAATTATTAAGCAAGAATCATATATTTTTTTAAAGAAAGACAAACATTTCCGGTTAACGAATAACCTGACAATATTTGAAAAACTCCTACTACCATCATAATAAGCGGAAAATGTTGCTTGTGCAATGATAAAGGACTTAGCCAACGGAGGAATTGAACCCACGACGCCTGGGTGGGAATCCGACGCGTTTTTCCACTCATCTACCGACCATTCAATTTTAATTATAAGAATGATAGCACTAATCGACAGATTACTCAGAGGTGGTGAAATATTCCCTTAGACGACTCTTAACCGCTGTTCAATTAAATGCCTATACATTTCTTATTGCACTTACTTAATGTGGTAAGACACGAGTCAATTTTATTTTATTATTTTGCTACCAAATAAGAGCCTGAAGGGCGAGAGATCTCCCGGCCGCAGATAGCACTACAGAAATACTTATAAATACAACTGTAGTGCTATAAATGTATTACCTTTATAGCACTACAGTTATGGGAGAGAGGATATACCTGTATTTTCATTATAGCTTCCATCAAGTCTACTAAAATCGTTTAAAAAATTGAAATTTATTGTGTGACAATGGTTTTTTCCGTTTTCTTCGAGACTCAGTGCATGATCACATAAACATACATAAAAAGGTGACATTGAGACATTGCCCGTGCATATCATTGAAGAAAAATAATATAACAACAGATACAGTACTAAACTATGAATCAATTAACGATATTATCACTGGAAACTTACTTGATAAGCTTGAATTATAACCAAGGGCTTAGTTCTTCCTGCCATCCTGAAGGAAGAATCACTCACTATATCAGTTACAGTGTTTATAAACAGTTTCCAACAATAGGGATTATTGTTTCGATAATAATCGCGTTTCAACCTTTAGCACAACCTTCTTTTTCCTATTCACCACTTATTGTTAAACACGTATGTAGAGATACGAGTACAGCTCCACACAGAACGTACTTACACTATTTACTCCAGCCGCAATAATTTTCTAATGCACGCATCACTGATAGCAGCCTGCGCTAAGTTCAACGCATTTATGCATTATTTACATCTGCACCGCGGGGCAGAGTTGTTATTCGTTATTAGAGCCTTTAGCAACTGTGACCAAGTAAAATTGCTCAAAAGCGTGGTAATTCACTGCAAACCAGATTGATTACATCCAGTGATTAAGTTGCGAAAAGAAGAACGGAGCGTAGGCCGGAGAAAAGCTCGTAGCGGGCGACATTCACGCTCGCGCGGCGGGAAAAGACTGAAATGAAAATGTGGCTTCACGTCGGATCAACCTGCGGCTGTGGACCGCCACAGGTCTGGCGTGTTGTTATTATTTCTGCTCAGGTAGGGCAGGTAGGGTTATCTCGTCACAGGCTATGTTTCAGATTACGGCGAAATCTACCGGCGCGCGGCGTCATGGAGACGATTTATTTTCCATTTTAATCGGAATATAAGAAAAAACTATTTTACGTGAGCGTTTTTACTTTACTAAAAAAATTACCGGCCTTGTATTTATTATTTAAAATGACGCATTTATTTATGTATTCGTAAAAAGCATTAACTTTGTGGCTTGCCATATTTATAAATAGAACACATACACTTTGTTTTTAACCACTTTTTATTTAATATTTTGTCTACCGGTTTCGGAAGTACCCTTCCATCATCAGGACAATATTAAATTAATCTTTAGATAATAACTTCATCTCTTCTGGAAGAAACATATGTGGAGATAGATTCTGTTTTTTTTTAAATTTTTTTATTATTATTATCTAAAGATTAATTTAATATTGTCCTGATGATGGAAGGGTACTTCCGAAACCGGTAGACAAAATATTAAATAAAAAGTGGTTAAAAACAAAGTGTATGTGTTCTATTTACATTTATTTATGATTTATGTTTTATTTTACAAAAGATAACCGAAACGACATTTGAATAATGGATTCACATCCGTGAGATATGATTAAAGGCTTGGTAATTTAATCCGATCTTTTTAATCAATTATCAATAAATATGTTTTATTTTAAATAGGTTTTTTGGAATATTCAAGATATTATGTGATCTCAACATCGATGGCTTAAAGCAAACGAAGATATTTTTTTTATCTCTTGAAAAATTTGATTTTATATGATTTAATTTATGTAATATCTTTAGAATAGTGTGAGGAAGAGATGCCATACTTTTACAAATACGAGTACATTGATATTAAAAAATAATAAAAGGATAAAAGTGGAGATGAAATGTCTTGACATTAAACAATCGTTATTATAGAACCATTATTTTTTTTGTATTTCTTGTGGTGTGCAATGATAGATGCCATTTTACGAGTTTAATATAATGATTTAAATTATTGCCATCCCTTGTATTTAAACCCTTATAAATTTCTTTTTCATACAGTTATCAGAAATATCAACCCTTCTGTCCCCCCGAAATAATAACACACAGAATAATTTGACAGTTAGCTGAGTGGACAAACGCGTCGGATTTCTATCAGGGCGTCGTGGGTTCAATTCCTCTGCTGGCTAAGTCCTTCATCATTGCACAAGCAACATCTTTCACTTATTGTGATGGCAGTGGGATTTTTTCAAACGTTGTCAAGTTATTCGTAACTAGGGAAAGTTTGTCTTTCTTTTTTTTTTTTTTTTTAACATTTATATGTATAGGGTCCGCCAAATACCTTTTTTTTTTTCAACTAGTGCTTATTTTGTGAATGGTAACACTTAGCTCATGTCTGATTTGACAGATAATTAGTTTTATCCTTCCGCTGAGCGAATATGGTTGTGTATACGCTTGAACAACGCTGGGAAATATTGCGACATTACTTTGAAAATCATGGTAATGTTGCAGAATGTGTGCGAAAATTGCGTACGGTTTTTGGAAGAAGAGAAGCACCGTCAGCTCCGTATGTTCGTTATCTTGTGAAAAAAGTGAAAGAAACTGGCATCCTCATCGATAAACCAAAGCGTGAAAAGCCAAAAACAGTGCGTACACCCGAGAATATCGATGCTGTGGCAGAAAGTGTGCGTGAAGCGCCATCAACATCAATTCACCGTCGTTCTCAACAATTGAACATTTCGGAGACATCATTGAGACGAATTTTGCATAAAGACCTTGGTATGACGCCATACAAAGTCCAATTGGTTCAGGAGTTGAAGCCAACTGACCATCCAATGCGTTTTCGCTTCGCTGAGTGGGCCTGCGATCGACTTACAGAAGATGCCGATTTTGCCAAAAAATCATCTTTTCGGATGAAGCTCATTTTGATCTTGGCGGGTATGTAAACAAGCAAAATTGTCGTATTTGGGGCACAGAAAACCCGCACGCATACATTGAAAAGCCGGTACACCCAAAACGAGTCACTGTTTGGTGCGGATTTTGGTCCAGAGGCATAATTGGGCCATTTTTCTTTGAAAATGAGCAAGGAGTGGCCGTTACAGTCAATGGCGATCGTTATCGGGCCATGTTGAACGAATTTTTGTTCACAAAAATTGAAGAGGAGGATATTGGCAACATTTGGTTTCAACAGGACGGCGCTACGTGCCACACAGCCGAAGCTACACTCGATGTTTTGCGCCCTGTTTTTCAAAAAAAAAAGTTATTTGGCGGACCCTGTATAAATAAACTTACACAGGTACACTTCTTAAGGTACGGAAATGCATATTATATATGTATTTTTTCACTACAAGTTTGTGCAGAATTATTTTCTCGGATAATGTAGTCGCCGTAATCTGATTAACCGATGCCTAGTGAAATTCCAACATGATGTATTATGATGAATACAGAAAATATTAACCGACGGGTTTTCGTGGAAATTTTGAAGTGAAAATTAACGAATCCTTACAGTTTATCGCTGGCGTAAATAACTAAAGCAATCGCATTCAGTCATGAGGAAAATTACTCTTCAACTAGCCACAAACCTACTTAGAAAAAGAAAATGAAAATGGAGCCTACTATCTAATGTAGGTACTTAAGAGTTTTCATTTTCTTCATTAGCTTACTTTCAGTTTCAAATACTACCTAATAGGGTATTGTTGGAATCAGGGCTTGTCTTGTGCAGGCGCAATTCGAGCAGTCCGCCCCAGGCGGCGGATTGCCAAAGCGCTAATAATACCTAATTACAGTGTTTTTTTACCCATCTTTTGTTCGACCGAAAAATGCACACGGGGTGTGAAAACCAGACCACATTTTGCAGAAAATACCAGTGCAAAATTTTTATGTTTAAATTCAGGTGACACTAAAGAGGCAATTTTTTTTTCCTGCGCCAGGCGCCGTTTGGCTCAGTGCCGGGCCTGATTGACATAGGAATATAAATTTGCACCAACCTCAAACACAAAAGATGTACTTTTTCACTATCTTTACATTCTTCACTGTCGACTATCCAAACAAACAATGTCGGATGTGCAAATTGTATTGTCCAACTTATCGCAAGAGCTGTAATTTGCCATAATATATATATATTGGTAATTGAATAATTTTATACAAAATATCAAAACAAAAATATGTTTCTTGATCTCGAAAACAGTAAAAATACTGATGCAAAACTTTGAATGCAGAAAGTAAGCTTTAAACAGCTATAATACAAAGTTACCTATTTACACATCAGACATTGTTCGTTCATTGTGCTATTTTATTTACCTTCAATTTTTGTTTCACTTTTGCTCTCTTTAGAGCTATTGGTGAATACTTTTATAAGAGGATAATTAAATAAGATATATAAATATATAATAAATACAAATATAGTCGCCGAAAGGGCAAAAAGGTTGAAGCGCCATTTTAGAAAGTTTTTACAATAAAATTCATAGGTCTTTAGTACCTTGTTGGATTTTGAAAAAATAAATAAATCAGGTAACTCAATGCCGCACTGAGTTACTTTAAGCGACAAAAGACTCAAACTTGTGTCGCTTGAGTCAAACCTTCTCCCAAATGGTAAATATATTTTAGATGACAACAAAAATCTTCAGAATCAAACGAGAGTCAGAACATTCGATGCAAACAAATAAAACTGCATATTTAACTAATTTGTTTACCAAAGTGTCACTTAACCCCTTTTACCTTTCAAGCGACTATATATTATTTGTCGGTTATTTATTGGTTATAAATACCCCATAATAGTTTTAAAGATATTTAGTGTTAAAAATAAACATTTATTTTATTTTTATGTCTGAAGTTTGAAGCAGCTAAAACTTGAGATGGCGTAGTGAAATTTTCACATTTTTTCCATCTGGAATTTCTGGATCAAAAAATAGTATTATGATAACATTTTGGATTCTCACCATCAATCGTTTATCAGCGGAATAACCCCACTAATAATTATGGCAAATCAAAGATACGAATAATAACACTAAAGGAATGTAGATTGATAACAGATTCGTGTAAGTACATAGATCATAGATAATTGTTATTGAAGAAAATAAGCGTTTTAATCGATTTATCACAGAATTGGAAAAAATATTTATCTGTGTTTTATTTATCCCAATTAGGTTACAATCAGGAACCGATTCAATCAATTTGACATAATTGTGACTTCTTATAAGAGTCCAATCTGACGATCTACGTGGTTGAGTGGTAAGACGCTCGACTACGAATCCAGAGGTAGCGGGTTCAAACCCGGTGTGCGCAAATGAATTTTATGAAATCAATATGTTTCATGACATATTTAATTCATATAAAATAATGTCTAGTATATTTCCGACACGTTCCACAGTGGTACATACTCTAAGTATCGCTCTGGTAAAAACTACCATTCAGAATTGAAACTTTGCTTGTGATGGCTTTAACAGTTTTACATTGAGCTGTCACATGGTTAGTCGAGTTATTTTAGTGCTTGTTTGAAAAGATGTGATAACGGATTCAGGTATGTGTGTTTTTGTTAATATTATTATTTCAATAAGTATCATTATCGGTCGTAATTTAAAAAACCACAATTATGCACTTATATGTTCAAATATGTACCGGGTGAATTTTTCCTAAAGGGAGCTTTCCAAAAATTCCTAAAAAAATCGCAATGATTGCTAAGTTATAAATAAATAATAAATTCCCAAACATAATTTATGAAAGTTCGCTTAATCTACGTTCAGGGATCAAAGGGTTTAGAGATATTTAATCTAGAGTGGAAATAAATAATTAAAAAAATAAAATAAAATAAAAAAAGTAAATATATTATTTCTAATTTTGAAACTGTTAATTCGTGGTGGAATTCCATTTTAATGATTTAATAAAACAAATTTATAACTTTATTCCACTAGTCTGAAGATGGCCGTCATAGGCTGAAACCGGTCCAGTCATAAAATAAAAGTGGAATAAAGTTATAAATTTGTTTTATTAAATCATTAAAGTAAATATAAACAAAACGATGATAAATAAAACACGATTTGATACTTAGTGGTTGAGTCGGTATGCGAAACTGCTCACTCTTAATTTGAGTTATTCACACACATACACAGAATTCGTAATCTTATCTCTGTTTAGTTATTTAGAGCACGTAACTCGTAAACATTAATTTGTTCTAAATTGCTTTCAGTTTGCAAGATTTTTTATGCCATGATTTTAGCAGAAATTGGCAATAACCATAAAATTTAACACCTATCGATAGTAGTAATTTCACTATTCATCAATGGGAGGCCGATTCATTTCAAACACACCCTTTTTATACTGAATACCGCACTAGAGTCCCAACCGTCTAGAGCCAGTGAGACTATGGCGTCCCCGATCGGGGTAATTGTGAGGTTGTGGGGAAGGGAAGGAGATGGTGAATATGAAGGTTGGGAAGTATCTGGCTATTCAGATCTGGTCACCAAACACGGCTAAAGCCATTGCATTCTGAATGGTGGTCTTTCACCAGGGCGATAATTAGAGTGTCTACCACTCTGGAACGTGCCGCAAATATACTATTTATTATTTTATATTGATCAAATGTGACATAATAATAATGCATATTAATTGAATTAATTGTTTTTTCGTAAGAAGCAATCACATGGTGGTTAGACATTATATCAATAATAAAATAATACTTTGTTTTAAAACCACAAAACTTATTATTATGAAGGCCAACCGGTTTCGCTTGGATCAGTTATTATATGTGCCCTGACGAAGCTTGATCCAAGCGAAATCGGTTAGCCTTCATTATAATAAATTTTGTGGTTTTAAAACAAAGTATTTTTTTATTATTAATGAATTAATTGTATTTACGCACGCTGGGATTTGAACTAGCGCCCTCTGTACTCGTAGTCGTGCATCCTCACCACTCGACAACGGAGGCCGTCACGCCTTTTTACAGAAGTATTAGAAACCAAACAAGACAACGGTTACAGGTGACCTAAGAGCGAAGGTTGCTTATCAGCATTAGCTTGACCTAGAAATATTAGTTCAAAGGCAGCGTAAAACAGCAATTAGTTTCTCGATATCTTGACAGTAGAAATTAAGGTGTCAATTAAGTACTGCCTATCAACCTTTAACTCTTGCTTACAAATGGAAAATTTGTTCACCAGATTCGTTTTTTAAATTACATTGTTATAAAAAAAAACATTACACTACACTTTCTACGTTATTGACTGAGACAGGGTTTAAATAAATCTCAATTTTTTTATTTCTGTTCTATAATAACGTATCAATTTCTCTTTAATAACCGAACATTATAAAATGATTAGAAACAGTTGGTTTAACAAAAGCACCTACCTAACTATCAATCTTCGTCAATTGTCAACAAATTGAATGGATCAAACAATTTTGGCCTTATTCGAATGCGCAGGTGTACGAGTTTATATTGGTATGAATTTCGCTTATGGAAGATGAACTATTGTCGCTTTCTAAAATATAATAGAAGGCATGAATGTGAACCTGTGTACTCCGAGGCAATTTATGTAAAAGTAGGGATGGAAGGTTTAACTTCGGACAGATGATAAAGGCTGATTCACACCAACGTCCGGTTCCGCTCAGTGCCGATATTGTTCCGCAAGAAAACTTATTGATATGGTATGAATATCAATCAAGGAGTATGTGCCAAGACAAATTTGTATGGCAGTATATCCTTCTGCCCACCCTTGTGATATTTAACTACTTATTTAGTTAAATAATTATTTTGAAGTGTAAAAATACTTACAACGCAGATTTTTTTTTTAAACCATTTTTTTATCACTAAATAATATTTTTAATAATTAATGATTAATAAAAATATTATTTAGTGATAAAAAAATGGTTTTTGATTTTAAAAAATCTGCGATGTTAGTATTTTTACACTTCAAAATAATTATTTAACTAAATAAGTAGTTAAATATCACAAGGGTGGGCAGGAGGATATACTACCACACAAATTTGTCTTGGCACATACTCCTTGATTGATATTCATACCATATCAATAAGTTTTCTTGCGGAACAATATCGGCACTGAGCGGAACCGGACGTTGGTGTGAATAGACCATAAGTCTCAGACAGTTGAGAGACCCGGACAGGGTTATTATCTTGAATTCTTCAACATTAGTACCCCTAAAACTAGAAGGCAATAACTGATTTAATATTTATTTATTTATTTATATACGCCCTCATGGGCTTTAACATAACATAGATATAAAATAAAATAACAGTGACATAAAAAATAACAATGACATAAATATGTTTACATAAAGTAATTCACGGTCATCTCGATACTGCAGTATGTCTTAGCAGTATTGAAATAAATTTATCTAATTTTTATTGTTTTTTTTATTATTTTTAAATTACGTGAATACCGCACCAGAGTCTCAACTGCTCCCAACCGTCTAGAGCCAGTGAAACTATGGCATTCCCAATAAGGGTATGTTGTGAGGCTGAAGGTAGGGAGGATAGGAAGGAGATGAGGAAGAGGAAGGTTGGGAAGGTTGGGAAGTACCTGGCTATTCAGTTCTGGTCACCAAACACGGCTAAAGCCATTTCAAGTAATGTTTCAATTCTAAATGGTGGTCTTTCACCAGGGCGATACTTAGAGTATCTACCACTCTGGAACGTGCCGCAAATATATTATATTGTATTTTATATCAATTAAATGTGTTGTGACACATGTTAATTAAATAAAAATAAAAATTATTTGCGCACGCCGGGTTCGAACTCGGGAACTCTGGATTCGTAGTCGAGCGTCTTACCACTCAACCATGCAGGCCGTCATTGTTTACGATACCACAGCACATTCCAACTGATTACATTCAGAAATAATATTGCCTACTTTAGCCCTCTATCTCAAATGTGCCAACCTTATAATAAGATAGAGTGTACTAATGATGTAGACATTTTTGTCAATAATTTGTAGTTTCAGAAAAAATGTCCTGCTATTGCTTAAAAATATAAAACAATGATTGTGCTAATTATATTATGTAGCCTTTCTGGCTCTCTTTATGTATCTGGCTTTTATTTATATTTTTTATCATTGATTGAGTTTTTGTAATTTTATATTTGATGTATCTGTTGTATTTGTTTTTCGGTTTACAATTGTACACTAACTGAGTTTTTATAACTTTATTTTTTCTCACGTTAGTGAGAACATCTGTCAAAACCTAGTATTAATAAATAATACGAATAGGTAAAAAAGTGGCATACCACTTTAAGCACTGTTTTGAAATATTCAATACTCAGAAGTATTAATCTATGAAAGGTTTTTTACAATATTTTCATGAACTAATTAATCAGTGGTGATTTTAAAATAACTGTTGGTAACATGCTGGATGAAAATAGCCTTTAAAATATAAATATTTAATTTAAGGCCATATTTGCAAAGACTAGAGATAATAAATACTGGAATTTCCTAACAAAACATATGCGTCTTGAATTAGCGTTCGCGTTTGCCAAAAAATTTAAAAAGTGTTTTTTTTTAACTCTATTTTAGCCATTTTTTGGTGGAAGATATTTTCAGGTCAGGGCTGAATAATATGCCAGTGGACATATGTGAAATGTGTGTGAATATGAGCTTTTTCGATTGGCTGAGGTTGATTGGCTACAACCAAGAATATGGAAGGTACCTTGTTGGATTTCAAAGTGATAATTTTTAGGTTATTACCGTCATGTTTTTCGTTCAAATCCTTACCCACCTAACGATTTCACAAAATCGCCGTTTTGAATAAAACGACGATTGTTTGAAAGAGTTGAATTTCGAGTTCGTTGGTTTGTTGTTTGCTCTTCTAAAAATATGAAATACATGTGTAGTTTCTTGAATTAGAAGACTAAATTGAGTGTGGTGTTTTTGTGATTCGATTCGTTAGTACAATTGTGTAAGACCAATCAAAACCTTCAACTACATCGGTGAGTGAATGGTTTCCCATTTTTCCTTCATTCCATAATTCGTTCCAGATCCATAATTAGACATTTCCATCAAGTATTATAGTTAATCGTTTACAGTCCACTATTTTTTGAATTAATTTAAAGTTGGCAACCCGTTCGGTGTTTCATCGCAGCGTCGGACCCAACAACCTACTTCCAAAAAGCTTGGATTTAGACCCTTTAACCCTACCTAAAATTATGATAAAAGGTATTAAATATCACTCCATTTTGTGAAACCTTCCAGAAAAAGTTAATCTACTTATATGTGTGCATTAGATAAATAGATACATACAAAAATCGTAGGTATATAAAAATATTTATTCTCATGTTAAGATATATGGTTTGATAAACTTTATTCGAAATTCTAATAGTTTTTTCTGAATAATCTTTATGAATTATGAGAACCTTTTGCCATACAATATATTTATTTTCTGATTTACCGTGGGAAGTTCGGAGAAAGTGAGAAATTCATGGTACGAAAATGATGTAGAAAACCGTTAAATGCACTGAACGCGTCATTGAAATCATCTGCTACTGTTAACCAAATAGTAATGAATAATGTTATAACAAATGGTAATGAATTTAATGATGCCTCATGTAAAAATATGGGATATCCATTCTTTTTTTATGTTACAGTTTGTTGAATGAGAAAACATTAGATGTGAAAATAAATCAGGCAAGTCGTTAGACCAACAAAGCGGTAGGAACCACTCGGATCTGATTTAGTTGCTAAACCACCTCACTGCGGCCTGGTAAGACGCTCGACTACGAATCCAGAGGTCACGGGTTCAAACCCGGCGTGTGCAAAAAAACGTATTTTATTAATATATTATTTATTTTTTAATTAGTACATTTGCGGCACGTTCCAGAGTGGTAGATACTCTATGTGTCGCCCTGGTGAAAGACCACCATTTAGAATTGAAACGTTGCTTGAAATAATGGCTTCAGTCGTGTTTGGTGATCAGATCTGAATAGTTAGGTACTTCCCAACCTTCCTCTTCCCTACATATCCTCCCCACACTACATTCAACCCCACAACATACTTTAAAGCAATAGTTTTATTATTATTGAAAAGGGTACAAATTATAACATTGATAATAATTACATAGTAATATACTTGTACTGGAGGAACACGGTAGTTCTAATGATTGCCAGACTTAGAGCAGTATAGGAAACGAATAGTAAAAGATTCCGGTAGCGACAAAAATATTTTTCCTAATGCACGCTTATACGATAATGTCAATACCATGAAGGAGAGAAAGTTCGCCATCCCCAGAACGGTAAACAATGGTGTTGGAAGCACAAAAAAACTGACAGAATAAACATATTGCCTCCAATTCATTAGTCTCATAATTTAAAAAAATATATATTTCTGTAATCTTCCACGTTTGTAAAATTTAACACCCATCCTTGATAGGCATTGCAAAAATTTCGATAAAGGAAATATTATGAGACACCGCGATTTCTTTTCAATTCTATATACCGGGCATACAGACTATGTTTCAGCAAATGTCAAGTGTAATTGAATCACTTACATTTATGTCAATTCATTATATATAACTAATTAGCATAGAAGTAAAACCTTGTGACCAGAATGGTATAGCCTGCTTAAAGAATGATATGATTAAATCGAGATCCACCCACTTGCAGAAAAGCATATTTAATACAGGGTGTTTGGTAACTGACTAATAGAAATAAAAATACCTTGAGACCGGTTTACTATATGGCGTCACATGTTTAGTAGTTTTTTAAATTTAAATTTTAAAGAATTTGATTCGTTCATTTTGTCAATACAATGAAATGGTTGCAATTGAGTAACAAAATACACCTTCTTGCAAATTAGTGCGTATTTCTAATTGGTTCGTAGCCAACTAATAAATCCACTTTTCAGAGGTCTTCGTTTTCTTATTGAAATAAGGCGATTTCGAAATAAACGTAGTAAAGCGCTGAATCCGAAGCTGCGATGAAACACCGAAAGTTTTTCCAGCTTCAGATGAATTTATAAAATAGTGGACTGTAAACGGTAAACTATACTACTTGATGGAAGGGTCTAATTATGGATCTGGACAAATTATGGAAGGAAGGAAGTTAGGAAACCAATTCACTCACCGATGTAGTTGAAGTTCTCAACTCTTCCAGCACAATTTTACTACCGAAACAATTCACGAAAAACCACCCTTTTTAAGTCTTCTAATTCACAAAACACCACATTTATTTTATATTTTTAGAGGATCAAACATCAAACCAACGAACTAGCGAAACCTTGGAGAAACAATGTATGGAGAGAGAGCTAATTCGTTTTACCCAACCTATACAAACTTGCGATAAATCACTTTCTCAGGGATTTTACGTCGTACACCATGAGAGAGAAAGAGACAACAAAAATAACACACCTCTTTTATGTACTGTAAGGATGATCATGGTCTCCCGCGTCTCCGGGGACTCCGCCCACATGTTTTCATATGCGACTAAACTCGACATAACTAATCGTTTTTTTAGGTTATTTGCTATATTTTTGTTGACAACAATACTGTGAAAAAGTGGTTATACGAATAAACAAAAACATTATGTCGACATGTGCTATGAGTGGATGTATAAATACCCAAGTCCTAGTCCTAGCCACGCCCAGGTCAGCCGAGTCCGGCAAAAATCATCAAAAACTGACTACACTGCCTTGGATAGGTACCACTTTATGTACTCAAAGAGCGAAACCAACTAGCAACCACGTTTTTTCATACAAAAACTCTTCTATTCGATGTTCAATTGTTTCAAACACGGTGTTGTTCAATACGGAATTTGAAACGGCGAAATGTTTGGGTAGGCAGGTGTTTGGGTGAAAAACAAGAAGGTAAGAACCCAACAAAATATCACTTTAAAATCCAACACTTGCATTGATGTACATCTTCGTGCCCAAGATTGTATTTTAAAGAAGGCGTTAGCCTGTTCTAAGACATTATCAGAACTAAAAGGATCCAAGCCATTTAATTGGCAATACAGTCAATTTTGTCTGAAGTCAGAAACCGGTTTCCAGATCATTGAAAACACCCGAAAATAATACAATAAACAATTACGTATTTAAAACGTCCTTGGGGTGCTTTAATCACGATTATAAATGCGTTATATCTTTTCCCTTTAAATTTTGCATACTTAGGTAGCATTAGGCACACATCAGAGATATTTTTCTGCCAATAATTAATAAAAACTACCAGGGAAAAACCCGCTCACGCCAAAAGGGACATATTGAGTAAATCGTGCAGTAGCGTAATCGTAATTAAATCGAAGACCTTTTTACGTATGAGTGAAAATTACCATTTATTTTCTTTCCGTGTATCGTACGTACATGCGTACGGCAGACATTTTACGGTGTATTAGCGTATTAATAATAAAGATAATATATATATATATATATATATATATATATATATATATATATATATATATTAAAATAATGTATTAAGACTTTTTAATAGGTTTTATAACACAGTCAACGAATACATTATAAAGTGAGTTTTATTTCGGTTTTTTTGCGTGTTGAAAATAATATATTGACCACTTTTCGCAATGACCAAACGACAGACTCAATAACAATTTCAAATTTGCATTGATCAAAACCAAATCACGCCTATACAGTCCGCTGTGTGACTGGAATTCAAATATCTGAATAAATATATTGTTTACAGATGGCGACTCTGAACCCACACGCGACCTTCGAAAGCAAAAACGTTACCACCCGACTAATGTCATATCAGTTAGCTCCGATTTGATTGACCAATTATTCTACTATAATAGAGGGATTTTTTATTAATGCTATTTTGCTGTTGCTTAGAAATTGGACTCTCAAAATCAAGAATAATAATGTAGTCAGTAAAAATAAAGCGTAATAATAATATTATTATTTTTACTGTTTCTTGTAAATGTGAAACAGGCATTATGATTTCAATATTATAGTGCAAACCATTAGAATGACAATACGACTGTTAGTTTATGAGTAATAACTGCATATATTCTGTTATAAGCATTCAAAATAGATAAATAAGATGAGTAAATATTCGCTTTTGGATACCGTAACCACATATAATAAATTATAACACCGTAATATCATAACAATTACTATTTATCATCACTTTAAAATGATTCTTTCAATATGTATGTGAACATAACGCCATGAATAACACAACGTACGTAAACACTCTAAAATTAACAGTATTTAGGTCACAATAGAGTTCTGAAACCAATCCTAATATAAGCATCGAACTGGCAAGGAAGAATGGAAGGAGACTGAATGAAATAGAAATGTAATCCCTAAGGCCTATCTTTAAATGTAAAATTCAAATATTAAAGAATAACTAAAAAATAGATCTGAAAACAATGCAAGGCTGATGTAAGCATAACGGACAAGGTCAAGACACGGAAACATGGATGTTTGGACATGTAGATCGAATGAATGGAGAAAAAAAGTGCCACTAGAATATTTATCAATGTCACACTTGAGTCAGGCTATGTAGAGAGTCGGAATAACAAAATAATATGTGAGAAAAAATGTATGCACGTGAATAAATCGATAATAATCGATATAAAATTGACCAATCATTAAGACAGAGTTGAGGGACGTTCCATCCTCTCTGTTTATCACTGCGGAGAGATGTCGTTAGATACTTTTAAAATTCGTCAGATTTTTTTTTAAAATTAAAAAATACAACAACAAAAAATAGGCAACGATTTATTCAATATTACGCTTTTTCTAGATGTTTTATTTCGTGGAATAGTCAAACACCCATGAACTGCATTATATAAATTAGACATGATTAAAATGCAGCCGATCATCTCATTTCAAAAATGCAAGTAAGTAAGTAAATTACTCTCTATCTGTATATCACAAAATAAATCTGGAAACTCGCCTCAATATTGTGGCGCGTTTTGAATGTAATGTGTACTTAGAGTGTACTTGTGTAAGTGATGCTTGTACATTCATTGTTACCGTGTTACCGACTTATCAGTTAATTAAAGGCAATTACCTTTAGCTCTGTACACGCACATTGTTGCATAGTGTTTCTAAGTATATTGTGTGTACGTACTTTTGACATACCCTCGCCAATTTTAATTTCAAGTCGATATTTTATTCAAGAGTTTTTTTTTAAAGAAAGACAAACATTCCCGGATTACGAATAACCTGACGATATTTGAAAAACTCCTACTTCCATCATATTAAGCGGAAGATGTTGCTTGTGCAATGATGGAGGACTTGGCCAGCAGGGAGATTGAACCCACGACGACGCCTGGGTGGGAATCCGACGCGTTTGTCCACTCAGCTACTAAAAGAGTGCTCTAAGCGATGAATTCAAAATTAAGATAGAGGGAATCAATTTGACGGCCTGCGTGGTCAATTTGTTAAGAAACGAATAAACGATTCGTAGTCGAAAACTCGACTACGAATCCGGAGGTCGCGGGGTCGAATTCCGGCGTGTGCAAATAAATGTTATTTAATTAATATGTATTGTGATTCTTTCACATATTATGAATATACATTAAATGAAAAATATATAGTACATTTGCGGTACCTTCCAGGGTGGAAAATATTCTCAGTATCGCCCTGGTGAAAGAATCGAAACGCTGCATGAAATGGCTTTAGCCGTGTTTGATGACCAGATCTGAATAGCCAGGTTCTTCCCAATCTTCCTCTTCTAATTCCCCTCCCCACTACCTTCAACCTCACAAACATACCTCATATGGGGGTGCTATAGTCTCACTGGCTCTAAACAGTTGGGGCAGTTGGGACTCTTGTACGGTATTCACTATAAAAAATATAAATAACTTAGAATAATGGGAAAATATTAAATGATCAAAAACCTTTAAAATAATTGGTTTTTAAATCGCTCCAATATCGGTAATTTCTAAACGGTCCGAATACGACTGTGACGTAGGTACCGCTACTGGTTGCTAACACAACCGTCTTCGGCACCCGCAAACATTAGCCGGTGTGACGTCAGAGACGCTTTCCCCATGAACACATCGTTTTGGCGACAAATACGCGTAATTTAAATTTAAGTTATCAAAAATACAATCGTCAACGTAAAAAAATAAATATATATATATATTACATTACATTATATACAACATTACAAAAAAACTCACCAAGCTCACGTTCTTCTTTAAAAACATACGTAATATTCTCAACAAAAATGATATGTATATGGTCTACTATGCGCTTTGCCAATCACGTATAGAATATGGAATTATTGGATGGGAATCTGCCTCAAACACCCATATGAAGCAGCTCGTGAAAGCACAAAAAGCATTATAAAAACAATCCTAAAGGTACCTATAAGGTACCTTTAGGATTGGTACTTTGGATTTTTAGGAAAGGTACCCCTTTCTATACCGTTCATATTCATCATATTGAATCCGTACAACATCGCTTCTTACGCGGTATTGCATGGAGATTGGGGCGAGAAAGAGGCGATTATTCATATGATGAAATTGAACAATTATTGAAAATGTCTTCATTAGAAAAGCGCAGGAAAGACTTCGATTTAATTTTCATTTACAAAATTATTAATTGTTTTATTGACTCACCTTCTCTGTTGCAACTTATCCAGTTCAACATTCCTTGCCGTAGACTCAGAAACAATGAATTGCTGTTCCTCAATCATCACAATACTAATTACGGGTAAAATTCTCCAATGTCCAGAATGTCAAGACTTGTTAACTCAAGCCATGGTCTTGAAATTTTTGGTAGCAGTCTAAATGATTTTCGTCATTCTTTACGACTCTACCAAAACTTTAACTAAGACCATGGCTTGAATGTTCTCTCTTATGTTTATTTTGCCTTATTTTTGTCATCGCTTCATTTATTTCAATTTAAATGCTATTTCTTCTCTGTTACTCTTTTTTATATTTCGTGTTTTATATGTATCTTTGTAATTGGACTTTAGTCCGTTAATTTATAAATAAATAAATATAAGAACTCCGTCAAAAGATTTTTTTTAAAACTTTAAAGCATCACAAAAATATACACAAAAAGTGCTGTACTTAATTTTTAAAGAAATAGTGAGTACCTTACTGACCAACACGCTCACACTACAAGAACAATATCCTTAAATAAAATCAACATTCCAAGATTGAACACATCTTTTGGACAGAAAAACCACAAGTTTCATGCTGTCAAATTATGTAATGCTCTCCCAAAACATATAAAAGATACCACCGAGATGCAAATGTTCAAGAGCAACATAAAAATGTGGATCAATAACCATGAATACGAGGAAATTATGAAGATTTTGCAGTAATCGTAGAACCAGCGACACCAACGCAGCAACCTACAGTCCCCCTCGGAACAGGAATCCCTAGTGAGGAGGACTGTGAATAAAATATGATTCGTTTTTCAACATATCTGTTTTTCATCATATATTTTTTCAAAATGTTATATTGTAATTAATAAAAAATAAAATTAAAAAATATGTATATACATATATTTTTTTTCGTAATTTTTTTCACTATTAAAAAAAGGTGAAAATACCCTTAATGTCTTGAAAGATTATTGGTTCTCACGAGTTTAATTTTATATCACGAGTGGAGCGCCTCTAACAGCTGATAGATGAAAATAAATCAGAATAGGAAAGCGTTTTTGGATACGGCATAACTGGATACAAAACGCAGTTATAAATATATGAGAAAGCAGAATGTATTACTAACGGAAAAAATAACAAACAAATCATTTATTTATTGATCAGAAGCTAATTATTTGTTGTTGAAATGGTCATGAACAGTTCTTGTGAATTCCGAAGGAAAATCACTTAACTAATGGATTCAGCGTTTTCAAGAAACATGTAGTTATGCAAAAAGCATCCAAACCCAAAAAGATGAAACCGAAAAAAAGGCGTTTGAAAATATGACGATACAAAAGCATTAATATGCGTAATCGGCATTTGTGTTTTCTTCTTTAAGAGAATTTTTATAAGTGTATAATTTAAAATCTATCTATCCATTCATTTATTTATTTACGCCCGTTTTAGGCTTTTACATACATTTTAATATATTTTATTTTTTTCAAAACAGTAACAACCTCATTAGTGCAAGAATTGTGTAAAATAGAAAAAATACAAAAGAGTATTGAATAGCAGATACTGTAAAAGTTAAACTGTAGAAGAAAGGAAACATGTTCAAAAATATTGTAAAAGAAAGGAAATAAATAATATTAAGTAATAGGTCCAACTATTAGTTTGGCTCTACCAGATAACAACAACTGTACTTAATTAAACTTATAGTTTGATATTGACGTGTTAAATATATCAGCGACATCGGAGTATATGTTTCCCAGATGCAACATTCGTCGCATAGGCGTGTTGAATTGTGAGATTGAAGCAGAATTGCTACAAAAGTACGGTAGGTACTGCCTTGTAATCGTCTTGCTTGGAACATGAAATGAAATCAAGTTTAATAGTTCAGGGCTGTCAATTATTGAATTTATAATTTTGTATTAGCAAATCAAGTCGGTAATTATTCTAAATATTTTTAAAAAATAATGGTGTTTCCTTTGTTATTCTATATTTTAATGTTATTAAACTTCAGATTTAAGTAAAATATCTACAATGCGGGTTAGTAAAAAAATAAATTACCAAAAATCTATCGCATTTGGAGCTTGGATGTTTTCAGCAGATGGAAATCTCGTATTTATCTATGGGAAAACATGTAAAACTCAATTTCGGCAAATTGTGGGTTGGATGCTTTCTGCAGAACTACGTCCGATTGTGACTCGTGTTAAGGCCAGGTGTTTATGGCCAATTAACGTTTTGTTCGTGCCAATAGCACAAAAGTTCAATAAATAATTCTCACCGGTTCGGAATTGATAGAACAGTAACAAACGATTTATTTTTTCTACATGCTTTTCATCACGTTTCTAGTCGAGTGCTATCAACGATGTAGCTGTTTTTAGCGCGGTATAGGCAAAAGGCAGGGCCGGACTACAACATCATTATTAATTGAAGAATTGTATTCAAATAAAAACAAACACTTTTACAAAATTACATTTTTTTTTCTTAGAGCGACAACTATCAGGAATTATAAACCCTTCTCAACGGACGGGCGGCTTTCTTTGTCTTGTTTATGACATTATCCGACTGTTTCGAGAATTGGGTTTTTTTTTCTCATACCCGGGCGCATTGAGTTGACAATACTATTTGGACGTTATATCAGTGAAGCGACCTTGTTATAACCCCACACAATGGTATGAAAATAAGCCCGAACTAACATATCATTAAGTAATTGTTCATTATAGCCATATCGTTGTAACCAAATTTGACTGTATACATATATATATATATATTTATTTTTTTACAATAACTCCATACAGGAGGCCTTGAGGGAAATAATTTCCCTCAGGGCCTATGTCATCTTTGGGGATGCTGTGTGGAGGGTTCTTTTGAGGAAAGGAAGGAGTGAACTTGGGTCTTGAAGAGATCCATGTTGAAGGAGGGAGGAAACACAGAGACCGGCAAATAGTTCCATAGCCGAGCTGTTATTGACCTATGACTATGCACCGGTGCCGAAGAGATCAATGACGCAAGTTCCTCGGAGCATCTTCCATTGAAATACCTGTAGAACAAGGACAGCATTTCTACCTGACGTCTGTGCTTCAAAGTTTGCAATCCGTTTGTTAAGATAGGAGAATCTTTCAAACGGACCGCCCGTATCTGCATAGAGTCAAAGATTTTTTCAGGTATTTAGGGGCTCCAGACCAGAGGTGGCTGTCAAATCCAACAGTGGGGCGTACTTGCGATTTGGACGATATATATATACAATAATATAAAGGGAGATTTTTGCATTTTCGGTTATTTCGGAATAAATACCATATAAGCGATTTCTAGCGCCTTTTAGAATTTGCGCCCTAGCTATGGTAGATCCAGCACTGAGAAAGAGCTATGAAAAGATTACGAAGATTATGAAAAGATAAAAAAAAATAAAAAAAGATTTCATGGACTGTAAAGTCGAAAGAACAATTTAGAAAATTCTTATTGTTTTAGGGCCACTTTAATTTGGCCTCCTCGCGTGTAATTTCTTGTTTATTAACGGATTCATTCGTTTGTTTCATGTTCCCGCTACGATATAAGCCTTTAATTTGTATATTTATGCATGTTTGTAGCATCTTATTTAATTAGCATTTTTAAGTATTTCTATTTTCTTTCTTTGAATATTTTTTATGCAATATTAAAAAAAAACAGGAATTTGTTATTTTTGATTATTAAATGATTAAAATGGAATTCCACCATGAATTAACAGCTTCCAACTTATTAACAAAACCTTTCTTAAGAATAGCATCGCTAGTTGTACCAGTTTGACGATGCCCGTTATGAGGTGAAACCAGTCCAGTCTAAAGTTTCTAAAAATTGATTGAAATTAAATAATTATAAAGTAAAGATTTCCTTACGTGAATCTAGGATGAGCGTAATAATTTTTTTTATAATGCATCATAATTAGTCGTAAAATGTCATATTAATTAGTCGTCATTCTATCATTATCGATTATTGACATTTTTAATTGAACAGTTCATAGATACCATTCTAAGATATTAAAACACTTTTTAGTACAAGACGAAGTATTGTTTACCTGCTATTTAAAAGTATGCAAAAATAAAGATTGTGGTAGATAATGATAAGAGTTAAATCTCTTTTAAAGCGCCATTTTCGTGAAAATTCACCTCAAGGGGCTTTACAATGACTATTATTTTATATGAATACCGCACAAGAGTTTCAACTGCTCCTAACCGTCTAGAGCCAGTGAGACTATGGCATCCCCGATTGGGGTATGTTGTGAGGCTGAAGGTAGTGAGGAGGGGAAGGAGATGGGGAAGAAGAAGGTTGAGAAGTACCTGGCTATTCAGATCTGGTCACCAAGCACGGCATAAGCCATTTCAAGCAACGTTTCGATTCTAAACGGTGGTCTTTTACCAGGGCGATACTCAAAGTACCTACCACCCTGGAACGTACCACAAATATACTTTTTATTAATTAGTTAGTTATGGCGCACGCCGGGTTTGAACCCGGGACCTTTGGATTTATAGTCGAACGTCTTACCACTTCACCATGGAAGCCGTCGTGATAAACGGGAAACTCTTCCGAAAATCCTCCCTCAATGAAAAGCTTGAAGTAACAATATATATATGGAGAGAGAGCTAATTCTTTTTACCCAACCTATACGTATTTGGGAAAAATCACTTTCTCCGGGTTCTTACTTCGTACACCATGAGAAAGAAAGAGACAACAAAATATCCCAAATTATCACACCGCTTTAAAGCATTGTTGGAATGTTCTTCGTTTTGTTCTCCGTCCACACGTTTTGATTTGCGACATAAATTGTCATAACTCAACGGGTTTTTTAAGTTATATGCTATGTTATTGTTTATAACAATACTGTGAAAAAGTGGTTATACGAATAAACAAACACATTATGTCGACATGTGCTATGAATGGATGTATTAATACCCTAGCCCTAGTCCTAGCCACGCCCAGGTCTAGTCGAAGACTAAACTCATCAAAACTGACTACAATAGCGCTCTCTTGTATATTATTGCTCTGAGATGAAAACATAAATAATCACTTGCACTAGGAACGGAAAAAACTACGTTATTTTCTTTCAACTACAAAAATCTAGGTCAGTTCGTTAAACATTTTCTTTGACGTATCACCAAGCTTAGAACCTGATAACCCTTCTAAGAATGAATGCCTAAAAACTAATTATCATTACCCGTACCGAAATTATTTTCAAAAGTAGATGCAATATTCTTTAAACGTTATAATTTTTTTGTTTGTACATTGAACTATGAAATTCCATAGAATTATCGACGGAATAATCAAAGATTTATACAAAATAAATACAGAGAAATGTGCCGCGAAGATTATATCAGCGTTAAATGATACTCAAGTGAAATGTTTACTCAAGATTAATCGGAAAACAATAGGCTGATTAAATTCCGCGCATACCAATAATTAATTAAAGATGATGTTAAACAAAACACTTCATTATTTAATAACTAAGTAGTCTGAAATTTTTGGAAAACTTTAAAATTTGAAAATTTTTTGAGACAAAACCAGTTTGTTGAACTACTATTATGAATTCATTTTATACCGGTATTGACACTTGTTGATGAAAACTCTTGATTATTTAATTCGACCATTTTAATCACAATTGTTTAGAAGTTTTCTGAGAAATCTTCTGTCAGACATTCCTTGTAGACAATATCGTAATTTTTTGCTAGCTGTAACTTTGATCAAACTGAAACTTGTTACAAAGGCATTAATGGCAGAATTTTTGCGTTTGTGCATAAAAATAATTGTTTTTTATGCCCTAATTTATTTATTTATTTATTCTTTGTTTAAATATAAAAACATGGATTTGGTTCATGTCTGTCTCACTAGGATAATCCTGTGTCGAGACAGACGTAGTGTACATAAATTATATCATATTAAATTTAAATATTAATAATTATTCAAATTAACAATTTATGATTAATAAAATAAATCTTAATAAAAAATAAAAATAAAATAAACAATAAAAAGAAAAAAGAAGACAATGAATGAAAGATGAAATAAAATGAAAATTAGAAGAAAGTTAATACATGGAGGTTGCATTTTATAGATATTGTTTAGTTTGTACACAAAAATAAAAAGTAATAAAAAGGAAAATTAAATAATAATAATAATACAGTTTTATTCCAGAAGGTATGCAGGAGTAGTGCAATGCAATACCTTCCATAATTGATATAAATACATAGTCATAATAATATTAACATAAAAATTGTAATACACACAATAACAATATTAAAGAAAAATATAAAATGAACAGAAATTTACAAGAAAAAATATATTGAAATGATACAAGTAAAAAATATTAATGGAGGAAATAAAAGGGTTAAAAAAAGAAAGATGAAATTAAATGAATAAAGTTATAAAGTGGAGGTAACATTTTAGAGAAATTGTTTAGGGGTTGTGCATAAGGTACATTTATAATGTTTTTGGATGTTTTACGATCTAGGTAAAGGTTAATACGTAAAATAAAAAATAGGATTGTATGTGCCTAGAGATAGAGATAGAGATAGATTGAAAAATGAACTATGCACGTCTAAGTAGATGTTTTACAGTAGTTAGCAATATAAGAGCGACCCATTTATAAATCCAATGTTTTATTTCATGTTTAAATTTGGCCATTGTTTTTATTTGTCTAGTCGTAGGTGGTAGTAGATTGTATAATTTTTAGGCTATGTATTTAAAGTGTCTTTGTCTTACGAGTTGTCAAAAGCTAACCTACTATGTTTCAGCTTGATCGAAATGGTTTTAGCCGTGTTTGGTGACCAGATCTGAATAGCCAGGTACTGCCCAATTTTCCTCTTCCCAATCTCCTCCCCCTCCCAACTACCTTTAGCCCCACAACATACCCCAATTGGGGATGTCATAGTCTCACTGGCTCTAGACGGTTGGCAGTAGTTGGGACTTGCGGTATTCACTAATATACGAGTACATACATATATATATTTTTCAACGTGAATACCGCACAAGAGTCTCAACTGCTCCCAACGTTCTAGAGCCAGTGAGACTATGGCATCCCCAATAGGGGTATGTTGTGGGGCTAAAGGTGACGGGGAGGGTAAGGAGATGAGGAAGGGGAAGGTTGGGAAGTGCCTGGCTATTCAGATCTGGTCACCAAACACGGCTAAAGCCATTTCAAGCAACATTTCGATTCTGAATGGTGGTCTTTCACCAGGGCGATACTTGGAGTATCTACCACTCTGGAATGTGCCTTTTGGTTGGAAATCTATCATACTCGTATATCGCGAGACGGGTATCAAAAATTCACTTTGTTGCATAGTGAAAAAAAAATGACTTACCACTCCTGCAAAGATGATGGTAGACCCCGTGGACCTCGGCATCTCCATCTTCTCGGAGCCCGTTGAGCTCTCCGCGGAGGCGTTGTCCTTGGCGGGCTCGGTCGGCGTGCCCTTGCCCTTGCCCTCCTCCTGGCCGGCAGGCGCGTCGGGCTGGTTGGCGAACATCCTCCTGTGCGCCTTCTTGAACTCGTCCATCAGGGCGTCGTGCTTCTGCTTTTTGTCATCGTCGACGTCCTTCATCATCTTGTTCTTCCGCACCTCCTCGATCTGGGTCACATTGAAGTTTGGTGTTCTTCAAACGCTGGAGACAAACGGAGAAAAAAACGTTGTTCTTAGCAAAAATAAATATCATGTAAAACTAAGGAACTATAATGAATAAACGAAGTAGGTAATTGTCAAATGATAGTCTTTAAGGTTAGGTAGATCACGTTTATTTACGAATTAAAACACGCTGACGTAAGTAAACACAAGAGAAGCAGTGTCTTCCGTCACACCAAGTTAATGGCTGATTCACACCAACGTCCGGTTCCGCTCAGTGCCGATATTGTTCCGCAAGAAAACTTATTGACATGGTATGAATATATTATTATTTTATTTACATATATTTTTATTTTATTATTTACTTATTTATTTATTTCTTATGAATATCTGTTCATTTTTTATTTTGTTACTATTATTATTACAATGTATTGATATCAATTATGGAAGGTATTGCATTGCACAACTCCTGCATACCTTCCGGAATAAAACTTTATTATTATTATATCAATTAAGGGGTATGTGCCAAGACAAATTTGTGTGGCAGTATATCCTTCTGCCCACCCTTGTGATATTTAACTACTTATTTAGTTAAATAATTATTTTGAATGGTAAAAATACTAACATCGCAGATTTTTTTTAATCAAAAACCATTTTTTTATCACTGAATAATAATATATTTTTATTAATTATCAATTATTAAAAATATTATTTAGTGATAAAAAAATGGTTTAAAAAACACTTCAAAATAATTATTTAACTAAATAAGTAGTTAAATATCACAAGGGTGGGCAGAAGGATATACTGCCACACAAATTTGTCTTGGCATATACTCCTTGATTGATATAATAATAATAAAGTAATAAAATCTGCGATGTTAGTATTTTTACCATTCAAAATTTGTCTTGGCACATACTCCTTGATTGATATTCATACCATATCAATAAGTTTTCTTGCGGAACAATATCGCGGAACCGGACGTTGGTGTGAATCAGCCTTAAACCGCCGTGTCCGCGGGCAAATTCATCCATTCCCGCCGGAAACATCTTTCTCTGCTAGGCTGTTAGGTGCGCCCCGTTGCTGGCCGTGTAAATACATATTATAAAACGCCTAAATAGGCGTTATCCTAACATAAGTTTTTTTTTCTCTTATAAAGCGAAATCAAATTTTTGTTTAATTTTATCACCGTCCGGTACGTCTGTACCATTACGGCGTTTCTCCGCAGGAGTAGGAAGAGAGGACGGACCGCCATAAAACCCTGCCTTGGCACACACTCCTTGCTTCATTCACATTTATACATCGTCTTATTCATACTCTTCTGTTATTCTGTCTCTTGACATGGCCCGACTCAAGTTTTTAAATCACTTGATTGTTCCAGGTCTTCCTCGGGTGTCCCCGACTTCTTCTTCTATTTGTTTTCATATATTCTTCTCACACTTCTTTCTTCGACCATCCGCCCTACATGTCCAAACCATCTAAGCGTCCTTTTCTTAATCCTATTCATTACGCTTAAATCAACCTTGAATACTTTAAGGATAACCACATTTTAACACGGTCATACATGGTTTTACCGCACATACTCCTCAGAGATCTCTTTTCTACAGCATTCAGTCTACTTTCATTCTTCCTCTGCCAGTTCCATGCCTCACTGCCATACTTCAGGGTTGGTATAAGCACTCCATCGTGGATTGCTAGTTACGCTTCTTTTGCCATTTTCAGCGTTCAGTTCTCTATTAATGGAGTTTCCTGCATTCACCCTTCTTTCAATATCCTTATCAGCCTTTCCATTTCTCTAGAACATACTTCCTAAATACACAAACTCATCCACTTGCTCCAAGTATTCATCATTCACAACTATATTGCACGCTGTTCTCGTACTCTCTCTTCCAAACACCATAAACCACGTACACCTCTTTCAAACATCCTAATAATACATATATTTATAGTGAAAATAAATGACGGCCTCCATGGTCGAGTGGTAAGACGCTCGACTACGAATCCAAAGGTCGCGGGTTCAAACCCGGCGTGCGCCAATAATTTTTTTCAATCAATATGTGTCATAACACATTTAATTCATATAAAAATAATAATTAAATTAGTAAGAATATTTGCTACATGTTCCATGTTGTTTTGTTTGAGTGGTAGATACTCCAAGTATCACCCTAGTGAACGACCACCATTCAGAATCGACACTTTGCTTGAAATGGCTTTGGCCATGTTTGGTGACCAGATCTGAATAGAAAGGTACTTCCCAACCTTCTTCTTTCTCATCTTCTTCCCCTCCGCACTACCTTCAGCCTCACAACATACCCCAACTGGGGATGCCATAGTCTCACTGGCTCTAGACGGTTCGGATCAGTTGTGACTCTTGTGCGGTATTCACTATAAAAATAAATGAATCGACTTAGCCCCCTCTATCAGAAAATTTTGAAACCTCCAGTGATGACTCGCAGATAAAAGAGCCTGTCATTCGTTATATTAGTTCGAAATGTTTACAACAGATGGTGTTGACTAGCGTTTGGAAAAACTTAAATGTTCTGTGAATGCTTCACGAATTGCTAGTTCTTTAAAATGAACCCTTCGCAGTAAACACTTCAATTGAAGTCGAACTCGCAAAAAAGAAATTTGAATTTATCCGGTTATTTGTTCAGTTCTTTTTGTAACCGGTTCTTTGATATTTTTTCGAAAAGTACTAGCAAATCGACAAAAGTACTAGTCGGTAGAGCTTTCAAAGTGAAAAGAACTGGAACCGGTTCCTCGCCAAAATAAAACGTACTTCTTTGTAATCTAACTTTCGTTTAAGTATTTGTTCAATGAAATGAATGAAGTTTGAACTGCCGCAAAATGAAATAGTTCACACGGAGCAGTCAGAACGCTAAAATGAACTGCCAACTTCAATTGAAGTATTTGCTTAATGAACAATGAAAGAAGTAGGAACTGCTGCCAAAAGAAGTAATTCTTTGAAGTAGTTCTTTCAGAACGGTCAGAACGCCAGCGTTGACTCGTGAATCATTAAATAAAGTTATAAATTTTGACACTTGCCTCTGCTCTTTTCAGAAACTCCTCAGAGATGGCGTTGGACAAGCTGCTGTTGGTCACACTGCTGCCAGTGCTGTTGCTGTGGCTCAGAACACTTCCGCTGGTCGAAACAGTTGAGACAGACGAAACGGCAGACGCAGCCGAAACCTTCCTCAGACCCATCTTAATGTCCTCCACGACCTGGCAACTTATATTAGTCACATTATTATCCGCTCCGAAGCTCCTGAATTCCTCTTCACTTCGGTGCACGTCCACAACGACGGTCTTCTTATCGGTCATCATGATCGGTGTCGTTGAACGGTGTCCGTTGAGGACTTTGTCACTCTCCACCGTGGAGACGACGTACCCGTTCTGTATGGTTGTCCCCTTTTCCGACAGGTTTATTATCGTCCTATTTTGCATCGAGGCTTTCTCCCTTTCCGGGGAGGCGTTGTTGGTGTAGGGGGACTTTCTGACCGTGTTGCTCTGCCCGTCGTGGTAGTCTGCGAATTCAGAGTGGCTCTCCTTGATGGTGTTGTCCCTGTCCCACTCGAAGTTTCTGTGCTCCCAGGTGCGCATTTTGTATCGGTTCTTATCCAGCTGGCTTAATCTGAAACAATCAAAAAAACTTTTTGTAGAAAGTAATCACTTTGTGGTTTGACATATTTAATGAAAATGAAATAATAACTTTTTGTTATTCAGTTTATGATGCTTAGGCTAAGCGAAACCGGTCGATAATAAAATTTAAAAAATCTGTGGTCTTTTTTTTTTTTAAAATATGAATATAGCACAAGAGTCTCAACTGATATCAACCGTCTAGAGCCAGTGAGACTATGGCATCCCCAAATAGGGTATGTTGTGAGGCTGAAAGTACTGGGGAGGGGAAGGAGATTGGGAAGAGGAAGGTTGGGATGTATCTGGTTATTCAGATCTGGTCAGCAAACACGGCTAAAGCCATTTCAAGCAACGTTTCTATTCTGAATGGTGGTCTTTTACCAGGGCGATACTTTAGAGTACCTACCACTCTGGAACGTGCCGCAAATACGTTTTATTATTTTTGTATGAATTAAATGTGTTATGACACACATTAATTAAATAAAAGTTATTGGCGCACGCCAGGTTTGAACCCGCGACCTTTGGATTCGTAGTCGAGCGTCTTACCCCTCGACTATGGAGGCCGTCGAATACAAAGTTGTTAATTCATATCACTTATATTATTTATTTATTATTTTTCAAAAAAAGCAAAAACGTTGTGGCCTGACATTATAGTTGAAACAATATAATATTTTGTTTTAAATCACCTTATTATAATAGTATTATGGATATACATGTGTCAACTAGTTTTGGTTGAAGCCAATCTTCTTCAGGACAATATTTCACGCAGGCAAGTTTAAGAGTGGTAGATACTCTAAGTATCGCCCTGGTGAAAAACCACCATTAAAAATCGAAACGTTACTCGAAATGGCTTAAGCCATGTTTGGTGACCAGATCTGAATAACCAGGTACATCCCTAACATTCCTCTTCCCCGTCTCCTTCCCTCCCCACTACCGTCAGCTTCACAACATACCCCAATCGAGGATGCCATAGTCTCACTGGCTTTAGACGATTAGGAGCAGTTGAGACTCTTGTGCGGTAGTCACAATATAAAATTTAAAAAAAATTCAATCGATGATAAATTTTACAAATAATAAGAGACAAAAGTGACACACAATATAGTTAGCAATGGCAATTTTTTATTTCTGAAACTATAACTGTATAAATAAAAATTATATTTCTCAATTGTTAATGAAATATCACTAGTTGATCTTTTAGCCAAATAATTGCACATTGCGTTTACCCAAGAGAAGGAGAGTCAAGATCATTTCAATAATTAAAAGTTATCTCGGATGGAATGTAAATGACTAATGACTCAGAAACAACGAATTGCTGTTCCTCAATCATCACTATACTAATTATCGGTATAATTCTCCAATGTCCTTGAAAGACTTGTTAACTCAAACCATGGTCTTGAAATTTTTGATAGCAGTCTAAACGATTTTCGTCATTCTTTACGACTCTACCAAAACTTTGACTAGACCATGGCTTGAATGTTCTCTCTTACGTTTATTTTGTCCTATTTTTGTAATCGCTTCATTAATTATTATGTATGTGCTATCCCTTCTCTGTTGCTCTTTTTTTCATTTCGTGTTTTATGTCTTTTTTGTAATTGGACTTTAGTCTGTCAATTTATAAATAAATAGATTTCACTGTGAGAACAGAGTTCAAAATATAAAGTTTTGGCTAAACCACGGTATAGCCAAGTAAAATATGACAAAAATCTCATATTTATATAATTCTCTGTTGCAACTTATGCAGTTCCACATTCCTTGCCGTAGACTCAGAAACAATGAATTGCTGTTCCTCAATCATCACAATTATAACTATAGGTATAATTCTTCAATGTTCAGAATGTCAAGACTTGTTAACTCAAGCCAGGGTTTTGAAATTTTTGGTAGCAGTCTGAACGATTTTTGTCATTCTTTAGGACTCTACCAAAACTTTGACTAGACCATGGCTTGAATGTTCTCTCTTACGTTTATTTTGTCCTATTTTTGTCATCGCTTCATTTATTATTATGTATGTGCTATCCCTTCTCTGTTGCTCTTTTTTTCATTTCGTGTTTTATGTCTTTTTTGTGATTGGACTTTAGTCCGTTAATTTATAAATAAATAAATGCACAGTTAGGAATGCAATTATTGCAGTGCTTTATTTGAGCTTTTCCAGTCTGGGGGCGTTGGCACATTGATGTCTACCACTTCCATAACCCGTGTGCGGTGCACTGTACGTGTACTCACCACCCAACCACCCAACCAACCTGAATTACAAGTCCTGATTCTATATTGACAGCGGTGTAGGAGCAAACCCGGCCTGGCCGCTTTGGTCATCGCCGCAGCACGTAATGGAAATTATAATTGTACGCTTCAACAGTCTGGTTTAGTAATATCGTTTACCAAATGCTTCCTGGTTAAGCATTCCAAGTATTACGTAGTTCTTTTTATTAGTCATCCATTCAAAAAGCATTCGAAGCAAACGGTGAACAAAAAATTTCAACTAAGTGCACGAAAAGTGTATGTGTTCAACTAAAAGCTCCGACACTGTGAGCAAAAGTTGCACAAGTTTGTCTGTATACAAATTTAATGCATACAGCAGAGTGTTAGATACTCTGAGTATCGCCCTGGTGAAAGACCACCATTCAGAATTGAAACGTTGCTTGAAATGGCTTTAGCCGTGTTTGGTGGCCAGGTCTGAATAGCCAGGTACTTCCCAACCTTCCCCTTCCTCTTCCTCATTTTCTTCCCCTCCCCACTACTTTCAACCTCACAACATACTTTGTCATTTGCGTCAAGAGTTATGGAACTTTGAATAATCTAGCTAACTGTCAAGAAAAGGAGACAATATCCTCGCCGAAAAGGCAAAAGGGCTGAAGTGCCCTTTTGGGAAGTTAACACCAAAGCACGTTTTATTTTTATTTTTATAGTGAATACCGCACAAGAGTCCCAACTGCTCCCAACCGTCTGGAGCCAGTGAGACTATGGCATCCCCAATAAGGGTATGTTGTGGGGCTGAAGATAATAGGGAGGGGAAGTAGATGGGTAAGAGGAAGGTTATAAAGTGCCTAGCTATTCAGATCTGGTCACCAAACACGGTTAGAGCCATTTCAAGACACGTTTCGATTCTGAATGGTGGTCTTTAACGAGGGCGATACTTAGAGTATCTACCACGTTAAAGTTGTTTTTTTGCAATAAAATGAATAAGTCTTCAGTACCTGGTTGAATTTAAAGAAAAAGTTAACTCAGGTAACGCAATGCTCTCACTGAGTTACCTGAAGAGAGAGACTAAAAAAAGTCCCAAACTTGTGTCGCTTGAGTCAAGCCTTCTCCCAAATGGTAAATATTTTTTAGATGGCTGAAGGGCTACAGGGTGATACAATGATTATCAATTACTCTGGAAAAGAATATTCAAAGCATTGGATGCAGAAAATAAAACTTATCAAAACTGAATATTTAACTCATTTTTGATTCGTGTCGCTTAATCCTTTTTACCTTTCCAGCGACGATAAATGCATTATTATTCGTTCAAAATTTTACAAAAATTTTCGACTAATATATATTTTTAAGTCTTGATACTCGGGCGAAGCCGGGTAGTAACTGCTGATTCCGTATAAAAATAAATACACAGTCGTAACTCTCGTAGAAAGTCGAGTCGTTGATATTATTCAGTTGGAAAATATTTATATCTTTCGGGGCTATGAGAAAAATGGAACCGAGACAATCGTTTCTTCACTTTCTCGACTTGCAGAATAAATCAATGACACTCCTTAAAACACGACTCGACATTCAAACTTTAACCGAGGCGATGCGAAACTCGTGAATTGGCTTAGGGAGTATAGCTCGATTAAAAAAAGTGCAAACTATCAATGCGTTTAAGTATCCAAAAGGTGCCTAGCAAATTAATGATTATTAGGTAGATATACTGAGATACTAACGAAAATCTGGTAGTATGATAGATAGATGTAGTATGCAAAGTTGCTCCTTAGATACATATCTACCAAGGGAACATTAGATGAGTCAGAAAATAAAATAATAATGTCTTATTAGTTTTCGAAAAAGAACAAGTGACATTTGACATAATTACATACAATAAACAAAAATCATAAATTTTGTTTTGGCTTTCCTGAACATCTGCGTTTATTGACTTATCCCTCTCTTCCCATCGCACACAGAATAATTAAATAATGTTACCGTTTTGCTGATTGTCAACTGAGTTGCCATGTTACAGCCTCTCGTTATTCCCTCACCTCGTCTATTAGAGGATAATAATAAATCACTCATCTAATCATCACATCATGCGGTAGCATTAGAGGTATTGTAAATTGAATGACAGAATAAAAATGGGAATGGACAGACCACGCTGCGAGCAAATAATTGGTGCAACATCTTGCTAAACTGGAAACCAGAAGAAACAAGACTACGGGGAAGAACGCAGTGAGGATGGAGCGGCTAGTTATGTGAAGGGCTATAATTTAATATAGACACTAGACCAAAATACATTTTAAAAAACATTGGAAGTACACGAAGGATTCCTATATCCAGCAATGGGGAGAGCAAAGCTAATGAATAAATCGTCAAATTTGATATAATCATATAATCAAAAATTTGATATAATCATATTAGGCAGTGTCGGACACTGTTGCAATCATTTTGGTGAAACGAAATCCACGTCCGTACTTGACCCGGGCTCGTCAGATGTCGCCTGAGTTGTCAGAGCGCGCTTACGTTGCCTATATTCGCGACAGTACTGTGCGTTGGTTTTGGATCCAGACCTGGCGTTTTTGTGTGTTAGTTTCTTTGGAATATGATCTTCTACGCATTTGTGCCCGATTTTCGTAATTCTGTGGGAGTAGTTCGTGACGTCCAGCCACCACGAATGTAGGAGCGGAACTGGCAAAAACTTTCATCTAATTATTCTTTAAAACGAGACTAAGATGGCGGCGCTTTGTCTATTTTTAGCCAAGTTATTAAAATTTGAAATTTCTTCGACAGAAACTGTCGCTTATTTGGGCGCAAATGTCTCCCCACTCCTGGCATTGATTTTAATGACGTTCCAAGTCGAAAATGGTAGCTAGATATTCAAAACTATCACCGAATCCAGACAATCCAATTGATGCAACCGGTGAAAGGCCTCTAGAAACGCTCCAATACTTTTAATTTATAACATAAATAGACAATAACAAGAAACACATTTACTGTAATTACGTCCACACGCTAACCTCATACACGACAAGATTGATTACCTGTTACTTCTGGTAGTGATAGTAAAAGGCTATTGCTGCTAATATGAGAAATTTTGTAAAAAACCGCTGATAGCGTTTCGGGTAGATAGCAATTTAAATACCAATATTTACCTATCTTCCAAGTCGAAGGTCTCCTCCTTGACGATGGAGAGCCGCTTGTGGTCCGCGCTGGAGGGGCTCTGGTCCCCCGTGGCGCTGGAGGCCGAGCTGTTGTAGCCGCTGGACTCCCCCGGGAACAGCTCCAGCCCGGCCCCCGTGCGCACCCACAGATCCAGTCGGCGGGACTGCTTCATCAAGTTTACGGCCTGGAATTGGAAACAAAAATGGTTTGATTTTGGCTATGTTCCTGTCGCTGAGGGCTCCGTTGTAATCTCTCTTCCCCAAACTTGTAATTTATGGTATCAGAAAATTACCTTTATGATTAAAAATATAACATATTTTGGGTTATCTGTAGAAAGTCACGCCATAATTTAAAAAGTCGTTCAAGGAAGAAACAAAATTAATTTCTGTTAACTTTGGTTGAAGCAAAATTACATTTGCTACAATTCATATTTTCTAAATTGAAAGACAAAAGGGCTCAAGCGACTCTTTGGTCAAAAATGAGTTAAATATGCAGTTTTAATCAGCTTATTTTATTCTGCGTCGAACGCTCAGACTCTAGTTTGATTCTGAAAACTTTTATGGCCCTTCAGCCATCTAAAATATATTTACCATTTGGGAGAAGGCTTGACTCAAGCGACGCAAGTTTGGGACTTTTTTAGCGTTTTGTCCCTTCAGGTAACTCAGTGAGAGCATTGAGTTACCGGGGTTATTTTTTTTTTCAAAATCCAACCAGGTACTGAAGACTTATGAATTTTATTGTAAAACAAAACAAAATCTTTAAAGTGCTCTGGTGTAAAGTTCCAAAAATGGCGCTTCAGCCCTTTTGCTTTTCCGGCGACGATATGCTGAGTGTACTCATTTCATTAAATCATATTTTCACTAATTCCGTTCTTCATTTCACACACAAAAATATTCTGCCCATATTATAGTAATCTTGTTTTCATAAAAAAAATCGTGAATCGTAACCACAAGTAATTATTGAAATTAAAGATAAGACGCGCCATTGTTACATAAGCCGTTATAATTTTTACAAAAAAAGAAACTCGCTGTGGCTCGACATTATGATTTAAATGATAACATATTTATTTTTAATCCACTCTGTTATACTTTGTCTCCTAGTTTCAGTTGGATCTTCTTCAGCACATGTACATGGCCTGTTCAAAAGAAAAGGTGCATTTTGAATTTTCGCGGGCTTTGTACATTCGATTATTGTTTTTTTTTGTTATGTTAGTACACACATGTTTATCGTATGTTAACATTTTCAGCCATTTTGGATAAGTGGTTTGTTTTTGACAACTGGAAAGGTTAGTCACGTTTTTGTGTGTTCATCGATTTTTTACTTTTGAAAAAAATGGATCAAAGAATAAAATCCATGATTTGTTTTTCCACAACTCCAGGACGCTCATCGTCATTAACATCTTCTCGGCCTTAAGTAATTACGTAGAAACTTATTTATTTAATTTTTACCATTTCCACGCTTCACATTGCAGTATGCCGTTATAAACTCCTTGAACTACCCGTCTCAGCTGATCTTAGTGCAATGGCTATTGGACGAGGAATCAGGTTACAGTTTCGTTAAGCACATAATTACACGGGGTGTCTGGGCAATGAGCCGACTCACTTATTATTGAGCATTAAATCGTATTTTAGAAACTTGAATTAAATTGTAATACTATGCAAGAGTCTCAACTGACCGAAGTCAGTGGGATTATGGCATTCCTAATTGGGCTATGCTGTGAGGTTGAAGGAAGTGGGTAGGGGAAGGAGATGAGGAAGAGGAAGGTTAAGAAGTACCTGGATATTCAGGTCTGATCACCAAACACGTTTAAAGCCATCTAAAGCAATGTTTTGATTATTTACGGCTTTGCAACGTGCCGCACATATACTATATATTATTTTGTATTATTTAAATGTGAAACAACACACATTGATTAAATAAATTGTATTTGCGCACGCTGGGATTTAAACACGCGACCTCCGGAATTGTTGTCGAGGATCTTAACTTCTCGGCCATACGACTGTGAACTTTTGAAATTTGGAACAGATGTTGAATGAAAATGTAAAATTTTGCAAATATTTTTTCAAATCTCTACCTACCTAATAAAGATATTTTTATATTTTTGAAAAGGGTGGATTAAAGCAACTGATATTTTTTCTAGGCTAGCAAGTGGCATTCCGTGATTTTTCACGGAAAACAAATAGTATTTTAATATGATTGCCCGATAAAACTCCGTCAAAACAGACCTGACAAAATAAAAAGCTCCCTTAAATTTCTTTGAAAAAAAAATGAGGGAGGTGCAATCCTATGAGTTCCATATAATACAAAGATAATAAATAAAAAAATATGATGTACCTTTAGCATAATAAATAATAATAATAAATAAAAATATATTCAAGACATCATGAAATGACTCCATTGTTTATAAACAGGGCCCTTTAAGAAATTCAGTGCTGCCATCAAAAGAGTGTTTTCGCTCGTGCCTATTCTTATTCGCTAGTTGGCGATGCGTCTTCTTGTTAAAGCTCTGAACCCTGGAACCCGCCCTTCTGCAAACATTTCTGAGGCGCTGCAGTACCATGACAGCCCGAAAAGCATGTTTGACATCCTTTTTTTTTTAAATGTGAAATTAGGACCCAATTGTTTTTGAGGCAGTGTTTGATGAGGGTATTTTGTCAGGTTTTCACGGACTGAAGAGATGCTGACTTTTTGAATTTTGATCAAATGATACTGGACGGATAGTGGCATAGACTTACATCACTGAACTGTATTTCCCTGAAGTCAATTCCATTGCACTGCATGATCTGGTCCCCCGGCCTCAGCCCAGACTCCCGGGCGATCCCGTTCTCCTTGGTGAACTGCACGAAGATGCCGGGCTTCCAGTCGGGGCCCTTGCAAATTCTGAAACAGATATCGACATAATTAGTGTGTGCTTCGATTGCCAGAAAGAAAACACGGGCACGCTGATTGGCTGTTGACTTTGGATCGCATCGGTTTTAACGTACGACACACGATAGAAAAAAAGACTCTAAGCCTAACCAATTATTATGCAATTTGTAAAAAAATCCGTGGCAAAAACTTTTTTCCATACATTACACGATATACGTTAAATTGCCAGCGCAATAGAAAACATAAATACCCCAAGATGTGGGTAATTTTTAAATGATTTAGGAAATATTTTCATATGATTAAGGCAATATTTAAATAAGATCTTTATTTTCATGGCGACTCATGTCGATCTTATTTAAATTGACTTAAAATATTCCCTTAATCATATGAAAATATTCCCCAAATCATTTGAAAATTACCTACATCGTGATATATTTATGTTTCCTATTGCGCTGGCAACAATACTGTGCATTCAACGTCTATCGTGTAATGTATGGAAAAAAGTTTTTCGTCACTCCTTCAGGAATGGCGCTTATATTTTTTTAACAGTTTGAACGTACGGTGGATCCGGCGCTGAGTATACACGTACAGTACGCCCACCTTCTGAGAGACTAACTATGGCTTCAATGGAACACCCATGATGATCACTCAACGTCAGACCAAATCTATCATTAGAAAGCTTATTAGGAAGATTGCTTCCGTTGAAGGAGACTAGACCATCATTTCCATCCCCTGTGGCTGTCATAATGTTTATGTAAACTATTATTAAACCTATACATCAAATTTCGTAATTATGTCTGTGCCTGTTTTACACAGAACGCGGTTTATTTATAAACAAAATATATTTTAATCACATACTTTATTAGGTGCTATACAAAACTTTGTCAAAATTTTAATTCTGATCACTATCTTGAAAATCATTTCCCATGTGAAAATTAAAGTAATAGAATTTATTTTTTAAAAATGATTGACTTACCCGCATCCAAGCTTGGACCTCGAAGGTACAAGGAGTGTGAGTCTCACATCCCTTATTTTATCTCCCTTGGGCTGGTGCGGGGGCGGCGAATGGCGGGGGGCGGCGGGCGAGGGCGGGGACTCCGCCACCAGGCGCCACGTCAAGGGGTCGGTGCCTCTTCTGGTAATTCATGAAGAAAATAATGTAGTGCTAAGGATTATAAACAACCAAAGGCAGTATCTTGCTAATACTATAGTTAATTGCTTTATTATCAGTTTTACTTTGGCAGTAACTGTTTATTTTTTATAAATTATATTGTGGATGTAAAGGATTAGACAAAATAATGCATAAAACATTCCGAACAAATTCCTAACATAAATAAAAATTGACTGCTATTTAGTGGTAAAAATAGGGTTTTCCCTAATTATTGGCAGAAAAATAATATAGAGTAAATTTTCAATTAGCATCAATTTTTCGTAACTCTGGCAACTTTAATTTGTTAGAATAATAGTGATTAAATGTATATTTTTAAAGTATAATAATTACGAACAAGACAAAATAAGTTTCCAGTGTTAAATTTCCACATTTGGCAAGTTGGTCGTTTTTTATAACATAGAAGAATATTGCTTGATTAATTGAAAAATATCATAATTAAACATCATTGATTCACACCATTTACAAATGAACATTGAAAAAGCTGGTTTTGTTATTTTTTTTAAATATTGTTGAATATTAATCAATGATAACTTACTCTTTTACTGGTATCATGCCAACATCTGAAAATAAATGAAATACAACATCAAAATATATTTTTATTATTTATACATTACAATTAGGTATAATTTTAGTAACTAGAATGTTTTTACGCTTGAATCTCCTATTTTACAATTCAAATTAGCGTAATTTACGAGTTTTGCGGGTTTGCGACGAGTGGGTACACTATTGTACAGTGTACAATAAAAATACCTGAATCAGAGTGACCTTTATACATAATAATTTTCCCCTGGCCTCCCAAATTTGATGGAAATCTAATTAAACTAGCACATAATTTTATTAGATTCTTTTTTACGAAGCAATTAGCAATTAGTTGATGGCGCAAAGTACCTGAGCTACGAGTCGGGCATTGATGGTAAACTGGGATTTGAAAAAAATAGTTTGGATTATTCTGACCCTAAGGCCGACTCAAAAGAAACTGAACTGGTTTGTGATTGAAATTACTAGCCGGTTACTAACTCTTTAGTGACGCTGTTTCGCGCACGCAGGCTACTCCGAAGTTTTGGGAAGGTGGTGAAGTTATATAAAACGGGATAGCTTTCTACTTCTCCCACTAATTTTGTATTCACTTGTTCATCATTCATTCTCGTGAATTAAAATGATAAAATATTTACATAAAATAAATATATACTATAATATTATCAAATTAAATGATGTGACAAGAAAAGTTGATTTATTCAATCATACCAGAACTAGACGACTCAAGTCAAAAACGAGTCGACAAGTCGAGTTTCCTACCAATTGGTTACTAAAGCGCTAGTGATTGTTTAGTGACGGTAGCGCAGTGTGCGGAGTCTCAATTAATTACAAAGGTTGAAACTCATCGCGCACTGGTTAGTAATTTGGGTTTGTGATCAGTTTCTTTTGAGTATCTCCCTGTGTAGAGGACTTAAGGGAAACTCTCTCAAAGACTTCTAACTATTATCTGCTTTAAACCATTCTAAGCTATAGTTGTCTCTCAACCCTTTAAAGGATTGTCAAAAGGTTTCATAAACTTAGATATCGTCCGCGTAACACCGGACGCAATGCAATATTTGTTTTACAAAAATAGTGTTGGAGTCAGAAACGATCCCTGTGGAATGCCACCATTTATTTTTAGATTTTTCAGTTTTTCGACAGAATACGTTGTATATCCATAAAAAAACCTGTTTTACCTTTGTTTGCTCGTGCAATTTGATTATTCCCATTGTTTGGTAATTTAAATATGGTAGATCACAAAAATGCAACACTATTTGCTTTAATATCCGTGAACGCTCAGTTTATTACCACTGCTGCACGACGCGGTTGGTTGCCCAAGTGTTTTGGGCTATTCGCCTTGAAGAGGTAAGGCCCTACTCCGGCAGGTGGATGGGGAATCCAGATAAGGAGAGGACTCGTGAAACGATTGCTTGCAACAGGTATTTAGGATGTTTTCATAAATTGCCATATTACGAGGATTGACGTGGAAACTAAATTGAAATTACTGTATAAGTTGTTGTTATCGTGTAGCATTTTAACGTACTGTTATGGGGCCGCTGGAGCCATTTTGTAACCTGGTCAGAGATTTCGTCGAAGATGCGCAATCTCAGAGACTCGATCTCAGAGGTTCCTATTGTTATGATGACCGCTGTTACGTTACGCCAATCAAAGGGATAACCGTCAGGTGTTTTGGCCAGTAGCGGCTCGTAACTTTTCAGTTTACCAGAGTGCTAAGATTGAAAAATACGACGTTATTGATGTTGTTGAAGCCGAAAACGATTTTAAAAAAGATATACGTACATATTTTTTATTTTTTATTAAAAATCATTTTCGGCTACAACAACATCGATAACGCTGTATTTCTCAATATTAGCACTCTAGTACACTGAATAGTCACGAACCGCCACTGGTTTTGACCCTTTAAGAGAAATGTTTTTAATTGTCTTTTTTTTGCAGAATACTGTCCATTGTATTCAGTCGGCCTGCATGGTCGAGTGGTAAGACGCTCGACTACGAATCCACAGGTTGCGGGTTCGAACCCGGCGTACGCAAATACATTTTATTAAATTAATATGCAAAAAACGCATTTAATTGATATAAAATTAAAAAGTATGTTTGCGGCACATTCCAGAGTGGTAGACACTCTGAAATTAGTGGGGAGGAGAATGAGATAAAGAAGAGGGAGGTTGAAAAGTACCTGGCTATTTAGATCTGGTCACTAAACACGGCTAAAGCCATTTCAATCAAAGTTCCGGTTCTGAATGGTGCTCTCACCAGGGCGATACTTAAGAGTATCTACTCTGAAAAGTGCTGCAAATATACTTTATATGATGTTATATTAATTAAATGAGCAATAACATATATTGATTCAATTTTCAACCGGTTAGTAGCAGAGTGGACTAAAGCGTGAAAGACCAACCGGGCGTTCTGGGTTCAATTCCTCTACTAGCTAAGTCCTCCATCATTTCACAAAGAACTTTTTTCGCTTATTATGATGGTAGTAGGAGTTTTTCAAATATTCTATTCGTAACCCGGGAATATCCCGGTATCTCTTTTAAGAACAAAAAAAAAATTTGGGCATAGCGGGTTTCGAACCCGCGATTTCTAGATTCGTGGCCGAGGACCTTACCCGCGGGCTATAAAAGTGATCAAATTGATTGAATTGGATGTGAAAAGTTTTATTTGAAATTCTTTAACCTGATAACTAATTTGGTACAATTAAATAATAGATATCGAATATATACCAGCATTACTGATATAAGAACGTTTAAGAAGCATTAACGAACAATGCAAGTAGTGCCCGTACCTTTAGTGAAAAGGTTTATTTTTAACGTAAAGCATTTTTACTTAAAAATTAAATAAGTTTATTTTTAAATAGAACATATAGGTTTTGTTTTTAACCACTTTTTTATTTAATATTTTGTCTACCGGTTTCGGAAGTACCCTTCCATCATCAGGACAATATTAAATTTAAGTTTATTTTTATTCGCCATCCCAAATATAGGTTCATAAATTTATTTGACTTCTTGAGAACGGGAAACAATAATAATTAAAGGGACAATGACACGGAGTCATTTAGCTTTGACGGTGGTGTATGGTTTTTACGTCTTTTCACTGTAGCGAACGGCGGTCAATGGCTTTAATTCAAGATTCAGTTTGTAACGCAAGTGTTCATTTACAAAAGAAGCATAGAGCGTTTGGTTCAATTACACTTCCCCGGAAAATGGTTGGCGATAAAGATACATTTGCATTTATTCACTGGATCATACACATAAGCAGCTACCTTGTGTTTAAACCAAAACGTGATAGATAAAATGAGGGGCAAATGAAAATAAAATGATCAAAGGCAACACTACAAAAACGGTTCTGTAGCATAGTCAACTTTTGAATGATAATTATAAATAAACAGAGATTTTTTTGTAACACAATATATGTGTACATTAAACTAGGAACAATTTAAAACAATAATCTCTGAATGTACGAGTATCAACATATTCATGAAAGAAAAGTGTATAAAACGCTCAACTTTTCAAGAAATAATTTAGGATGAAAAAGATTGCTGCTTCAGCTTCTAAGCTCCTCAAATAATAACATGTTTTCGATTGGAATAATCTTTGGAAAAACGTCACAGTTGAAGAGAATATATTTACCATTGAATTACTCATGTGTTTTACGTAAGCAATCACTATTGTAACATAACATGTAGCCATGGTCTTGAAATTTTTGGTAGCAGTCTAAATGACTTTTGTCATTCTTTACGACTCTACCAAAACTTTGACTAGACCATGGCTTGAATGTTCTCTCTTATGTTTATTTTGCCTTATTTTTGTCATCGCTTCATTTATTTTAATGTATATACTATTCCTTCTCTGTTACTCTTTTTTCTATTTCGTATTTTATATGTATTTTTGTAATTGGACTTTAAGTCCGTTAATTTATAAATAAATAAATAACAACTTTATTTTAGTTTGTTGTCAAATTTTCGAGAGTACCCATTGATTAGTTATTCAATCTTGGATACTTTCTCGTTCTAGCGTCGCGACACCCCCCACTAATTAGGGAAGTGAATGCTATTGATCGAGAAGTTTACAGATGTGACCCCTAGAAGGGATATTTACAGCTCTTATGGCCTATAAAAGGTCATGTTTCAACCCCAGAGAGCACATTCCTTTCTCGGTGCCTCACGCGCCCTTCAGCCTCCTCTGCCAGGACTGACACAAGAACCCTCGGTTAGTGGTTGCTTGGTGTACAGTGAATTCATAATGACGATCCTCCTTTAACACTCCACTGCCAGGACTGAAACAAGAACTCTTGGTCAATGGTTGCTTGGTGTACCGTGAATCCAGAGGGAGGGTATCCTTTCAAAGTACTTTTGGGAGGACCGATACAGGTGTAACTTGTTTCTCAGTGGACCCAGGAAAGGAAATACGAGTACACCAAATCTATTGCGCAAATAGTAAGGTGGAGAGATTACATATTTTACTACCGGAATATCAAGTGTTTGTTAAAACATACGTATATATTTATTTTTTAAATAAAAGTAACTTTGTTTTGACACCACTTTATTAGATACATATACCAACCGGTTTCGGCTCTACCTGAACCTTTCTTCAGCGTTGAACAAATGTGTATTGTTCAACCCTGAAGAAGTGACAGGTAGAACCGAAATCGGTTGGTATATGAATCTAATAAAGTGGTGTCAAAACACAGATACTTTTATTTAGAATTTAATTATGTCTTACCACAAAGTGAGTGCTTCATGTCAAAGTTTATTTATATTTATTTTTTCAAATAGTGAATACCGCACAAGAGTCCCAACTGCTCCCAACAGCTATTGCATCCCTAATCGGGGTATGTTGGGAGGAGAAGGAGATGGGAGAAAAGAAGGTTGGGAAATACCTGGCTATTCAGATCTGGTCAACAAAAACGGCTAAAGCCATTTCAAGGAACGTTTCGATTCTGAATGGTGGTCATTCAACACGACAATACTTGGAGTATTCACCACTCTGGAACTTGGCGCAAATATACTAAATATTATTTTATATTAATTAAATGTGTTGTGACACATATGAATCAAATAAAAGTTATTTGCGCACGCCGGGTTTGAACTCACGACCTCTGGACGCGCAGTCGAGCGCCTTACCACTCGACTGCGAAGGCCGTCAAGTTGTCTTATCACTGTGAACTAACTTGCGAATTGTTCATACCCAAATGATAACTAATTGCGTTTACCGCGAAAATTGTGCATGTATTTTGATAACCTGTTACAATATACAAATGTTTTATACTAAGAATATGTAATCAATTTAAAAACATTCATACCTTTAAAAAATTGTACATGTCATTAGTTAGGAGTCAAATTGAATAAAACTCAACAGTGTGGGCACCGAGTTATGCTATTCATTCCCTTACAATAGAAAGAGTTCAACATAAATTCTTAAGATTTTATTAACTTCAGAATGGACATATTAAGCAAATCTATCAATTACGATTATCTTCTTTGTCACCTTCATTTATTGAGATTGTCTGAACGGAGAATAATTACCGACTTGATTTGCTTATACGAAATTAAAAAAGCAATGATTGAAAGCCCTGAACTATTAAACTTGATTTCATTTCATGTTCCTAGCAAGACGGTCACAAGGCAGTACCTACCGTAATATTGTAGCAATTCTGCTTCAACCTCACAATTCAACACGCCTATGCGACGAATGCAACATCTGGGAAACACACACTCCAATGTCGCGGATATATTTAACACGTCAATATCAAACAAGTCTAATTTAGTACAGTTGTTGTCATCTGGTAGAGGTATTATTTTTTTCTATTCTTTTACAATATTTTTGAACTTGTTATTTATTAAATATTATTAGTTATTTTCATCTACAATATTTTTGTATCTGCTATTTAATACTTTTTTTTATTTTATTTTACACATTTTTTTGCACTAATGAGGTTACTGTTTTAAAAAAAATGTTAAACATGTGTGTAAAAGCCTAAAATATGCGTTAATAAATAAATATTAATTGATTACACAAATATCTAAGTAGTAATCTAACGACACGAAAATACGTGTAGGTCCTAAGGTCACGAAGTTATACGACGTAAAGTGGTCAAAATGATTAAAGAAAGATTCAAAACTTTTTGCATGAACGAATCTCTGTTCTATTATCCGTGGCATTTTAACCCAGTAATAATATTTTCTGTCGAAAATCATCTTGTTGACATTCGCATGCTTTGTTTTCCTCGTCGAGTTTCCCAGGGCAGCCTCCGCAGAATTCGGCTAAATATTGAACCGCTCGTGCATATCATGACTAACTGTAAACTTTACCAAATGAGGAAATATTATAATGAAATCTAAATATTTAATGGTTTTAACAGTTTCTTTACGAGATTAATGCTATTTTCGTGGAAGATCAAAAAAGTGTGCACGTTAATGATGTTGAGATGAAAATTTAAAACTGAGTTGCCTAATACATAATTTAATAATGTTTCTATGAGTGCAACAGATAATTCGTGATGGAATTCCATTTTGGTACAAAATTTAGTTAGGAAATACCAACAAGAAGTACATTATCAATTAACTAACTAACCATCACGCCGTTTCCCCGCAGGGGTAGGCAGAGAGAACGGACCGCCATATAACTCTGTCTTGGCACACACTCCTTGCTACATTCACATTTATACATCGTTTCATAATACTCTTCTATTATTCTGACTCTTCGCATGACCCGATTCAAGTATTTGATTTACTTGATCGTTCCATGTCTGTCTCGGGCGTCCTCGACTTCGTCTTCCATTCAATTTCGCATCATATATTCTTTTCACACTCCTTTCTTCGTTCATTCGCTCTACATGCCCAAGCCATCTAAGCGTCCCTTTCTTGATTCTATTCATTACGCTCACATCAGCCTTGCATTCTTTCCGATAATTTTTCCTATAATCTTATATAATCTTTCCTATTTATATAAAATCACTGATTTTTTTCAGATGCACACTGTAACCCACCTTATTTGATTTTATAAAAAAATTACGTACATAGTTATATTATGAGTATTTTTTTCAAAATTTACAATACATAAAATCTTGTTTTTTTTTAAAGAAAGACAAACATTCCCAGATTACAAACAACCTGATAATATTTGAAAAACTCCTACTGCCTATCATAATAAGCGAAAGATGTTGCTTGTGAATTGATGGAGGACTTAGCTAGCAGAGGATTAAACCCACGACCCCCGAGCGGGAATCTAACGCGTTTGTCCACTCAGCCACTAACGGGTAATTATATAAACTCACTGTCAATTATATTGTAACCTACCTTCTTTGGTTTTATAAAAATAATTATAAGACAAACAGGTCTAAAAATCTACAATAAATAAAATCATGATTATTTTTATCTACCCTGATACCCCCACAATAAATGTACCAGTCTGAAGATGACCGTAACAAGTTGAAACTGGTCCGGTCTTAAATAAATAAAAAACAGCGGAAAAAGTTCAAAGTTTTGTATTATCAAATTAATATAATATATATTATTGTGTTTGAAGAAATTCAATTTCTGTGTCATTAAAAAATGCTATAAAAATATCGCTAGTGTTAAGGTTACTAAATTAACAAACGGCATTAAAACATACCAACCAGAATAAAGTAGTAGTTATTATTATTATTATTTTTTATATTTTCGTAGAAAACAGTCACTTTGTGGTTTGACATATTTACATGAATGAAAAAAATACCTAATCTTGTTTAATACGGTTTTTCTGAATTCGCTAATCATCTCATTGATACAGATCATATCTTCAATAAAAGCACCGGTGCTCATATTCTTCACAAAAATGATCATGACATCAGATTAAATAATTTAGAAGCACTATTAATAAAGAAAGCCATTAAAATTAATAGTCATATTCCTAATAATCAGGTAAATTTGTCCAGTAGTTCAATATTAGGTATATTCCCTGTAAACTCATAAAATTTATCATTATTCTTTAATCACCTTCTTAGTTGACGTTTTGTCTCTTTTAATTCATGTTGTCTGTCTCTTTATCTCTGTTCCTTTGTTATAATTTAAATGTTATTTTATTGTTTTTTCAATGTTTTGTTATTTTATTTTATATTTTGTTCTTCTTCTGTATGTACATACAACCGCACACTTTTTATTTATTTTTTGTTTAGTTTAATTTTGTACCCTGGTGATGCTTAGGCTAAGCGCAACCAGTCGGTCATAAAAAAAAAAATATATTCGTGGTCTTATACAAAGTTTTTTTTTTCGTTTCTTTAAAGTAGTAATTCATTACGTATACAACCTTGTTTTTAAACAGTAGTTATCTTTCGGATACGAAATCAAAAATGTCACTACTGTGGGATAATAACAGAGAGCTTAGGGTAAAAACACCCGTCCATTAATTTAATTTGAATAAACCCTTACCTGTTAAAATATGTTCCAACACAAGGACAATTAAAAAAACACAAGCTTAAAAAAATGTATGCAGATATTTTTTGATGTACAGTAATTTCCATTATTTCAATTAGAAAGGTTAAATAATACTCAATCTACTGATTGCCTTAGAACTAAAATTGGTGGAGCCAAGACATGAACCTGAAAAAATTTCCATTTCGAAAATGCTCTATCAAATGTTGTTTTATTGATAAGAATTGTTTGTTTGTATTTTAGCTTTCCATTTATCTATAGAGTGATGTGTACACATCTGTCGGACGTAGCCTGTTCTCCTTATCAGCATCCGCTAACATAATGTTCTATGACTGAGAACGCCCTTGAAATTTAATTAATTATCCTAAACCACAATTCACCTCGTATCCAAGAGAGGTTATTAGCACATACGCGAAACTCTCTCCTGATAAGGTTATTGATTCACTGATTAAAATAATATTGCGTCAGTAAATCTTTATCAATCATCGCAACTCTATCAACAATATCCAATCAATTAAAACATGGAGAAATTCATTCGGTGCAGTAGTGACGAGGTATCGAAGTAATGTGGTAATAAATTGAAAAGGTACTCACTTCTGACTTTGAGTTTGAGAGAGTTGAGGCTGGCTATGAGGCTGAGCATCTCCTTGTGGAGAGCGTCGCTGATCCTGTAGCCATTTACTCTCACCACCTGGTCACCAATCTGAAAGAGATGAAAAGTATTCATAAGTCACTGGAAATATATAATAGCTAAAACCAATAACACTACAAACTTACAGACGCGTTGTAGAGCTGTCAAAATGGCGAGCAAAAGATACGGTAATTTTCGTACTTTAGATTTAGCGGATTTAGTATTGGACCGTCACGCGTCGCTTGAGGTTATTCCCACTGTTTCCCGAAGTTTTTAAGCACCACTAAAAAGAGTGAGATGGTGAACGTAGAAATACAGAAGTATAAAGCCTGATTCAAACCATTTTTAAACCATTTTTTTACCACTAAATAATATTTTTAATAATTTATAATTAATATAAATATTATTTAGTGATAAAAAAATGGTTTTTGATAATAAAAAATCTGCGATGTTAGTATTTTTACACTTCAAAATAATTATTTAACTAAATAAGTAGTTAAATATCACAAGGGTGGGCAGAAGGATATACTGCCACACAATTTTGTCCTGGCACATACTCCTTGATTGATATTCATACCATATCAATAAGTTTTCTTGCGGAACAATATCGGCACTGAGCGGAACCGGACGTTGGTGTGAATCAGGCTTAAGAAGGATAACCTACTGGCAGTAGATCGTCTTATACGGCGTTTCCTATTCGTTAGAATGTCCTACATCTATTTCGTCCATACACATATATTCTTTGAATGTCCATCTTTGCCATACATCACCAATGTTTGAATGAAGAGTTTACTAGGAACGTAGGTGTGATTGTTACTTGCCACATTTTGTGTAAATATTCAGACAATAACGTCTATATATGTTTGTAATGTCTTTGACTAAAACACTAGAAAGTTTCTTAAACAACGGAAATAAAATTGAAACCTTTAAGCTTTTACAATTAAATAAATAATAATATTTCACGTAGAATTGTGCTCTTTTTAATTTGAAAGTATGTATTTGTTATAATAATAACAATAATAATATAAAGATGATTTGTATAGCTCCGTGTTTGTGGAAAATCACCTCAAGGGCGCTGTACAAATCTTACTTTCTAGTTTTTTCTTTCTAGTATGTTTATTTTTTCTTGTTTTATTGTCTTTATTATATAGCTTCTTCACCTAGTGATAAATAATTATAATTAATTATGCATGCTGTGAACATTTTTAATTGGATTGTTAACAATGACGCATATCCTAATGCTATTTCTACAAATATAATAATGTTAAACACTCTATAAATGTTTCAGTATAATAAATAAAACTGAAAAATTAATTAACTTTACTTCGGAATACACGTTCATTGATATTTTAGATTAAATGTATTGAAGATGATTCACATTTGTTTAATCAATCCAAAGCTACATGATTAGTACTTATTGTCTAGAAAGTTTTATTTAATTTATTTTTTTGTTAAATTATTTACTATACATCTCGTTTCTCCACTTTTAAACCATTTGGTATTATTATGTACGATATTATTTTCACATTTTGAAACATTCTAAAATAATTTCTAATTTAAACGATTTTACAGAAAAGTGAATTTAATTAAGGCCATATTTATTATAACGTTTTCTTTTGAGTTCGAAGAAATCCAAATTATTAAGCCTTTTTTTATATGAATACCGCACCAGAGTCTCGACTGCTCCCAACTTTCTAGAGCCAGTGAGACTATGGCATCCCCAAACTAGGTATGTTGTGAGGCTGAAGGTAGTGAGGAGAGGAAGGAGATTAAGAAGAGGAAGGTTGGGAAGTACCTGGCTATTCAGATCTAATCACCAAACACGGCTAAAGCCATTTCAAGCAACGTTTCAATTCTGAATGGTGGTCTTTTAGCAGGGCGATACTTAGAGTATCTACCACTCTGGAACGTGCCGCAAATATATTTTTTATTATTTTGTATGAATTAAAATGTATTATGACATATATTAATTAAATAAAAGTTATTGGCGCACGCCGGGTTTGAACCCGGGACCTTTGCATTCGTAGTCGAGCGTCTTACCACTCGACCATGGAGGCCGTCAAAAGCCTTGTCGTTAATTTGTATTTTTATTTGATTATTATTTAACACACGAAAACATGTTAGTTGGAAAAGGTTTTTTTCACCTAACCAAACACAGCCTAAAAATATGATTTGATTTTATTTTTATTACATAACAGACGTGAATCCAATTGGTCTTACGTCTCTGGGAATGACTACTGTAAAAGGCGCTCATTAAATAGAAAAACAACACTTACACTCGGAGATAACCACCGAATTTAATCGAAATAATAACAATGAAAGCGAAATGGCGGAAGCACCACTATTTCTTCACGTATTATTCGAAAAGTTTTAATTTTGGAGATCTGATGTAAACGTGACGATTTCATTAAATCTCGAAACAGAATTTCTCTGAATACGTAATAATATTTTCATGTGATAATAATAGGTAGAAGTTCATCACAATGTTAATTTAAACAAAATGAGATTCAAAAAATTAAGACGTACATTTTTTTTACGGTTTCACGGGCAAGAATCGAACCCTGATCATCTGATTGGAAGGCAACTATAATACGATGACCAATACACAACCAATAATGCTATCAACGGTAGCATAAACTCATTATATCGTTGCTGGAAAGGCAAAAGGGCTGAAATGCCATTTTGGGAAGTTTACAACAGAGCACTTTAAGGTTTATTTTATTTACAATAAAATTCATAAGTCTTCAGTGCCTGGTTGGATTTTGAAAAAAAAAGTTAACTCAGGTAATTCAATCCTCTCACTAAGTTACCTGAAGCGACAAAAAGCTAAAAAAAAGTTCCAAACTCGTGTCGCTGGAATCAAGCCTTCTCCCAGATGATAAATATATTTTAGATGGCTGAAGGACCACATAAGCTTTCAGAATCAAACGAGAGTCAAAGCATTCGATGTAGAAAAAAACTGATCTAACTGCATATTTAACTCATTTTTCAAGTGTCGCTTAAGCCCTTTTGCCTTTCCAGCGATGATTTGTACTGTAAATAAGAATTACGTATTTTTTAAATAATCATATGTACTGAAAATTATAGGGTAATACATTTTTGAATTTTACGTACTCACATCACTTTTTTAAATTATTTTGTTTATTATATAAATATAATAAATAACCAAATCATATTGAAAATCAGACTTTTGAGGGAGGCCTATTATATTCAATGCCATGTCGCCACAACATTCAAAAAGAAAAAGAGAATGGTATTTCATTTAATTACGTAGGTTAATGTCAGATTGGTAAAAGTACATTTTTGGTATATTTTTCGGCCTCCATGTTAGGGAAACATCCCTGTTCTATGGTGGGCAAAGACGAATTATGTTATAATTACAGAAAGAATTTTCTGAAATAAATCTAGAGTCAGGTATTAATTACTGAACTTGATATTTTAGAAATGCTATTAGTTGTAAAGATTTTTCAATGTGTATGTAAATCAATATAATTTTAAAAAAATGTAATAATTTTGGAGGTCTTGACAATAAAGCGTTGACCACAACGTATTCAACTGTATAATTTCACACTCTGGTGCACAAATTACGTTGGTGCGTACTTGTTGTTTTTTTTATTTTTCCACTGACACCATGTAATCCAAAGATACGAGAGTTCAACACAAAAAATGCTATATAAAAACGTAGAAATCTATTTACGAATTTACCTAGCCTTGTCATTACTAATTCGTAGAAAGGTACGAATGGATTACATCAAACGTTTTGATAGTTTTGTTATGATTTATACAACTTGGACGGCTCCGCTCTTGCCGGGATAGGGCGTGCAGCAATGATGAAAGGTAACCGGCTATAATTTATTTATATATTAACGGACTATTGCAGGAAACTCCATTAATGGAGGACTGAACGCTGTTGGCGCAAATAAGATATTGTCAAAAGTAGCGAAGCTGTCAATCCACAATGGAGGGCCTATACCAACCCTGATGTATGGCAGTGAGGCATGGAACTGGCAGAGGAAGGATGAAAGTAGACTGAATGCTGTGGAAATGAGATCTTTAAGACGTATGTGCGGTAAAACCATGTATGACCGTATTAAAAATGTGGAAATTCGGAAAGAATGCAAGGCTGATGTAATCGTAATGAATAGGATCAAGGGATGGACGCTTAGATGGTTTGGGCATGTAGAGCAAATGAACGAAGAAAGGAGTATGAAAACAATATATGATGAGAAAGTGAATGGAAGAAAAAGTCGGGGACGCCCGAGGAACACATGGCGCGATCAAGTAAGTCAAATACTTGAATCGGGTCATGTGAAGAGTCAGAATAACAGAAGAGTATGTATGAATGTGAATGAAGCAAGAAGTGTGTGCCAAGACAGAGTTGTATGGCAGTCCGTTCTCTCTGCCTACCCCTGCGGGGAAACGGCGCGGTTGGTTATGGCGTGGTTAGTTAGTTAGTTTAGACATTTTTCCAATTACAAAAAAACTACATAACACGAAATGGAAAAAAGAACAACAGAGAAAGAACAGCACATACACAATATTATAATAAAGCAATGACAAAAATAGAACAAAAATTTACATTAGAAAGAACATTCAAGTCGAAGCCAAGGTCAAGTCAAAGTTTTGGTAGAGTCGTAAAGAATGACAAAAATCATTTGGACTGGTACCAAAAATGTTAACACCATGGCTTGGGTTAATAAGTCTCGACATTTTGGACAGTGAATAATGATACCCACAATTAGTAGAGTGATGATTAAGGAACAGCAATTCATTATTTCTAAGTCAAAGAATGCTGAACTGGATAAGTTGCAACAAAGAATAATGCTGGCTTGTTTATAATAAGCCTGGAGAACTGGGTTTTAGGTAATAATTAACAGATGCAAAATAAGTTAATGATGAATGAAATTAAGTTCAAAGTCATGATGTTTGAAAGAGATAGTAAGAAAACACTGAAATATGAAGTGTGCGATGAATACTTGTAGCAAGTGGATGAGTTTGTGTATTTAATAGTATGTTCACGAGAGATGAAAATGATATTGAAATAAGGTGAATGCAGGGAACTCTATTAAAGGAATATTGAATGCGATCATTTTTGATAAAAAGTTATCGAAAGAAAAGAGGTTAGCAGTCCACAAAGGGATGCTAATACCAAACCCTGTATTTAATTATTATTTTTTATAGTGAATACCCCACAAGAGTCCCAACTGCTCTCAACCGTCTGGGACCAGTGGAACGATGGCATACCCAACAAAGGTATGTTGTGAGGCTGAAAGTTTTGGGAAGGAGAAGGGGAAGGAGATGGGGAAGATGAAGGTTAAGAAGTACCTGGCTGTTAAGATCTGGTCACCAAACACGACTAAAGCCATTTCAAGTAACTTTTCGATTCCGAATGAGTTATTATTATTATAATATTTCCAGAGTGAGTTTTTATAACTCATTGGGATTGCTATGTATGTTGGCAAGATTTTTTTTTTAAATGGTGGTCTTTCACCAAGGAGATACTTATGGGTATCTACCACTCTAACAATAAGAAGATAAGAAGAATTGGAATACAAGATCTTAGTTGGCATTATTTTTTAACACGTTTCAGGAACGAATTACGCTCCTAATGCTAAAGTTCCGCTGTATTTTCATTTTCCCTCACACATTTTCTATAATTTATCATTTGCAGATTTGCACATCACGCTATTTAGACGAGCGCACACGGCAGTGGCAGTAAACTAAGCACGCAGAGCCATTTACCTGCATTTATACGTGCCCCTCGTGACAGCATATCCATTATAAGATTCGTGAAATTCAGAAATCAACATTACAAAACCCAGACCGAAACACCGTTACGTTGACGTACATCGAAACGTTATTTTCAGTCTTGACAAGTGAGTTTACTGTCGCATCGTTCTCTTTTTAATGATTTGTGAGATAGCATTACTTGACGACCTCAGTGGCAGAGAGGTAAGATCCTCGACTCTGATATTTTGGTATTCAATGAAGCTGCATCTACCTTAGATATATTTAGATGCACATATATAGAGTTCTGTCATTATCTCTCGATATACGTACAAAAGTGACCGTTAGATACATAACGATCTACATAATCTTAAATAAAATAAATATATATATTTTTTACACACCTTTTTACACTTGCCAATTCAACGATTATCTCATAATATGTGTATAAGAATGAACCTAATTTATATCTTATGTTTTTTGTTTTTCATTGCTAACCTTATTTGCGTTATTATATCATATACCATATGGTGCGTCACACTACTTCAGTTTGTACTTATATAACTCCTTTGGATATATAATACCTTGTGTATATGTAAGATGTACATAAATGTTTAATTTATTTTTTTACACTATGCATGTATCTACAATATTTTTATATCATTCATCTCTTAATGTATTTGGTGAACAACTGTTTTTTATGAGATCTTGTTATATAATTATTCCAGAGAAAATCTTTATATTGTTCTGTTAGAAGCTTTTAAAACAGAGCCTTAGCCTCCGCATATCTGAAGAGTCAGATATTTCTCTTTGTAGCCTTTTTCTTTATTTTTCTAATGAGGAATTCCAGTAAACTTTTGACACAATATTCACGGTCTAATTTAAATAAGTATTTTTTCAACACGTTTCCAAAGTAACTTTTTTTAAATAATTTTGTATATACTTCTAAAAAAGATCCCTGGTAAGGAACAGCATAATTTACAAATGCTAAAAAAATCCGCTTTTGAATAACAGATTTAGCGAAAACATTTTACTCCAAATTAGAATCAAACTCGAATCCTTCCATCTCCAACCTCGGCCGCTGAGCCCCCAGCATTGATCTCCTTCGTCTCCGTCCAAATTCCATCTTATACCCTCCCTAACCTTGTTGAGCAGGCTTAAATAAAATATTGCTATAAACACATAAAGCACAGTCTAGAAAATTCTTCTAGGCATTTGTGTATAAACACATAGACAAATAAAACCCTACAGTAGCAAAGGGCAGCCCGTTCACCGGATAGAAAAGATTGTCTCCCCATTTAGGCACCTCTAACCACAGTTGACATAGGAAGAGGGACAAATATTTCTCTTGACACCGTTTAAAATTTTCTACAATACGACATATCCTGAACCGAGCTTTAAAATCAATTTTCAAAGTAGCTTTAATTATTTGCTTCGAATAACCAAATACAATTGAACTTGTGTATTTTAAATCGATATTGTTTTGTCATATGACGATTTTTTTGAAGTCATAATATTTATCACTGGTATTCCTTGTTGGGGTGCCATAGTTCCATTGGTTCAGGGCAGTGGTACTCTTGTGTGATTTCAAAAAAATACATTGGGCGGTCTCAGCACTCAAAAATGGTGCTAAACGTCACTTTGTAGCATTCTGTTACAAGCAATACTACAAATGATTTATCAGTAAATTTTCTATAGGTAGTTAGGAAAATGTTCAGGGTTTCCATTGAATGAAATTCCTGAAATTCTTCATGCAAAAAAAAATCTAAAAAAATAATATTTTTTTTCAAATACAACAACACCAACAATGTCGCATTTTTTAATCTTAGCACTCTAGCACACTAAAAACTCACGAGCTACCCCACTGCTAAAATGTCAGTGAGAGGTGCAGTTTGAAAACCAGCGAAGAAGTATTTGAACGTTTTACGTAAAATTTCAGTATGCATTTCATAAAGAATATAAAAGATAACTATTCAAGAATTGTATTCACTGAAAACCTTGGATATTTTCTTAACTACTTGTACAGAGTTAACAGATATTTTCCATCATTTGTAGTATTGCTTGTACAAGAAAGCCAAAAAGTGTGTATTTTGGGATGCTGACCCTGTTGATTGCACTCAAAAAATAACTGAACAGGTTGGCTGGTTTTAAATATTCTTCAAATCATTCAAACCAAACTATCGTCATCCTCGGTATTAAAATTTCTAATTGCAGATAATTTTTAATTAGCAGCGTAATTATTGTAACCGTGACGAATCAGGCAAGACGCGATATTGGCAAACAAGATTAATGATTTATAAAAATAACAATGGCCGTACGCGAATTTAGCAAAACCAATTTTAAAATTACGGAAAGAATGACGAAAACAAAATTGATGGTCGTTTAAAATTTTTGTCAAATTTCTAGCGGGCAGTGGTGCCTGTTATTTGAAAATACTTATCTATAAAATATAGCAGGATGTCGTCAAATTAATCAAATTTTCGAAAAATACTTTAAAAAGTTTTTTAGGTAGGTACAACTCAACATACTTATATCTGCAGGTGACCAATAGAGAAACTAATGAACGAACTATTGTTTACTGCACTAGTGACGCCCCTAACTGCATAGATTAGTTTTTATCTGAACAACACCAAACTGGACCAAAGTCAATAGAACTATTGCTTCCCCAATTAGGGTATATTGTGAGGCTGAAGGTAGTAGGGAGGAGAAGGAGATGAGAAAGAGTAAGGTTGGGAAGTACCTGGCTATTCAGATCTGGTCATAAACGGCTAAAGCCATTTCAATCAAGAAACGTTTCGATTCTGAATGTTGGTCTTTCACCAGGGCGATACTTAAGAGCATCTACCACTTTGAAACGTGTCGCAAATATATTTTATATTAATTAAATGTGTTATGATACATATTAATTGAATAAAGTTATTTGCGCACGCCGGTTTTGAACCTGCGACCTTTGAATTCGTAGTCGAGCGTCTTACCACTCGACCATGGAGGCCGTCATAAGTAAGGTAGTAAGGCTGAAGGGACTGGAGAATAAAGAAATAGGGAAGAGGAAGGTTGGAAGTACCTGATTATTTAAATCTAGTCACCAAACACGGCTAAAGCCATTTCAGGTAATTTTTAGATTCTGAATGGTAGTATTTTACCAGAGCGATACTGAGAGTATCTACTGCTCTGAAATCAATTTAATAGTTTTGATTCAAGTGAAAAAAATTCATTCCATGTTGGGTAACGTATATCATTCAATCTATGAATTTTCCAATAGGCTTTTTCATTAATTAAATACCTACATTGCGTCAACATTTGACACGCTTTACGTCGATTTTTTGTTCATAGAATACAATTTCGAAAAGGCAATGCACGCGTCATAACATGCGTGCCGCAGTAGACAATTACAGTCGTCTTCATTATTGACAGACATAAAAAAACCTGCAAATAAATCATTACATTGTTGCGTTAATTTTTTTTTTTGTATTTACTGTTGGTCCTTCCGTTAGAACTGCTCGCAAGAAGAGCCGAATCTGCAAGCTTTTCTAATTATTCATCATGCAGGGGGGGAGTTATAGAGCAGAGCGGTGAAACAAGGTGCTATAAAATTATATATAGTCACGGCCGAGAATCGAACCCCGATCCACTGCATAGAATACAACTATGCTAACCGTTACCCCACCAATTATTGTGATAGCGGTGGCATAAATTCGTTACATGTACTGACAGTAAGAATGTTACGTACTCAGATCACATCACATCCGAAATTATACTGTCCCTGGAAAGGTAAAAGGGCTTAAGCGACACTTTGTTCAAAAATGAGTTAAATATGCAGGTTTTGATCAGTTTTTTTTCTGATATATATTTAGCATTTGGAAGAAGGCTTGACTCAAGCGACGCAAGTTTGGGACTTTTTAAACATTCTGTCGCTTCAGGTAACTCAGTGAGACATTGAGTTACCTGGGTTTTTTTTTTCAAAATCCAACCAAGTACTGAAGACCTATGAATTTTATTGTAAAACAAAAAAAACTTTAAAGTGCTCTGGTGTAAACTTCCCGAAATGGCGATTCAGCCCTTTTGCCTTTTAGGTTAATCATACTGTTTTCATACAATGCGAATTTGTAACCTCTCAGCTACTGCAAATAACTTGTCAATAAATTCTTGAAACTGGATACCAAAAAATTAACTGTAAAAATAGTCACCAAAAATGTTAACTTGCAAAAAAAGCATCATTTTGTATTGGACACTTGAGGACTTTGACAGCGGGAGACTGACATTTTAGAGTGAAAGCATTACCCTGAGACGTTTATGACTCCGATTTTTGTAAATAACGATGATGACGAAGTCTCTCTCCAGGGTATTTGTGTTCAGCAATTTATGAAGGGGACTGGACAAATCCAACATGTCTAATGTATAATCATTTTATGTAACCTTTCATTGTTTCACGGTATAATTAGATTTCTTTTCAGTGGAGGTACTTCACAACCATACGAGCAACTTGTAACAATAGGACATCTAGAAACTAACAAACGAAAAAATCACCCATTGATTTACTTAGGGCCGCTTAGCTGACTACACGATTTTTTTATGTCTTTACTCTGCGTAATCGTGTCTAACGTAATGAATTACTTCTGACGTAAGACATAATCAATTATTGTCGAATAAAACAAACGTGTATTCAGTTTGTTCAACAGTGTTTACTATTCTATATATCGTACTGTAGACATTTTCACAGTTTATTTTATTTATTATTTTACTTAAACATACATTTTTTTATCAGTTAGTAAATTGCCCATCCCACTAGGCATAATCCTGTGTTGGGATGGCCATTTGCAAAAGTGGTTTTTTTTAGCTTCACAGCAACATTTAAATATCGAAAATATAGTACATACATAATAAAAAATACTATAAGTAAATGACAAATTTGAAGATATAGAATCTACATATTAAGAACTAAATTAAACTTGGTTTTTAAGGTGAGTAATGATATTGCTTTTAAAGGAGCTTTTGGTTTGTATGTTTCTGATGGTGCTGGGCAGAGAATTGAATTGTTTAGTAGCGTGGTACTTAAAACTTTTTTGTCCGTAAGCGGTTTTATAGACTGGGATATTAAAGAATTTTGTGTGGGACTGCCTTAAGGTTCTAGAAGTTTTCCTTTCTTCAAACATATGGACATTATAAAATTGGTGCAATAGAATATTTTTAGAGTATAGTTGTTTTAAGTTTAGGACGTCTAGCTCCTTAAAAACTAATTCAGTGCTCGTCCTTAAAGGAACTTTAAGGATAACTTTCAGAAATAATTTTTGGATGTTTATTAGAGGCTCCAGGCAATCGTTGGTGGCAGGGAATATTTCTCCCTCTCCCTGTGTCAATTGTGGTTATATGTGCATTAATGAAGAATCTTTTCTACCCGGTGAGCGGTGGGGGCTACTTTTTGCTAATGTAGGGTTTTTTTTGTGTATAGCATACGTTTATTTGTTATTTATATATTTTTAGAGAATAATAAAAGTCAACTGCTCCCAACCGTCTGGAGTCAATGGGACTATGGCATCCCCGATTGGGGTATTTGGTGAAGATGAAGGTAGTGGAGAGGGGAAGGGGATGGGAAGTTTGAGAAGTACCAGATCTGGTCACCAAACACGGCTAAAACCATTGCAAGCAACGTTTCGATTTTGAATGGTGGTCTTTTACAAGGGCAATACTTAAGAGTATATACCACTCTGGGATATGCTATATATTATTTTCTATGAATTAAATGTGTACACATATTAATTAAATTAAAGTGCTTATTTTATCATTTATTTAAGCAACTCACCAAGGTTAGGAAAAAAATAAGATGGAATTTGCAAGGAGGCCAAGGGAGTCCGTACTGAGGGTCCAGCGGCTAACGTTGGAAATGGAAGGATTCGGGTTCGATTCTAATTTGGAGTAAAATGTTTTGGCTAAATCTATTATGTGGTGTCGGATTGGAGGAATTTTAGAGTCCGTGTTAATTATGCTACTCCTAAAGAAGCAGGGACTTTTCGTGAATCGTCGAAGCAATGCATTCTAAAATGATTCGAGTCTTTTTGTATTGGATGTAGTCCATAAGGGTGAGGTGTATGTAAGTTTTGGTCAGATTGTCGGTGCGTAAATGAGAAGTTTTTTTTTTACTATTTTTTATAATATTTTTCAACAAAATAATTATTTTATTTTATACACATTGTGCACCAGTAAGCTATTCAACACTAGCATCGTCTATTTGGAAATAAATGTTTCACTTGAAGGGTTGAGGGTTTTAATGATCTCACGATCATGGAAAGATTTGTGAAAGTGCTGCGTTCTAGATCCATATTTCTACTTTTCTCGTTAATATATATATATATATATATATATATATATATATATATATATATATATATATATATATATAAATCATTCCACCTAACGATGTTAACGTGAATGTAATTAATTTATTATATTGCTTGTGTGGTTATCTGTTTATCAGACATTTGCACTTAAAAGAAAAACGAACTTTTTTAAAATTATTGTAAATTGCACTTCATTATAAATACTGCGAAATCATTACAGCAATTTGTAAATATATACTGGAAAGAGATATAAAATATCTAAATTAGAAATGACACCTGAAGTAATTTTCGAAAATTTACCACCGCTTTCAACAATACACACTGGGAGAAAGCATAATGAAGTGAAAATCTACCATTCGTATAAGACTGCATGAATCATAATTGAATTTCATTTGAACTTTTATTTTATTTATTTTTATATAGAATACCGCACAAGAGTCCCAATTGCTCTTAACCGTCTAGAGCCAGTGAGACTATGGCATCCCCAATCGGGGTATGTTGTGAAGCTTAAGGTAGTGGGGAGGGGAAGAAGATTGAAAAGGAGATGGGGAAGATGAAGGTTGGGACGTACCTGGCTGTTCAGATCTAGTCACCAAACACGGCTATAGCCATTTCAAGCAACGTTGTAAATATACTTTTTTTTATTATTTTGTATGAATTAAATATTTTATGACACATATTCATTAAATAAAAGTTTTATTGTTGCGCGCCGGGTTTGAACCCGCAACCTTTGGATAAGCAGTCGAGCGTCTTACCACTCGACTATGGAGGCTGTCAAACAAATTTTATTCGAACAAATTTTGTTACCAACCGTTCAGTCCTCCGTCAGATAAATTTCCTGTATTCACTCTTCATTGTATAGCCGTATCAATCATCGCCCGCATTAATAAATAATAATAATACCATCATCGAAAATACGCGAGGATACAGTTTCTGTCTAAAGTTCCCGTAACGCTAGCACTGCCTGCAGTGACCTGTTATACAAGATTGTCCGTTGACCTCGCGCTATCTGATTTTAAGCGGTACCCAAACGTGTACGTCACAATGCCGAAACTACGTGTAAAGAACCGTTACTCACATTGAAAAAGCTTACGAATTTCGCATTCAAATGTGCTGAACAGTGTGATTAGATAATTGTACTCCATCACGGGCTCCCTGACAAATTACTCCATGGTAAAATGATGTTGACTTATGTCGGTCATCTTGGAAAAAAAAGCCAATATTGTTCGAGGTCAGCGGCATTGGCTACCGATGGATAAAAAACAATGGCTTCTTTTGGCCAGTTCCCATTTCGTAGTGACGGCATAAAAATGTGCCTCTTTTGTTCGGTTGCGAAGTGAAGAGTGTTTGCATTTTAATTATTGTTACTTGGCTAACCTAAAATGCAAAAACTTTTGGGAGGTTATTTATTTATAAATTAACGGACTAAAGTCCAATTACAAAAAAAACATACCAAACACGAAATGGGAAAAAAGGGCAACAGAGAAAAAACAGGACATACATAATATTAAATGAAGCGATGACAAAAATAGGACAAAATGAAAGAACATTTAAGCCAAGGTCTAGTCAAAGTTTTGAGTCGTAAAGAATCACAAAAATCATTTAGACTGCTACCAAAATTTTCAAGATCATGGCTTGAGTCAACAAGTCTCGACATTCTGGACATTGGAGAATGATACCCATAGTTAGTATGGTGATGATTGAGCAACAGCAATTCATTGTTTCTGAGTCTACGGCAAGGAATGTTGAACTGGATAAGTTGCAACAGAGAAAGAGAATCTATAAAACGCTAATTAAATCAAAGTCTTTCCTGCGCTTTTCTAATGAAGAAGTCGGGGACGCCCGTGGGAGACATGGCACGATCAAGTGAATCAAATAATTGAGTCGGGCCATGTCAAGAGTCAGAATAACAGAAGAGTATGTATGAGACGACGTATGAATGAAGTAATGTGAATGAAGCAAGGAGTGTGTGCCAAGACAGAGTTGTATGGCGGTCCGACCTCTCTGCCTACCCCTGCAGAGAATCGGCGTGATGGTTAGTTAGTTAGTTATATCGATCAGCACTTAACTACTTAGGAAGCGATGATTTGAAATTTCACACCGTTTATGATTTATTATCAGTGGCCATTACTCTATTTTCACCCATGAACAATAGATGTCATTAGCTTCCGATGCTGAATATTAAACCATGAGAAGTGTGACGAAAGAAATGTCGTAATTTTTATTGTATTTCACTAAGACGTTTTTTCAAAAGCGAGTTGGTACTAAAACAAGGAAAGTCAGTGAGGGAAAAGTGATGAGCGACCATTTTTTAAACTTTTTTCATCATTTTCTGAATGTGTTGAACTAAATAGGTTCTAGCAAGAGGAGGATATGCAACCCAGCTTAGCAACACCAAAAATATATTTTCTATTAACTGTCTGAAGATCTGTTGTACTTGGGGATGCTGCATAGAGGTACTTTTTAATGAGAGGGAGGAGTTTATTTTGATTTTCAAAAGATGTAAGGAGAGAGAAATATAAAAGAGACAAGTGGTTCCAAGTGCAGTTTGTTCCATTTCAGTAATACATACAACTAAAGAACAATAATTTAAATAAAAAATAATTTTGTTTTAAGCCACTTTATTTATACACATAACAATTCGACCGGTTTCGGTTAGACTTAACCTTCATCGGGAACGTATAAGTATAAACCTTTATACTTATATGTTTATACTTATACGTTCCTGATGAAGGTTAAGTCTAACCGAAACCGGTCGAATTGTTATGTGTATAAATAAAGTGGCTTAAAACAAAATTATTTTTTATTTAAATTATAATGTCAAGCTACAAAGTGTTTGCTTCCTTCGATAATTTAAAGAACAATAAACTGTAAAAAAGATCTTTTCAAATTCATTTTCGTATAACACAATAGAATAACATTGAAAGAACAGCTGATGATAGTGATGTAATATCTAAAATAAGCTGTCACTACTAGGAACTCCTTTTGGAACCAGTTACCAATGACTACATAAAAAATCCGATAGCGTAGATATGGTATTTCATTTAAATATTTCCATTTTACCAAAGTATCACATGTTTAAAAAATTAACCCCAAAAAAATATTGATACAAACTAGTTCCGAAAAACCGGTACAATGTCACCGGGACTATAATATGAACCATCTCTAACGGGTCATTTGGACTGCGGGGAAGAAAAAACGGGCATGCTGATTGGTTGTAGATTTTGTGTCCCATCGATTTTAACGTACGACACTCCGTAGAAAAACAGACTTTACGTCCAAACGACTTTTATGTAATTCGTAAAAAAATTCCGGTACAAAAAACTTGTTTCCGTATATTTTCGATAGTCGTTCAAAGCACAGTGATGTTGCCAGCGTGATAGAAAACATAATTATCCCATGATGTGGATAATTTAAAAATGATTTAGGGAAATTTTTATATGATGTAGGGAACATTTTAAGTAAATTTGAATAGGATCTTTATTTTCAATGCGCCCCTTCAGAGATGGCGCCCATGTTTTTTGCACAGTTTGAACGTATGGAGGATCCGGCGCTGCCTCCAATAAGAACTTAACTCTGACTACAATAATTCCCTAAATAGAACTCATCACTAACATCAAAATTAATTCAAATTTAACCGAAAAATATCTCTCGAGAACAAAAAAAACTGCAGATGCTTCGTTTTAGGGATCGGTTCAAATTGTTCATATTTATATTTTTTCTCACCTAGATTCTAACAACAACATAAAAACTTAATGAATCAAAAGAAACAGTAGTGATCATGACCATGTTCATTTGTGTAATTAATTATTCTGTTGTGAGATGATTAATTGAAGGTAGGTTGATCCATAACTGTTCTATTCTACTTGTTTATGGCTTCCCGACATAGTTACAATTAGTTGATGAGAATACCAAATTTAGTAGGCAAGTAACGTGTTGATGTAGAACAATGGTTAAATATTTATTAAATGATAAAGTGCGATGAAACGATGGGTAATTTTATTTCATCTCAAAAGAAGTAGGCTGATATATTTCGACAATTGTGAAGAATAGAACTCCAAATAATAACTGACCTAACTGATAATTCAGAGAAAAATTGATTTGGAACGAGGCAACCAAAGATGCAGCACCTAATGACTTAAAACTTTTGAGAATCGTTCAAGTCAAGTTTTGCGCAATGTTTAATAATAACAGCGAATTTATTGGCGCATTTTTGTGATAGTTCACATCAAGTGCACTTTACACAATTTTATAACCTAATATAACAAGAAGAAAAAAATGCAAATCAAAACTATCTAAAATTATGAACAAATGTTCAGGTATGAAAGTGCATGTGTACATCAACAGATTAAAAAAACAATTTACTAGAAACTAAGAATGTAAAAAATGCAGATGATAGTTTGTATAAATATGAACAAATTTATTAAAGCAAAGAAAAGGAAATAAAGTTGAAGACAGTTAACGATTTGGTACTTCAAACAACAATATTAAAGTATTATAAGTTAACGATTCTAAAAATGCAAGCAGTTTAAATAAAACAAAAAAATATTTAAACAAATGAAAAAATAAATTTGTACCACCACGAATATTATTTAATTTAAGTTTCGCTTAGCCTAAGCATCATCGGGGTACAAAATTAAACTAATTATTACATTATATATGTCGAACCACAAAGTGATTGCTTTCTACGAAAATATAAGAAAATATTTATTATATTATATTCAGTATTTAGATTAAGAGTGAAGATTGTCTTAAAAATAGATTTTCCGATAGAAAAAGGCACCAAACGTATGTAAAAGAAAGATAATAATTTATTATAAAGAAAGTACATCATTAATACGTTTTAAAGAATATCGTTAAAAATGACTGTTTACACCCCGCGCCATCTGGGGAGTATTGTCAACTGAAAACAATCCAAGAAAACATATTTCTTAAGGTGTGCTATTTAATTTTGGATGATAACTATATAATAATATGATGGCATATGATTTTTCGTTCCTTTTGTACTTGTTTAATCCTTTTGAAGAAAGCAGCAAGAAGTTTAGAAACTCAATCACTGTATTTATTCATCTAACGTAATTAAACTTAACCTTATCAAGCACGTCGCAAAAACGGAGGCAGCCTTCAGGCCAGATCTTCTATCAAAGAATGTTGTCGAGTGTTCCTTACGAGCCTCGCTGGCAATGTTGTATTTTTGTGTCAATTTTTTGTGTAACTTTCTCTCGATCGCGAGCATGAACTGCGCGATTGGTTTTAATCCAGTATTGTGACGCGTGTGTACTGTGCGAACACCGTGCGCCAAATTCCCCGGCACTCGAAGTGGCACACGCAGAGAAAAAACAAAAGTGAATGACTTGCCGATAAGATGAGCAATGGCCAAAGTTGACCTCGACTGGGTCGTGTTGGAACGGTCACAACGATATTTGATCTTCAATCTCTACGCACATCACTTCATTTACGCACCTTCTCAAGATTGACGAGAACAATACCCAAGACCTATTTCCTTCTCCCCTCTTTTTCAAACTAATTCCGGAAGATCTTTTTCGCAATCGTCTTTCTGTAACAACTTTGATGACCTTATATAAACTCTCAAGTCTTCTCATCGTACTGTAACCACGTTCTAGAGTGGTAGATGCGATATGTATCGCCCTGAAAAAAGACCAGCATTCAGAATCGAAACGTTTTTTTGTTTTATTTTACAAAAAAGTCTTCAGTACTTGGTTGGATTTTGAAAAAAAAATTGACTCAGGTAATTCAATACTCTCACTGAGTTATCTGAATCGAAAAGAAGTCCCAAACTTGTGTCGCTTGAGTCAAGCCATCTCCAAATGGTAAATATATTTTAGAGGGCTGAAGGGCCACAAAAGTCTTCAGAATCAAACGAGATTCAGAGCATTTGATGCAGAAAAAAAAAACTGATCAAAACTGCATATTTAACTCATTTTTGACCAAAGTGTCGTTAGAGCTTTTGCTTTTCCAGCGATGAATGTTTTTTAATAAATGAAAAAAACGTACTGATGTAATATACAACAGAGTAGTGATCAGAAAGCTATTAACGTTTTGATCAACGACGCTTAAACTTACAACATTATTATTATTATTTTCATTTGCTGAATGAACAAGATGACAACACACTGCCAAAAGTATAAGAAGTTGACTTTGAACCGATCTGAACGAATACCCACAGGTCAAACATTCAACCACTCAGCTACAAACTCTGTAAAATACAATAACATCGCGTCTTGCAATATACCTCGGCTTTAAATGGCACACACTTCACCTTTATGTGACTGAAAGGGTACCCGGGTATCCTTTTTGGTTTTTAACATGTTCCAGTAAGTCTAACCGGCTGAAACTTCCTGACTTCTTCACAATAGTGAAAATGAACAATTAAACATAACCGTTGGATATGTGGAGGGTGGTATGTGAGCGGAAAACGTAAAGTAAAACTTACACCTCCTGATGACTGAAAGGGTAGCCGGGTACTCTCATGTGTTTTACATGGAATTGATTAATAATCATTTTACCTTATTTTAAATGATAAATATGATTGTGTTCAAAGTACATCCCCTGTATCCTTAATAGTACTTTTAATCACCTACTGAATTAAAAACCCCCCCAAAAGATGGTACTGGGTGAAATTCCTATCCACTTTCCCAAGTCTTGAACTGAGTCTAAATGTATTACGTCATAAAAGTGGCCCAGTGAACTTCATAAAATTATATACTGTAAAGGAAACCTTCACATCAATTTTAAAAAGGTTTAGTTTTCTTCAGTCACATAAGGGTTGAGAACGATACTTTATAACATCTATTTAAGATAAGTTTTATTGAAATAGAGTTTAACCTCACTTGTGTGAGGCTCCGATACTGCTTCCACGTCCTAAACTGGCAATCTGGCACACTGGTGCAGACGTGACGAAGGGGTCCGAATTATTCGTGCACTTTGCACGCAGAGGTCAAGATCGGTAAAAGTTGGTTAATGACCCCGTGACGTCACGCGGCACCGTTCGGCTGTCACTTAAACGGCGAAGCCAAAAAAAACGTCGGATTCGTTTTGAGTCAGAAGTGTCAGATTAGGCTACACGGGTTGTAACAACTATGAGAAAAACGCATGGACATGACATTTGAATGATAAATGAAAATTTCTCCCCACAATATTGGAGTACGCTTAATTTTATTTATGGTTTTAATGTTTATTTTGTAGAACTCCATTTTAAATGTGAAGTTTTTTTTAAATAAAATTTAATGCTGTGTAATTTTTTTATGCGTGAAAGCTTTTTGTCTTCCAAAGTCGCCGTTATTTATTTGGACTAGGAATCACGAGGAAATGATTTCAATGCAGTAAAAAGGAACCTGAACAAAAAAATATTATAAGTATACAAAGCCTAAATAAAGGTACGTATAGTTATTATTTGTTTTAAGCGTTTTAAAAATAGAACAATGAAGTATTTTTTTACAATATTAGACATAATAATCAGGTGTAATATACTCATAGTATCGCCCTGGTGAAAGACCACCATTCAGAATCGAAACGTTGCTTGAAATGGCTTTAGCCGTGTTTGTTGACCAGATATGGATATCCAGGTAGGTACTTTCCAAACTTTCTCTTCCCCATCTCCTTCCCCTGCTCACTCAAAAAACCCTGGTGCAGAAACGGGGGGTCCGTTTGATAGATTGTCCTATCTTAACAAACGGATTGCAATCTTTGAAGCACAGACGTTAGGTGGGAATGCTACCCTCGTTTTACCGGTATTTAAATGGAAGATGCTCCGAGGAACTTGCGTCATTGATTCCTTCGGTCGAGAAACTCGCCAAACGCGCGCCCAACATTTGTACACGGTTGAGATTCAATACATGAGAACGGGTCGCTTTTACGACTCGTTTTATGGCTAACAGCTCGGCTGTGGAACGATTTGCTGAACTGTGTCTCCTTCCTCCTTCAACATGGACCTATTCAAGACCCAGGTTCACTCCTTACTTTCTTCAAAAAGACCCTCCGCACAGCATCCCCAAAGATGACATAGGCCTTTAGGGAAATTATTTCCCTCAAGGCCTCAAACCACACAACATACCCCGATTGGGGATGCCATAGTCACACTGGCTCCAGACGGTTGGGAGCAGTTAAGACTTTTGTGCAATTTTCACTATAAAAATAAAAATAAAGTAGGTTTATCAACTCTATTTGAACTGCACAAATCAAATATATGGTCACAGAGAACTTATAGTGTTGCTCATTATACATCCAATATGTATCTCACCTCAAAGCAATAATATACAGAAGGAAGGCCTTCTGTAGTCAGTATTGATGATTTTTCTCGGGCGTGGCTAAGGCTAGAGTTTTATACATTCATTCATAGCACATATCGACATAATGTTTTTGTTTGTTTGAATAACCACTTTTTCACAGTATTTTTATAAACAAAATATAGGATATAACCTAAAAAACCGTTGAGTCATATCCAGTTATGTCGAATTTCAAAACGTAGTAGGCGGAGTCGCCGGAGTCGCGGGAGACGGAAAACATGCTTACATACCGAATGGTGGTGCTATATTATGTGAGAACCTGTCCTGTCTCTATCCCTCTCACGTTTTACGACGTAAAAACCCGGAGAAAGTGATTTATCGCAAGTTTGTATAGGTTGGGTAAAAATATTTAGCTATCTTTCCATACATATTTTTGCTCTGAGGGTGCTATATTATGTGACAACTTGTCTTGTCTCATTCTCTCTCACGGTTTACGACGTGAAAACCCGAAGAATGTGATTTATCGCAAGTTTGTATAGGTTGGGTAAAAATATTTATCTATCTCTCCATATAAATTCTTGCTCTGAGGGTGCTATATTATGTGAGAACTTGTCTTGTCTCTTTCTCTCTCACGGTTTACTACGTAAAAACCCGGAGAAAGTGATTTATCGTAAATTTGTATAGGTTGGGTAAAAATATTTAGCTATCTCTCCATATATATTCTCGCTCTAAGAATCTCACACAGCATCCGTAGCAGACTCGAGGGAGCCCAAGTAAGCCGACACATCGCTGGCAATGTGAGCACTGGACGCTGTGAATTGGGATCGCGGGCCGCTTACCTACATTCGGCCGCTGATGACAATCAGCTCGACGCGGCGGGCCTCGTCAAGGGGGGTCACGACTCGACTCGACTCGCCGCGGCAGGTGAAAGTCAATCTCTGACTCTGACTCTGACTCGGTGACGAATAGCGTCAAAAACTGATGATGCCATGATCGGTTGCCCGGTGATCAGTGCTCATCGGCTAACAGCAAATCAACAACTTTTTTTCATTAGTATTATTATAAACTAACTAACTAACCACCACGCCGTTTCTCCGCAGGGGTAGGCAGAGAGGACGGACCGCCATATAACTCTGTTTTGACACACACTCCTTGCTTCGTTCACATTCGAATATCGTCTCATACATACTCTTCTGTTATTCTGACTCTTCACATGACCCGATTTAAATATTTGATTTACTTGATCTTGCCATGTATTTTTCTAGGGCGTCCTCGACTTCTTCTTCCATTCACTTTCGCATCATATACTATTTTCACACTTATTTCTTGATCCTATTCATTACGCTCACATCAGCCTTCTTCATTATTTCCGTTTATAATGATTTTAATAATACCATTTTTTTTACTTTATTCCACTATTTTTTTATTTAAGACCTGACCGGTTTCACCTCATGACGGGCATCTTCAGACTGGTACAATTTTAAGTAAATCTATGGTAGATTTACTATTAATGTCCGGAATGGACGCTTATTGAGTCCCATAGTGAACATCTGTGACTTTGCGTTTTATATTATTGATGACGTTTATTGCAGTCAGCAATAAAACAAAATCCAAAGTTACAGATATTCACTACGAGACTCAATAAGCGTCCATTCCGGACGCTAATAGTATATATGCCATAGATTTACTAAAAATTGTACCAGTCTGAAGATGCTCGTCATAAGGTGAAACCGGTTAGTTCTTAAACAAAAAAATAGTGGAATAAAGTAAAAAATTTGGTATTGTTAAAATCATTAAAATGGAATTCCACCACGAATTAACAGTTTCAAAATTAGAAAGCATTATTATTTATTTATAAATTAACGGACTAAAGTCCAATTACAAAAAATACATAAAACACGAAGTGGAAAAAAAGAGCAACATAGAAAGAATAGCACATACATAATAATAAATGAAGCGATGACAAAAATAGGACAAAATAAACATAAGAGAGAACATTCAAGCCATGGTCTAGTCAAAGTTTTGGTGAAGTCGTAAAGAATGACAAAAATCATTTAGACTGTTATCAATAATTTCAAGACCATGGCTTGAGTTAACAAGTCTTGACATTCTGGACATTGGAGAATTATACACATAATTAGTATAGTGATGATTGAGGAACAGCAATTCATTGTTTCTGAGTCTACGGCAAGGAATGTTAAACTTGATAAGTTGCTTGAGTTGGTGAGTCAATAAAACAGTTAATATGTTTTTTAAAGAAAAGTTAATTTAATTTAATCAAATTATATTTATTAGACATGAAAATACACGTTTTGATATAAATAAAGCACGTTTTTTTCGAACGCTTTCTTTATAGGTTTATAGGTTTGAACTTTGAAAAACGAAACTTGGAATATTGATTAATCTTATGTGTGGGATTTTGTTTTTGAAATTGACGTTTTTTTTACACAATTTATTGCGTATTCGTAAACAGAAAGCATGTTAAAGCTTCCTATGAGTAGATTAAATAACGTTTTATTTCAATCGCAAAATATATTTTAATATTTTTTACTTTTGTCCCGATGAAGTGTGTTTTTGAAACCAGTAGAAAGAATTAATTTTATCAATAAACTCTTTTTTTTTTATAGTGAATATCGCAAAGAGTTCCAACTGCTCCCAACCCCTTGGAGCCAGTGAGACCATAGCATCCCCAATCGGGGTATGTTTTGAGGTTGAAGGTAGTGGGAAGGGGAAGAAGATGGGTAGGAGGAAGGTTGAGAAGTACCTGGTTATTTTGATCTGGTCACCAAACACGGCTTAAGCCATTTCAAGAAACGTTTCAATTCTGAATGGTAGTCTTTCGCCAGGGCAATACTTATATAGTATCTACCACTCTGGTTTTCTAAGTAAATTTGATTAACTTTTTTTTTTACAACAAGGCTTAGCTTTATGCTTAAGGCTTTTACTGTGGGCAAATTGAAAGAAAACGTTGAAGTATAATTCTCAAGTTAAATACAAATTAAATGGATTAAAAAATGAAAATAACAGTTCTTGAATTATTTATATAGCGCCATTTATTGCGAAATATCACCTCATGGGCGCTTAATGCTTGAACAGCTTTAACAGTTTGAGCACGACCCCTGCATTTAATATATTAGTAATTTTAGAATTGTACGGAATATATTTTGATAATGAACGTAAATTAATAATGTGTAGATACTACATTACGATGTAAGTACCAACCTAGGATTCAATACCAACCTTAATATTTATGTAACATTTTAAATAGTAAAATAGTAAATTTATAATAGAAATTATGAAATATAATTATACATAGCGAGATCGTGCAATTTCCGATTTTAATTATCAATCGATAAACGACAAAATGTTGTAACGAAATACATATATTGCTGCGGAAATGCATCATTATGCATTATTATAATTGTATAGTGTTTACGGAAACTCTCTGGGATCAGGAAATAATATTGTGATGTGTGCGGCGGAAGATGATACGCATTTAATGCATATGCACTGATGAACCATGCGAATATAATTCCGCTAATTCGCCATATGTATAATTGATGTGACGGTGTATACGAGTATATGGATAAATTACACGTAGAAACGCGGCAAAGTGCTATTTTCACATAATTATCAAGTTATGGAGCCATACTATTTGAAACCGTACCAACCATCAAATGGAAAATTTGTTTTTATGACATTTACAATATACATTCGACAGTTTCATTAGGCATGCAATAGAACAGTAGTTTTAATTTATTAATAAATTAACGGACTGAAGTCCAATTGCAAAAAAGACAAAGAAAAAATTATCACGTCACTTTGTCAAGTCAGTCAAAACACGAATAAGACCATAACACCGACTGGCAACACTTATGCATAGAGGCAAGATTTTAACCCCTAACCTCTCGACTCAAACGAGACCACTACACTACGGAGGCATTCAATGTCAAGGTTCTAAGATGTATACATATATTTTTTTAATAAGTTAATACCGCACAAGAGTCCCAACTGCTCCCAACCGTCTAGAGCCAGTGAAACTATGGCATCCCCAATCGGGGTATGTTGTGAATCTTTAGGTAGTGGGAAGGGGAAGGAGATGGGGAAGAGGCAGGTTGGGACGTACCTGGCTTTTCAGATCTGGTCACCAAACACGGCTAAAGCCATTTCAAGCAACGTTTAGATTCCGAATGGTGATCTTTCACCAGGGCGATGATTAGAGTATCTACCATTTTGGAACCTGCCGCAAATATAATAAATGATAGATAAACGTGAAAAAACACATTTGAATTAATAAACTGAGATTTGAACCCGCGACGTCCGGATTCGTGTTCGGATGATTTATCCGCCCGACCGCGGAGCCCGTCATTTAAATTTGATACGAATTGTCCCCCAACACATTTTATTTCTAGCCGATTTTTTTTAATGATGTATAATTTTTTTACTGTGTATTTTTATAGATTTTTTAATTGAAATGATCAAGCATTAAGATCCCCTGGCCCCGGCACAGCCACAGGTGCGTTTTGGAACCAGGTGCCCAGCTGGCCGCGGCCGCCCACCGGATTATTCGCGCTTTGGAATGGGCACAACTTTTTTTCATTATTTTTCTCGGACATTACTTTCTTTCTCGGCCTGGGAACCGTCCCACCTCTCGCAGACGGAACAACAGACACGAAAACGCCAAACAAAATCACCGCCGCTCACAAAAAGGCCAAAACGTCAACTCGCAAAGAGCCCGTCAACGTTTTGATGGACGCTGCTTTTTTATCTAAACGGATTTGCGCCCGCGTTTCGGCAGTAATCTAAATAAAATTATAGGCACGGACAGAAGGGAAAGCTCCGCGTAAAAGTTTATAGATGGGGAGTGGAAATACGCTGTTTTGTTTCTTTCGCATTCTTCGGCTAACGATCTATAATACGTTGTTTTAATCATAATTAATAGCCTTCGGTGACTAACTCGTATGTGACATGTCGGACAGATATGTATTTATGTCAAGGCACGCAATAAACTAGATGAATGAAAGTGCGACGGAGAAGATCGAGAGAAAGCAGAGTGGTCCTAGAGCCGGATTGAAAGGTAATCATTGATCATGTTCTTTTTAGCACTTTTTATCACGCTCGAATGAGTGAACAATAATCGTATTAAAAAGTAAAATTGTTTTCACCACTTTAATGGAGTTTCAAGACATCTTTAGATATTTAAGATCTCAGAGTAATAATATACAAGAGAGAGCGCTGCTGTAGTCAGCTTTGATGAGTTTTTCCCTTGAAGTAACAATATATGGAGGGAGAGCTAATATTTTTACCAAACCTACACAAACTTGCGATAAATCACTTTCTCCGGGTTTTCACGTCGTACACCATGAGAGAAAAAGAGACAACAAATATAATACACCACTTCTATGTACTGTAACGATGATCTTGGTCTCCTGGATCACCGCGGTAATACGCCCACATTTTTTATTATGCCACTAAACTTGACACAACTAAACGGTTTTTTAGGTTATATGCTATATTTTTGTTGAGAACAATACTGTGAAAAAATGGTTTTACGAATAAACAAAAACATTATGTCGATATGTGCTATGAATTGATGTATAAATACCCTAGACTTAGTCTTATCCGCGCCCAGGTCTGCCGAGTCCGGTAAAAATCATCTAAAACTAAAACTGACTAAACTGCCTTGGATAGATACCACTCTATGTACTCTAAGGTTTTTCCGGGCTCGGATAGACCTGGGCGTGGCTAGGGTATTTATACATCCATTCATAGAACATGTCGACATAATGTTTTTGTTTATTCGTATAACTACTTTTTCACAGAATGGTTACAAACAGAAATATAGCATATAACCTAAAAAACCGTTGACTTATGTCCATTTATGTCCCATTTCAAAACGTGTGGGCGGAGTCAACGGAGACGCGGGACACGAAGAACATCCTTACAATACTTCAAAGCGGTGGGATAATTTGGGAAATTTTGCTGTCTTTTTCTTTCTTATGGGGTCTACGACGTAAAAACCCGTAGAAAGTGAATTATCCCAAATTGTATAGGTTGGGTAAAAATAATTAGCTTTCTCTCCATATATTGTTTCTCCAAGCTTAAGATACAACTGTGCTTTTTCTAGACAGTATCTCAAACAAGTATATGTGAAAAAACGCATAATAAATGATTTAAAAAATGCGTGACCAGTTAGTAGCTGAGTGGACAAACGCGTCGGATTCCCACCCGTGCGTCGTGTGTTCAATTCCTCTGCTATCTAAGTCTTTCATCATTGCACAAGCAAAATCTTCCGCTTATTATGTTGGCAGTTGGAGTTTTTTTTAATATTGTCGGGTTCTTCGTAATCAGGGAATGTTCACCTTTCTTTTAAAGGAAGTGAGTGAGAAATAAAAAATGCATTTTAAATAATTTTAAATTTTTATATTATCACTAGTTAAATGTATTAATACAATATGCCCCTAGGGCCCCACACGGTGATCTAACGAATCATGTACAGAAGACGGCTTAGCGTATTAATACTACAATAAATGCTACGGTTAAAGTTGAACATTACACAAAATAGCAAACTGGGAAACTTGCTGACATTTTTGTTGGCCGTTTTACTTGCCGACAAGATAAGTATATAATATTTTACGATATGTAGGGTATGTAACAGCAAAAACTTGTTTAAAATGGTTATAAAAATGGAAACTCAATGAATAGTTATAAATGCAGCGTGCTAGTTGGTTGCAGTTGGAACCAGTTCTTGGTTCAGGTCGGATTAGGTTGCGTTAGGTTATTAGTGGATGTTACCGATGACCGGTCTTACGGAAAATCATTAATCAGATTGAGGAACGAAAGGGGCACAAGTCTTGCGACCTAACCTAACCTAACCTATTCTAAGCTGACCTCAACTAACCTTACAAAGTCACTTGTCATCTTCCTAACCTAACTTGACCTACTTGCCCTACTTAGGAAATTAATTAAGCAAATCTCGACGTTTATGCGGTTTTCTGTGGAAAGCTCTATTTTTTTTTTAATTTTTGTTTTATTTTTTATTATTATTTCAAAGTTTGAAACATAATTCGTTTTTTGTTTTATTTATTTTATATTAGTTACTTTGTACATTCAAGTTTACAAGTAGCTAATTATTTCATCAATTCGTGGTGGAACTTCATTTTAATGATTTTAATAATACTAAATTTTAAACTTTATTCCACTATTTATTTATTTAAGACTTGACTGGTTTCACCTTATGACAGGCATCTTCAGACTGGTACAATTTCAAGTAAATCTTTGATATCTGTGGTATAACACTTTTAAAATTAGAAATAATAGAAAGCACTATTATTTGTCTGACATTTATATATTTTATCCGTCCGTAAACTTTATGCGACAAGTTAATTTTTGAAATAAGTGAACTAATTTTGGGTTCTACATAAATATATCGTCGTCCGAAAGGCAAAAGGGCTAAAGCGCCATTTTGGAAATTAAATGCCAGAGCACATTGAATTTTTTTTTGTTTAACAAAAAAAATCATAAATCTTCAGTACCTGGTGGAACTTTGAAAAAAAAATGGTTATCTAAGGTAACTCAATGCTTTCACTGAGTTACTTGAAGCGACAAAGAGCTAAATAAGTCCCAAACTTGCGTCGCTTGAGTCAAGTCTTCTTCCAAATGGTAAATATGTTTTAGATGGCAGAAGCGCCACAAAAGTCTTCAGAATCAAACGAGAGTCAGGGCTTTCGATGCAGAAAAAAAGAACTGATCAAAATTGCATATTCAACTCATTTTTGACCAAAATGTCGCTTAAGGTCCACTAATTCATTCAATATTAACTCTCACCACATCAATATCTTTAACTCAACTATACATAATATAAAACTAAATTCCATGACTCGACCAATAAAACTAGAATATTAAAACTAACCTCACATCTGCTCCCGTCCTTCTTCCTTTATTCCATTCCCATGTTCCCTTCTACCTTCCTCTCCCCCCACCAAAGTTAAGTTACTAAATTATAACTGTATATACATTGTCACACTTTATTTATAATATTTGTCATCAGCAGAGGAAAATTTTTAATTGGCAAGATTTATTTTTATTATATATTTATTTTTATTATTATAATATACATGATATTTTATTTTTAAAATTGTTAATGGTATTATAGCCAGCTCTAATTTATTTAACTGCTTAATTTCCTTCCATGTACCTAACAGAACCACTCGATCCAAAATTATTTTTAAATATTACAATAATATCAGAACTGAGTCATTTAGATACTCGCTTGTACCTAGATTGCATACAGTGGGTAATTCTTTCGCTGAAATAGCAGATATATTCAACTGCACTGAATCTAGCTACAAGAAGGCTATAATAGCATACCTCTTTCAAAAATACTACTGTTAATTTTATGCATTATAATATTTCTATTAACTTACTTATGTTTTTGAGTGCTTATCATTTGCTCTATGTTATTTTTATGTCACTATTATTTTATGTTATATATTACACAGTTATGTAAATGCCTACAAGGGCGTATATAATTAAATAAATAAATACGTACTAATGTATGTTGATTTGCTGTCAATTTTCCCAAAATAAATAAATTAAGCCTTTTTGCCTTTCCAGCGACGATATTCGGTTTGATAACTGGTTAGCTATATTTAATTCTTTTTTTATTACGAAAAACAATTTAGAAAAATCTACCTACACCAGAAATAAAATAACGATAAAGCTCAAAAGCGATTTTAATAGTCTTTTCTGAGACTCTCATTAGCATTTTCGCATCTCACAAACCGCAAAAGCAACTTTCTTTGATAGTTCACTTCCTTAAACCGTTTACGTCTTCCTTCGAGATCAATTTTCAGCTCAGTTATAATAATTCTCAGAACAAGACAACCAATCACATTCTGCGGCAAATCGAAAAGCCTTATTACGACTTCCGCTGGAAAGGCAATACGTTTTACGATATTTCTAAGAAGTGCTTAGAGTTATTCTAACTATGGCCGCAATATGAGTTAATACCTAATTGGCAAGACGGTTATACACATAGGTGTTATCAAAATAGTTCTAACAAATTGCATACCTGGGCACTTCACACTGCAATATTGAATATGAGTTTTGTGAATGCCAACACAGTTTCCATTGAATATGTCTATCTAAATATAATACGATTTCAGTGAGAAGAGAGGATTTTATTGATCGTAAATGCACAGGCGGAGTATTCAATAACGTAATAATTCAAATTCAAATTATTTTAAATAGCATGACTACGCTAATTTAACGGTTTTATTCTCACATAGATATTGGTCGATGCATTCTCTTTACCCTCCAATGTAGGAACATATTAGTTAAATGCGTGGTTGAAGAATTATAGAAGTAATTAAGTAAAATTCAGATGATACTAGCAAGATGGGTTGACATAATAAATGCTAAAAAAATATGTCATATGGTAAGAAATCAATTAAATTGTTAAACGTTTGAACGTGCATATCGTCACCTTAATTAGTATCTCGTAATCATTTTTTTTTTCACAAAATGAAATTTGAATCTTTCAACAATTTTTCTATTCATGTGAAAATAAATAATAGGAAACAAAATTGAATACATTCTAAATAAACGATTTAAATCGATAGAAACCAATATTTGTGTAAGGTTAGCATACCTAAATTACCTATTTATTTGTGAATCCTAACAAAGATCTTCAATTAAATCAAAGAATTCGTAACACTTTTTACAAAAACTGTCCAGAATTGTACTGTAAACTGTTTTATTTTTAAAGATAAGTAAATTTTTATTAAATAACTTTATTATGTACTTATGTGAACCGATTTCACCTTTCTTCGGGGTCATAAGCATAACCCGGCTGTATCATCTTTATATGGCCGGAGTCAATTATGATTACTTGAAATGATATTGATTATAATTACCGGCAATCTCTTAACAAGTAATCAATTATGTTTATGCAATTCAAACAGCTTTAACAGTGTGCCTATCGGGAAGGTTTCTCAAATACCGGAATGAGCAATAACTTGTGGATTAGACTGGATATTACGATCGATAATTTGTTTTAGTACAGACACATGTCAAGTCAGTTTATACGATTCCGGTTAACTTAAACTTAATATATGGCGACTATTTTATAATCTCACGGTTAAGTAATATGTGTATGCGGATTCATTTTGCACAAGCTGTATATTTATTTACGCCCTAGTGGGCTTTTACATTAAATGTATACAATACAGTTATGTTGACAAAGGTAGAGCATTATGTTACGATAGTACATGATAGTACGATAGTACAGGAACTAAGATGTATAACGAGCCCAACAGAATTTCGGTCCAAACTGAAAACTTACCTTTTCAGACTCTCATATCCTTAAATTCATTTAATCACCTTTAGATATGCAAATTTTAACCAAATCCTGTACTGTATGACAAATTCAGAAAGTCCATTCTTTTAATTTCGCCCCCATGCCCTAAATCGGAAAAAAAAAAAAAAAAAAATAAAAAAAAAAAAAAAAAAAATTAAAAAAAAAAAAAAAAAATTAAAAAAATTATAATAATAATTAAATAATAATCATAATTTTAAGTTCATAATTGTGTCTATCTGATGGGACCTGCCAGGTAAGTATGTTCCTGTATATTTTCTTATTTAAACTAGGAATTAGTATGTAACGATAGAAAGTAAGATCTGTACAGCGCCCTTGAGGTGATTTTTCACAAAAACGGCGCTATACAAATCGTCCAAATATTATTATTATTATTACATGGTACATTATTTAAAAAAAAAAAAAAACAACATACCAATTATCTTTTTATTTTTTTATAGTTTTTGTGTTCAATTTGTAGAACTCCATTTAAATTTTTTATATAATTCAATTGAATTAAATTTTATATTATTATTATTGAGTTCTGCTATTTTAAGATTTTTTTATTTTTGTTTTTAGTGACAGCTGTTTCGGCGTTTAAGGCCATTGTCAAACTGTTATACTTATTGCTGTCACTAAAATCAAAAATAAAAAAACTTAAAATAGCAGAACTCAATAATAACGATATTAAATTTAATTCAATTGAATTATTTAAAAAATACCAATTAAAATTAAATATATAACTAGTAGTATATTTATATTCAATATTAAAAAAAACATGTGCATGTTAATAGATTATTTCCATGGCTGAGAAAAAACTTAATTAAAAATATTGCAGACAATCATCACTATGTAAAATTTTAATTTCTAGCGGTCATAAAAAATCCGTAATAATAAAACGTAGTAAATTGATAACAATTCGTACGGATGATTGCTATTTTAAAAGTGCAAAGAGGTTTCTACCACGTCTGAAAAAAAAAGTCAATAGTTTTTACGATTGATTTTATTGATTCAAACGGATATAAATGTTATTCACATAACAGTAATTACATATAACGCTCACACGGTAGTAAAGATATAATGTGATATTTTAGAAACCATAATAGTAACATGATATTATACATAATATAATTATCTACATTCTCCTAGGCGGCATAATGCTTCATAGTTCATCGACTCCCAATTCACCGGACATGAAATCACGTTAAAGACTTGTTTTTTTCAAGGGGGGAAACCATATTTTTTTAGAAATCGATCCAAGAAACCCTCTACAATGCTCATCGAGAATGGGGATAAGCATTTTCAAGGTTGCACTAATGGAAACGTAACAAATAAATGTGGGTAGGTACACACATTTATGACCAGGGATAATTTTTTAAGAATTCAATATATTTTATACACTGGCAATATTTTCCGTTTCATCATATTATGTAGATTCACTCACCCGTGAAAAATCATGTGATATAATTTTATTTGAATGTAGAATAATGTTTGCTAAATTACATTATAGGTAGGTATTTTATCAGGTAGGTAAAGATTTGAAAATATTATTTTTCGAATTGGATTATTTAAATCAACATCAGTTCCAAATTTGAAACATTTACACTCGTAAAGACGTACGTACTTACAAGGGAAAATATTTATAGTTAATTTATAAAACCCAAGAGTCCTAGCTGCTCCCAACCGTCTGGAGCAAGTGAGACTATGGCATCTCCGATTGGGGTATGTTGTGAGGTTGATGCTAGTAGGGAGGGGAAGGAGATAAGGAAGAGGAAGGTTAGAAAGTACCTGGCTATTCAGATCTGGTTACCAAACACGGCTAGAGCCATTTCAAGCAGCGTTTTGATTCTGAATGATGGTCTTTCACCAGGGCGATGGTTGGAGTATTTATCAGGACGTGTATGTTTTGTATTTAATTTACTTCAATTCAACATATTTTTTTCTTGCATAGGAGGAACCATATTGTACAACAATTAACTTATAATTAAAATAATTTTAACACATTTTTTTTACACGACACGATGTTATTTAAATACAAGTTTATGTCCCCATCAAGGCAGCACACACTAATAAAGATATCAATTTTAACGCTATCATAATACCCAATTTTAAATTCATGTTTTGCAGCAGTTTCAATATTCGAGAAACTTAATTTTTCGAGAAGGACATCAAGTAATAATGATAATAATTTAAGTAGGCTTTTGTCGGAAACTACCTAGCTACCTGGATTCCCCGCTGGCGTCCCCCTAATCCCGTATTTCCGAAACTCAAAACAGGTTTGTAAATAATATGCATTTTAATTAAGGTAAAAAAAGGCTTCCTCCGTGGTGCGGCGCGCAGTCTCATCTGACAAAAAACGCATAGCTAGTAATAATACTCACAATAGATTATATTTTACTATGTTCTTATATGAGAAATGGAACGGGAAGCTGCCTCTGGACCTCCCAGATGTAATCAACACAGACATTAATAAAAAATGGACAGCATTTATCGCGCCGTTTTCGTGGGGAAATCACCTTATGGGCAATTAAGTTCAAATCCTGGATGATACATAAAAATAAGGCATTGAACGGTGTTTTATTTATACCTGACATCCTGGCTAAAATTTGAGTATATGTCCTTGATAATTTCAGGCCGCCAACACAGGCTTTCGTTTCTTCCCAGGTACAGAACTAACTCAACAATTGTGATGTCCCTGGGAAGACTTACTAGGTTAATTGACTGCCTCGCAGGAAATGTGGATGTTTTCAAATGACTTATAACAAGTTTAAATACGAACTAACTATTCAGTCCTAACTATATTATGTACGTACTTTAAATCTATCTTTATGTTTCTTAACTACGTTTTCCCTTTTTTACCTTCATCTTTGTATAATTACTGTGTTTTATGTTTTTTTGACACTAAAATGTCGCGATAACATTTGTTATTGTAATTACGTGTTTCATGTTTTCGATGACCTGAATTATACTTTTTTTTTAAACTAACTAACCATCACCCTGTTTCTCCGCAGGGGTAAGCAGATAAAACGGACCGCCATACAACTCTGTTTTGGCACACACTCCTCGCTTTATTCACATTCATACATACTCTTCTGCTATTCTGACTCTTATTCCTCGGGCGTCCCCGAATTCTTCTTCCATTTACTTTCGCGTCATATATTCATTTCACACTCCTTTCTTTGTTCTAACTATCTAAGCATCCCTTTCTTAATCCTATTCATTACCCTTACATCGGGCCTTGCATTCTTTCCGGATATTCAATTCACTTCACTGATTCACTGCTTCCGTTATAATTTGAATATATTCCTTTTTATCTAATAATTTTAAAAACAGAACAATATTTTACTAACTTATATTGTTACAGACGAAAATCACGTTTTTTTTACACATTGCAGGTGTTTGATCACAGCATCAGTTTCATAAAATTTTCAAACGAAAAAATTACGTTGAAAATTCGGCTTCGTAAATAAAACAATTAGTTTTTTTTTTAATGATAGCCCTAGCCAAAATAAAACAACCGATCGCCACTGATCGTGATATTCATTAATCCAATTGCTGTTTTGTATTCCTAACTTCAAAGGCAAAACAACAATACTTGAAAGTTGAAACATTTAGGTTGCAATATTGATCTTTATCAACATCAAAGCGTGCCGGAAGGTCTGAATATTAAACCAGGTACTCCCAGGTAGGTGTTGGGAATGATTTAATAAGCCTTTCACAACCTTAAGGTTATTATAGACCTTAAATCTCGAGGCGTTTCACCTCTCGAATATTAAAAAAAACAATGGATAATAAAAATTAAAAAAATGAAAGTTTAATGTACCTACACTATTTTGAAGTTTTCAGAGTTTATCGAATTTCAACAAGTTTTATGGAGAGAACACGTAAGGCTCTTGAGATGCTTCAAAATAAACCTTTTCTCACGTAGTTATATCCCAGAACACGCGATTATTTGCATGTTTACAACTTAAAAGAGCCTTCAACAATTATTAATTCAGATGCACCAATTAGTGTATCTTTTATTTTAATAATATTAGATTTATGACCACATGATAGTGAATTTATGTATAAAATTTGTATAATATTTCTAAATTCACTATTCTAGACACCTTATCAGTACACAATTGTGCTCGGGTAGAGCTTTGGATACCATTACAAAGATGGCCTCCTATATCTATAGAAATTGTTAAAAAAATAATACCAATAATTTTAAAAGAAATATGATATTCATAAAAATGACAGTTTCTAAAAAGGTTTCGATAGCTCAGTTGGTAGGGACGTTACTCCCGGAGACTACTCGACATTCTTGCACAGATTAACGTAACCTTTACAACTTGATACATTTATCTTGTAATTAACGAAGTAATTAGAAAAAAATCACATGTTGAATATCGACAAATCTCATCATTAAAACGGGAATGTCGATTTTAGAATTATTAATAAATAATTATTGTTCAGAAAATTATCTCAACTTGAACATTAGAAGTCGAATTTGTCAAATTCAAAATATCGTCGATGGAAAGGCAAAGGGGCTTAAGCGACACTTAGTTAAAAAATGAGTTAAATATGCAGTTTTGATCAGTTCTATTTTCTGCATCGAATGCTCTGACTCTTGTTTGATTCTGAATACTTTTGAAGCCCTTCAGCTATCTAAAATATATTTACCATTTGGGAGAAGGCTCGACTCAAGTGACACAAGTTTGGGACTATTTTTAAGCTTTTTGTCGCTTCGGGTAACTCAGTGAGAACTTACCTGAGTACAAATCAAAATACCAATACAAAACTATATCGTCGATGGAAAGGAAAAGGGGCTTATGCGACACTAAGGTCAAAAATGAGTTGAATATGTAGTTTTTATCAGTTCTTTTTTCTGTATCGAATGTTCTGACTCTCGTTTGATTCTGAAGACTTTTGTGGCCCTTCAGCCATCTAAAATATATTTACCATTGGCTCGACTCAAGCGACACAAGTTTAGTATTTTTTTTTTACCTTTTTTCGTTTTAGGTAACTCAGTGAGAGTATTGAGTTATTTTTTTTTCAAAATCCAACCAGGCACTGAAGACTTTTGTTGAAAAACATTAAAAAAAACTGTAAGCGCTCTGGTGTACACTTTTCAAAATGGCGCTTCAGCCTTTTTGCCTTTTCGGCGCCGATATGTAATAAAAAAATCTAACGGATTCAAAAGATCTTGGAAAGGCTGCTATAAAAGTAACACAGTTACGTTTGTTCTTTATTTCATATAAGATATGTTCCATCTTTTTCTTGGAAAAAATTCCAGTGACTTCTTTGTAAATGAAGTGGTCACGTGGTACTGGTACCGAGTGTTTCAGCGAAAGTTGTAATTCTACTTTTCTAGATCGTCCTCTCGACACGCCCTTCCATCTGTACACGCCCAGACACAATGCGCCGAGTGTAATTTAAGCTGTTGGTATCGCTGTGCAGGTAAGTACAGGTACAACTAGTGTGAAAGTATTGGGTATCATTCAAATGATAAACGCGAAGACGCAGTTTTACAAATAATCTTTAAGTTGGTTATTTTTTGGGGATTCATTCAACGTTTTGGACGGCGAAATCAATATTGCTTACAAATCAATAATGTGTTTTTTAAATAATAAATATTATTGTTATGATTAAAAAAAATGATTTATCAAATAAAAAAGTTCTGCTATATAATTATTTTTATGGGTGACAGCCATTTCGCCTCCCGAAGGCATTGTCAAACTGCTGTTAAAACACAGTTTTATTTTTAAATTTAAATAACATCAATTATTTATAAAAAAATAAAGCATTGAAAAATAAAGATCAAACAATTCAACGAAATATTAAATAGAAAAGGAATTAAACTCGGAACCCCTATCTTATCCGGGAGTAAAGTCCCTACCAACTGTGCTCTCAAAACCTTTTTAGAAACTGTCATTTTAATGAATATCATATTTCCTTTACACTTATTAGTATTATTTTTTTACCGATTTCTATGAATATAGGCAGTCATCTTTGTAATGGTATGCAAAGCTCTACCCGAGCACAATTGTGTACTTATAAGGTGTCTTGGATAAACCAACCATAATTATTGATATTAATTCAATAATTCATATCAAAATATAAAGCATTAGGCTTAAAAGTTAATTCTGATTTAAATAATAACAAATGATTAATTACGAGTGCTCGCAAAGTCATGCAATCAGAGAAAAATACCAAAATTTAAAAAAGACTTTAGATGGCCTTCTCTCTTTCTTTAGCTCTTCTAATAATGCAGTTTCTATTTAAAGATAGAGGATGGATATTGCAAGGATTTTCCTAAAAATTAAAAAAATAAACTTTTGACAAGAAGGAAAGCACAATACGGTTCAATACCCTAAAAATCTATTAACTAACCATCACGCCGTTTCCACACAGGGGTAGGCAGAGAGGACGGATCGTCATATAACTCTGCCTTGGGACACACTCCTCTCTGCCTAGCCCTGCGGGGAAATTGGTATGATGGTTAGTTAATTAGTTACATATTTATTATTATTTTTTTAATATCTTTACATTTTAAATAACTTCCATAATATATTGTTCTTTTCATTTATACTTTATTTTATTACTCTCTTTTTATTTTCTATTTAGGTGTATTAACTAACTTGACGGCCTTCGTGGTCGAGTGGTAAGACGCTCGACTACGAATCCAGAGGTCACGGGTTCAAACCCGGCGTGCGTAAATATATTTTGTTTAATTAATATGTGTCATAACACATTTAATCTACATAAAATAATTTGTGGTATATTTGCGACACGTTCAAGCGTGGTAGATACGCCTATATAAGTATCGCCCAGGTGTAAGACCACCATTCGGAATTGAAACATTGCTTGAAACGGCTTTTAGCCGTGTTTGGTGACCAGATCTGCATAGCCAGGTACTTCCCAAACCTTCCTCTTCACCATTTCCTTCCCCTCCACACTACCTTCAGCCTCACAACATAGCCCAGTTGGGGATGCCATAGTCTCACTGGCTCTAGACGATTGGGAGCAGTTAAAACTCTAGTGCGATATTCAGTATAAAAAATAATAAAAAGTACAAGTAATTGCCGCACTATACTTTACGCACAAACACTATTACGCATGGACGTCATTAGGGAGAAGCGGCGCAAAAGACAGAATCTGTCGGAAATCGGAACGTGCCGCAAATATACTTTTTATTATTTTATATGAATTTAATGTGTTATGACACATATTAATTCAATAATAATTAGTTATTTACGCACGCCGGGTTTGAACCCGCGAACTTTGAATTCGTAGTCGAGCGTCTTACCACTCGACCACGGAGGCCGTCTTACATAATTTATGATGTTACAGCCACAATAATGATCCTTATCCTCACGTCCCACTGCTGTCATACAAATTAAAGAGTAAGAACTCCCGTTGAAGTTTCGCGGAGGTATTCAAACAGGTCTCATCCAACAGGTAGCTGAAACTGCTCCCCCATACACCAGCGCAGGTGAGGTATCAACTACGAATACCAGCTCACTAAACCTAATTCCCACGACGTTATTACCCAGTGTTGAAGGCATTCTCAAGGTATGCGCCATGATTTCTTTTCAATCATACTAGATATTCCTGATAGCTCTGTATACATATATCTAATCTGCAAATAGAAAACTTCGTAGACTTGATTTAATTGCAAACGAATACGCTAATTAAAGCTGAAAGAAAACTTTTCCTTTTACGTAAGTCGTATGAATCAGACACGTTTTTTTTGTATATCATTGATTAGTGTTATTTTTTAGCAGTGAGAAAAAATGTTCATATGGCATGAAATCTTGATACTAACACGCGTCATTTTAATCAGTTACACAATCGATTTCTCTTCCGAGTCAATACGCACTATTGATCAGTAGCGGCTGGTGACTTTTTAGTGTTTAAGATTAAAAAAACGTCATTATTGATGTTAATATTAGTCGAAAACGATTTTTATTTTGTTTAAAAATTCCAATTTTTTTAATGATGATTTTTCAGCAAGCCGCGCAGAGCACCACCAAAACTAAAAAATCCCGAAATTTTTCATACACTTGACGGCCTCCATAGTCGAATGGTAAGACGCTCGACTACGAATCCGCAAAAGGCCGCGGGTTCAAACCCAGCGTGCGCCAATAACTTTTATTCGATTAATATGTGTCATAACACATTTAATTCATATAAATATAGGATCTAAATAGCCAGGTACTTCCCAACCTTCCTCTTCCTTACCTCCTTTTCTTCCCCACTACTTTCAGCCTCACAACATACCCCGATTGGGGTGCTATTGTCTAACTGGCTCTAAACAGTTGGGAGCAGTTAGGACTCTTGTGCGGTATTCACAATAATAAAAAAATAAAAAATGACATTATTGATGTTATTGTAGCCGAAAAGATTTTTTTTTTTGGTTAAAATAGTTTCAAATTTTTAGAAAACCGCGCAGGGCACTGAAAAATCTTCGGTCGATTTTTTAAAAATAAAAATCATTTTCTGCTACAGCAACATCAATAACGTCGTATTTTTCAATCAAATCACTCTAGCACACTAAAATGTCACGAGCCGCCACTGCGCATTGATAAAACTTTTATAACATGTTGAAAACTGTTTTGATTGATATTAACATTTTTATTACACGTTCAAAAATTGATTGATCTTTGATAACAGGCAGTTAAAATGTCTTCGTTATATTATACTGTCACCTGAAAATATTAAATGTATCAATTTCACAACGATTTCTATTTAGGTACCGCCAATCAATACCTACTTTCTTTCTAGCTAGTTCCATGCATACATGAATTGATAACATATAACCAGACAAATTATTATGCCTTGAAATTAAATCAACAAGTTAAATATGATTCGATTACATAACTATGAAAGTTGTAAGGCGATACACAATGCAAATATGCAGCAAACTATTTAGTTGAGCAAGCTGAAGTGTTTAAATGATACCTATTACATTTTCCTGCAGAGGTAAGCTGTTGGGTTTTCTGGTCGGCATTGCCACGGAGACTTGACATTAACATGAAGAGATGGCGAGGAGAAAAGATTCTACTCTCAGATAGACAAAGGTGGGTTCTGCTGAGAGAGCTGAGGTGTTCTGGTAGTTACTAGAGGAATTCGAACCGAAGAAACAGCAGGAATCCAAGGTCGTTTCACATATAAATATGCTGGTATTTTCAATGAATTTATTAGCTGTATACAAAAGGGAAACGTTCAATACAAATTCTTATTTTAATTGCTTAATTTTTGATATTTTATTATTGTTTCGGTTGAAAGCCAAGGTTGTGTCAGACCGTGGCACTAAAACATGGAGTCGAACGATTTGTTTGTACTATTTGTTACCCTTTTGTGATTACCGCACAAGTCCCAACTGCTCCCAACCGTTTAGAGCCAGTGGGACTATGGCATCCCCAATCGGGGTATGTTGTGAGGCTGAAGGTAGTTAGCAGGAGAGGATATAGAGAAGAGGAAGGTTGAGAAGTATCTGTCTATTCAGATCTGGTCACCAAAGCGGACTAAAGCCATTTCATGCAATGCTTCCATTCTGAACGGGCGAACTAACCAGGGCGACTCTTAGAGTAACTACCGCTCTGGAACATGCCGCAAATATAATATATATTATTTTATATAAATTATTTATATAAGTTAACTTAAATTTGTTAGCGTGCGCCGGGATTTGAACCCGCAACCACCGACCACAGAAACCGTCAAACTTGCTTAAAGTTATATGTCCTTAGTGGAAAGATTTAAGAAATAACTATTTTACGTAATGTTGTAACTAAAATGTTAAAAGCTAGAATGTATGGTTACGTATCAGCCATTAAACCTTTAGTTTTCATTACTTTAAAATCAATATTCGTAAAAAGCATTAAAATTGTGGCTTGCCATGTTTATAAATAAAACAGATAAAAAATATTTACAACCACTTTATTATTAATATTTTGTAAACCGGTTTCGGATGCACCCTTCCATCTTCAGGACAATATTAAAATTTTAATAACCGGTCGACAAAATATTAATAAAAAGTGTTAAAACAATATTTGTATTCGTCAGAAATATGTTCTTTATACATTGTAAGTTGAATGATAAAATTGGTTGAAATCTCCAAGTTTTCATTTTGTTTAGGGTAATTTGAATAATTGTAAAGCTTAACAAAAAGTGCGTTGAATAATATAATATTTTTCTCTATCACTGTAGGCAATTGTAAGCAAAGATGATTACGTTGAAATACACATTGTCTTATATTTTGTTTACGTTTTTTTTTATTTAAAATCACACCTACACGACAAATAAAATGCTGCTAATAAAAATAATGATTTTTGTGAAAGACAAGTTTATTTGAAAAGATTCTTCGTGTTCACAGCTAGCATCTCATAAAAATATTATTTTTATAATTTCATCTGCCCAAATATTAGCGTGGGAATCCTCTTATTTGCATCAACATTGTTAATTAGTTACTTTTGTGGGTAAACATCGTCAGAGCGACCCATCTTCCAACGTCATAAAAATGTATTAGATTGCTTTGATATATTCGCGTAGGTTGAATAATTGACAGTAAAACATACTTTTTTGCTTGATTCAATTTTTATTTATTTAAATTTTTGTTAATAAACGTCGATCATACAAATATGTGGTAGCAACAAAATCTTAAGTTTTTTTTAATTGTATTTTATTAAGACCTGACCGGTTTCAACCTGTTACGGTCATCTTCAGACTGGTACATGTATAGCTTAAACTAGGGTATTTGTACATTTGAGGATGTCAGTGGTGCATAACATTGTAATCTTGACTCACCTTCTTTGTTGTGACTTATCCAGTTCAACATTCCTTGCCGTAAACTGAAAAATAATGGATTTCTGTTCCTCAATCATCACTCTACTAATTATGGGTATCATACTCCGCTGTCCAATTCCGAGAATTATTAAATAAAGCCATGGTCTTGAAATGTTTGGTACCAGTCTAAATGTTTTTTGTCAAAACTCTATAAATATTTTAAATGTTTTTATGAAGTTCTATTTTTTTTATTTTAAAATATTGTGTATGTGCTATTTTTCTGTTGTTCTTTTTTTTCCATTTTGGAAAATTTTTTAATTGGACAATAGTCCGCTAGTTTATAAATAAATAAATAACAATGATTTAACAATTTTAAAATAGTTTTATTTTATTTTTTATAAAACCAAATAACATGATTTTATTGTAGGTGATTTTGGAAAATTTACTTATACTTTAAATAAAACCCTTTTGTTTTATTTTATTTTTTATAAAACCAAATAACTTTAGTTGCTCGATTATTATTCACGAAGACCAAAATACAGTCGTTTTAAAAAAAAAATGTTAAACTAATCATTGAAATGGAATTAATAGTTGCAAAATAAAAATATTAATTATGATAAAATCTTCTTTACGTGTGAGATGATAATAAGTTTTTATAACTCGCCGAGATTCTAGTGTAGCAATATAAGAAATAAAATTCTTGAAATTGGAAATAACTTTAAAGCATTAATGTTTATGTTTTTTTAATATTTAAATTATATCAATAATCTAAAACACAAATATGAAACAGAAAAACCCAGAAAATAAAAAAAGACAATGGTCACAACCGAGACTCGAACTCGGATCCCCTACTCTATACGGGAGTATCGCCTTCACCAATTCGGCCATTGGGACCTTATTAGAAAGTGGCATTTTAATCGATCTCATAATTTTATTGAAAATTATTAATACAATTTTTAATTTCTTCCGACTTTTGGCAGCCATATTTGTAATGGAAATAATAAATAATATAAATATTTAAATAATAGTGTGTTTTGTAAATAGGGTCATTATGGTTTAAAATACCTTATAAACCAACGCCGCCTGTAATTTTTTTTTAAACTTTCTTATCCTACAAACTTAAAATCGTATTTCTATGGAAATAAATAATCACTTGGGCAGAATCTAGCTGATGATGACAATGTCACTAAAAGATCTGTGTATAATAAAAACTTAAATTACTTCAGGAATGTTTTAAATCCTACGTAAAGAGCTTCTATGTATGGAAGGAAAACTCACCAAACGTTAATGAAACCTCGTTGTGGTTTTATAATAATTCGAAAGTCCACATATAGTCTGTTTAAATAGATTACAAAGGTTTGTAAACACCTCTCATAATAATTGAAGAAACATAACAAAACAATCTTCTATTACAAAACATGGTGATTATTTCATTGCGCAATCTTATACCCAGACCAAATTGGGATTATAATTGCAGTACACAATTATAAAATTTCATATTTAGGTTCATTGTTCCGTCTATTGAACTAGCACCGACAGAATATAAGGCAAGCGTCCATCCTAAACGTCCAAACCTGTAACTCTAATTTCTGTAACTAAGGCCCTCTACATGCGGAGATACTCAAAAGGAACTGATCACGAACGCAAATTATTAACCAGTCCGCGATGAGTTTGAAACTTTGTAATTAAATGAGACACGGCGCTACCGTCACCAAACAGTCACTAACGCTTTAGTAACCAGTTGCTAGCAAACTCGACATGTTGACTCGTTTTTTACAAGTCGCCTAGTTTTTGGTCCGATTGAATACATCAACGTTTTTGGTCACATAATTTTATTTTATAATATTATCGTTTGTAAATATTTTTATATCATTTTATGTAAATATTTCATTTTATATATATATTTTTTATTCACGAAAATGAACGATCAACAAGTGAAGTATCTCCGTGTGCATACGGGATTCGAAACACTACTAATTTTAAGCTGCGTTGCAGTACCTCCTCCTTTTTAAGCCCACGTTACGGACTTGCAGTGTCCATCGTCTTAACCCAAGCAACGTAAGGAAAGATTTGCATTCGCGCAATGCTTCAAAAATTAATTAATAAAATATGCCACCGTAAATCTGATCTCTTCTCTGAGATGATTAACTTGGCACTCAATTTGACAGCACACTTAATTAAATATTTTAAACTGGATTAATTTCGCTTAATTATACGCGTTTAGTCCACTTTGCCAAATTCGCAGACTGCATTATTCGAAGCTAATGGAATTCTCGACTAAATTAGCATTTATTTTCACGGGGAAACATTTCACGTGTGACTCATAGAGATGGATGAATAAGTGAATGTGTGTGGATGTGAAATTGTTTTTTACCATCCTATTTATATTATGATGTTTACCTACTACTTCGTAATTGCATACTCCAATTACGAGCGACCAAAAGAAAGGTAAGAACGTTTCACCGTCGCTTATCTCGGGTTCGATTCTCGAAGAGGACAATGTTATATCCTCACCGGAAAGGCATAAGGGCTGAAGCGCCATTTTGGGAAGTTTACACCAGAGCACTTTAAAGTTTTTGTTTTGCAATAAAATTCACAAGTCTTCAGTACCTGGTTAGATTTTGAAAAAAAAAACTTTCCTCAGGTAACTCAATGCTATCACTATCTGAAGGGACAAAAAGCTAAAAAATATCCCGAACTTGTGTCGCTTGAGTCAAGCCTTCTTCAAATGATCAATGTATTTTAGATGGCTGAAGCGCCACAAAAGTCTTCAGAATCAAACGAGATTCAGACCATTCGACGTAGAATAAAAAACTGATCAAAACTGCACATTTTACTCATTTTCGACCAAAGTGTCGCTTTGGCCCTTTTGCCTTTCCATCGACGATATTAATTTTGTTTGGTTTTTTGTCTTCATATTTTGATTGTTCTACTAATAAACTCTACCAATATGTAATCGTGGGATACTGAAAAAACTGTTTTCTAATCACTATTCATAATTCATTTGATTTTTATTTATCAGTAGGTAGGTAATGTGACAAATAAAAAAGGTTTTTTGTCAATGGTGGGGTTTTGTGAGTTTTGATTCTTTACCTCTCATTTATAAAAGCTAAATGGGTGTGTTTGGCGTCACTTAATTAAGGTAGTGGATGATGCTTTTGGAGACCTTCTTACAGCAGTGGATATAACTCAATCTTTACAATTTATCAACTTTTCTAAGTATGATAATTAAAGCTATAATAGTTCCTCATTCAGACTACTGCTCTACGATAATATATTTGGCCAATGAAGTAAACCTGAATAAACTATAAGTTATTCAAAACAGAGCGCTGATATGCATTCTAAAGAAAGGCAAATATACAAAAATAAATCAAATGAGAAAAGATTTGATTGAATTCCAATAAAAACGAAAGTATAAAATGTAGAATAACCGAATGCCCAAATATTTTATAGATGAAATTATTTTTAATAAAAGAGGACTGAAAATGTATGATGAGATGTCTGAAAGTGAAGGAAGAATGAGTGTATTTAAAAATAAATGTTATATTGTAAAATTTAAAATAAACATGTACATATTTTATTAGTTTGTAAAACCTGTAATATGATAAGAAAATAGGATATTGAGAGAAGGGTGAATGCAGGAAACTCCATTAATAGAGGACTGAACGCTATTGGCGCAAATAAAAAAAATGACCAAAAAGCGAAGCTAGCAGTCCACAATGGAGTGCTTATACCAACCCTGATGCATGAAACTGGCAGACGAAGGATGAAAGTAGACTGAATGCTGTAGAAATAAGATCCCTGAGGCGTATGTGCGGTAAAAAATTAGTATGACCGTGTTAAAAAAATTGGATACCCGGAAAGAACGCAGGGCTGATGTAAGCGTAATGAACAGAATCAGAAAAGGGACGCTTAAGTGGTTTGGGCATCTAGAGCAAATTGACGAAGAAAGGACGGTGAATTGAATATATGACGCGAAAGAGAAGATTGGCACGATCAAGTGGACAAAATACTTGAGTCGGGCCATGTGAAGAGTCAGAATAACAGCAGAGTATCTATGAGACGTTGTGTGATTGAATGAAATAAGGAGTGTGTGCCATGACAGAGTTGTATGGAGGTCCGTCCTATCTGCCTATCCTTGTGGTTAACTAGTTAGTCAAATGAACTATCTCAATAAATAATAAATATTACGATGTGGAAACTTTGTAACGTTCACTTTTTTAAAAATCATGTCCTAGCACACTCTTCTTGCTTCATCCACATTCATCCCGTCTTCTTATTCCTATGCCGTTCTACTTTCTTTAAGTATCTAGGCTAGCATTCGAAGCGTTTGTTTATTTAAAAAAAAACTGTTGGCATTTTTTTAGAGATATGATGAAGTTCGAATTCGTGTCAAAACGAGTTTAATAGCCATAAATAAATACCAAACCACACATTTACACCTACCAGGTAGGTACTAGGTACTACCTACATTTAAAAAAAAACTACGAATTTACGATCAAGTCGGCCGGCCTTTAACCACGTGGGCTAACAAGAGAAAGTTGGTCGCCAGTCCACACCGCAAAGTTATTATTATGTTTTATTGATTTACGAGAGATTTTTTTCTCAAATAAAAGTCAACTTTCTTCACAATGGCGGTCAGATATAATGCCTCGTAATAATGTCATTATTCAAACATGTTTGCGCATTGTGTATGGTACACCTTAATTGGAAAAAAACACATTGTGTCAAATTGTGTTTAAAAGAGCTGCGGGCATTGACGTGTAAATTAGTTTCTGTTTTATTCAGCTTTAGTGTCGATTCACACCAACGTCCGGATCCGCTCAGTGCAGATATTGTTCCGTAAGAGAGCTTATTGATATGGTGTGAATATCAATTAAGGAGTATGTGCCAAGACAAAGTTGTGTGGCAGTATATCCTTCTGCCCACCCTTGTGATATTTAACTACTTAGTTAGTTAAATAATTATTTTGAAGTGTAAAAATACTGACATAGATTTTTTTTTTAAAACCATTTTTTTATCACTAAATAATATTTTTAATAATTAATAAAAAATTTATTCAGTGGTAAAAAAAAATATTTTAATCGCAGTTTTATGATATCTCACCTCAAGTGCGCTTCATACTAAATCAATTAAGCTAATAAAACTAACTAACAAGAAAAACATAATATATAATATTTATACAAATTAAAACTATCTAAAATCATGATCGTTATCATAAATCATGAGAGAAAAAGGCTCAGATATGGGTTAACTAGTGTATGTGTACATCAACAGATTAAAAAAAATATACACCATAGATTCACTTACAACTGTACCAATTTCAATTGTCTGAAGATGTTATAAAGTGAAACCGGTCCAGTCTTAATACAAAATAGAAGAATAAAGTTTAAAAATTGGTATAATCAAATCTTTTAGATTTGGAACGGTGATTTTTCACCAAGGCAATACCACCATTCTGGAACGTGCCACAAACACACCTTTATTTAATTTAAATTACACGTGAAATAATAAACGTTAGTTGAAGGTAATTTATTTGCGCACGCCGAACGGAAGACTTGTTCGAAAATAACCAACTTAAATAAATCACTTATAGGTAATCCAATCAAAAACTGATCACGATGATGCTGTCAAATTTTCAAACGGTGCCTGCATTCCGAGATATAACACCGGCCGCGGTACCTTCTCCATAGTATCGTGAGTTCAGTTGCAGAGGAACCAGATTCGTTTGCTATCGGAGAAGAATGTAATTACTGCCATCGGGTGCAAAGCGCCCCCCATTCTGTTGCCGCATTGAACGTGTACCGCGGCAGAGGTGGCCGAAATAATAACTATGCGTTGCTATTTCAATGAGAATGCTGGGTGGCCGGAAAACTGCTGTAAAGTGGATGTTTACAGCTTGTAATAAGTGGTTGGGTGAATCGCATAGAGTTGGTAGAGTAGTATCTATCCAAGGCAGTGAAGTCAGTTTTTGACTTGTTTTTGATGATTTTAACCTGACTCGGCGCACCTGGGCGTGGCTAAGACTAAGGCTACGGTATTTAAACATCCATTCATATCACATATCGACATAATGTTTTTGTTTATTCGTATAACCACTTTTTCACAGTAATTTTATCAACAAAAATATAGCATATAACCTAAAAAACCGTTTAGTTGTGTCAAGTTTAGTGGCATAGTAAAAAAATGTAGGCGGAGTCTCGCGGTGAACCAGGAGCTTAAGATCATCCTCAAAATATATAGAAGCGGTCTATGAAATTTATTTTCTCTTTCTCTCTCATGTTGTACGACGTAAAAACCAGAAGAAAGTGATTTATCGCAAGTGTGTGTAGGTTGGGTAAAATAATTAGCTCTCTCTCCATATATTGTTACTTCAAGCTTAATCGTAGGGAAGCTACTTCAAACAGTTCTGACGGTCACTTTAATGAAGAATAACGAGATGTTTTGTAACATAATAAATTATGCAATAATTGTACAAGTACTTACCGCACTACACAATTTTATACGCACAACCCTATTACGCACGGACGTCGCTAATGAGAAGCGGCGCGGAAGGCAAGTGACAACGGCTTGTCGAAGGACTCGCAGAGGTGAGGGAGGAGAATCAACGGGTTCAATCCGAGGGATTGGAACCTCGATATTTCCTAAAGGAAGTCTGAAGAAAAGAAGTGTGTTCTCTTAGAAAAACGGACAGCTGATGAATGGCAACTACGCCAATATTATGGCAATATTGCCAGGGACAACAAGACGATCAAGATCATTCCTTGCCATATGCAGCACACCAGCCGCTGCAAGACAAGCTGCTCTACGGTATTACCATCGCCAGGAAGGTGTTCTGCCTAACATTGTGAATTGGTGTTCTCTCCCACCCATTTAAATCCCTCATTCCTTAATATTAGGAAATATATTGTATGATCCAATATGATCGATATGCCATCCCACGAGCTCCTGAGATAGAACGACTTGGTTACATTTGACGCCAACATTACATTTGGCATCAATTATTTTAATAAAAAATATTTTAAAAATTAACATATATTTATTATATTATATAATTGTTTAGCATTATTATTTTCATATTTAGTGGGGTATGTGAGGTTGCACTAACCTCCCTACATTCCAGAATAAAGATTATTATTATTTTAGAAAAACTGAAATAAAATATTGAGAGCACAAAAAATATATCATGCAGCTACTGAGCGCATATCCAAAAATAGTCGATTGATCCAGTTTGGCGGAATGTGAAGCGCTGTGATACAATGTGAGTGGAAAAAGCTTGAGGGGCTTTCATCCAGTTGTTGCCAAGTAATTAGGCCTAGGTCAGTTATAAAAGTGATGCAACGTTTTTATTATTTTTTTTAAGAAAGATAAAAATTCTCGGGTTACGAATAATAACCTGACAATATTTGAAACACTTCAACTATCATCACAATAAGTGGAAAACGTTGCTTGTGCAATGATGGAGGACTTACCTAGCAAAGGAATTGAAACCACGACGCCCGTTTTGGAATCCGACGCGTTTGTCCACTCAGCTACTAACCGATTCATTTTTTATCAAATACTATTCAAGAGATATATTATTTTATAGTATATAACATTTTTAAATATGGATATATTGTAATATTTTATTCACAGTCCTCCTCACTAGGGATTCCTGTTCTGAGGCGGACTGTGGGTTGTTGTGTTGGTGTTATGTACTGGTTCTAAGTTGTTTTCATATTTTTTATGATTTCCTCATCTCCATGTTTATTTAGCTATGTTATGATGTTGTCTTTGAACATTTGTATCTCCGTAGAATTAATTAATTTAACATAATTTGGGAGAGCATATACAATTTGGGAATATGGAATTTATGGTTTTTCTGGCCAAAAGGTGTATTTAATCTTGGAATATTGATAATATGTTAATGTTGATATCTTTGAATGGATATTTTTCTTATCCACTCTGTACATCGAGTATTGCCAGTGGCTGGCACAGTAGAAGTAGGAAGCCATTGTGCAACTGACGAATAATCCATTGTTTCCGAGCTGGTAACTATTAGCTATCAGTAACCGGTAACCCGCGCCATAACTGCTGGCAACGCTTAACCGTCGGTTACGGATAGCTAAAAGTAACTGTCATGACGCAGTGCGAAAGTTAAAACGAGTGGTGCGGCGTGGAACTCTCGAACATCGGGTTCGGCCTCTGCAGCTGCGACCACTGGTCCACGGAGCATTCCTCCGAGATTGCGGTATTTAGGTTGGACTAAGTGGGCTTTTCCTGTTTCTCTCGGCTGTGTTATATCTGCTATATCTACTATCTATATATGCTGTATCCAGTAGTCCGGTATTTCGCATTGTGCTGGACTGTTTTTGTAAATTGTATGCACGGCTGATGATAGTTGAAACAAAGGCCGATTGGTTGGTGGGTCCTATTCACCCGCCAGGCTGAGGAAGGCAACGTTTTTGCCATTAATTTCGCAACTAGATAAACGTCTATGGTATATGATATTCGTAACAAAGGAAGGCATCGTGTAATTATTACGAGAAGATTGTCAGATTACTAACTTTGAAGTTTCTAACTAATTCGGTGGTCGATTCTTGAAGATTTCTCATCGTAGAATGCTCGGCTAGCAAATTTATAAATCTAATTTGAACCTCTGAGCGGGCAGCGGCGTGCACATGAACAGAAATGCACAGAACATGAACAGCGGATTAATTGATAATAGAGATAGGTACCAACAGATGTAACCAGTTGCTATCGCATATGTTCTGTAAAATCACTACCTAGACACCGACAAAGATACTAACACAAACGAGCCACATGAACCCCGCACAAAAGTCACATCATGCATGCATACATATTTTAAGTAGTCTTGTGAACATAGAACAATTTACTCTGACGTTGCGAAGTTTTGGCATATTTAGTTACTGCTTTAAACACGTTATAGTAGTACGGTCGGTGAGGCGCTCGCGGTGAAGTGATCAGCTGAATTCGCGCGTATTTTCGAAAGTGTAAATTTTTTGCAATAATTTCATATTATTTAATTCAATACTATTCATATTTTTCAGGCAAGTACGGCAGAGTAGGCAGTGCTTAAATGCATATATGGAGTGCACGTCTCTTTGAGCTGGTATTGATTTAATACCTTTTCTGTAGAAGTTATAATAATAGAGTTTACGACCACTTTATTGCCTTTTTTTATCTGTCAGCAGATATAAATAAAGGTGTTATGACTAACGGATAAAATTAATCACGAAAAAATAAATTCATTGACCGACAACTTTATTTATGAATAAGGAGACTGGTTTTGCTAATTACAAAAAATCAGGTGATAAGTGTATTATATTGCATTGTAATGCCTAGGTCACACGAGGAGAGGACAATACTGTCTTGTCTTAGCTCCGGACCTATTATCCTAGTCTAGTATAAACAAAAGTTTAGAGGATAGGACAATGGACCAAGACATTTTCCTAGAGATAGACAGGCAGGCTATCTCCACAGGACAGTGTCCTGACCCCTACCACCGCTCGCGGCCGCATTGTCCGTGTATGAACGCGCACTGACAGAACAGTCGGACAATAACCACCGTTCCCTGTGTACTAGGGATGGTTTATATCGGAAATTGGGTGTATCTGCGGTTCCAGTTATCAGTGACTGGCGAGGAACCGGTTATTTATCCAGTTATTATTGGTGCCAGAAAAGTTCCACGACAAAGATTTTTGTTTATTATAAAGAAAGAATTCCTGTGATATTTATTTGTGGATAGGTAGGTATCTATGTATATTAATACTCTAAGTACAGGACAGTATTGTCCCGTCTCCTGTATTGTCCTCGCGTGAACTCCGCATAAATCAATCAACAACAAAATATTCTTCTTACCTTCAGGCCCTGGTTGTTAGCCTCCGAGCCGGGCTCGACGTGCGTCACGAAGAAGCCCGTGCCGTGCTCGCGGCCGCCGCGCAGCGCGAAGCCGAAGGGCGCGCGCGGGGCGTAGAGCGCAGCCGCGGGGCGGGACAGGCGCAGCCGCCGCACGCCGCCGCCCGCCAGTGAGCCGCCGCCCGACACCGTGTCCGAGGCGGTCGAGGTGGTCGAGCCCGTGGAGGCGGTGAACCGGGCGCTGTACTGGTCCATCGTGCAGGCGGTCAGTCGCTGCGATCCATCTGGAGAAAGATGACAAATGGTGTTTAGTGGAATGGAGGCTTTTTTTCATATGACTCTTAAGAATACAAGTCACTGCGATCCGTCTGGAGGAAGAGGAAAAATAGTGTTTAGTGGAATGGAGGCTTTTTTCATATGACTCTTAAGAATACAAGTCACTGCGATCCGTCTGGAGGAAGAGGAAAAATGGTGTTTAGCGGAATGGAGGCTTTTTTTTCGTATGACTCTGAAGAATTATTTATTTATTTAGAAATTAATCCAATTAAGTCCAATCACAACTAAATACAAAATGGTAAAAAAGTTCAACAGAGAAAGAACAGCGCATACATGATATAAAATGAAGCAATGACTAAAATAGGACAAAATTTACATAAGAAAGAACATTTGAGCCAAAGTCAAGTCAAAGTTTTGGTAGAGTCGTAAAGAATGACGAAAATCATTTAGAGTGCTACCAAAAATTTCAAGACCATGGCTTGAGTTAACAAGTCTTGACATTCTGGACAGTGGAGAATGATAACCATAATTAGTAGAGTGATCGAAGAAGCGACCCGTTCTCATGTATCGAGTGTCAAGTGTATAAATGTTGAACGCGCGTTTGGCAAATTGTCTCGAAAGGATCAATGACGCCAGTTCCTCGGAGCATCTTCCATTGAAATACCGGTAGAACAAGAACAGCATTCCCACCTGATGTTTGCGCTCCAAAGATTGCGATCCGTTTGTTAGATAGGAGAATCTATCAAACGGACCGCTCATTCATAAATAACAATGTAACTTTAAGAACTGGCTCTATTGTTTGTAAATGTGACCCTGTAGCGTTAAGTCAAATATCTGCGGCCAAACCGTTAGAAAGCTCCGGTTGCCTTTAGAAAAAGCCTACTCGCCTTTCAGGTCCTATATTGGTTTCTGTTTAATTGGGAAAATCAACAATGGTTTCATCTCATCTCATCTTCATCCATGTGTCCTTTTCGTTTCGACAAGGAACCTTCCAGCGTCCCTGCTCTGCCCTACATCGGCGGTTCCCGTCCACAGTAGTAAGAATATACATGGAGAGAGAGCTAAATATGTTTACCCAATTGCGATAAATCACTTTCTCCGGGTTCTTACTTCGTATATATACCATGAGAAAGAGACAAGTAAAGTCTTCACGTAATATTGCAACACTTCTAAGTATGTGAGAATGTTCTCCGTCCGCGCTAACTTCACATCGTCGAGTCGTATAACCTACGTCAACGGATTTTGAGGTTGGTCCCTATATTTGTGTTAGTTAAAAAACTTGCAGTGGTTATACAAATAAATCAAACATGATGGTGATATGTGCTATGCGTGAATGTTCAAATAATACCAAACGAAGATTATAAAACATCACTTTTCAGAGGTATTTCCACAGTTTTAAATATTTTTGACCGAAGTTTAGAATTCTCACATTGTTAATGATATAAAGACATATAATCAACAAAAAGCTTCCATCATTACTTAAGAAAACCTTCTGTTATTAGTGTTTGTATGATATTTTGAGTTTATAAATCATTTTAATGGTGTATTGATATTGTTTTGTTTAATGTGGTCGAATATGTTTATTAAAAATGTTCGAATTCCATGTGGGCGGTAACTAATAGGCTATCCAACATCCTTTATCAACATCTTTCTATCGAGTCAGTATAGAGTCAACCGCCCTGACTACACAGTTTCGCAAAGGTACCTCTCCATGTATATTCTTAATTCAAGGTCAAGCCTCTTCTCGCACAGCCTCTGGAGTTACTTTTCCCAACATTGCCTGGGGCAGCCCACTGAATGTTCAGAATAACATTCACAGTTTATGCATCTATGAAAATTAGCACATCAAATAAACCTGTTTTTTATTTCCTCCCATAATACATAGGCATAAATAACAAAAACCAACAAACTAACATTTTATGGCTGTTATTGAGAGAGGAAGGGGGAAGAGAATGGATCTAATCAAAGTAAAATATTTATTTCGTAACAGAGAATAATGTGTTGGAAAATCTATTGTATTCACCTATTCGGTTATAGAATGTTCTGTCAAGGTGTTGATTTGAAGAGGTCTTACTGACAGTAATACGTGTGTCCAATTTGCTAAACTGTTCAATTCGCGAGTTGTTAGTGAGACAGACAAAAACCAACTCAGAATTGGACGTAGTTATTCAGAAAGCGTCCAACCCACAATTTGTCAAAATCGAGTTTTACATGTTTTCTTATAGATGAGTACGAGATTTCTATCCGCCGTAATATCCAAGCTCCAAATGCAACAGATTTTTGGTAATTAATTTTTTTTACTAACGCATATTGTGACTTAAATCGAAGTTTAAAAACATTTAAATGGAGGATAAAAATAGGAAATACATTTTTTTAAATAAATACGTTGAAAGATAATAAATAACCTATTTATAATAATTCTCACAAAGAAAAAAACACTGATATTCACTGAATAAATAATGCTGATTAAAATATTAACGCTTTTGTACCGTCATATTTTCAAACACCCTTTCCTCGGTTTCATATTTTTGGTGTTGGATGCTTTCTGTATTACTACGTCCAATTATAGTATTTTTCGTTGATTTTAGCAGAGAAATCTCAACAGGAAACCAGTAGCGTTTAATAATAGCGAAATTTTGCGAGCTTTTCTCGCAATTTTCACACTTTCCTCCAATCGTAATTGATAAAAATCACAACAAATCGATTTGACTTAAATGTTACCGAATAAACACTTGCTTTGTTGAAAAAACCAGTAAAAATATTATATAACCAATTATCTTGCAATGATTTAACGTTAAGTAACACTTGAATATTCACGTAACAAACGCGATTATTGCAATCACCATCACAATAACTTACAAACGAGCTTACAAGATGAAGGTACCTACTCTATTTTGCAACGCAGTGTACTAAAATGTATTCATTTCCCCTAACGACTTGCAAGTCATCAGAAAGTTTTCTCCAGTTAAACTGACTACCGAGAGGCTGCCTCGGCTCTACCGTAAAGCATTAATTACCAACAATCAATCACTTAGCCATGTTAATCATTTTAATCAATTTATCAGCGTCTCAGAAGCGTGCTATCGCCATCTTGGCAATGGTCATTGATCCCGAAAGAAGCGGAATACCTTGGAAATAAGGTATCATCTTGATTATAGATTTGCAGGACAGCATACCTTTCCAATGTAATCAACCATCTTTGAAAAATTTACTTATTTTCGAGACGAGAGTTGCATATCGTCGTCGGAAAGGCAAATGGGCTGAAGCGCCATTTTATGAAGTTTAAACCAGAGCACTAAAAGTTTTTTTTGCTTTAAAATAAAATTCAGTACCCAGATAGGAGAGCAATTAGTTAACTAACGTAACTAATTGCTCTCACTGAGTCCCCGAAACGACAAAAAGCTTTAAAAAGTCCCAAACTCGTGTCGCTTGAGTCGAGTCTTCTCTCAAATGGTTAATATATTTTAAATTTTAATTTTTAGGTTTTTTACTTTTATTTAAACAATAATAATAATTATTGTTTAAATAAAAGTAAAAAACCTAAAAATTAAAATGGAGTTCTACAAAATAAACTTTAAAACCATAAATATTTTAAATGGCTGAAGGGCCACAAAAGTCTTCAAAATCAAACAAGAGTCAGAGCTTTCGATGCAAAAAAGAAAACTTATCAAAACTGCATATTTAACTCATTGTTGACCAAAGTGTCACATAAGCCCTTTTGCCTTACCAGCGACGACATCCTAACGATAATCTTATTTCAGTCATTGCACGGTGCAAAATTTCTACGAATTTTTGGGAGATATTTCATATTTTATTTTTGATTTGGATATGGGCTGCATAGCGCTCTCGCAAGCACTTAGACCATTCGTAAAATATTGATATTTTTTAAAATTTTTTTTTATAGTGAATACCGTACAAGAGTCCCAACTGCTCCCAACCTCTCCAACTCCCATTGACATCCACAATTAGGCTATGTTGTGAGGCTGAAGGTAGTGGGGAGGGAAAGGAGATGAGGAAGAAGAAGATTGGGAAGTATCCTAGTCTATAACTAACGTATTTTTATGGGACAAATTTTCAACGGAAGCCAAAAAAATACTTAACACATTTGAATGAATTTTCAATTTTTTAAGTTGAAAATAAATACAATAATTAACCTTTCCTTTGCAGGCAAGTTTGGAAGGAAACTGAAAAATTTTTGAATGAAATGCAATTTTTTTAATATTCGAAACAAATCGATATTTTTCGCAATCTTTTATAATACATTTCATACTAGTTTACACTGTAGTTTGAAATATATTCGTGGTATGCGCACCAAAAACGTCATTACCCTGATTTAATCTGCGTCTACGTGGACCATCCTGTTTCTGTTTGATCTCTTTGTTACCTGAATGACTTAATTACAGAGTAAGACTGTTTTCTAATTCCATATCATGAGCTACTGTAAGTCACGATTACTTCCAATTGACTCGACAAAAGGAAATGATAAACATAGCAGCATAAGTAGAAGACACCATATTATTATAGTTGCTATGGAACATTACTTAAAAATGATAATTGACTTTTCTAGATGGGAGCGAACACTCGTTCTACAACCATCATTCGTTGGGTAAAGCAAATCGCTAAGTTACGTTCAATTACTTGCATTGTGTTTAATTGTACCAGTTTAATTGTTGGTCACTGAACGTATTACCTCTCGAGAAAACAGAGACCTGTGCGAGAAAGTTTAATGATAGACAATTGAGATGAGAATAGATTGCACATATCATCAGAGTGGGTGGTTTCATTACCTTCTAGGACTACCCGAAGGCACATTTGAATGTTATTGTAAAGCCGCCCTTGTCAGCAATAAAACAAAATACTAAGTCACAGAAGTTGAATATGATATTATGGAGCCAATAAGCGTCCATTCCGGACACAAAAAGTATATTTACCAAATATTGTTTTAAAATTGTACTAGTCTGAAGATGCCTGTTATAAAGTGAAATCGGTCCGGTCTTAATAAAAAAAGAGTTGAATCAAGTAAATAACGAATATGGAATATTATGAAATCATTAAAATGGAATTCCACCACGAATAAATAAAAATTAGAAATAATACCAACTACTGTTTATTGTTTACATTTATAGGTACTTACCTAAATGTCAATATTCCTCACTACCTACGTCTTCAAAGCCATTATTATCATTAGCCCCAATCTTGGCAGTGTAACTTATATTTTATTTTTTTAAAAGAAAGACAAACATTCCCGGGTTACAAATAACCTGACAATATTTGAAAAACTCTTACTGCCATCATAATAAGTGGAAGGTGTTGCTTGTGCAATGATGGAGGACTTAGCCGGCAGAGGAATTGAACGCACGACGCCCGGGTGGGAATCTGACGCGTTTGTCCACTCAGCTACCGACAGGTCGAATATATATAAATATATGTTACATCAACTTTGCTATTTCTTTTTTTTGTAACCAATATTTTAACATTTTTAGTAATGACAAAACTTAAGAAAATCTCTTATTTATCGTCCCGTCAATTTCTGACACCTTTCGTCAGTTTAATTTTTTTTTAGCTAATTATTTTATTATTTGTTCTTATATTATATACCTAAAATAAGGGTTAAAGCCATTTACAGCGCCCCTGAGGTGATTTTTTACAAAATCGGCGCTATACAAATTATCCTAATATTATTATGTAAGGTTCATCACATTTATTGATAAATAACATAAAACCTAGACTCGAAATGCTCATTGTTTTTTTTTAAATTTCATACGTAACAACCCGATCGGAAGTCAAACGCATTGACCTCGTGAGCGGTTTTTAAATTCTAGGAGACTGAATTTCTAAAAATTAAACTAGGATATTGCCGTTGTTGGTGTGGCACCCAATACTAGTAGCGTGTATCCACCTAGCCAAGTACCGAGAGCGCGGGTGAACGATCTAAAATCTCCAGCTTTTGTGTGTTTTTTTCTTGTATTATATTGAGTCCGCCGCGCAGAAACAAACATCAGTCGATGTGGAATCTCGCCGCCACTCGGAGGAGTAGAATTCTTACCAATTATGAAAGAAGACTAAAGAATACGTTGTCGATTTATAGAACCTTCGTAGAGAAGAGGTAGGAACACACAAAGATTCAGGTAGCCATCAGCCAATCCAAAGATCATAGTATTAAAATCCCTTATCATTCTTTAGGCTCAGCACCTAAAATGGCGCTAAACGGCACTTTGTAGCATTCTAATACAAGCAAAACTGCGCAACATTTATCTGTAAATTTTACATGGGCAGTTGGGAAAATGTCTAAGGTTTCCAGAGAATAAAAAAAATTAAGTTGTAATCTTTTAAATTCAACGAAAAACATTCTAAAATGTCACTAAAAAGTGCAGTTTGAAAACCAGCGTAGCCATTTTCAAACGTTTTACCGAAAGTTCCAGAATGAATTTCATATAGAATTTAAAAGATAACAGTAAAAAATTGTATTCACTAGAAATTTTAGACATTTCCCTAACTACTTGTATAGAATTAACAGATAAAATTTCTTGTATGTTTGCTTGTATTAGAAAACCAAAAATTATGTATTTTTGGGTGCAGACCTTTCAGTCGAAAAATAACTTACTGGTTTATACTAGACTTGAGGGAGACAGATTAAGAAAAAATGTCATCTGATAATTTATTAAGAATAATATGCTTGTGAATATCAGTGTTTTTTTTATGAAAAATATTAGAAATAGGTCATTTATAATCTATTAATGTATTTATCTGAAAAATTATTGTATTTCCTATGTTATCGTACATTTTTATAATTTTAAACTTCAATTTAAGTCAAATATATGCAATGTGAGTTAGTAAAAAAATCAATAACTAAAAATCTGAACTTGGATGTTTTTAGCAGATAGAAATCTTATATTTATCTATAGGAAAACATGTCAAACTCGATTTTAGCAAATTATGGGTAGGACGCTTTCTGCATAACTACGTCCAGTTGGGGATGGCATAGTTTCACTAGCTCTAGACGGTTGGGAGCAGTTGAGATTCTTGTGCACTATTCAGTATAAAAAATATTTGTTTTTAAAAAAGTTTTTATTTTTATTTTGAAAATACTGTTTTATACCTAGATAAAAAATAAATACCTAATTGTAGACGGATGGTAGAACTAAAATTTCACACATCTCTTAAATGAAATTGTGCTACACATCATCTGTGATCTGTACTTCTCCGTTTATATATTCTGTGCTGATCACTGACCGGTCCATAAGTCCTTGAGATCTCGCGCTCCGCACTCGCGTCCGTCTTTACTCTGGTAGAAATCAGTGCATTAGCCTATGTCTGTGGAAGTGTCCGTGAAGCTGACTAACATCGTGGTTAGTAATTACCAAGTTTGCTCAACTACACGGTGCGAAAAGATGGCCATTATAATAATAACAGTGAACTTATACAGCACAGTTTTGTGATATTTCACTTCAAGTGCACTTCATACCAAATTATTAATTATTTTTATATTTATTTTCCGAGTTCCAACTGCTGCCAACCGGCTGGAGCCAGTGAGACTATGGCATCCCCAATCGGGGTATGTTGTGAGGCTGAAGGTAGTGGGAAGGAGAAGGATATGGGGAAGAAGAAGGTTAGTAAGTACCGGGCTATTCAGATTTAGTCATCAAACACAGCTAAAGCCATTTCAAGCCACGTTTCATGTTAATGATAGTCTTTCACCAGGGCGATACTTAGAGTATCTACCATTGGAAAGTGAAGCTTATGAAGAAATTTTACAAGTATACAAAAAATAACAATTGTATGTTGAATAGATCCCAAGGATCGTTTGATACCTACATACGCAATGCAAGTGTCCCAACCGCCTGGAGCCAGTGAGACTATGGCATCTCCAATTGTGGCATGTGTGAGGCTGAAGATAATGGAGAAGGGAAGGAGATGCAGAAAAGGAAGGTTGGGAAGTACCTTGTTATTCATATCTGCTCGCCAAACACGGCTAAAGCCATTTCAAGCAACGTTTCGATTCTAAATGGTGGTCTTTCACCAGGGCGATACTATGGGTATCTACTACTATAGAACGTGCCGCTAATACACTATATATGAATTAAATGTTAAATAATACAAATGAATGAAATAAAAAATATTTGCGCACGCCGGGATTTGAACCCGCGACCTCTAAAGGTTTAAGTTAGTTTTCTGTAAGTCAAACTCATGACTTAATTTGCAAATGTTTCGGTAAAAAAGTTAAAATATTTGTCAGAAATATGATCAAATGAAAACGATTAAAATACTTTGCTGAACTTCCTCTGAGACTAGCGTTCTCTTAGGTTTGATTGGTGAAAGAGGCCGTTAGAATATCTGCCGTCCTCATAAAGCGCTTGAAACACGGGACTAATAAGAATATACTGCTAACTTCCATACATAAGCGTTGGAGAACATAAAAAATGCCTACCGTCGCGCCCAGTCGGGAATTATTTCTGGTCGCGACGGTCGATTAAACGGGAATTTAATGTATGGGGAGACATCAACGCCGCGACAACCGCAACCTGGTCGCCAGCAAGAAACCTGCCTTGTTTGAAGATTCAACTCGGAAAAAAGTGCAGACAGAATGGACAGATATTTTTCTAAATAAAAAAATACATACATTATTATTTTTGTTTATTAGAAAAATTTGGAAGCTGGTCTTAAAAACCTACGCGTAGGTAGCTTATTACGTTTGAGAATGTATAATACAAGAACATATTTATAGGTATATTTTCTCATAATACTCAAGGTAGAATAATTCTAAATCGTGTATTTTTAGGTAAATTAGCAATACGTACCCGATTAAGAACAATCAATTGGTAAGTTCTCACGTTAATTATCCAATCAAATAATTAATACGTATGATAAAAGTGCCTATTCATTTGTGTCACCGTAACTTATTTTAACATTAACTCCACAAAGGAGGCCCTGGGGGAAATAATTAATCCTCAGGGCCTATGTCATCTATGGGGATGCTGTTTGACGGGTATTTTTGAGAAAGGGAAGGAGTAAACCTCGTTCTTGAAGAGGCCCATGTTGAAGAAGGAAGGAAACACAGAGGCCGGCAAATCATCCCATAGTCAAGCTGTTGAACACAAGAACGAGTCATAGAAGAGACCCGTTCTCATTCGTCGAATGTCAATCATGTACAAATGTTTGGCGCGCGTTTGCAATTCTCCCTAATATGCGTGCGTTTCTCGAAACATCTTGTATCGAAATACCGATAGAACAAATACAGCATTTCCACCTGACGTCTGTGCTCCATAGATTGCAATTCGTTCGTTAAGATAGGAGAATCTATTAAACGGGCCGCCCGTTTCTGCGGAGTCAATGGTTTAAAGGTTTTTTAGGTTGTCACTAGGTGGTTGCATATTCAGTGGTCGTTAATTTAACATAAGTATGCACGACTTTGTTCAACCGCTGTGTTCATAAAAATGTTTTTTTTAACAATCGGATCCACAAATTAAAGATTTTAAGAGTGAATTTTTAATCTTTTTAACTGGAATGGTTTTGATACGTTGTGAAACACAAAGTTCTATCAAACTGACCGCTCATTTTTTCGCAGAGTCTAGTGTTTTTCTATGTATTTTGGGGCTCTAGACCAAAGGTAACTAATATTTTTATGTGGAACCTTTAACTTTTTAATAACCTTTTTCCATCGAGACCAATTGGGGAGTATGTACCTACCTTTAAGTACATTGATGTACACAAAGTAACAGTGATTCATTAATGATTATGTTTCATTACAAAAATACTTATTTCCAAAACTTTTATACCTAATTAGATTCATCTACGGTGCCACTATCCCACTTTGGGAGGAAAGCTCAGATACTTGGGCAACGATATTGTAACCAATGGAAACCTTTTTTTTCAATAGTCAATACCGGACAACTGCTCCCAACCGTCTAGAGACAGTGAGATTATGGCATCCCTAATTGGGGTATGTTGTGAGGCTGAAGGTAGTGTAAGGGAAGGAGATGCGAAGAGGAAGATTGGGAAGTACCTGGCTATTAAGATCTGCTCACCAAACACGTGTAAAGCCATTTTATAAAACGTTTCTATTCTTAATGGTGGTCAATTACCAGGGCGATACTTAGAGTACTTACCGCCCTGGAACGTGCCGCAAACATACTATGTATTATTTTATATGAAATAAATGTGTTGACACATATTACTTCCAAAAAATATATTTGAACCCGTGACCTCTGAATTCGTAGACGCGTCTTACCACTTGACCACGGAGGCTGTCATGGTGAGGTTTATTGAACGAACTGGGCTACTGTCAAAGAAGTAAGTTGAAACATGGAAGATGAGACAATCACAATAGGCCTATGCCTACTCGAGCAATTCAGACCATCTCATCATAACATTATAATTAGCTTATCTATGAAAGGTTTAGATGATTAGCCCTGAACTATTATACTTAATTAGATTTCATGTTCTCGGCAGGACGGTTACAAGGCAGTACCTGCCATACTATTGTAACAATTCTGCTTCAACCTCACAATTCAACACTCCTAAGCGACGATTTCAACATCTGGGAAACAAATACTTCAATTTCGATATATTTAGCACGTCAATACCACACTATAAGTATACCTTGGTGCAGTTTTTTTCATCTGGTAGAGTTAAACTATTTTTTAAAACTATTAAACTCTGGATCTATTAATCACTATTATTTTTTCTTTTCTTTTACAATGTTTTTGAACTTGTTATTCAATTTATTTATTTTCTTTTACAATATTTGTGCACTGTTGATGAGCTTATTATTAAAAAAAATGATAATATTTGTGAAAAAGGACTTTAACGGGCGTAAAAAAATAAATTATTTACAAAAAATTATTCGCGAAATCCCTCTTTCTTTTGTTTTGAAAGACATTATTCAAAGCCTTTCGAATTTTCTCCTTTCGATAGGCACCATCGAGGACTTCGAACCTGACCTCTCTCACGGTCCACGATCTCTCGAGACATCACTCAATTGTTAGATCCTAGCCGCCGCGCAGCTGACAAGCTCTAATAACCGCGGCTTTACGAGTCCACGGACCATCTGGACACTGTGACACGGTACTAATGCTGCCAATAAAATAATGTTGCATAAAATACCCCGGTGACGTGATGCGAGAACTCGACTGGAAGAAAGCTCTTACGAAGTAACGAATAGAATGCATGTTCGTTAGGAAATTGTGAAATACATTCGGCTTGCTCGGTTTTGTAGAACGCCGTTGTGTTGCGGAGTTCTGGACCCTCGCGAAGAACAGCAGTGTTGAATGTTTTAGTGAAGAAGATCCTAAGAATAATCTTTGGGCTTACACAAGCAAATATTGTCTTACGGATGTAGTATACTGATTGTTTGAAGAGCCGTCAATAACAAGGTTTGCAAAAATTAAACGGCTCTACTTGGTAGGACATGTAGCTAGAGTGAGAGACACCCAATCAATAAAGAGGTTTCTCTGTAATACCTAACTTCCAGGAAGGAGAATTTGTTGAGCCCTGAACAAATTTTCTCTATTATTGAAATAATATCTAATCAAAATGAAATAATAACTTTGTATAAGACCAAAGATTTTATTTTAATTTCAATGACCGACTGGTTTCGCTTAGCCTAAGCATCATCAGGGTACAAAATTAAACAAAAAAAATGCAAAATGTGCGGTTGTATATACATACCGAGGGAAAACACTATATGAAATAAAATAAGAAAACAGTGAGAAAACAATTGAAAAACATTTAAATTATAACAAAGGAACAGAGATAAAGAGCCATAATATGAAATAAAAGAGGCAAAACGTCAATTGAGAAGATGATTAAAAAAAACAAAAATAATAAGTTTGCGACCGAGACTCGAACTCGGAGCCTCTATTCTATGCGAGAGTAACGTCTCTACCATTTAAGTTACCGAAACCTTATTAGAAACCGGGATTTTAATCGATCTCATACTTCCTTGAAATTTTTTTCTTTCTATTTCTGCCGATATATGTAGCCATCTTTATAGTGGTATTACAAAGATGGCACTTATAAAAATATGTTTCATATTTTCGTTAAATATTATTGATATTATTTCAAATAATAAATATCAAAATAAAAAGCATTAAGCTTTAAAGTTAATTCTAGTATTAATTATATTTATAATACTAATTCAGAAAATACGTTGATGGCAAGAAGCAATAGTTTATGCAATAAGAAAATTTAAGAAAATTTTAATGCGAATAAAGGATTACCAGAAGTCTTTAGAAATTCGCTGAAAACCATTACTTAAACAAAGAAGTTTAAAAATATATTTTTCGTTCCAAGCATTTTTTATTTTCACTAACATACGGTACTTAGAATCTCAAATAATACGCATATTTCACTATCGGAGGCCTTGAAATAACAAACCATTGTATTCAAGAACTCCTAAGAATTGATTAATTGCTAGTTAAAAACAGAACAATGATAATCAATCAAAGATATGCAGGTATTTTCAAAGTAGATCAGACATAGAGATAGATTCAGATAACTGAACAATGATGTATCACATGAATAGATTGAACTAGTGCAAGAAATTGCTGTGAATTTTCGCGTTATCCTATCTTGCCCTCCCAGCTGATTCCCGAGGGGTAGCACCCGCCCGCCCCACCCCCGACACCATCGACAGCTCCCAGGTGACATTGACCCTATAGGGCCGATGCTCCCATCAGACGAGTGCATCTGAACCAAATCCGTAGAAATCGATTCAACTTGCTCATTTCGGTGCTCCTGGTATCACAAATCTCCAAGGAAACGAAATTACAACTTATTTTCGAGGTTAATTATATCATTAATGTTAAAAAACAAGTCTAATTTTGCAATATTTAAAAATATCCAATAACAATATTTTATAATAAAGCGTGTGAATATTTTTCAATAATTTACTTTCTGCAAATAAATATTCAACTAAATATTAAAATAATATCAATAACAACCAGAGTGGTAGGTACTCTAAGTATCGCCCTGGTGAAAGACCACCATTCATCAATTCAATCAAAACGTTGCTTGAAATGGCTTTAACCGTCTTTGGTGACCAGATCTGAATATCCAGGTACTTAACGACCCTCCTCCTCCTCATCTCCTTCCCCCTTCACTAACTTCAGCCTCACAACATACCCCAATCGGGGATGCCATAGTCTTACTGGCTCTAGACGGTTGGGAGCAGTTGAGACTCTTGTGCGGTATTCACTATAAAAAAATAAAAATAAAAACAACAACATAAATATGGAACAGAAAAAGTCAGAAAATAAAAAGACAATGGTCACAACCGAGACTCGAACTCGGATCCTCTACTATATCCGAGAGTGACAATTTATTTTATGGCTTTTTCTGTTTCATATTTGTGTCGTTGATCATTGTTTTTTTTTAAATTAAATAAGCATTAATGCTATAAAGTTAATTACAATTTTAAATATTTCACTACTTACATAACTTGACTGTTTCAAGTAGTTTGGTAAAATTATCCCCTAAAAAAATTTGAAAACTTGCATGCGATACTACAATTAAAATGTGTATTAATCTTAACGTTTTAAAATAGTTTATCTTGCTAGAAATGTATGGATATAATATTTACTTGTTGATATGCACGATTGATTTACTTAACCACTTAACAAGCTGTGAACCTACCTGTATGTATGTAAAAACCAAATTGTTTGAGTGCACGTAGGTACACAGTCTTATTACGTTGTGAGAGTGTTTACACAGGCTTCGTGTTTGTATAATTAAACAACCTATAATTAAAGCTCCATTTGTCGAGATCGTAAAATAAATATAAATACACAAGCACGTATTCTTGGTATTTTTTATTTTTTAATAAAGGCGTAACCAATAAAAAATTACACCACTAAACGAAACTAATCAAATCAATCCATAACGACTAGAAAATTATTTATCTGATTGTAATACTTAGTATTGATTCTCGCTCGAAATATTTCTTAATACAAATTAATCAAATCTAAATTATTTCTAGCCGTGACAGGCAAAAAGATCTCTTCTTCCAAAAAACTAAAATGGTAACAAAAAGCGCTGATAAAATGGCGCAAAAGACGTAACGATAAAAACTAAATGACGGTGACCGGATTTTTTAACGCCACAAATAACTTTGTGCAGGTTCTTGCAAAATAAATGTTGGCTTATGAAATGAAGAATATTCGGTAAATTGTTGCTAAGATTTATTTCAGATATGCATCGAGTTTGGAGGTTGTCTTCTAAAGGACGCTTTCCAAAGCTAAAAAACAAATACAAACTGTAGTTAAAACTACCTTAAGAATTATTATACTTATATCGAAGGAAGCAATCACTTTGTAGCTTGACATTATAATTTAAATAAAAATGTTTTAGTTTTAAGCCACTTTATTTATACACATATAACATTCGACCGGTTTCGGTTAAACTTAACCTTCTTCAGGAAAGTATATATAAAAAAGTATATTTATATGTTTATATATATACTTTCCTGAAGAAGGTTAAGTTTAACCGAAACCGGTCGAATGTTATATGTGTATAAATAAAGTGGCTTAAAACTAAAACATTTTTTATTTAAATTATTACACTTATATGAAACGAGGAGTTAGTTGTAATGATAATAACATTGCATTTATAAAGCGCAGTTTTGTGATATATCACCTCAAGTGCGCTCTACTAGGATATATTTAAAAATAACGAAATGAAAAATATATATTTTTTATAAGACTGCGGATATTATTTCAATTTTTATTACCGACCGGTTTCGCTTAACCTAAGCATCGTCAGGGTACAAAATTGAAGTAGTAAAAAAATACAAAGTTTGCGGTTATATATATAATACATACAGAGAGAGAACAAAACATAAAATAAAATAACAGAACAATGAGAAAACAATAGAATAACATTTAAATTATAATAAAGGAACAGAGAGAAAAAGATAGATAATATGAATTTAAAGAGACAAAAAATCAATTGAGAAGGTGATTCAATAATGATGATAAATTTTATGTGTTTACAGGAAATATACATAATATTGGACTACTGGATAAATTTACTTGATTATTAAGAATTTGACTATTAAATTTAATGGATTTTTTTTTATTTCTAGTGGTCATAAATTATTTGATCTGATGCCATGATCATTTTTATAAAGAATATACGTTTTAGTTATCAAATACTTAACATTATTATGTTATCATACTAAACGTAAACTGATTTATAAACTGACTGATGTGAAGCAATTATCTTATTGAAATAACTTTAAATCTTAATGTTTTTTTTATATTTAAATAATATCAATGATCTAAAACCAAAAATTGGAAAAAATTAAAAATTATATTAATAAATTTCAATGAAAATAAGTGGTCGATTAAATGCTAATTTTGATAAGTAGAGGATCCGAGTTCGAGTCTCGGTTGTAACCATTCTCTTTTATTATCTGGATTTTTTCTGTTTCATATTTGTGTTTTAAATTATTGATATTATTTAAATATTTAATTATCTTATTCTAAAAGATCAAATAAAACCGTGTATTGTCATAGGAAGATAAGTCCTCCCTCTTGTATTAAAATCTTTTTTTCTAGAACTTACATCTGGCGGCCTCCATAGTCGAGTGGGAAGACGCTTGACTACGAACCCAAAGGTCACGACTTCAAGCCCGGCGTGCGCCAATAACTTTTATTAAATTAAGATGTGTTATAACACATTTCATTCATATAACATATTAAAAAGTATATTTTGCGGCACGTTCCAGAGTGGTAGATTCTCTAAGTATCGACCTGGTGAAAGACCACCATTCAGAATCGAAACGTTGCTTGAAATCACTTTTAGCCGTGTTTGGTGATCAGATCTGAATAGCCAGGTATTTCCCAACATTCCTCTTCCGCATCTCCTTCCCCTACCCACTACCTTCAACCTCACAACATACCCCAATTGGGGATGCCATAGTCTCACTGGTTCTAGACGGTCGAGAGCAGTTGGGACTCTTGTGCGGTATTCACTATGAAATAAAATTAATTAAAAAACATTTGTCTTGGAACTCTTACTCTTATTCTGTAAATATCTTATTCTATCAAAATAAAACATACTTTTAACTTAAGGCACTCATTGTTCTAAAACAAACTCAAAATTAAAACAGTCATTCTTCTGTTGCGATGTAAATTAGAGTTTTCTCTAAACATACCATTCTTAATATTCACTCAAGATGCGTGGGAAATCAATTAACACCAAAAAGTAGTAAAGGTCCATAATTTGAATGAAATAATATCAAAATAACGTATAACAACTACGTTTAATCCACAAAATAAGGTTATATTTTGATCGCCGTATGCCTACGAAGTTTTAATCCACCGCGCAAGCCCGAAAAGAAACCATTTTTAACACGTCAATAAAAAAAATCATTTGGAGCGTGACGAAACGAGATTCATATTTTGGTCATCGTCAAATTGGCGTGGAACGGTGTTGATCAGCCTCACAAGTCTGTCACAAACGAGTTAATACTGAAAGAAAAATCAATTTAATTGCGATAATTTCTTAGCAGTAATAATACGTAACAGTTATTTTGTGTTACGTTAGAATTTTAACCAACCAGTTTGCAATATACCGCAAATAATTTGCAACCGATTTTCTTCCGTGATCCTCGCGTTGCATAAATTACAGCCTTGCATAAATAAACCTTTTCAAAGCACTATAGGTTATATAAGATAGTAGCTGAGTGGACTAACGCGTCGGATTCCCACTCGGGCGTCGTGGGTTCAATTCATCTGCTAGCTAAGTCTTCCAACATTGCACAAGCAACATCTTCCGCTTATTACGATGGTAGTAGAAGTTTTTTTTTATAAATATTGTCAGGTTATCGTAACCCGGAAATGTATTACTTTAAAAAAACAATTTAAAAAAATACAAAGGAAAGAGTTAACAACTATGAGCCTAATCTTTTTGAGGCAGAAATGTAAAACTTAATACGTAACTCTGCAAAGTATAAACAAACACCATAAAAAAGTATTGGAAAATAACGCCGACTTTCCCAAACAATTCTTCACCGTAATGTACCAGATACATTAAGCATTAAAATGACCATTAATCCCATCATCTTCTTGTAAGCAATGCACTGAGTCATTCCAGTTCAGCTGGAGTCAGTTCTCTGCATAACCCGTACTATAAATTTAATTAAGTACTACATTAACGCGTGAGTATATCTTAGAATATAATATACATAATATAATATGGGTATATAATATGCGCACAACGTGATTTTAACTAGCTTTTAATAAATCAATAAGAAAATTTCCATTTTATAATTTTAGAGCTTTTACATAAAAACAGGCTTTTCGTTCATAATTTTTTTTTTTTGCGCATTTATTAACTTATGTAGCTTTGGAGGCCAATTAGATTTAAAATAATACCCGGGTGCATACTCATTTTTTGACACTCCTTAATAAATGTTAAATCATTTTTTATTTGGCACATTAAAATGCACGTTTAAAAAAGTCAATAAATGGTTAATTTCTTTGGAAAAATTGCCATGTAAGTCGGATTTTTGTGATACATCATTGATTTAAGGCAGCGCTTAGCTGTTTTGACGGATACACCCCTATCTACGCGATTGGGTGCGTTCAAGCACTGCTTCTCATTCAATCAAGCAGTAAACTGCACAGTAATCGGCATACTGACGATTAGTACACTTCGACAAGCACCAAACTGCAGTCTCGTAAAAAGTCATGATTGGATTCAAAAGCTGAATTATTGCATCTCCATAAATCATTATTTCGAGATAATCTCTTGAAGAATGGTGGAAGTAAGAAATGTCATATTTTGCACATACAACAAATTTGGGTTTGTTCTTAGTATATTCTAGTTGATAACTGATTTTCTCCGAAATGTAGACATTCAATTCAAATTATTTTATTATTTTTGAAAACATTATAAAACTCACAATTATAAAGTGTCTTTAAAGATGTTGTAAAAAAAAATCAGGATCTACAACAGAGTATATATTTTAAACAAGATAGAGAAAAATAAGTGATCAAAACAAGATAGACATAGTTCTAAAATGTAATAAATAAACATGATGCATAAAGAATAAGTAATAATTGAAAAAATAGCAACAAAGCTTGCTGTTTAAAATTTTTCTGTTTAGATACTATTTAATTTCAATTTAACAGAAAGATTGCCCCCTCCCTACTGGCATGACCATTAGATATTTACCAAGTTAGTCTTGCAGGCCGGGAGATAGAACAATCTATGCACACCTATCCGATCAGATCACCAAAAACTGACATACATGGCACTTTTAACAATGGAAATAATTAAAATATTGACTTTGAGATATAACGTCTTGGCTTTAAACCATCACTGTGGAGTCCCTTACTTATGTTTTTATAATTTCCTTTAGTGCATAAGATAGCACCAGATTTATTTTATTTTATTGTGGTGCCCGAGGCATTGATAAATATAAACAAAATTAATTGAATCATGGTGATGTACGATTTCGTGGAGTAACTAAAAAAACTCTTCTCCGGAAAAATAAATAAAAAACGTTGATGTGAGATTTCCCACGACCGCGTCCAGTCACCTGTCTCTCTGAAAGCATTACTCATCCAACTTTCTGCTATTAATTCCACTCACCTGCTGTACGTCCGCATCTACCTAGATAATAACAAGCCAGCATTGATCACATGTGCAATCTATTGTACGAATGAGCTTACCGCTTACCTGGTCTGTTAACCAGCCTCCTGTACCGAGTATCGAGGCTACGTAAGGTCAGACAAATCGATTTACTGCTCTGTGCCGGCGAGCAGACGGTTCGTGGCCATTGTCCAGTAGAGCGGGGAAAGAAGTATATTTTCTGCAAAGTGACTTTTGGTATTGATGCTCTAGCAGGCGCGCCGTGACCAGGTTAACTGAGTTGACTCCGCAGCTCTCACCTGGTCAGTGCCTACTTTTCTAATCTAAAATACGCGCCAATCTCAAAGAGGCCACTAGCGCAAGAGTGGTCTAACCGCAAATTAGAGACAGATACCATTGAAAATTTTACGTCTTTTTAGTTTTTTATATTATTATTTTAATCCGCCGAAATCATCTTCGGGAGATGCTGTGTGAATGGTAGTTTTGAGGAAAGGAAGGAGTGAATCCGCCTGTAGAAGAGACCCGTGTTGCAGGAGGAAACGACCCGTTCTCACGTTGCAAATGTAAACCGTGTACAAAAACGTTGAATGTACGTTTAGCGCGTTCCCGGATGTTCTCCGGCGTCGTAGGGACCAATGAGCATTTTTCATAGAACTACCACTATGATAATATCGTCGCTAGAAAGGAAAAAAGGGCTTAAACGACAAATTGGTCAAAAATGAGTTAAATAATATACGCAGTTTTGATCTGTTTTTTTTTTCTGCATCGAATGCTTTGACTCTCGTTGCATTCTGTAAACTTTTGTGGCTCTTCAGCCATCTAAATATATTTACCATTTGGGAGAAGGCTTGACTCAAGCGACACAAGTTTGGGACTTTTTCAGCTTTTTGTCGCTTCAGGTAACTCAAAGAGAGCATTGAGTTAAACTTTTTTTATCAAAATCAAAGCAGGTAATGAAGATTTGTGAATTTTATTGTAAAACCAAAAAACCCGTGCAAAAAAAGTGCTCTGATGTTAACTTCCCGAAATGGGGCTTCAACCCTTTTGCCTTTCCGGCGACGGTATAATATACCCTTTTTCAAGGGTTAGTGTCATATTTGGTTTGTCTTGTGGATATCTATAGGATAGTATTTTGTAGTTTAAGGGTGTTTTTTTATGGTTGTCTAACTACTATTTCAAAAACGGTGTTATGGCCCCATATATTTTCCTGGTAGAAATGAGGGTTTGTGATTTCTTTCTCTTAAAGTATGTCAGAAATAGGGGTAGATTATATTCATAGCTCGATTTTTCAAAAAACGAGGGTTAGACAACTCTTACGCCAATGCCCTCTATTAGGCATTTGTGTGTGGGTTACTCTGCGCGTCTAGAAGTAGAAGTAGAAGCGTATTTTCCACAATGCAGATATTATGACTAATCTCAGTTAGAGACGGAATGATAAGTGGATAGTTGTCAGGCGGTAAAGCGTGTAGGCGCAGTGATGCACCGCGTTCACATTTCTAACGCCGATAACAATTTAACATGTTGTGCTAAGTTATTTGCCAGATCGGATTAGGAATTCATACTCAACTGGTATTTGAACTTGTTCAAGTTCTACTATCCGGCTTTAAATGAGATTCTGATTTAAAATATGGAAACCACATGGTATCTTGTCTGATTTAAGACAAATTACAGGAATATTTCAAAGTTGGCATTGAGAGCTTAAAATAGTTGCGTTGGTCTAAAAGTTCTAGAAAAAAAGTTCTCGGTCTACCTGAACTTTATGAAACCATAAATTATAATTATTTAATGAAAGAATAAAAATTACTAACACTCTCAGACAGGGGGCTTGTTTCCGATATGACTTTTGTGTCGGACGCGAATGCCCCGACAGCGGCGCTATTGTAGGAAATAAGTTAGATCTAAGATTTCTCAATACAAATTGTAAATTCTATAATTTTATGTATGTTTCTCTCGGCTCGCTCGGCCGCAAATGAGACAAGAGGTTGGCCTTGAGGCTAAAATCCCCTAGACCCAGGCTGCGAATAACGCAAACGCGAGCGGCCTAGAGCGGATCCTCACGACCGAGCTTTGCAAGTCTCAGCGCGGACCGAGGCGAGAGAAATCAATCTGTCTAACCTTATAACGGGAGCCAGGTCAATCACACGACCCAATAAATTATACCGTCGTAAAGGCCTGACTCCCAGCTACAAAAACAATGTTAATTTAAGTATGTAAATGTTAGGCTAAGTTAGTAATTAAGATTTTTAGCCCAAAAAACGGGCACCTTTTTTGTATTTGTATTTTAAAATGTTTATTCTTACCTTAATAAAAATGATGGAAGAGTGTGGAGAAGTTGAGGTTAAAGGTGATGCTTAGGAGAAGGGGATAGATTAATTAAATCTATCCCACAAAATTACCAGCGACCCGGAAAGAGCGAGAAAGGGGGAAACAAAATTCCCCCATACAAATCTCCCAAATCCGTGGTCGCGCCCTGGAGCGCAATATAAATTGCGCAAAAACCAGAGGAAGGGAGATCACCAGCATCCTCCGCCAGCATCATCTACCTACCTTGACTTCTCTCCGCTTGACATCGCCTACAACTTGACTCCTGCATTTTCTTCTGACCATCGCCTGCCCCCCTGGACCGCCTGACTACAAATTTCTCCGGACCACGCCGCAGCATCTTCATTTGAGAGCAGAACCAGCCCCTACAAGTCAACCCTAGTCGACTCCCCTTACAACGAGACGACCACTTGGAGCACTTCGCAGATCGGGACCGCCCCCCCTATTACAGTTTACTTGTGTACCTGATCACGTCGGGTACAACTTTTATTTTTAAAATTGTTAGTGGTATTACTTAGCTTAATTGCCTTCCATGTACCTAACAGATCCACTCGATCGAAAATTCTTTTTAAATGTAACAATTATATCAGGACTGAGTCATTTAAATACTCGCTTGTACCTAGATTGCATAAAGTAAGTAATTCTTTCGCTGAAATAGTAGATGTATTCAACTGCACTGAATCTAGTTACAAGAAGGCTATAATAGCATACCTCTTTCAAAAATATTACTGTTAATTTATTGTATTATAATATTTCTATTAACTTACTTATGTTTTTGGGTGCTAATCATTTACTCTATGTTATTTTTATGTCACTATTATTTTATGTTATATATTACACTTTTACGTAAAAGCTCATGAGGGTGTATATAATTAAATAAATAAATAAATATAAGAAATTCTTCTCCTTTATAGTTGAGATGACGAAAATATATATTTAAATACATATTTTTTTAACAGTTGAAACCTCTCAAGAGTCACAACTGCTCCCGACCGTCTAGAGCCTGTGAGACTATGGCATCCCTAATTGGGGTATTTTGTAAGGCTGAAGGTAGTGGGGAGGGGAAGAAGATGTGGAAAAAGAAGGTAGGAGTACCTGGCTATTAATATCTGGTCACACACGGCTGAAGCCATTTCAAGCAACGTTTCGATTCTAAATGGTGGTCATTCACCAGGGCGATACTTAGTGTATCTACCAATCTAGAACGTTCCGCAAATATACCATACGTTATTTTATATGAATTAAACGTGTTATGACACATATTAATCAAATAAAAGTTATTGGCGCACGCCGGGTTTTAACCCGCGACCTTTGGATTCGTAGTCGAGCGTTTTACCACTCGACCATGGAGGCCGTCAAATATATTTTACGATGAATACCGCACAAGAGTCCCGACTGCTCCCAACCGTTTGGAGCCAGTGAGACTATGGCATCCCTAATTAGGGTATGTTGTGAGGCTGAAAGGTAGTGGGGAGGGGAAGAAGATAGGTAAGAGAAAGGTTGGGTTAGATTAGGTTAGTACCTGGCTATTCAAATCTGGTCACCAAATACGGCTGAAGCCATTTCGAGCAACGTTTCAATTCTAAATGGTGGTCCAGGGCGATACTTTGTTTATCTACCATTCTGGAACGTGCTGCAAATACGAGTATACCATACATTTTTTTATAAGAATTAAACGTGTTATGACACATAATAATTAAATAAAAGTTATTGGCACACGCCGGGTTTGGACCCGCGACCTTTGGATTCGCAGTCGAGCGTCTTACCACTCGCCCACAGATGCTGTCTAATGACTTGGTATCATCTTAATTCCTAAGACGTGTAAAGATGATTGTTCCAACAATGCCTACAGTGTGTAAAAAGTCAGTTTGTCGAAAATCAATGCACCCCAAACGGAGAACATATTCCGGCAGATTTTGAACATATCACTCGCCAAACCAAAACTTTAACGAGGAGAAATTGATCACGAGCAAAGAGGAAGATAAGAGAAGCAGAGAAAGATCAGCAATGCGCTTAGAGATCATATTCCACAAGCATGGGGAGCATTGGTATCCACAGCTCTTCATATATGTAGTACCACATAGTGAGGTTTGTTGGAGCCTGATTCACGATCGGTTCACATGCGGGGTCATGATCCTCAACAATGAGGGAATGACTAAAAAACAATAAATTGTAACTGGTTCCCTAATCAAAATGTTGCAGGGTTAAAAATAATGAAATCAGTTAGGTAACGGAGACACAATAATACTCATATTTACTACTTGAAACATTAAAACATAGGCGGCTAACGGAAGAACTGAAAACGCAATTATTTTGTTGTTGACTAAAAATAAAACCAATAAATAATCTATAAGAAACCTATAAAAAATCCCGATATATCCAGTTTGAGGACGAGCTGTCACGAGTTTAAGCTATGTTGTCAGCTTTGGGGAAATCAATTACCGATGTAAAAGTTCATTATTTTGATCCATTTGAATACTGATGGTGTGCAAAGAATGTCCAAGAATTATACCAATTATACAATTTAATACTTCTATTATAATTATCATCTTTAGGACTCTAAAGACTCTAAGACCCTAAATGAAATAATGAGATCCCTGAGGCGTATGTGTGATAAAACCATGTACGACTGTGTTAAAATTATGGATATCCGGAAAGAATGCAGACTGATGAAAACGTTATGAATAGGATTAATAAAGATACGCTTAGTGTGTTTAGGCATGTGAGCGAATGAACGAAGAAAGGAGTCTGAAATGACGCGAAAGTGAATGAAAGGAGAAGTCGGGGACGCCCGATGAAGACATAGCACGATCAACTGAATCAAATACTTAAATCGGGCCATGTCAATAGTCAGAATAACAGAAGAGTATGTGTGAGGCGATCTATGAATCTGAATGAGGCAAGGAGTGTGTGCCAAGACAGAGTTGTAGGGCGGTTCGTCTTCTCTGCCTACCCCTGCGGTGAAATGGCGTGATGGTTAGTTAGTTAGTAATGTCCAAAAATTCTTATTACAAACAAATCCTTCTTTAAGTGATTTATTTTTCACTCAAAAAAAAAAAAAAAAATTATTTATATTTATATTTTTTTAAAGAAAGAAAAATTTTCTCGGGTTTCGAATAACGTGACAATAATTGAAAAAACTCCTACCGCCATCATAAGAAGCGGAAGTTTATTTATTTACGCTCGTTACAGGCTTTTACATACATGTTACATACATTTTTTTTTAAAGCAATAACCTCATAAGTGCAAAAAATTATGTAAAATAAAATTAAAAAAAAGAGTATTGAATAGCAGATACAAAAATAATTAATAATATTCAATAAATAACAGGTTCAAAATATTGTAAAAAAAAAAAAAAAATAATACTAAGTAACAGGTCTAACTATTAGTTTAGCTCTACCAGATGATAACAACTATACTAAACTAAACTTGCGCAATGATGGAGCCAGCAGAGGAATTGAACGCGCGACGCCCGGGTGGGCATCCGACGCGTTTGTCCACTCAGCTACGAGCTAGCTTTGAAAACGCCACCGACGGCAAAGTTATCCATGTCATACTGTGGGCATGTTCGTGTTAAATCTTTAGATATCATTTGAATCGCAAAATACAAATGATCGTGGTAGAAATCGTTTGCGAGTTAGAGTGCAATCAGGTGGCGCGGCGTTGGATGGCTTGCTTTCGTAGTTAGAGTTCAAATGCCATAAATATCTCTCGCTACTGGTGCTGACCAACAGTACAATCACCTCGGGTCACTTCCCCAGCACTCCGACATGCCCCGTGGAGTACCTACCCGCAGAAGGTACCCAGAGCCGGCCCTGGGCCAAACGGCGCGGGCGCCTGGCGCAGGTTACATTTTTACGCCCTTTGTCAAAATCTTGGTGTAAGAATATGTATGAAGAGAGAGTATTTTTACCCGATCTATAAAAACTTACGTTAAATCACTATTTCCGGGTTTTTACGTCGTATAGCACGGAGAGAGAAAGAGACAAGAAAAGTCGTCCCATAATATTGCAACCTTGAAGTAACAATAAGTGGAGAGAGAGCCAATTATTTTTACCCAACCTACACAAATTTGCGATAAATCACTTTCTCCGGGTTTTTACGTCGTATACTATGAGAGAGAAAGAGACAAAAAAACTTCATAGACCACTTCTATATACTGTCGCAATGATCTTAAGCTCCTGGTTCACCGCGGGACTCCGCCCACACTTTTTATTATGCCACTAAACTACAACTAAACGGTTTTTTAGGTTATTTGCTATATTTTTGTTGAAAAAAATACTGTGAAAAAGTGGCTGTACGAATAAACAAAAACATTATGTTGATATGTGATATGAATGGATGTATAAATGCCTTGGTCTTAACCACGCCCAGGTGCGCCGAGTCAGGATAAAATCATCAAAAGCAAGTCAAAACTGACTTCACTGCCTTGTATAGATACTACTCTATGTACTCTAAGATTGCAAAACGGATGTAAGAATGTTTTCCGTCCGCGCTAAGAGAAGTATACACAGAGGACTTTGAAGTTTTTTTTTTTTTTAGAATAAAATTCACAAGTTTTCAGTAGGTACCTGATTGGATTTTGAAATAAAAAAAGTTAACAAAGGTAACTCGATGCTCGCACTGAGTTACCTGAAGCGACAAAAAGTTCAAAAAGTCCCAAACTTGTATCGCTTGAGTCAAGCCTTCTTCAAAATGGTAAATAAATTTAAGTTGGCTGAAGCGCCACAAAAGTCTTCAGCATCGAACGAGAGTCAGAGCTATCGATGCAAAAAAAAACTGATTAAAACTGCATATTCAACTCGATTTTGACCATAGTGTCGCTTAAGCCCTTTTGCCTTTCCAGCGACGATATTATGATTCGTGGTGTTATTAAAATAATATCAGCGCTTTGGCAATTCGCCTCCTGGAGCGGACTGCTCCAATTGCGCCTGCACAGAACCGGCCCTGCTAAAATTGAACCCACACTGCTTTAGCGGGAGATAAATGGCTACTCCCGACGAGCCAGAACTACTCGATAGAGGTCCCATTCTGTAGTACCTACCGATCAATTACCTACCAGGGATAGAGGACTCATTCTGTAATACCTACCTACCTACTACTGCCTACCAACTACCTACGGTTGGTAAGTTGGTAGGTTGCTAACTTGAAGTAAGAATTTACATGGAGAGAAAGCTAAATATTTTTTTTTACGTCGTGTACCACGAGAGAGAAAGAGACAAGAAAAGTCCTCATATAATATTGCAGCAATTCTAAGTATGTAAGAATATTCTCCGTCCGCGCTAACTTCACACTATCGAGTCGTATAACTTACATCAACGGATTTTGAGGCTATTTCCTATATTTGTGTTGATTAAAAAACTTGCAGTGGTTATACAAACAAATCAAACGTGATGGTGAAATGTGCTATGCGTGAATGTTCAAATAAGACCAAACAAAGATTGTAAACATCACTTTTCAGAGGTATTTCAACAGTTTTAAATATTTTAGACCAAACTTTGGAAATTTCACACTTTTAATGATATAAATACAAAAAATTAACAATAAGCTTCCATCATTATTTAAGCAAACCTTCTGTTATGAGTGTTTGTGTGATATTTTGACTTTGTAAATCATTTTAATGGTGTATTATATTGTTTTGTTTAATATGTTCAAATATGTTTATTAAAAATGTCCGAATTCATGTGGGCGGTAACTAATAGGCTATCCAACATCCTTTTATATATTTGTCTCTTTCTATCGAGTCATTATAAATACTGACTACACCTTGGAGTATATAGAATGGTATCTATCCAAGACAGTGTAGTCAGTTTTTGATGATTTTTACCGGACTCGGCAGACCTGGGCGTGGCTTAGGCTAAGGCTAGGGTATTTATACATCCATTCATATCACATATTGACATGATGTTTTTGTTTATTCGTATAACCACTTTTTCACAGTTTTGTTTTCAACAAAAATATAGCATATAACCTAAAAACCCGTTTAGTTGTGTCAAGTTTAGTGGCTTAATAAAAAAAATGTGGGCGGAGTCCCGCGGAGACCCAGCAGCCCAAGATCATCGTGACAGTACATTGAAGCGGTGTATTATATTTGCTGTCTCTTTCTCTCTCATGGTGAAGTGGGACGTAAAAACCCAGAGAAAGTAATTTATCGCAAGTTTGTATAGGTTAGGTAAAAATAATTAGCTCTCTCTCTCCATACATTGTTACTCCAAGGACTACACTGTTTCGCTCAGGTACCTTTCCATGTATATTCTCAATCCAATGTTGCTAAGTTGTGCAGGTCAGAAACAATATCTCAAATGCATTATTCTTGACGTGACTAGCTTTGTTGGTTGCTGTTGACGAGCCCCGTTGTCATCGTCCGTGAATTAGAAATCTACCGCGTATTCATTTCTTAGATTAAACTTTTTATCTGTCTGTGCTTACAGTAAAATTATCCCCTCCGTCGGAGAGAAGTTTATAAAAAACGTTTTGCACAATTCAATATATTAAAAACAACGTAACGAACGTATACAGAATGAAGAACCCATAAAAAATGGGATTCTAACAATATGATTGTTTTTTTTTGATCTGGGAATGTTTATCATAAGTGCACTCTGACTCCATTGAAAATTGAAACATACATTTCTAAGAGACCGCAGTAGCAGAGTGGACAAACGCGTCGGATTCCCACCCGGGCGTCGTGCGTTCAATTCCTCTGCTGGCTAAGTCCTCCATCATTGCACATCCGCTTTTTATGATGGCAGTAGAAGTTTTTCAAATATTGTCAGGTTATTCGTTACCCGAGAATGTTTGTCTTTCTTTAAAAAAAAGAAAGAAAGAAAAGAAACATTAACTACAAACTAGCTCTACCTATAGAAACCATAAATTTCAATTACTTAATCAAAGAATTAAAATTATTAACACTCTCAGACAGGATTATTTCCGATTTGACTTTTGATTTTTTTTAAATTTTAGTGGTAGTTTAATTACTTTTCATTTACCTAACAGAAGTACTTGATCCAAAATTATTTTTAAATGTAACAATAATATCTAGACTAGAGTCTAGAGTCAATTAGATACTCGCTTCTACCTAGTTTTTTTTTGTTTAAGACAAACGTTCCCTGGTTACGAATAACCTGAAAATATTTGAAAAACTCCTACTGCCACCATAATAAGCGAAAAATGTTGCTTGTGCAATGATGGAGGACTTCGCCAGCAGATGAATTTAACCCACGACGCCCAGGTGGGAATCCGACGCGTTTGTCCAATCAGCTACCGACCGGTCTATTGCATACAGTGGATAATTCCTTCGCAGACATAGTAGATATATTCAACTGCACTGAATCTAGTTACAATAAGGCTATAATTGCACACCTCTTCCAAAAATATTCATGTTATTTAACTAACTAACCATCACGCCGTTTCCCCGCAGGGGTAGGCAGAGAGGACGGACCGCCATATAACTCTGTTTTGGCACACACTCCTTCACATTCATACATCGTCTCATACATACTCTCCTGTTATTCTGACTCTTCACATGACCCGATTCAAGTATTTGATTCACTTGATCGTGCCATGTCTTCATCGGGCGTCCTCGGCTTCTTCCATTCACTTTCGCATAATAATTTCTTTTCACACTCCTTTCTTCGTTCATTCGCTCTACATGCCCAAACCATCTAAGCGTCCCTTTCTTGATCCTTTTCATTACGCTCACTGTTATTTACATGTCACTATTATTTTTTATTATGTATTACACAGTTGTGTAAAAGTTTATAAATGTGTAAATAATTAAATAAATAATACCTTTTTGAAGGATATATTTTATATTTTTTTATTTTTTATTTCAAACATAATACATAGTAGTGTTTCAAAGTTTTATATCAATATATATATTTTGGTTTCCAATTAATCAATTAAAATAGACTTCATTGATTTTAATGTTATAAAAAGTCGATGGTATATTTCGTAACATTGTTTGATTACTAATTTATTCTAATGATGACTGAAAATAAACTTTCATTTTCCGCATTTCTCGATGATTTCAATCGCGAAAAAATAAGTATTGCTAGTAAAATGTACGATATTACGAGGTTATATAATTTGATTCGGTGTATCAACACCTAATTGATGAGACGATGAAGCAATAATTACTGAAAGAATTTTCAGGTCGGTCTCGATCAATGACTTATTAACACAAATATTCTCGTCGGATTGGTAATTTACTGAATTGGCATTTTGCATATTTTATACTACAAAATAATTACAGCGTTTAAGGACGGTATTCAAATTCAATCAAACATCAGGTACAAATATTAGATAAATTAATGAAAAGTATCAAAGGTTAACTAACTTGACGGCCTCCATGGTCGAGTGGTAAGACGCTCGACTATGAATGCAGAGATCGCGGGCTTAAACCCGGTGTGCGCCAATAACTTTTTTTTAATTAATATGTGTCATAACACATTTAATTCATAGAAAATATAGTTGCGTTTCAGAGTAGTAGATACCCTAAGTATCACCCTGGTGAAAGACCGCAACTCAGAATAGAAACGAAATCGAATTTAAACGGCTTTAGCCTTATTTTGTGACGAGATCTGAATAGCCAGGTACTTTCCGACCTTCATCTTCCCCATCTCCTTCCCCTCCCACTACCTTCATCCTCACAACATACCCCAATTGGTGATGCCATAGTTCCACTGGCACCAAACGGTTGGGAGCAGTTGGGACTCTTGTGCGATATTCTCTATAAAAACAAAAAACTAACAAACTCAATCATGCTCAATTTGACGGCCTGCATGAACCCGGCGTGCGCAAACCGGTTACGAATCCAGACGGGAGATAAATTCTGTACACGATCAAAAAATGTATGTTTTGAAGTATCTGGAGAATGTATATTAATTCGTATGTGTCATAACACATATAAAATCAAATATAGTATATTTGCGGCACGTTCCAGAGTGGTAGATACTCTTAGTATCGCCCTAGTGAAAGACCACCGTTCAGAATTGAAACATTGCTTGAAATGTCTTTGGCCTTATTTGGTGACGAGATCTGAATAGCCAGGTACTTCCCAACCTTCCTCTTTCCCATCTTTTCTTTCTCTCCACTACCTTCATCCTCACAACATACCCCAATCGGGGATGTCATGGTTTCACTGGCTTCAGACGGTTGGGACTCTTGTGCGATTTTTTTTTAAACTAACAAACTCAATCAAAATCACGTTGAAACATGAAACATTTGAAAAATCATTTACTACTCCAATCAATATATTCAACTATTTTTATTTCCTGTTTTATAATCTCCAGGATAGATGAAATAATATGAAACAAATTTAAATACCAAACGACAATAGAATGTAAGAACATTTTTTAGCACTTAAAAATAGGATCGTTTTCAAATAAACCAAAGTGTTACCAAATGTCCATCAAGGTAAAGCGAGGTTCAACACAATATTGCAAATCACGAATAATCTCTTGGTTAATCCCAACACCAAAACGAATTGTTACAAAAAGATCGGTTTAAATTGTAAATTTAGTTTAGCAGGTTATATTTCACTTGTCTGCACTTATCCAAATGGGATGGTAGACCAAAATGAATACATTTATAAAAATTATAAATGTGGAAACCTTTAATTCTATAAGTGGATATTATTAAGCAGCTAGTGAATCTACAAAACATTTTTATGCGTAGGTACCTACCATTTAAAATAGTTGCAATAGGAAGCTTATACCAGCCCAGATGTATGGCAGTGAGGCATGGAACTGGCAGAGGAAGGATGAAAATTGACTGAATGCTGTGGAAATGAGATCCTTGAGACGTATGTGCGGTAAAACCATATATGACCGTATTAAAAATGTGGATATCCGGAAGGAATGCAAGGCTGATATGATCGTAATGAATAGGATCAAGAAAGGGACGCTTAGATGGTTTGGGCATGTAGAGCGAATGAACGAAAGAAAGGAGTGTGAAAAGAATATATGATACGAAAGTGAATGGAAGAAGAAGTCGAGAACGTTATGAATGTGAATGAAGCAAGGAGTGTGTGCCAAGACAGAGTTATATGGCGATCCGTCCTCTCTGCCTACCCCTGCGGAGAAACCGCGTGATGGTTAGGTAGTTTGTTAGTAATAGGAATCGATTTCATTATATAATAATTTGAGGTTTTGACGAAGAATCGAATAATACAAGAAGTAGAATAAGAATAGAAGAATGAAATAATTTTTTGTTGAAGTACCAACGTTTTGATTTCAAGAATCGGATAAATAATGTTATCGTCGACGTGCTTTTGAAATCTAAATTCTTAGAACTATTTCATAGACTTTGCTACGGTGGGTACAACAAAGGCTGAAGCGCCATTTCGGGAAGTTTAAAAGTTTTTTTTTACAATGAAGTCTTTAGTACCTGGTTGGATTTTGGAAAAAAAAGTCAACTCAAGTAACTCAATGCTCTCACTAAGTTATCTGAAGCGACAAAAACCTAAAAAAAGTCCTAAACTAATGTCGCTTGAGTCCAACCTTCTCCAAAATAGTAAGGGCCACAAAAGTCTTCAGAATCAAACGAGAGTCAGAGCATTCAACGAAGAAAAAAACTGATCTCAAGTGCATATTTAACTCGTTTTCGACCAAAGTGTCGCTTAGGCCCTTTTACCTTTCCAGTGACGTTATATAAAATTTGGGGTAGATATTGTTGTGCAAGATTTTTCTTCCTAATTACATCATAAATATTTTTAAAGTTTACTTAACAAATGGATAGAGGGAAAATATAATTTCTGACTCAAAAATCGGTGGAGCGAGAGAAAGGATTGAACTTAGTTCGAAGTTACAAAAACATAATAAGTAACAATAACGTGTTGCGAAAATACGTAATAATTGTAATTGGAGTTAAAACATAACGTGAGAGAAAACGATCCCTATTCTGTAAACATTCAACAATAACAACTTGACCCCATGTTTAAATGCTATTGATAAATATTCCAGAATAAAGAAATTATTTTAATTACCGTTTCACAGAAAACCGGTTAAAAAACTATAAAAATACTAGCCAATATACATACATATAAAGATATGAAAAAATAACTTTGTAATACCACGAATATTATACAGATTTCGCTTTGCCTAAGCATCGTCAGGGTATAAAATGAAACCAAACAAGTGTGCGGTAATATATACATACAGATGGAGAACAACATATGAAAGAAATAAATAAAAAAACAAAACATTGAGAAAACAATTGAATAACATTTAAATTATAAGAAAGGAACAAAGAGAAAGAGACGGATAAAATGAATTGAAACAGGTCGGTCGTAAAAATTAAAATAATATTCGTGGTCTTATACCAAGTTATTTTTATTTGAATATGTCAAACCACAAAGTGATTGCTTTCTACAAAAATACATATACATATTTACACATATAATTGGTTAACGTGATATCGAAGTGAATGTTAATTCATTTACATATGCTTCAATATATTATGTAAAATCGTGCTGATTAAAAATGTGGTTTAATCGTTCCAGGAGGAAGTTCATAATTAATAATCGGGCGGTGTAATCAATCGAGCGGAAACTACAGCATTCAAGTTCATTGCGAACAAGAAGTAATCAAAGCCTCAACGGAAACGCTGTAATATACCTCTCCTCTCCAGCCAATCGCAGAGCAGATCGCAACATCTTCCGAGATATCACCAGTCGCACTTAAACTAGAATTACAAATGGAAGAAAACGGAAAATGCGCGATGCCATTGGACCCATAAACTGCGAAGATTTACGGGGAGTAAACACCTTGCAGCAGGCACGATATAGTTTAGATTGATAGCGACAGAGACGGGATAAGAGGAGAGCGAACTGGGCACTCACCCCAGGCACCTCATAAATTTGAAAGATTTCAAAATCAGCCAGCTAAATGGAAGTAGGTAAACATTTTTTGATTTCTCTCCTAATGACCTTTAATCCCTTAGCAATAATTTCAGTATAAATCGAAAACCAATTAATGTTAACGTTTAGTTTAATTCTTATGATGTCCCGGTAAACCACTTTACTTCCCCTGAGAACTTCTTATATATCGCACCGCGAATGTAAAACTGAAGTGCGAATTTCTCATTTTTAAGATTTAAATGTGAAACAACTGTATTTGTCACAAGCTTGAAGGCGGAAATTCCATTAATGGAGGACTGAACGCTGTTGGCGCAAATAAGAAATTGTCCAAAGCGAAGCTAGCAGTCCACAATGGAGTGCTTATACCAACCCTGGTGTATGGCAATGAGGCATGGAACTGGGAGGGGAAGGATGAAAGTAGACTGAATGCTGTGGAAATAAGATCCCTGAGACGAATGTGCGATAAAACCATCTATGACCGTATTAAAAATGTGGATATCCGGAAAAAATTCAAGGCTGATGTAAGCTTAATGAATAGAATCAAGAAAGGGACGCTTAGATGATTTGGGCGTGGAGATCAGAGGAACGAAGAAAAGAGTTAGAAGAATATATGATGCGAAAGTGAATTGTAGAAGTCTGGTACGTCCGAGAAAGACAGGCACGATCAGATGAGTCAAATACTTGAGTCGGGCCATGTCAAGATTCAGAATAACAGAAGAGGATATATGAGAAGATGTATGGATGTGAATGAAGCAAGGAGTGTGTGCCAAGACAGAGTTGTATGGCGGTCCGTCCTCTCTGCGTACCCCTGCGGCGAAACGACGTGATTGTTAGTTAGTTAGTTAGTTGGCTGAAAGCGTAAATGAAGTAAGTGTAAATTCTAAATTTTACCTATCAAAACCATTGTTTTATTCATGAAAATACTGCTTTTCCAAGCAGTGTGAAATCTTTAAACTCCCATACCTCCAACTGTGGTATTCACACTAACTTCGGTTTTACACTCACGGTGCGATATAATTATATCCCTTCTCTCGCTGCTATTGCCATTTTAAAAATGTATGATTCTGATTTTTCATCAACATCGTGAAGGAGTTGTTTACTTGTTTTTTCTGACGGGCCTTTAGTATCATATTTTTTACACCGCATTAGGTAATATCAGACGCTTGGACGAATTTCAACCTTGTGTACTTTTTTTTGGTCCTGATCATTTTTTGACATAGTTAAAAAGTCAAAAGTCACTATAGTTATACTCTCGCTAAACCTCTGCTCTCCCTGCAAACTCTTATTATTACGTTCTCCTTGACATATAAAGTAAATATAGTGATTTAAAAAAAAAAAGATTTGTTTAATGAAATCAAAGAGTTTTCCGTTGAGACGGAGTACTCGAATATGACTACAGGTGAGCTGTTCCGTTCCACTGAACGTTAGTATTTCTTGAACTCTGACCATCAAATATCGAGAAAAGCACATTTTGTTAAGAACTTATCAGAGCACGAGAAGTTATTAGCAAATATACGCCCAACTAAACGTAAAAAAATAGTGTGTATAATAGAAGGCAAGCCAGTCGGAAAACAAAGAGAATGTTAACACGAAGGTGAAGAAATAGCGCGGCCATTATAAAGTAACTGTGGCAACTCATAGCATCTTCTAGGCCCATACAGAGTACCTTGTGGCATTCCTGGGCGCGAGGAACATCGCGAGATCACCGCCCAACAGCCTCCTGCCTACTGCCTCCATACTGCGAGATGCATCGCGCTATTTATTAAATTCAATCGAAACAAGTGTGATACCTACACACCTTCATGTCTGGAAGTGGCTACTCACCCAGATCTATACGATAGGCATACAGATTTATTTAAGTAGAAGTAATAATTACTATAGAATGCTTTCGGGAAAACAGATTAATAAAAAGGTGGTTAATTGATGGTATATTACTTTATTTTAATCTCATTCGTTGATAAAAACGATTTTCGCAAAAAAGATGCCGGAAGGTTAAATAAAGGGATCGGCCGAGTCAAACGCCTGGGGCTTTTAGTTACGAGAAATGTTTCAGGTATATAGGTCTTCATAATTTATCTACTCGACTCGCTTCACTGTTAAAAGCAGAGATGTTACTGCATTCAGCAACAAACTTTCGAACACACGTGATGTGATTAATGGAGTTCAATACCACTAGTCTTCGCAGCCATTGTTCGGTGAATAATTGTCTGTTTTCACTAAATCCCCATTGGAAATTTCATTGCACGAATACAGCACCTGATTAGAACTTGCATAGGTGACAGCTTTAGTCAGCAATACAGCACGCGATCTGGGCATACGAATAATGAACTTTTCAGTAGTGTGCAATGCAATTTTTTGGTTTACGTATCTAGCAATAGATTCATTATTGTGGAATGCCGGGGCATCTTAAGCATATGTGAAAGTTAATAAAACCAAAAATATTATAAAACTTACATTTGGCTAATTTAGTCTTCCCGAGAGCGTGTAATGCCAATTGTAATGCAAAATGTAATAGTGGGCATCAAATTTTACATAGCTTCTGTATCTCATGAAGCGGGATATCATTTAGATCATATTTGGGGGGACCCTTGGTGGTAAAAAAAAAATCTCTTAATAATCACACAGTATATTTCCTAATATTAAGGAATGAGTTTTTTTTAATATGGAAGGAGATAACACTGATTCACAAATTAGGAATGTTTGGTTGTTTTGTTGACGAAAACATACTTTATATTTTTACGAAGTTCGCCCCCCGGGCGATGGTCATGCCGTATAGCAGTTTTTAGGGCTATTCATCGTGGCGGAATGCATGCTGAATATGGCGGATAATTATTCTAGTCTTCTTGTTGTCCCTGGCGGTATTGCTGATTTAGCACCTTGGCGTAATTGCGATTCATCAGCTGTTCATTTTTCCGGAAGAACACCCTTCTCTGTTTTCAGACTTCTTCCAGGAAATTACGGGGTTCCGATCCGCTGGATCGAACCCGTTAATTCCCGCTTCTCATTAGAGACGTCCTTGCGTAATAGGGTTGTGCGTATACATTTTTGTAATGCGGTAAGCACTTGTACAATTGTTGTATAATTTATTATGTCACAAGCGCTATAAGAAGCTAGAAAATAATTTTAAATTGCGTACTAAAAAATCAGTAATAGAAATAAAAACTAGACTATTTAAAATAAACCTAAGCAAATATTAACGTTTTTATGGATTTGATGTCGCGGGCTGAGAAAAATTTTAGCCTTGTGAGATTAACTGTAATAATATAATATTAAAAAATAAATAAAAAGGTATTGGTTTAGAAGATTGTTAGTTTATTTGAAGAAAACTTACCTCCCTCGCCATATTTTCTCTGTCTTAGTAAGTCAATTCTATGTTTCTCCAAATGATGCCCTTAGCCACGATTTAGCTTAGCTAAAGGCCGATCTTGGTGAATGTAATGGCATTTTCATGACATTTAACACGTCGATTTCAATAACCTTACGACTGTCTGCCTCAAGTCCTCCTTATCAACTCAGATTTTGAATTCTTTTCACAATATCTATAAATAATCAACACCTACACAATAATTTTATTGTATTTAAATTAGAATTTACTTAATCTGATATTATTATTGAAACAATATCAATAATTTTCAACGAAATATGAAACTGAAAAAGATACAGAAAATAAAAAGATTAGGTTGAGACCGAGACCTGAAACGAATCTCTACTTATCAATCTAATTTTTCTTTGAATATTATAAAATATTATTTGTTCCCAATTTGTTCCGATATGTGCAGCCATTCTTGCAAAGCTCTACCCGAGCACAGTTTGTATACCTAGATATTTTCTTGGATAAACTATCCATTATATTTTACTTTTTTTGTCTCGGTCGCAACCGTTTGAGGCTGCTGTGTGGAGGTTTTTTTAAAAAAAAAAAAAAAAAAAAAAAAAAAAAAAAAAAAAAAAAAAAAAAAAAAAAAAAAAAAAAAAAAAAAAAAAAAAAAAAAAAAAAAAAAAAAAAAAAAAAAAAAAAAAAAAAAAAAAAAAAAAAAAAAAAAAAAAAAAAAAAAAAAAAAAAAAAAAAAAAAAAAAAAAAAAAAAAAAAAAAAAAAAAAAAAAAAAAAAAAAAAAAAAAAAAAAAAAAAAAAAAAAAAAAAAAAAAAAAAAAAAAAAAAAAAAAAAAAAAAAAAAAAAAAAAAAAAAAAAAAAAAAAAAAAAAAAAAAAAAAAAAAAAAAAAAAAAAAAAAAAAAAAAAAAAAAAAAAAAAAAAAAAAAAAAAAAAAAAAAAAAAAAAAAAAAAAAAAAAAAAAAAAAAAAAAAAAAAAAAAAAAAAAAAAAAAAAAAAAAAAAAAAAAAAAAAAAAAAAAAAAAAAAAAAAAAAAAAAAAAAAAAAAAAAAAAAAAAAAAAAAAAAAAAAAAAAAAAAAAAAAAAAAAAAAAAAAAAAAAAAAAAAGGAAAGTATGGAGTGAACTTCCGAGCTGAACATAAGAACCAGTCGTAAAAGCGTACCGTTCTTACGCAGCGAATTTCAACTATGTACAATTGTTGGGCATAAGTTAATGAATTGTATTTACTGTGAGATAGTTTAGGTTTTACCCATAATATGTTTTAAACGGGCATTAACCATAATTGCCACCGTTTCAAGTTTTGCATAATACATAATAGACCACCGCTGGTTACCGCCATTACTTGCGGAGTTCAGTATTCATTACGGTGAAGCAATTATATTCGTTACACGGAGAACACCGTTCAGGTCAAGGAGCGTGGATTGGCGCTTATTCGTAGAGTTCGTACTTGGAGTAAAAGCACGTCAAATAACCCTGCTGATGTGCGTAGCTGGAATATAGCTAATTGGGCCATCATTTAGGTAAATTTGTCTCATTAGGTAATACAGTAATGTGCATAAAATCAGCCGTTGATATTACGTAAGAAATAGAGAAGTTTTTTTGTGAACGAAGGCGGAAGTATAGCCATCCGAAAGCCTTTTAAGTAAATAATTAATAGAATTTCCACATCAAATACCAGCGGTAAAATTTGCGTGGGGTTAATGAGAATATTTTATGTTAACACCGAATAGGAGTCAGTGGCGGCCGGTGACCTGCATTTCAGAGGATGCAATAAAAAAATCGTAGGTACCTCTTTTTGTAGACGAAATCTATTCTACAATCCTCTGTGTGTGAAAATACATCTATTACACTGTTATTAAAGTCTGTAATAATTTCATTTACAGGTATCACACATACTAATGATTTTAATAGTACCATTTTTTTAAACTTTATTCCACCATTTTTTATTTAAGACCTGACCGGTTTCACCTTATGACTGGCATCTTCAGACTGGTACAATTTTAAGTAAATCTATGGCATATATAGTATTAGTGTCCGGAATGGACGCTTATTGAGTCTCATAGTGAACATCTGTGACTTTGAGTTTGGGTCACACATACTGCTATATGCGTAAATAAATTTTATGACACTTAACTATGCTATAGAGTTATGGGTATTTTAGTATTTTTGGGACATTGTGGCTTTATTTAATACGTTTTAATGACGTTCACTCATCACCGAGGTCACGGAAAGTCAACAAAATATTATTTGCATTGATTTTACACTTTCCTATAAAACCCCATTCGGTAGATCAAATCAAATTCCATCCGTAATTTTGTTTATTTTAGGAACTTTTGGAAGCTTTCTACTAATTGACCAACCGTTAACAAAATCACACAAAAACTGAGCCTATGGAGACCTAAAGCTTATTGACCAATAGCAACTTACAAAAACGTTCATAATGAACAAAACGATAAACTCATATCTACCTACATACCTACTACCCTATTTGACTTGGGTAAACTTCGGTAAAGCGGAGTTAAACGAAATGCCCCCCGTGCGTTGCCCAAAATTAAGTAAAATATGTATAGAAATTTGATAACTTCTTTGATCTCGCCGTTCAGTCTATTTTGTAATTTTCCCTCTATTTCCCGTACAGTATTATGAAACTCGGTTGTGCAATATTCAAAATGCACTGACTCAAGACATATATCGCCCAGATTGCGGCGGAAACCGTTGTGGAATCTTTGAGGAATAAACCTCGGTGTGTGGGGTGTGTTTTTGCTATCAATCTTACTAAATACAGATATATTTATGACTCTGGGTGCGGCCAATTAGAAATATTTTCGGTTGTTTATTAATTGTGCAATAGTCATTGTGATATTTGTGGCATGATTGCACCTTAGTGCAGATCGTCCCCGATTAAATTTCCACAGCCCAAAGCCAGAGGGGCTATGACACCCCCAATAATTGTTGTATGTTGTGAGGCGATGCAATGCCAAATGTAAGGTTGGTGTCAAATGTAACCTAGTCTCTCTATCCCAGGAAGTGGAATGTCATCTCTATCGTATTGGGGGGATCATTGGTTGTAAAAATAATAAAAGAAATCAAAATTAATCACATAATATATTTTCTAATATTAAGGAATGAGTTTTTTGTATGGGAGGGAGAAAATACTATTTCAGAAATTAAGAATGTTTGTTATGGTTAAAACGTACTTTCTATTTTCGGTACTCTTGAACGATGAATAACGGGCGGGATGTTAGGCAGAACGCCTCCCTGACGATGGTCATGCCGCAGAATGCAGAATGGCATGCGCATATGGCGGCGATGATCCTGGTCGTCATGTTGTCCCTGACGGTATTGCCGGTCAGTTCGAGCACCTTGGCGTCGATTCGATTCCTCAGCTGTCCATTTTTTAGACAGAGCACACTACTCTTTCTCCACACTTCTTCAAGAAAATGTCAGGATTCCGATCTACTGAATCGAACCCGTTAATATCGCCACTCACTCTATTTTCACCTCTTTTGTAAAAAAATCTTTGCAAGGCCGCTGTCAGTTGTTTTTGGCTCGCTGCGCACCGACCAGATTCCGTCTTCCACTCCGCTTCTCCCTAGTGACGTCCATCCGTAATAGTGTTGTGCATATAATAGTTAAGTGCGGTAAGTACTTTCCATAATTTATTTTGTTACAGCGACAGTAAAATCGACAAGAAGAAAGTTGTAAAACGCCTTGCAAATCAAATCTGGTTACCGAAATTATTTAAAAGGGAGGACGGGGAGTTTTGACTTTCCATTTTTCATCTTTTTTCTTTCTAGCCTTTCGAATACACGGCAAGATCGTGTCATATATAATTACTTAAGCAACAAGATGCAAGTAATTGGCCCCCAGATTGCTAAGAATGTAAAAAGGAGAGTGCAGACCGTATGGCGGTGCGGTCGAGTTACAGACGATTGTTGAAGACTTTTACGGCCAGTCTCACCTCTCACCTCATTCGTTTCCGTTCACTATCAAATATTCTGCAACCATAGTGATACGATTTTACCAGATAATTTATGGTTACTTGTCTGCGTGTGAGTGCCTAACATAACACGTTCAAATTTGAATGGAGTAGGTACACCTTAGCAAAGATACACATAAGTATTACCCTCGTTAAAAAATCGACAAACTTCACACATTTTGTGTCACCCAGAAATATTAGAATTATTTTTTTGGTTTGAATATCGCACAAGAGTCTTAACTGCTCTCCCAACCGACAGGAACAGTGGCACTTTGGTATCAAAATCTCAATTGTAGTGGGTTGTGAGTCTAATTAAAGTATGAAGAGGAAGGAGACGGGGAAAATGAAGGTTTAGAATGTACCTATTCAAATGTGGTCATCAAACACGGCTACAGTCATTTCAAGCAAGGTTTCGATTCTGAATAGTGGTCTTTCACCAGGGCGATGCAGGACGTATCTACCACTCAAAATTAGTTGATTCATTGCGCACTTATCGCACATCGCATTCTTATCATTGCTTCTTATTCTCGCTTCTTGTTCTTGCTTGTTATTCTTACTGCTTATTTTTGGCCGCTCATCCTTACCTCTCATTCTTACTTCTTTTGTATTGTCTCTTATTCTTGCTTCTTATTCTTACCGTTTATTTTTCTTAATTATTTGCTTGTTACTCTCGCTGCTTATTTTCATCGTTTATTCTTGTATCTTATTTTTAATACTTTTTTGCTTCTTAGTTTTGCTGTTCATTCTTGCCACTTATCTTTGCTTCTATTTTTTTCTTATTCTTCCCATTACTTGCTCCCTCCCAGGGCAATCGAAATGAGATAATTTGGTGGTGAAAGAGTCGATGTTGTTACTACCATGTTCCTCCATTGCTTCTCACCGCGCCGCAGTATTATAGCGTGACGATGTTACAATATTTGCCTCAATTATTGCAGCTATTGGCAAGCGGTGATTAAAATTTACAATTAAAACTACGTTAAGAAATTGGGTCCTGTCAAAGGTTTAAATTCCCACTATCGAGCAATGCTTTGGGAACATTTTGACTAGTAATATGGTTTGCCCTAGTAAAAAGGTCACGTACACGCTTATAAAAATTGGAGGGAAAGAACTTTTTTTTAAATAGGCATCTTTAATTTTTTCAATTTATAAAAAAAATAATGCTCTACGCTTCATTGAGATATTATTTATTTAAACAATATTAATAAGGTTCAAAGAATATGAAATTGAAAAGGATAGAGAATATATCGTCGCCGGAAACGCAAAAGAGCTGAAGCGCCATTTTGGCATGTTTATACCAGAGCACAAGTTTTTTTTAACGATAAAATTCATAAGTCTTCAGTACCTAATTGGATTTTGAAAAAAAAGTTAACTTAATGCTCACTGAGTTACCTGAAAGCTTTAAAAAATCCAAAACTTGTGTCGCATGAGTCAAGCCTTCTCCCAATGGTAAATATATTTTAGATCGCTGAAGGTCCACAAAAGTCTTCAGAATCAAACGAGAGTATTAGCATTCGATAAAAACTGCATATTTGACTCGTTTTTTTTAACAAAGTGACGCATAAGGCCTTTTAAAAATAAAATAAATAAGATCATCGTTGTTCTCTTAAGCGAGTTGATAATGATGATGATGCCTACACGTCTACTCCAATGCGTAACTTCTTAAAAGCAGCCTCCGAATATGGATACGCGAATCTACTTTTTATCTTTCTCTTGCTCTTTCCCAATTTGTGGTCAGCGGCTCGGGCGCTTCACTTATTTTACTCTCTATTTCGGCAATCGGTTTTAGTGAGGCTGAACGATTACTATTTAAATGCAAAGTATAATTCCTCGCAGATCTTGTTTGATAAGTCAATAATCAATATTAAATAAAACGGAGATAAATAATTAAACGCGAAAGAAAGCTGTGAAACATGACAAGGAACTTGTACATTATGCACGTGATGTTTATTCTCTTCTACGGTTTAGGAGGCTTCACTATGATCTTTATAACAGTCTAAGTGCAAGCACACTTAGCTATGCGGGATATTATTTTGTTGACATTGTTGACAACATGCTTTACCAATTGTTTACACGAATAAATAAACGTCAAAACTGTACATTCACGTTTATAAACGTATGTAAAGCTACGACGGAACTGAGCACGGAACTTAGCTGCCCGTGTCCGTACGTGTTGACTTTCTTAAGAGTGTGTCGTGTTCTCGTGTCGTGGTCCATATCATTTATCAAGTGGTTAAAAGCATATTTATGTAAAAAGCTCCACATTGCACGAAACTTCCAGCTTTTTAAATTAATTATCAATTTTACAAAAATAAAAAACATTATTTCACGTTAAAATATTCCACTACAAAGTTTAAAATCGTTTTTCTGTTCAGTTTCACGGGAAGTATAACAATTGTTTTTCGATTTCTAAACTCTTGGAATGATGAATTTAAGTGGTTGAATCATCACATTAGCATCATTACACAACGGAAGCGTAGGTTTTTAGTAATGAAAGCATCGAGTAGTAAGTAGAAATACCATAATGTTGTTGGGATTTGACTAATGATATAATTAATTGTAAAATAAAATTCCGTGAAATAAACGTATTACAAATTACAACCGAGTTAAGCCAATAAGTACCGTCACAATATCTACACTTGACTGGAAATACCATGGGCACATAGCACGACTAAGAGATTACTGTTGGAATTCAAACAGTCTCCGTGGTCGAGTGATTAAGACACTCGCCAACGAATCCAGAGGTCGCCGGTTCAAACCCCGGCGTTCGCAAATATTTTTTATTTGATTAATATGTGTTATTTCACATTTCATTAATACATAGTATATTTGAGGCACGTTCCAGAGTGGTAAGTATCACCCTGGTGAAATATCACCATTCAGAATTGAAACGTAGCTTGAAATGGCAATAGCCGTGCTTTGTGACCAAATCTGAATAGCCAGGTACTTCTCAACCCCCCTCTTTCGTATCTCTTTCGCATTCCCATTTTGTTCAGTTCACAAAATACCACGATTGGGGATGCCATAGTCCGACTGACTCCAGACGATTGGGAACAATTTCGATTCTAGTGCGGTATTCACTTTTTTCAGCTGTTGTCCTTAGTTTCAATGAAGATATCGTCGCTGGAAATTAAATAAAAATTGGCGCGCCGGGTTTAAGCGACTTTGGTAAAAAATTAGTCAAAAATGACCCCAGTTTTGATCAGTTAATTTTTCTGCATCGAATGCTGTGACTCTAGTGCGGTATTCACTTTTTTCAACTGTTGTCCTTAGTTCGCTGGTAAAAAATGAGTCAAAATGGAGTTCTTTTTTCTGCATGTCTGACTCTCGTTTGATTCTGAAGACTTTTGTGGAGCTTCAACCAACTTAAATATACTCGTATTTACCATTTGGGAGAAGGCTTGACTCAAGCGACACAAGTTTGGGACTTTTTGAAATTTTCGTCGCTTCGGGTAACTCAGTGCGAGCATTAACTTTGTTATTTCAAAATCCAACCAGGTACCTACTGAAAATTTGTGAATTTTATTGTAAAAAAATAAAAAATAAATTATTAAAAAAAAAACTTCAAAGTGCTCTGGTGTAAGGTTCTCTTAGCGCGGACGGAAAACATTCATATTTACGTGCTGCAATATTATGGGACGACTTTTCTTGTCTCTTTCTATCTCCATGGTATACGACGTAAAAACCCGGAAATAGTGATTTAACGTAAGTTTTTATAGGTGGGTAAAAATATTCATCCATCTAAAACAAATTTATCATTGGGAGAAAGCTCGACTCAAGCGACACAAATTTGGGACTCTTTAAGCTTTTTGTCGCTTCATGTAACTCAGTGAGAGTATTGAGTTATTTTTTCAAAATCCTACCAGGTACTGAAGACTTATAAATTTTATTGTAAAACAAAAAAAACTTTGTAAATAAAACAGATAAACTTTGTTTATAACCACTTTCATTTTTCAATATTATATCGACCGGTTTCGGAAGCACCCTTCCATCATCAGGGCAATATTAAAATTAACCTAAAATACAAAATACTGAGATACGAGTTTATCGTATATTATATATTTTAAGTTGATTTTAATATTGTCCTGATGATGGAAAGGTGCTTCCGAAACCAGTCGACATAATATTGAATAATAAAAGTGGTTATAAACAAAGTTTATCTGTTTTATTTATAAATATGGCAAGCCACAAAGTAAATACTAAAAACCTTAATGTGCTCTGGTGTAAACTTCGCTTCACCCCTTTTGCCTTTAATAATAATACATACTGACGTACAATCTTCGGATGGATAAGAATGAACAAACATTTTGACATTTTAAGGAGGCTTATTAAAGTCTTACGAAGAAGGTGAAAACGAAGAAAATCGAGGAAAATAGATAACCATCTAGAAATAATGTGAAACTACCGCGAGATGTTGAATATCTAATACGCTTTGTATTTTTTGAGCGTGTGAATTACATTACGAGTATATTTGAGATAAGACTTAGTGTAATGGTGCTTTTCTACTTTGATTAACCCAATTATCCGCTCACCGTGCTAGGCGGGCAGAAGTCGGGGAGTCAGTGCCCGGTGAAGACACAAGAATAACACCGGTAGGTAAATGCTCAGCTCATGTGAATAACTTCGCATATTAAGCAGATTAGATTGGGTCACTGTCACTCTCGGGCGGGGCTTTTAAAAGCTCGTTTTCCAAAACATGTGCTTAAAAATAAATTGTGATATATATTACATTTATTCGACGTTCAGAGTTTCAGATCAAATTAATAATTGCATATCAAAGAAATAGTGTTACAAATCAAACCTTTTAGTGCCAAACATTTCCATTAAATATAACATTTATGATAAAATTCTTCTATTTTTAAAAACTATTTCTCTAAAAGTTATCTGATTTTCAATTTTTTATTGTGTTTTTTTTTATTTAATACATTTAAAACATAACAATGACAATATAAAGATGTAATAGAGTAAAAAACATATGTATAGACAAAAAATCTAAAAGGCAAGGCCTGTACGTGAGTATTATAGAGACTTTATCGCACTTTTTAGGGTTTAAATGAAAGTTTCAAACATTGTGACAAACATGTGATGAATGCATTTAAAAATAAAATGAAAGTAAGAACTACTATTCTAACTAACAAACTATTATTCTGTTTCTACGCAGGGGTAGTAGGAGAGGACGGACTGCCATACAACACTGTCATAGCAAACACTCTTAGCTTCATTCAAATTCATACACCGTCTCATACATACTATTTTGTTATTCTGACATTTCACATGGCCCGACTCAAGTATTTGATTCATTTGATCGTGTCATGTCTTCCTCTCGACTTCTTCTTCCATTCACTTTCGTGTCATATATTCTTTTGACACTCCTTTCTTCGTTCATTCGCTTTACATTCCCAAATCATTCAAGGGTTCTTTTCTTGATTCTGTTCATTATGCATACACAATAGTTACGCATACTCCATGCAGTCCCTTTTTACACTGTAGGCAAATCAAAATGGATCTCTTTACTGCGCTGCCACCCTTATTGCTGCATGCTACGCAACGCGTAAAATATGCCCTGGTCATTTTTCTAAACCAAAATTCATCCTCGGTGTTGAAGGTATTTGAGAAAGATTTGTAACACAAATATTAAATTGATTAATTAATTTGAATATATTGAAATATAATAGAACAACAATCAAAGAAGAAAAACTTCGAGCACACAACTGTAACTATCGCGAGGCAAACGTACGAGTACACTGAAGTGAAGCGCTGTCGCGTCGTTGGCACTTTTGACATGAGCACTACACTAAAATATAAATTATTCACAGAAAGTTAATATTTTATAATTTATTGTAGTTAGATATCACCGTGTTCCATTTGTTGGATTTTTATAAACACAGGATACCTGCTAGTAAAAACGTACTGTCACGGTATTATATTAATAAATAAAATTGTCGATGTTAAAACACCTATTCCTCAATCATTATTATCTGTCGAAAAATTGTGCATACATAGAAAAACTTATGATATTAAAAATTGTGTTTTTCATCATTACATCGCAATCGCCGTAAGGTAGTTACGTATTAAAAATTATGTGGAAAGTATTTACAAAAAACTTGAGCTCGTTCAACATGAGCTTCTTAAAGCCGACTTAAAAGTGTCATAATTCAACAAACTCGATTCGATTCTCCTTCCTTTTTTAATCTTAAAATTCGGCTTCACAAAGCCAATGTTAATAAACCAGGCTAGCAGGCAGTGAAGGCAGTGAAGGCAGTGCCGGCGGTGGTATTCTGCACACGGAAGTAGGTCACGGGGTCGGAAGTCGGAACAGTGCACTACTATCTCACGTGGTGTTTTACTCTCAAATATTCCAGATGCCTCCCCTTTGGCTTGGAGTAACTATATATGGAGAGAGAGCTAATTATTTTTACTCAACCCATACAAATTTGGGATAAATCACTTTCTCCGGGTTTTTACGTCGTACACCGTGAGAAAGAAAGAGACAACAAAAAAATCCCAAATTATCACACCGCTTTAAAGTATTGTTAGAGTGTTCTTCGTGTCCCGCGTCTCCGTTGACTCCGCCTACACGTTTCGATATTCGACATAAATTGACATAAATCAACGGTTTTTAGGTTAAATGATATATTTTTGTATATAAAAATACTGTGAAAAAGTGGTTATATGAATAAACAAAAACATTATGTCGACATGTACTATGAATGGATGTATAAATACCCTAGTCCTAGCCTCGCCCAGGTCTAGCCGAGTCCGGCAAACCTCATAAAAACTAACTACAGCAGCGCTCTCACTTGTACATTATTGCTCTGCGGTAATAGGTCTCGTGTTCTTGGACGACAGATTCTTCAATATATATATTTTTTTTTTCATATCAGTTACTTTGTACATTTAAGTTTACAAGAATTTTTTATTTATTTTTTACTTTATAATATTTTAACTTATATACTACTTGTTATTTTGATTTATCTGCATTTTAAATAGTTTTTACAGGCTATTTTGAATTTATTGATAGGCATAATTTTGATGGGTTCCGGCAGCGCATTATAAGATTTCATCCCTTTATAACTAACTAACTAACCATCACGCCGTTTCCCCGCAGGGGTAGGCAGAGAGGACGGACCACCATATAACTTTGTCTTGGCACACACTCCTTGCTTCATTTACATTCATACATCGTCTCATACATACTCTTCTGTTATTCTGACTCTTCACATGACCCGATTCAAGTATTTGATTTACTTGATCGTGCCATGTCTTTCTCGGGCGTCCTCGACTTCTTTTTTTTGTGTGTTGGCTTTGTTCTTTTCTGGTAGTCTAATTTCTTTGCATGCCGTTGTATTATATTTGTGAATATGAACGTTGTAGATAATTTTGTCAGAAAAATATTTTTACAGGAATTTTCGGACAGGTATGTGATGTGCAGCCACTTGTTGACCGTACATTTTCGTAGAAATCAGTCACTTTGTGGTTTGACATATTTAAAGAAATGAAAAAATAACTTTGTATGAGACCACGAATATTAATTTAATTTTTATGACCGACTGGTTCCAGTAGTCTAATATTAGGTACATTTTCTGTAAACTCATCAAATTTATCATTATTCTTTAAACACCTTCTTAGTTGACGTTTTGTCTCTTTCAATTCATATTATCTGTATCTTTCTCTCTGTTACTTTGCCATAATTTAAATGTTATTCTTTCGTTTTCTTATTGTTCTCTTTTATTTTATATTGTGTTCGCCCTCTGCATGTATGAGTATATATAAGCACACACTATGTATTTTTTGTTCAGTTTTATTTTGTACCCTGATAATGCTTAGGCCAAGCAAAACCGGTCTGTCATAAAAATTAAAAAAAATCTGTCGTCTTATACAAAGTTTTTATTTCATTTTCATATATCAAACCACCAAGTGATTGCTTTCTACGAAAATATAGGAATGTACATATTTAAATACTACATATTATAGGAAAGCCTAAGCTTTTATTTATGCCATCTCTGGGTATTTTTAAGGAGGGGATGGAAAAAACCTTAATCTTTAACCATGTTGTAGGAAAAAAAAGCTGTGGTGTAAATGAAACATAAGTTCAATGCCGTATATATGCCAGGTCTGTTCGCGTTAGTTATATGAAGTTGTTAAGTTTGATAGGGCTTATAAAAATGGACTTAAGCCCGATTCACACCAACGTCCGGTTCCGCTCAGTGCCGATATTGTTCCGCATTAAAACTTATTGATATGGTATGAAATCAATTTAGTATGTGCCAAGATCGCAAATTTTGTGGCAGTATATCCTTTTTTATCCCTAAATGATATTTTTAATTAATATTATTTAGTGATAAAAAATGGTTTTTGATTTTTAAAAATCTGCGATGTTAGTATTTTTGTCTTCAAAAATAATTATTTAACTAAATAAGTAGTTAAATATCACAAGGGTGGGCAGAAGGATATACTGCCACACAAATTTGTCTTGGCACATACTCCTTGATTGATATTCATACCATATCAATAAGTTTTCTTGCGGAACAATATCGGCACTGAGCGGAACCGGACGTTGGTGTGAATCAGGCTTTAAGCTATCGTAATTATTTTGTATGAGATTAAAAACACTATTACATATGTATTAGACCTTTTGTTATAGACTTTCTAAATGGACAAGGTCACGTAGTAAAGTGCCGTACCAGTGTTGCAACCTAAGGGACTCAACACAGGTGGCGTCCAGTAATGCCAACATAAAGCTGAACACAACAGTAATGAAAATAAATCTTTCGCGTACTATCAGCTCCTGCTGTTTCCTACTTCTACAAGATTATTTTTTCCCTTATCTGATTACTTTTCAAGAAGTCGTGCGTCTTCTCAGAAGTATCTCGCCATGAATATAGCAACATGTAGTTATTAGGTAGATTAATACGACTCCATCATTATCATGCGATACCAATTCTAGTTTAATTTATTTTCAATTTCTCCTGATCGTTTTATCGCCGTGTCCAATGCCAACACTTCGTCTAATCGCGCATTAAGTCAGAGAGATTTGAAATACTAAACAAACCGCCGTTCACATTAAATGTGGATTATATTTAACGGTCGGTCATCGGTTGTCACGAACATCGCTGGAGAAGTATCCGGACTGAAACTGCGAGTATGGTCCTCTCGCTGAGAGCTCTGCTGTAACCTCTCGTTCTGTTACCTGCGCGTTTATATGACAGAGGAAGAGGTTGCAACGGAGCTATCGGCGGTACGCCTAGTCGGTTCTGAGCCCACCTGGTGACAGAAACTCGTGACGAGGGTAGTGAGGAAGAGAGGTTATGATCCACTTCATAGTTTATAGATGAAACCAGAGAACGGTGACTTCAATGAAAGCAGTTAACCACGATTCGCTTTGATTAATACGCTTGGCTTTCAAATATCAATAATTTTATCCATAAATTTTACAGGTCAACGCAAAAATCTACGCCAGTAAAGTATGTATCGTAACTACAGCTATAAGGCAGTAATGTTTTAAGCTGCGAAAACTCATTCGAGGTTTATTATTTTAACAATTTTTAACTAATTATTTTTTATAGAGAACACCGCTCAAGAGTCTCCCAACCGTCAAATATACTATATATTATTTACAATTAATTAAATGTGTTATGACACATATTTATTGAATAAAACGTATTTGAGCACGCCGGGTTTGAACCTGCGACCTAGTCGGGCGTATTCACTCGACCACGGAGGCCGTGGTAGTTATACAGAGTTTTTCATATTTTTCAATTTAAACTTGATAAAAAAGAGTGTTGAATAGGCTGCTTCTAAAAGCAGGTAGGTATTCCTTTTCTGTCTACCTGACTACATATTTAATAAACAGAAAAGATTGCAAAAAATATTCAATGATTTTACAGTATCTTTTCTATTTTTTAAATTTTATTTGTGCTATTTTAATTTTACAGTAGACATTAAAGGCTCAACGGTTTTTCAGTCTTATGTTTTGTTACATCTAGCGTGGTATTGACCAATCAACAACACAAGGCATATTATTATTATTAACTGTTTCTTATTCACGTGTTTGTCCATTAGCAATCTCTTTATACCGATCTTTTGTTGTGTTTTTGCGCGTTTATTGAATGTACCATACACATTTGTTCTAGAATTATACACGGTTTGGTTTTTATTACGTCGCAACGAAGTCATTGAGTAAGTATTTTGATTTTGGTTAATGTGTTATTTAATTTTTGTATTTTTATTACATTGAATTTAAGCTGTGCAAGGTATGTCGCTCATTCTCCTTTAAAAACTCCTTCTTTGTCGTAAACGACTCATGTAACAGTGAGAGGGTTAAACAGAGCCCCCAGCGGCAAGACTCGGTACTATTGTCATATAAATTTGAATAGGGAATAAGCTAAGCACCTTTGGATAGATCAAATTTAAGTAAAATTAAAGCGAACTTTCGGAAACTTTTTGAATAAATGGCGTTTTAGAAAGAAATGTTTTTAAAAAAAAGAAAAATATTGAATTTGTACACGCACAATGCTCTACAGCAAATGTTTTACAACAGTCTTAATTTTTACATCAAAATAGCGGGTAAGGTGTGTTTATTAATGCGTCAAGACGGGTGATAAGTGAAATAGCACCTACCCAAGTCATTTTTGTGACAAACAAAAATAAAGGCGCCATGGAAAATTGATAAAAAAAGTCATCTGATAATTCTGTGTGCGCAAGAAAGAACGGAATGAGTAAAAAAATCAAGTTTAGAGTTAAGTATGCAGAATTGTTCCTTAGATACATATCTGTCAAGGAGAAATCAGATGTGATAATGTGCTATTATTTTTTGGAAAAGGACATATTAATAATAGTTGGATAATTTGTACAGCGCCGTTTTCGTGAAAAATCACCTCAAGGGCGCTGTACAAATCTTAATTTCTAGTTTGTGACCGGTTAGTAGCTGAGTTGACAAACGCGTCGGATTCCCATCCGGGCGTCGTGAGTTCAATTCCTCTGCTAGCTAAGTATGCCATCATTGCACAATCAACATTTTCCACTTATTATGATGGCAGTAGAAGTTTTTCAAATATTGTCATGTTATTCGTAACACGAGAATGTTTGTCTTTCATTAAAAAATACATATATATTAATTCCTAGTTTATATAAATATACAGCAACATACTTACCTGACATATGACATGATTAGATACAACAAAACGGAATTCTTAAATTTTGATTTGTCTCTCCTTGAACTTCTGCGTTTATTGACTCATTCCATTCTTCCTTGCGCACACAGAATTATTATATGAGTACAATGCCTATTTAATTGCGTTACCTACCAATTGTGTAACTCTTTAATCTCAATTGATATTATTTTTTCGGAATATCCTTACATTTTAAGTAACTTTCATTATGTATTGTTATTTTTTACGTTTATTTTTTTTTTAATTTATCTTTTCTAAAACAATTTCTTTTTCTATTTGAGTGTATCTATTAACTGTATTATTCCAATATATATAACTAAAATTTTGCACAACTTGTCGCGGCATGATTAGTTTCTTAGAACAGGCATCTGACTAGTTAGAAACTAACGTTGACTGGGCCATATGTATTCACACTTGTATTGCAGCTTACCCTCTACACACTTAAGGACATACCTTATTTACATTTGGCTTATTTTTTTGAAAAAATGTTAAATTGTGTATTATGTATCAAAGAAAACAAACTAAATTAAGTAACTTTATATCAAAAAACGGATTTACGCATTGGAACTCGGAAACACCGGTTGTTTTCTCACGCACCAGTAGCCATCCATTTAGCATATAGCACAACGGTTGCCAGGAGTACATGGGTTCATGGGGTGAACTAAATACATTTTACAAGAACTGTCTGTCTGCCTACAGGAAGCTATCGCTAGGGGACAGGAGACGGGGGCGGGAGAGTGCAGACCTACCGGGCCGCTATGCGCTGGGCTGTGAAGGGCTTCGAGCATGCAACCGTGAAGGTTTAGAGGAGACAGAGGCAACATAGCGCATGATTTACCTTACTTTCGTATATAAAAATGTATTAGGGAAAACAGAGAAAAATTTGTATGAAACCTCTAGTTTTGTATTGCTATTTCATTTTTCAGAACTTTGATGGCATTGTAAAATAGATTGAAAATGCCATTTCCACATACGTTTCGACACGTTTCATGCCCAAAACATCCGAGAAAATTGCATGGCATGAGCCGATTGATATGCCAACATCCTCTGCAACTTCCCTAATAGTGATTAGACGATTTTCCAAAACCATTTTCTTCACTGTTTCGATGTTTTCTTCGTTTGTTGACGTGGTTGCAACTCCAGGACGCTCATCGTCATTAAAATCTTCTCGGCCTTCTGTAAAGCCCTTGTATCACTTATAAACATTTTTTTGAGACAAAGTAGACTCGCCGAATGCCACAATCAACATTTTAAGTGCGTTGGAGCATGAACAAACCTCGTATATCAATACATATCGTCGTCAACGGGAAAATACCTCCTATGTGGTCAACTTTACAAAAATGAGTTAAATATGACATTGCGTAGAGTTTCAATTTGTATTTGAAGTTTCAATGTTTTTACTATTCTTGATGTCTCAAAAAACAATCGGTAAATCCCAAAAATCAGTTTTTAATTTCCTCCTGGACAATTACGTTTTTGACACGTGGGAGGTATTTTCGCGTTGACGACGATATATTAACTACGAGTTTAATAAAAGCTGTTTCAAAATAGCAACATCTATTTATTTTCTTTTTTGCATCAATTCCACACAGAAGGTTTTGAGGGAGACGTTTTCTCTCAGGGCCTATGTCATCTCTGGAGATGCTGTGTCGAGGGAATTAATTAATCATTAATTAAGTATTAAGACTTTTTAAACATACCCGTCTTTTTAATTGAAATTGAAATATTAATGGAGGATTATTGTATTAGGTCTCATTTCTGCAAAACGCCATCAAGAGGGAGTCCATCCTGACAGCGTTAAGATTGATGGGGCCAATATCTTACTTTCCACGTGCTAAAAAGGGTACGGATCCCGCTGTGGGATTCAAACTCGATCCATCTAAACGTTAGCTGAATAAGTTGTTCATCTTAGTAGTGAATGTCATTTTAATGTTTACCTACTCTAGGTATTGAGTTTTTTTTAATTATAATTTTCCACAAATATATGTATATATTTTAAATACCCATAATTTTATCAAGGTTCGTGTTTTCAATTTGGAAAGAAATGCTTCCTATAGGTACCCTAAAATACTAACCACCTATAACTTGCCACAGCGAACGAGTATTATTCCGTTAATAATGAACATTTCTCATTTATTATCTGATTCACATGTCCCCCATCTCCCCCAATTGAGTCACCTGCTGTACGATAAGCAACAATAATAACACGGCGCGTATTGATCAAATATTCAGAACAGTACCTGCCTAATGCATGATGCATAGAGTCCTGCCGCCGAGAGCTACGCTGTAAATTTTCTGTCTGTTACATGGGTCAAATATGAGACAGAAGGAGAGGTTACAACGGAGCTATCAGCGGTCATAGTGTCTATAGTCTGTAGCAGTGTAAAAAACACCATTATCATTATGGACAGGGTCAGACTGAACACTACAGCGTACTATGCAATTATTTTACAGTTTTTTTAAATATATATTGGGATTAGAATTACAGGGGTCTATCTTATATGCAAAACCCGCAGAGATAGGTCCCTGTGAAGTCCCCGACAAAATATGATAAAAATGCAAATAGCGATGCATTTTGTGATATGAACATTATTTAACAGATCAAAAACAGGTAAACCACATTGACAGGACGACCTCCATGGTCGAGTGGTAAGACGCACGACTATGAATTCAGAGGTCGCAGGTTCAAATCCCGGCTTACGCTAATAAATTTTGTTTAATTAATATGTGCTATTTGAACGGTAGATACTCATAGTATCGCCCTAGTGAAAGACCACCATTCAGAATCGAAACGTCACTTGAAATGGCTTTAGTCGTGTTTGGTGACCAGATATTCAGGTACTTCCCAGCCTTCCACTTCCCCATCTCCTTCCTTTCCTCACTACCTTCAGCGTCACAACATACCCCGTTTAGTAATAAATCACAACTAGTTATTAGTTATAAGTTACAGGTTGGATAAATTAATTTGTAAAGCGCCCTTGAGGTGATTTTCCCACGAAAACGGCGCTATAAAATTATCCATTTATTATTATTATTGTTGAGGATGCCATGATGCCACTGGCTTTAGACGGTTGGGAGCAGTTGGGATTTGGTATTCGCACCATTTTTTTTAACTGTCGACAGAAAAAAACTTAATATTTCGATATCACAATCGATGATTAAAATCGATTTAAAATGCTCCACAACAAACAATGCTTTATTTCCTTGATACATAAAAAAATGTTGATTTTCAATGTTGCCAGTGCATAAATCGTGCCCTTCGAATAATAATATTCCATGACATGTAATCACGCCCGTGTTAAAATCGCCAAACCGTGACGATCGAAAGTTGATAACAAATAGTGTAATATCGGTTTTCCATTTCAGATTGTTAGCAATATATTAAATGTAATTTTATGTGAAGTCTCGTAAAACTGTGCCATATTTGTTTAAGTGCGCTATTATATTAAATGCCTACACGGCAGAGCGATACGTACTGTGTAGCGTTGTGACCGCTGCGTGTGAACTACTACAAAGAACTACTTCATTTTGCGGCAGTTCAAACTTCATTCATTTTTCATTGAACAAATACTTCAATTGAAGTTAGACTTCAAAGAAATACTCCATTTTGCGGTAGCGCACACTTCAATTGAAGGTCGACTACAAAGATTTGGCAAAGAACTGGTTCTTCCCCTAGGGATGGTCGAACCAACCGGTTCCTGGCGCCGGTCACTGGAACGGTCGATATTCTTTGTCCGTTCTTGGCGAGGAGCCGGTTCCCCTCGCTCGCCGGCTTTTTGACCTCCAGTGTTTTTTGTGCAACTTTAGACCGGTACACAAGTCTCAACTGCTCCCAACCGTCTGGAGCCAGTGGGACTATGGCAATTAGGGCATGTTATGAGGCTGAAGGTAGTGGGGAGGCGAAGGAGATGGGGAAGAGGAAAGTGGGGAAATACCCGGCTATTCAGATCTGGTCACCAAACACGGCGAAAGCCATCCCAAGCAACGTTTCATTTCTTCAGCCAAAACGATCCAGAGAGAATCTTACAAAAAATAATTATAATAAATTAAAACCCGGCTTCCCGGATCTTAACCACTCGACCACGAAGGCCGTAAGATCAAACTCCTAGAAATTTTCTGGTCAGTGCTACTAAGAGATAATATATGATTCTAAGAAGGTATTTCTCAAAGGGTCATTGGATTTCCGATTGGCAATAATCGTTCCATTCTCTAAATACATACAGCATTTTTCTCCTTTCGGTAGACCTATCTGGAACGTAAATTGAAATTAATCCAGCACCAAATGTTAAGTTGCTGGACCAATATCACGCAAATATTATACTAACTTTACTCTACAAAATTGATCTTACAGCTATCGTAACGAAGATAATTGACTCCCGACAATTAATTCAAGACTGTTATGCAGAGAACTTAGTAGAAACAGTACGATATACGAGCACCGCGACACGTTGTTATTTCAATCCGCTTGAACGCTATTAGGAAATTGAGGCGCATCGGAACAGACAAAAGGTTCCGATGATTTTTTCATCCATAATCTATTTTCTTTTTAATCATTGACTTTCCTATATTAGTGCATCTAGGCTAATGATCCTGAACACTGCAATAAAGCTTGCGTAGAAATGCAGTGATCTTGTATCTAGTTCGCGGATTACTCAGACATATTGCACTCAGGGGCGCAGTAAACTCGTGTGCAGTGAGTGCGGCGCACACGGGCGACAAAACCACGAGAAAGCCGAACTAAATATAATAATAATTATTATGTATTTATTGAATATCTTATACACGATAAACTGTTATCAATTTAATATATATAAGAAATTAGATTTTATATTTGTAAAAGAAATACAAATCAAGGTCCCATATAGATATGCAAGACAAGAAAATAAGAAGAAAAAAAATACTAAAAAACAGGCAGTGGGAGAATCAGGTCAATGAGGAAAAGTTATTTAAAAAAAAACAATAGGATTTCATGTCTGAATCTCTCCATACTGGCGTGGAATATGTCGATATTGGAAGAGATTTTGTCAAGGAGCAATAAACTCCTCCCCACCGGCAGAACCATTGGCAGGTTGGTCCTACAGGCAGGAATCAATGATGACGCCGTCTTAGATAGTCATCAGGAGCATAGAGACTAACGCGCTCCAAACTAGCAGGGTTTTCGATATATCCTTGCAGCAGTCTGAAAAAATGAGTGGGGGCATACCCCTCTATTCTGAGCTGCAAGGAGTTGAAATCCGAGCATGCCCAGGAGAAAGTTGGTTGGGTAGAGCCACGGATAGTGGCCGCACTCCTTCGTGTAAAGACATCTCAGAAACATTTTCTGGACCCTTTCCAACATGAGGGAGTAAGTACTCCGCCTCATGAGGATCTTAAAAAACCGAGTCACTATCCAGTCTCCTGCCTATGCCCTTTTACACCCGCCATTGTTTGTCTATCATTCGTTACTATTAATTTCAGAAAAACATTGAAACTTAATTGATTTGTTCTTATGGCTGGGGATACCAGCATAAAAACGCTCTGATTGGCTTAAGATGAAGTCTCTGCGCATTGGGATTCTAGAATCATTGTGTATTTGAGTAATCCTCATCCAGGGGGGCGCACGAAGTGCTGGCCTGTTTATTTATACCAGGATCATTTTTAATAGTACTCTATTTCCTAGTTATATTATTGTTTCGCACACAGGCGGCTTTACCCTCGCGCCGGCCCTGCTAGCACTGATCCATGCACTTCTCGGTGCACTATTCTGCAGGTAACCACGGGACAGCAATTAGTCGCCTGTCTTGGTAAACTGTTTCCAGGTATGCGAGAGGAAATTTTATCTGCGTTTGAGGTTCTGCATTGGAAGAAATGGCTACTGTACGCAGTAGGCAGTAGGCAGTGACATGTGATCTGCCTGGGGTCGTGTGAACCGACTCTGAAAGTTGCAGCGTTTAAATCAAATGGCTGCTGTTCAGATGGTCTAGTAAATTCAATTGGTTAATGCAATAAATTAACAACATAGTAAATCGAGAAACTATGCTAAGCGATTGAATGATATTTAAAGTTGCGAAATATTTTCTCTTTTATTCAATTGAACAAAACGTATTGCACAAAATTATTTTAAGTTTCTGCAAACTTTATAGAAGTACACACTTACCGGGAAATATATGTACATATGTACATTTGTACTATATATGTACATATCGTCGCTGGAAAAGGCAAAAGGTCTTAAGCGACACTTTCTAGGTCTAAAACCTCAGAGCAATAATATACAGGAGGGATAGCTTTGCGAAACAGTGTAGTCAGGATTTTTAGATTTTTCCCTGACTCGGGCGTGATTAGAGTTTTCGTGGAAACACACCTTTTTACATCCATTCATAGCACAAGTCGACATAATGTTTTGTTTATTTGTATAACCACTTTTTCACAGTATTGTAATAAACAAAAATATAAGATATAGCCTGAAAAGCCGTTGAGTTATGTCGCATAACAAAACGTAGTGGGCGGAGTCGCCGGAGACGCGGGAGACGCGAAAGACGGAAAACATGCTTACATTCATAAAAGTGGTGCGATATTATGGGACAACTTGTCTTGTCTCTTTCTCTCTCACAGTTTAAGACGTAAAAACCCGGAGAAAGTGATTTATCGTAAATTTGTATAGGTTGGGTAAAAATATTTAACTCTCTCTCCATATATATTCTTACTCCAAGTCTAAAACACAGACGAACTATAATACTTAAGTACCTATAAAATTAATGTATAAAGATTGTTATTGCTAAAATAATAAATCTATTTATTTAATTTCTCGCACATAGGTACCAGTAATTACCACTACAAAAAATCTACGTCTACCTTGTACGTACGAGAATTTAAAAATAACAAAAATGTTTTACAGAAGAGGCAATAACACTATCATACCTTACAAGAAGGCCTAAGATATTAAGCCTAAGGCGTTCTATCCGTATCTGTATTTTGCAATTCATACCTACTTGTTATACACATCATAACAGGTAGATTCGTCAAGCTTTACCGTTATAAACAGGTACCTAAAATTCAAATGGGTAAGTGCCTCTTCTAGTATGAGAAAGTAACTCCCAGCAAAATCGTCTTCATCTCAAACATAGTAAGAATGAACTAGAATTAAATTTTCTCATATCAAGAAGTAGGTAAGCATTTGGAAGCCGTGCATGTACACTCGTAGCTAAGAAATTGTTATTTTATTCGTTTAATGTTGACAGTAAATAGCACTTTATAATTAAAATCGTATGTAATAACACTAATAACAATAACAAACTCGGGCAGTCCACAGAAAGTAAGTCGCAATTCTGTCGAAACAATTATTTGTTTCGAGCTAAATTCGCACGGTGAAACATTAAACGTTGATCACACGTTCGTAGTCTGTCATTTCAGAGATTGGCTTGAATTAGAAGTTACCACTGGTATTTGTAGACAATAGAGCTAATATTTTATAGTTTAATAAAAAAATAGAGAAAGGGACACAAAGTAAAAGAGGACAGGCCAAATAAGATGGTATCTAGATAATATAATAAAGGTACAGGCCCAGAACAATAATATAGGCTAGGGTATTTTTACATCCATTCATAGCACACGTCGACATAATGTTTTATTTGTAAAACCACTTTTTCTCTGTATTGTTATAAATAAAAATATAGGATATAACCCTTAGTGAAATAAGGAGAAGGTAATTATTTTTACCCGACCTAAACAAACTTGCGATAAATCACTTTCTCCGGGCTTTTACGTCGTACACCATGAGAGAGAAAGAGACAGCAAATTTCATGGGCCGCTTCTATATACTGTAAGGATGATCTTAAGGTCCTGGTTCAGGGCAGGACTCCGCCCACATTTTTTATTATGTCACTAAACTTAACACAACTAAACTGGTTTTTAGGTTATATGCTATATTTTTGTTGATAAAATATAATAAAGGTATAGGTTCAGGCTATACGAATAAACAAAAATTATGTCGATATGTGATATGAATGGATGTATAAATTTTAGTCTTAGTTTGAGGCGTGGCTATGACGCCGAGTCATTTATACATCCATTCAAAAACATGTCGACATAATGTTTTTGTTCATTTGTATAACCACTTTTTCACAGTATTGTTATAAACAAAAATCTAGGATATAACCTAAAAAACCGGTGAGCTATGTCCTGTTATTCGCATAACAAAACATAGTGGTCGGAGTCGCCGGAGACGCGGGAGACGGAAAACATGCTTACATACCGAAAAGTGGTGCTATATTATGTGAGAACTTGTCTTATCTCTTTCTCTCTCGCGGTTTACGGCGTAAAAACCTGGAGAAAGTATTTGTCGTAAATTTGTATAGATCGGGTAAAATATTCAGCTGTCTCACCATATACATTCTGGCTCTGAGGGTACAGGTTATAGATAGAAGGTATACAGGGTGTATCAAATCGAATCCGACAAACTTAAATCAGCGACCCCTGAGCTTATTTGGTGTTTTGGTATCCCGTGACAATTTGTTTTTTTCACTTAAAAACAAACAAAAACAGGCAGTAGGGGTCGGGGCGGAAGGTGGGCGGTAACTCTGCCCAGTGACTGTTGGGTTCGATCTGATGCACGCTGTATATCCATCAACGAGAGAGTTATCGCAGGCACACAACATATTCCAAATTGGTAATGCCAGTGTCCCACTGGATCTGGGTAATGTGCAGTCGATAAAAAAAACTTTCGAAAACTGATAGCAGTCAGACATGCGTTGTTAATATTGTAGCTAGGCTAATTGTTGCCAACAATATGCACAAAGATATTTCTCTCTTTCTTTGTGAATAATAGAATAGCCTGGAAATATTTTTAAAACTCCTACTAAAATCATAATCAAGCGGAAAATGTTGCATGTGTAATGATGGAGGACTTAGATAGCAGAGGAATTGAACCCACGACGCCCGGGTGGGAAATCCGACGTGTTTGTCCACTCTAGTTACTAACCGGTTTAAATCTCTGACGTTCATTTACAGAGGCATCTTGTAACAAATTGAGATTATTATCAAAACATCAGGAAGCCCTAGTATTTTAGGACACGTACTTGATATTTACGACAGATATTAAGCCCGCTCTTGAATGGTCTATCTACCGATATAATAAATGTAATACTTGAACTGGACGCGCTAATAATATAATTAATTTTACATTATTATGAGCAAGTCTAGAGGCTATAAATCGCATACCTTTTCTCTCTACTTACCAATACGATGAGATGGGTGTTCGATTTTGAAAAAAAAACTACCGAAACAACTATAGTAACTAACTAACCATCACGCCGTTTCCCCTCAGTTGTAGACAGAGATGACGCACCGCTATACAACTCTGTCTTGGAAAACACTCATTGCTTCATTCACATGTACTTCATACATCGTCTCATACATACACTTCTGTTATTCTGACTCTTCACAAGGCCCGACTCAAGTATTTGATTCACCTGATTGTGCCATGTCTTTCTTCGGGCGTCCCCGACTTTTAGTTCCACTTTCGCGTCATATATTCGTTTCACACTCCTTTCTTCGTTCTTTCGCTCTATATGACCAAACTATCTTGTTCCTTGATCCTATTCATTACGCTTACATCAGCCTTGCATTCTTTCCGGATATTACACATTTTTAACACGGTCATACATGGTTTTACCGCAAATACGCCTCAGGGATCTCATTTCTACAGCATTCCATCTACGTTCATCCTTCATCTGCCAGTTCCATACCTCACCGAAACAATATAACCTTAAATTAATTTATTTGCAAACTAACGGACTAAAGTCTAATTACAAAAAAGAAACTAAACACCGAAATGGGAAAAAAGAGCAACAGAGAAAGAACAGCACACACACAATATCAAATGAAGCAATGACAAAAATAGGACACAATATATACAAGAAAGAATATTCAAATCAAATCCGAGGTCAAGTCAATGTTTTGGTAGAGTCGTAAAGAATGACAAAAAATCGTTTAGACTGCTATCAAAAATTTCAAGACCAGGCTTGAGTTAACAAGTATCGACATTCTGTACAGTGGAGAATGATACCCATAATTAGTAGAGTGATGATTGAGGAACAGCAATCAATTATTTCTAAGTCTACGGCTTCTTTTGAACCTTTGTTCGAAGTATAAGGCATCCCGAAACTGATGAAACTCCAAGTGTAAAAATAAATCATTACGTTTGAAAAATGTTTAGGTAAGCACCTAGCCTGCCTAGAGGAAGCCAGACACGCTCGTGTCCGAATTTCCCTTTTCAGATAAAATCGGTAAATTTACACTGCGTTGTTTTCTATTACACAAAATAGAATTTTATAAACAGTGTTACGTAAGTAGGTCAGTATTAACCCAAGCAGATGTGTAATGTTTACCTCTATCAAACGCTGCATTCTCATATATTCTCGTTGAATATTATTGTGAATTGTTAATAGTTTGGTACCTGACGACTCAAATAATTAGCAGGTGTTTGATGATATCAAATTTAATTCATAAATTTCCACAGCTGCATAATGTATATGCAAATTTATATTTATGGTATGGTTAACTATGATTTCTTCATTTACAATAATTGTACAGGTGTGTAGAAAGGTACTCGTTACGGAGTCAATAACCGTTCATTTGGATGCATTTCTAAGAATGTATTGGGAATATCAATTTGTTTTTTTACTATCAATGAGTAAATTACTTTGTTCTCTCAAACACTTTTTTTGCCATTGAAACATTGTATAAACTGCGGTGGTATATCGTTTTCAAGTGATTTTTAATATATTCTAAACGATCGGTTAGTTAATCAAGCAGTCTAAAGCGTCGGGTTCCTACCCAGGTGTAGTGGATATAATCATCTCCCTAGTTAAGTCCTCCATCATTGCTCAAGCAACATTTTCCGCTTATAATGATGGTAGTAAGAGGAAATATAATATTGTTAGGTTGTTCGTTACCTGTCTATGTTTGTTTCTCTTTGTATTTAAAAAAATAGTAAATACAAAGTTGAAGAGAAAAAAAATCCGGTGGACGTAAATCACGTAGAACGTCTTGGCTGAAGAAATTTAGAGAATTTTTAAATTGAAGTACGATTTGCACTCGGGTTTTACCCCAAAATAATCATCGGTTTCTAGGTATACCTACAGTTATATTGATTTCTTTTGAAATTCTTGAACAAAATCTCAAAAATTCATGTGAATTGGTTTAACTCTCTCCCAGTAAACAAATACCGAATTCCGCTTTAACGATCAAACAGTAAAAAGCAAAAAAATGAGGGCGTTGATGAATGATTATTAAAATCGTAGGAAATTAAACGTATTTGTGCAGATGAGAGCGTCGCCACCATAGATATTAAATACACAAAAAATATGGATAAAAAAAAGTACCTTAATTCCCCAATTATCCCCCTACACAGATACTGGAAAATATGTACTTTTCCAATTTTATTTAACTACTACTTTAAAGTATTGAACTGTTTCAAACGTTGAGTAAAAAAATCTTCACTGGCTTAATGCCCCGAAAGAATCCAGTTCAAGCTTTTCTGGATGGTATTTAAGTCAACTATCGGAATTCCTCTGGCTTTTTTATCGGAAATGTTTATTCCTAAAGATTGCAATTCGCGACAGTCAACCCTTAGAACGGCAACATCATCGCCTATCGGAAGGTTGAAGGAACCAAAGCGCACACCAGACACTAAGTTCGGAGAGCGTGCTGCAGGAGTGTCAGGTCCTAAAGCCCCGAATAGACTGCCATATGATCTGAGAATGATAAAAGACTCGACAGAGTTCAGAGCTAAACTAAAAACTCATATTTTGAGAAAATCATATTCATAAATAATAACAGAATCATGCAAAGCTAGGCTGGCCCGTTAGCATCTAGACTCACCAGTATAATAGTATATTTTAATGCAACGATCGACTAATTCTCGATATACTGCTAAACAAAAAGTTCGATAATTTTTCACAGATCGCGACATTTGTAAATATCAATAAATAAAAGGTAATTCCAGCAACAATTTATGGTAAGTTGAGACATAGTTTTAAAGTTTTGTAAAGCGCCCTTGAGGTGATGTTTCACAAAAATGACGATTTATAAATTAGCCAAGTATTATTTTATAAATAAAACAGATAAACTTTGTTTATAACTACTTTATTATTCAATATTATGTGTACCGGTTTCGGAAGTACCCTTCCATCATCAGGACAATATTAAAATTTCAAATTAATTATAATTTTTAATACTCAATTTTAATATTGTCCTAATGGTAGAAGGGTACTTCCGAAACCGGTAGACATAATATTGAATAATAAAGTGGTTATAAACAAAGTTTATCTGTTTTATTTATAAGTATGGCAAGCCAATAAGGTAAATGCTTTTTACGAATATGAAGTATTATTATTGTTATTATTATTAGGTGGTAGGTGAAAAATAGATCAATATTCTGGAAATGAGATAAGTAGGTACCTGATAGCGGTAGATAACTTCACAACATGCGTTATATGGGAATCGAAATAAATAATTGATTTCATGGTGGTGAATCATCGCTGAAATAATTACAAGTGTACTTTTTGCCTTTGTTATTTATTTGCGGCACCCCTAATTAGGGATTCCATAGTCCGATTGGCTCCAGATCTCAGAGCAATAATATACATAAGAGAGCGCTGTTGTAGTCAGTTTTGATGAGCTTTTCCGGACTCGGCTAGACCTGGGCGTGGCTAGGACTAGGGCTAGGTTATTTATAAATCCATTCATAGCACATGTCGACATAATGTTTTTGTTTATTCGTATAACCACTTTTTCACAGTATTGTTATAAGCAAAAATATAGCATGTAACTTAAAAAACCGTTGAGTTGTGTCAATTTATTTCGAATAATACTATCAATAATTGCTGCAACAAAATGTTGTATTTTCTATCTAGTGAACTGAAGTTTTCTCTCGCATCAACATAATTTATTTTTATAATAATTAAAACCTTAGATCAAATTTATTACCATGAAATGAGTAATAGGAGTCGTAGTTTCGAATCTCATCTCCTGTAGCCGACAATGATGATGCCACGGTCCATTTCACACGAGAATTTAAGCGTAAAAAAACGATAAAGATGCTATTTTTTTACTATCAATAAATAATAATACTCCTTACACGTGCTATTAGGAAACAGGTGAATATTTTACCTTGGCATCCCCGACTGGGGTATGTCGTTAGGGTGAAGTTAGTGGGAAGTGGAAGGTGATGTGGAAGAGAAAGATTGGGGACTGCCTGGCTATTCAGATCTGGTCACCGAACACGGCTAAATCCATTTCAAGCTACGTTTCGATTCTGAATGCTGGTCTTTAATCACGGCGATACTTAGAGTATCTACCACTCTAGAACGTACAGCAAATATACTATTTGTATTTGATATGAATTAAATGTGAAATAACACATATTAATTGAATAAAATTTATTAGAGCACACCGGGATTCGAACCCGCGACCTTTGAATTCGTAGTCGAACGTCTACCACTTTACCACTCGACAACGGAAGTCGTCATGGGGTTAATATTATTGAATGGCTTTAGCTATGTTTAGTGACTAGGTCTGAATTATCACGTCTGTCTAATTTTTCGACGTTTTGTAAACAAAATTTTAGACATATTTTGTTATCTTAAACTTGCCAAGATGGGTGGTAACTCGTTTAAATGTCTTAATAGCTTTTTTCAAAAACAGGTACCTTCTCCCTTCTCAACTCTATTCTCCCATTTTTTCTTCCACATTTGTACACACAATTAATTTTAATGATTTTACCTACCTGAGCACTAACGTATATATATATATATTATTATTATTTTACTTGGACATACTGTTGGTAAATTGCCCATCCCACTAGGCATAAGCCTGTGTTGGGATGGCAATTTGCAAAAGTGTTTTTTTACCTACATAGTAACATGTTAATATCAAAAGTATAGTACATACATAATAAAAATAATAAAAAAATATAAGTAAATGACAAATTTGAAGATACAGAATATAATATATGAACAGGACTGAGGATGAACTAAAAATATATTTTCTTGTTGAAAGTAGATGCTACCATGTCTTGCATGGTGCTAGTGGGTTCGAAAATACTAATCAAAAGAAGCAAACTACTCATTTATAAAACGTAATAAGACAGTTGTTACCTACGATTGAAAGATATGGTGCCCAACACAAAATAAAGAAAACAAATTAGCAGTATTTGAGGGTAAAATACTTTATACCTACACTGGAAAATGGATCTTACAGGATGAATCATAAACTCGAAAACCTTATAAACCATGAGACCTGGGCCGGTTTTGTGCAGGCGCAATTGGAGCAGTCCGCTCCAGGCGGCGAATCGCCAAGGCACGGATAGCACCTGATCATATTGCTTTATATATGTATTTATGATAAAAATGAAAAAAAAACATACCATTCGTAGACGTCAATTGAACGTAGTTATGCAGAAAGCGTCCAACCCACAAATTTCCAAAATCGAGTTTTACATTTTAAATATGAGATTTCTATCTGCTGAAAACATCCAAGCTCCAAATGCAATAAATTTTTGGTAACTCATTGTTTTACTGACCCATATTACAGACATATGACTTAAATTGAAGTTTAAAAACATAAAAATGTAGGATAACATAAGAAATACAATTAATTTTTTTCATAGATACATTGATAGATTATAAATTACCTATTTATAATAATTTTCATGAAGAAAAAACACTGATTTTCACTTTAAAAATGCCGTAATACGCTTTTGTATCGTCATATTTTCAAATGCCTTTATCTCAGTTTCATCTTTTGGGGGTTGGATGTTTTCTGCATAACTACGTCCAATTGAACCCGTAAGCTCTCAATTGAACGGCGCGGAATTAAAACCCGCGACTCTCATCTCATACTTGATACGAGTTGGTACCAATCTTTTGATCGAACAAAATATCCAAAATCCCACCTCGGGATGTAGCACCGTGATGACCATAGCTACAACATATCGCAAAACTGGCTCCAGGCAGTAAGACTATGGTATTACATACAAAAAAAAACTTACCGCTGACCTTATCTATTCTGTATGCATATCACAACTAGGTATTACAAATAGTCACATAATGTTTTAAAACTTACCAGTTGAAATAATAGTGAAGACCGCCGCGCCGCAAGTGAACTGAATTCCTTAATTATTGTGTACTACACAATACAATACAATGTCAGTTGTCCAAAATGTCAACACAACACGCACACGCGATCACCTTAGATCAGAAGAAACAATAAAACAATACATCAGACGGACAGATGCGAGTCAAATAGTCATCTCTCTTTAACTTCTAACTGGCTGCTACTTTTCTAGTCATCGCCTAATGATGGAGAGAAATCTGTAGAGAACTCTCCAGGAACACGGCTTCTGCAATTCAACGTTTACAGCATTTCACATCAACAATTAACAGGTGTTTATGAGGAGGCGAACAGTTTCTCATACATCACACGAGTTTTGTATTGATTCCGTCCTAAAGACAGCCGATGGCGGTTTGAAGTTGGCCGCCGAACGAGTTTTTCTTTCTCGCAGTTTCTTATTTTAAGCCAATTTCTTATCCCGCGCCATTTAAAAAACGCGGGGTTTTATCGAATGAAAATAGTGGATGCATTATTTCCACTACAATTATTTCGCTATATTCATGCAAACAAACCATAGAAGGCGTATAATTTAAGAAATGTTATTTTTTTAATATATCATCATAATACCTGTGGTACCTACCTAACTCTGATTTAATTCATTTAAATGGTTATTCAACGAACATCGAAATCTTCAATCAGTTACGGTATTTTACGATATCTGTAGCCAGTCTACACATTTGACGGTGAGCCTAGAGATTGGGGGTTCGTTTCCCGACACAGCGCAAAAAAATATTAATATGATTTTATTTTTGGGCGCTGCCAGTCTGTGTGTCGTAATGTTGATTTTTTTAAAGTTTGATGGTATTTTGTCGTCAGTATCGTAGATAAATTTAGCGCTTGCTTTGCGATTTGTATATTGTTTTGACGTTAATTTGTTTGAATCACATTACCTGGCTTGAACAATTACTAGTTATTTATGATTTACAAGATTAAATTATTTTAGAAGATAAAAAAACATTTATTTTGTGAAGGCTACGATATACTAAAACTTGTTTAAAGTGCCCTTCTGGTGATTTAATCACTAAAAGACGCTGTATAAAATTGACCTATAACTTAAATATTGTATAAAATTTGATCTTTGAATTAAGATTAACTATTGCACCCCTGTTAATAATATTTTAATGGTACATCTTAGCTAAGTTGTACAATGTTTATGTTATTATGTATATTACATCTACCTACCTGCACTCAACAGCACTACCTACATAGAAGATAAAAATAAGATTTACTTTTGCAAAAAAAAGTCGTCAATCGAGAATCCATGAAAAATGAATCCGTTATTTTAAATAGCCACCGTACTAAGCTAAACATCAAATAAATACCTGCAAAAACTATTGTTTAAATATTCACATTGAGAAATATTCGTGAAACCAGTTGTTTCCACGTAAATTGCACAAGTATAAATTACATTATCAACCGAATTTCACATACTTTACACGCAGAATGCTACTCGAATTCCTTCAAATAGTTCACTGAATCCCAACTTTAAACCACAAAAACCAATGTTTGTATTAAATGACACGGTTTCAGTTTACAAATACAATTAACAAAAGATAATTAATAATAAAACACTGATAGGTGCGACACATATCGTTGATTTATGCAATTAAATCATTAAAAGAACGGACCGGATGAGAACTTTACTACGGTTCAGTGTCGTCCGTCGCGGGGTAATTTGAAAATTCCGCCGCGGAATACTTCGTAAACGACCGGCACGGGTGACAGCCGACTCGACTCTCGAGTCTCGAGCAATGGCGGCAAGCGGCAAGGCGAGAGAACAGAGAGCGAGCTAATAGCAATACTAGCAGCGGTAGTGTTGTTGTCGCTCCCGGTTCAGCGTACAGCTTACAGCTCACAGCTAAGGCTCTGGTCGCGCTGTCGCGTCGCCGCTCTGTTGAGTGCGTGTACCAATACCGCTCAGTTTGTGCACGTAATGCCACCGCTAAACTTATACCAGAGCAAAAGCTACAGCCAGTGCCGCGCGAGTCCAATCTCCGCCGCGGTTGGCTACTCCTGCCAGGTGCGCTAAACCTCTTTTCGTAAAATAATGTCTGGAATCCATCATGATATTAAAGAAATTTAAATGTTAAATATATCTAGTTAGGGGAAGGGTAAGGGTTAAAAATATCACTTATTTTCGACTTGGGTTGGTACCAAATATTCTACCGAACAGTTGAAAGGCACTTAAACGGCGCCTGGCGCAAGTAATTTTTTTGTTCGAACAGAAGATTGGAACCAACTCGTATCGAGTATAAGACGAGAAGCGCGAGTTTTTATTTATTTCTAATTTTGAAACTGATAATTCGTGGTGGAATTCCATTTTAATACGAATTTAAGATAAAAAAATCTTTGTAACTTATTTCCAGCTATTTATTTTTGACGGGACCTTGCAAAGTTTTTTTTTTTACGAAAACTCCACACAGGAGGCCTTGAGGGAAATAATTTCAAGATAGAGGTAAATACCTACCTAAACAAATGTTAAAAGAGTTCTAAACTTTAAACAGAGAAATACAATATATTCAAACTTAGTGGTTGATCAGTCACTTTTTGATTCCGTCTAATTGATCGACAAACATCAAGAATGTTATGATAATGGATAACAGTGCTTTCAATAGTTGTTCGTCAATAGAGCCTTGCTCAGAAGAAATAGACTTCATTTTGAATATCAAATCACCCGTGCTAAAATTAGCAGAAACTCAAAAGAGAAATCTCTTGAATGGTGTTGATTTCTGTGTCCCTGAATGTACTAGGTAAATACAAACATTTTTTTGTGAATAATATTTAGAGAAACTTTTCACTTATATTATGTGGGTACGGCAGATGGATTTTTGTAAAAATACCCACCTGCCATGGTTAAAAGTATATTTATTTGTTCTTTATTCTGGAATTTGGCGAGGTTAGTGTAATTCCACATATCTCATAAAGTATATAGATACATACATTGAAGTCGAATATTTAATGAAAACATTAAATAAAACCAAACAATTATATGGCAAATAACCGATGTGAGGTCCTGAAATTGCTGCCATTTCCTATTGATAAAGCTACTAGTGACAAAAGATGCTCGGGTAGCAGAGTTGATGCTCTTACCAATGCTTTCCTTGAGACCAGTGACCCGGTGCCGCATGAGGGAAGTGAAGCTGTGGATGCAGCCTTCCACAAATACTGTTGAAGCACTGCAGTAGGGTGGTAGCCCAAACAGCATTCTGTATGCATTATTATAGAGCACTCGCAATCGGTTTTATGAAGTTTGATGATAAAAAAATAACAGTTGTTTTTATCATCAGCGTTGCAACTCTTGGAGAGTCCTGGCCGCCTCTAAAAAAGGCCTCCACTTCTGCCGATCTCCTGTTGTCTCCTTCCAGTTTCTTATATCTAGGAATGCTATTTCTCCTCCACACTGGGTAGTAACCTATGCTTAGACTTCCACTCTTTTATCCCACAGGCTTATTACAGAGAAACCTCAAAAGCCAAAAAATGTCAGCATAGTATCAAACTGATCATACCACTGAGAGCTCAATTGTAAACTCTCTTTTTGTTACGTGCATCGTTTATGAATAAGAGAAAGAGGTTACATCTATGAAATGATTTAATTTACAGGTGGAGCTACTACCAACAAATAGTCAGGAAATACTTCTCCATATTTGGAATGAGTATGCTGGGATTCATCACTCTGATGGTCTTATGTCTCCAAGTCAGCAACACGGCCTGTAGTTCAGACACCAATCACATGCAGAGCATTCCACGCATTATCAACATAATTGATCACATGATTCCACACTCCAAGAAGAGAGAGCATCACCATGGTGTTTACTAAAGAAAAAAAAAAAAAATTTACCAACTTTATTTATAAAAACGCACAAGAAAAAAATGTTATTACCTTGGCGGGGATTTGAACTCAGGGCCTTCCACTATCCGAGGGGATGCTCCAACCACTGAACTATTATGTCAACACACCAGCTATGTTTCCTCAATACATATGGTTTTGTTAAAATTATTATCAATATTTCAAGTTATACCTAATTCATCCTCTACTTGACACTAGCTAGAACATTCTTTGGGGTAGTCATTTAAAAAATAAGATATTTTACCTTATGTATGTACAACTTCCCTAAAATCCAGTCGAAATTTGAATCATCTTCATTGTCAGCCACTTTTCGGCCAGCATTGGACAAAGGGCTCTACACACCTTCCTGATGATTTTGTCCAGATTTGTGACCAGATCGCAAAGCAATTAAGCTAGTATAAATACTCCTTATGAGGATTGTCTAATGAAAGTGCACAGTATGACAACCTTAATTTCAGATGCTAGATATTTATCGCACTTCACACTCAAAGTTATAGCACATTCATATAGGAGTCATTGCCACCAGTGGTGAAATTTTCTCCTGCACATAGTTTGAGTAAATAAAATAAGTTTTTTTTATAATACCTTACAAAACTGATGATTATATTATTTAATATTGGCATTATTATATTTAATTGACACTAACTTAATAAACGCTAAAATGAGAAGGTTGTTTTGATAATTTTTATAACTGTAAATTTTCTGACACTTTATAATATTATAATCAATACAAAAAATTATATTTTTACAGTTTTATTTCAATCCTGAACTATTAGAAAAATAGTTTGCCCGCCTAACTTATCAACTGGATTGTACAGATTACAATATCAATGTCTATTATTAAATCAAAAAGCAGAATCTCTCTATCTCAAAATCTTTAAGTGACATGCACTCCGAAAATGGGGGTTTGCCCAAGTTCACATTTAAATTGATTTTAATGAATATTTAACAATAATATCAAATGTTTTCCGAGGATGCACTCAGGATGTAAGCCATTTAAATTTTAGAATAATAAAAACTGACCCTAACCATTCTTACCGTAAAACATTTTCCAAAATTTCCAAATCATTTTTCATCAATAACATAAGTGGTGAGGACCAGGGATTATTTTTCAGTGCGATACGAGATTAGGGCAATATGTTAACAGGTTTGCTTTCCTGAACCTGCTGCAGCAAACTGAACCCTATACCCCTTCTACCACTCGCCAAACATTTATTTTGCCCTCTGGGGTTTCGAGTGTTGTACCCGTTTAGCGTCATTCACCACTCAAAAGCCGGTGGGTATAAGCGTGTAAACTGTGCTCAACATCACTGAATTTATTATAATGAACTCTTTATTTTGATTTTACCTACATATAAATAGTTATTATATTCTTTTGCATTTTCATAGAACATGAACATATGCAAAGAAATTTGTTCTATTGTTAGGTCTCCGTTTTTTTTTTTTTGGAACACCCCTCACCGATTTATTTCTAAGGTAGTGAGTCCTCTTAACAAAGGAGATGAATGAATGACTCACAAGGTTATCTTGAATTTTTTACAACAAACCTAAAATAGAAGAATTAAAAAATTATCACTTCCATAGCGCAAATAGTTTTTGTAAAATTCAGTTAGTTTATATTGATGATTTTACATTTGTATTCTAATATAACCAGGTTATTATAATTACAGTTTCTGTAAAGTAATTATTTAAAATTTGTATGATTGAAAGACCTGCAGTGGTAGACACAAAGCTAATCTGGTGTGCTATTTTGATTTTACTATTGAGTATAAAAAATAAATTAACACGACTTTCAGCAAATATATTTTGTAAATGTAGTTAAAAGCAGAACTTAGTTTGGCTAGTTTTATTTTAAAATGTATACAGTAAATACAAACCTGTCACTCTGGTAAATAAACAAGAAACATTTAGGTTTGAACATAATTATTATTATTACACAATAAAAAAGGAAATCAACTCCTCACAATAACAATGGTTACACTGGAAAATAGATGTTATGTATATATATGCATTGAGATAGGTCTCTCCGATAAATACAGGCTGAAGAAAATATGATTAAAACTACAAAGATAAGGAAAAAATTTACGAATAATTATGGTTTCAATTTTAATTTATTGTGTTTGCTAAATATTTAAATAAATAGATCGATAAAGAGAAAGGTCATTAAATACTGTAACAGGCCGAAAGCAATCTTAAGGAAACCAATTATTTCAAAATTATATTTTATTTAAACGTATAAATAGAAAAGGAATCTAAATTAAATGCATACTTAGGCTAGCTGTCTTTACTTCTCTTCACACCACTCATTTTCCTTGCGGACTTGGTCTTCTTCGGCGGCAGAGAAGTCGTTTTTAATATTAAAAGTCTTTCTTATTTCTTCTGGAGTCTTTCCTTTGATCATATTTGCGACAGTTTTGCATGTGACGTCAAGGAGTCCCTTAATGTCAAGATAGTTAGCTGCTAAAATTAGCTCGAATAGAGTGCCCTGGTCAACTTTCAGGAAGTCCGCATCCCACGAAGAAATATCATCGGTTCGCTTTTCTTTGTTTTCATCGTCTTCGGGTAGGGGTGGGTCGTCTTTGTGATAAGTCGCCCACTGAATCACTTTTTTTAGAATGGCTGAGTTGACGTTTGGTAGAGGAACGATTTCCTCTTCGTCATCGTCCATTCCTAAATCTTCTAACATGGTTTTGATTGTGACGGAGCACTTGGCTATTTCAACATCAACATCGAACACCTCGCTGTCGGAAGATTGCAGTTTTATATTCGGCATCTGAAAAATAACAATGTTTATATTTCAACTGTCAAGCGTCCATCTTTGTTTGCAAATTTTTAGATAGCTTGGTAAATAATTATTTTCTTTCCGGGATAGCAAAGTTATACATAAGACGGCGGTACACATTTTGAGAGGCATATTTACCTTAGAAAATGATTTAAAAAATGAGATCGAAGGGCGGATGATCCGAGATTACTTTTTGCTTTTTATTAATTTGGCGGCGATCGCCGGGTAAATGAGAAAGTGGTACTAGCAAGGTAGCAAGTTACAGCAACTGGCAGCAGCGAAATCTTTACATAATAATACTTCGTCTATGCAATTTATAGTGATGTTCGATATTCCGGTCCCGCTGACTTGTCGGTTATTGGAGCCGTCGATTTTAGTTACGAAGATCAGCCTTTTATTGGAATCGGTTTCTCACCGATAAGACAACTTTGGATAATATTGCACTATGTACACTTTGTTCAGGTGCATATACATAACAATATGTGGACATCTATTTGTATCCCTTCCTATTTTTGATCACATTGTAAATCTGATTTTTTCATAATATGTAAAAAACTTTTTCGTCTGCCATGTTAGGGGTGTTGTTGTATTACAACGGACAAATCTGTAATAACAATTTTCCATTGACATCAAACCCACATAATATTGTTGTGTGCCTCGGGTAAATTCCAATATCAAGCTGGAAGCTCAACTGAGCTTGGGTGGAGCTGCTTACTTACTGGACTACTAAAAAAGATGCGTGAAAGAAATTTGCAAGAATGACAACCTTAATGGGATAAGATGACGACGGGCAGAAAAACTTTCTCCTTCTTACCGTCAGTTTAAAGCAGATTGGGAGAGGTCTTCATACAACTGGATCACCATATATTATGACGCAAATATTATTTTAACCCGGAAAATCAAGCAGAAGGCTACATAATCTCTCTGTTTCCTCACTCAAACTGTACTTATTGTGACAATAACCAATCGGCACATTCTGTGGCACTGTAAGCTGATGGTGAAATGTTCAATATTCCTGTCCCGGTTATTTTTTTATCGATAAACCTTCTCGCCACCGAGAGTCGGTTCCAAAAGTAACTGGATAAATAATCGGTTCCTCGTTGGTCTCGGGTAACTGGAACCGCAGTGACACCCCATTTAGAATTGAGATTAGAGCTCAGAGTAACAATATAAAGAGACCGTACTAATTTGTGACAAATCGTTGACAAACTCGCAAAATATAGCTCTCTCTTTATGCTCGGTTCTATACGCATATGAGAAAAAAAGACAAACAATTGTTGAAACCAATACACGATTTGGGGCGGGCTAAATACCATGTCCGCGTTTTTTGATCTGCACAAACTTCACTCACGTTTAAACTTTTTTAGTTTGATCTCAAATATTTAACATCCTAACCTACAAAACAACTAGTAACTTACACCAATATGTAATTAATCTTTGGACTATTCGTTCCAATATAATAAACTTCCGTTTGAAATGAGTTTTAATGGATTCGTAATATGTTTAACTTAAAAATATTTACGAGATGTCACATTAGAAACCATTAGAAAGGGGAATTCCATTTTCGTACGGCTTCTGAAAGTATCCCGGTCTCTTTCTTTCTCATGATACTAACGCTAAATTGTTGGCAAACAGATAAAGACAGAATAGTGTTTATCTCTTAGATTTTGGTTGCCTCTCCAAATTCAGGGCTATGCCAAAATTGGAATATTATTATATATTTAATTATTTTTAGATTTCCAAAGGATGAAAAAAGGCGAGAAAAATGGATCCGTGCTACGAGAAGGCAAAATTGGACTCCTAAATACCATAGCACAATCTGCTCAGTCCATTTCCCAAGTAACCACTTCGACAAAACATTTGTAAAGATCCGTCTTAAGGATTTCGCGGTGCCTCAATATGATTCGATAGTACCTTCGGCAATACAAAAGGTTTTTATGGTCAATTTTTTTCACATCTTTGACCAGTTTTGACACCACCATTAAAATTTTTGGTGCAAAACAAATGAATTTATAATACATCGATTACCATTTTTTTATTCAATGACTATACCAATACTTATAAGAATAAAATTTTCAGATAAATGTAATGTGTAATGCGGAGATTTTTTTTTCTAGTTTCAAAATTCGCGTATTACGTTAAAGTATTATATTTTTTAAGACTGTCTTTTTTGGAGTATCTACGATTGGTTCAACTACAGAATTCTCGGGCGTTACGGATCTAACATCAAATTCCAATCTAATTTCTTTTTCTTTGATTTAACAAATATGTTAATATGAATTCATACGTTTCATCTGGATTTTTATACTCTTAGCTTCTAATTCATTGTTTTTTTTTAAATCTATTGATGTGCACATGCACTATTGTACCCATTTCTGAACCTGTTCTCTGATGATTTATGATAACGATCATGCATTTAGATAGTTTTAATTTTGTATACATATTATATATTATTTTCTCCTTGTTAGTTAGAATTATTAGCTTAATTAATTAAGTATGAAGCGCACTTGACGTGAAATATCACAAAACTGTGCTATATAAGTTCACTGTTATTATTATCTGCATTCGAAATGTCCTTACAAAATAACGCGGGACGGAAAACATCCCTACAATACTTAAAAGCGGTGTCATGTTTTGTGAATTTTTTTGTGTCTCTTTCTCTCTCATGGTGTACGACGTAAAAACGCAGAGAAAGTGATTTATCGCAAATTTATATAGGTAAAAAAAATTGATCTCTCTCCATATATTCTTACTCCAAGGTTAAGAAAATGATTTAACATCTGTTATCACCGTTCATTTTTTTTTATTTTACTTTTGTTTGTAAACTATTTTGTTGATGGAACTGAAGTTCATTTTATAATATGTATTATAAAATGTTCTGTACTAATAATTTAATTCGTTTATATTTTTATCTATAAATAAGATTTTAATAATCTTATTGAAATGTATCTTTGAATAAACAAAAAAAATACAACATTCATTCTTTTTAATGATTTACAACTACCTACTCACAACAAAATACCTAATTTACTTAATTTGTGACAACCCTGTTAGTGATTTTACTCTGAGTTTAGGCCACACCCTTTGGTCATTGCTTGGTCAAAAAGTGCGGACAAAATTTCGCAAAGTTAGGTCTCTATATATTGTTACTCTAAGGATTAGAGGCTAGATGAACGGTGAGCTTCGTGCTATTTGTAATAATACTGCGCAAATTTGTTACAACTTGTAATTTATTATTCAAGAAGCTTATATTACTAATTTAAAATACACATTACCCAAAATAACAAATGCGTTATATTTGATACATTATCATAAATGTAGTCTTAATGACAATCTTATATCCTACAACAGACGTTTTGAATACTTTAACATGAAGACATTGAAAATGAGAAGGCCAATGACTGTTTTATATCTATATAAAATAATACGGGGACTTCTCAACACTACTCCTCGTCTTAGCAATATTCAAATTAACTTCAGTAATTTTGTTTTATTATTTCATACCCAATACGTCATTTCATTTGAACACTTATAAAAATAGCTATATATCTTAACGCTTTGCCTAAATGAGTGTCAATTAAAGTCAAATTGAATGACGTGTTGAAATGAATGTGCTTACGAATAAAATACCCATTTGAAAAAAAAAAACTGACTAATAACTATATATTTTTATTTTCCCTTTCTCAAATATAATTCTAGCACTCTTTCATAAAATTTAGACTTGCAGGATAAAGAACTTCTTTGTTTGTATTTACGTAGGAGGTATTTTTTGTAGCGTAAAACAATATTAGATCAGCGCTAGTTAAAAACCTAAAAACACATAATAATTTTATAATTAGCTGGGAATCACAAGTAAGAATACGTGTAAACAGTAATTTAAAAATTTGCAATGTTTTTTCCTCAAAAAATTATGATTTTTTTGTTTTTTCTAATCGCGATAGTAATAATTATTCCTTTGGTTAAGCTTATATTTTTTATTGGGATAAAACAGTGATAAATGTAATAACATACCCCGATCCAATGCGAGTGTTTAAAATATTGGAATTTTTTTATTATTATTTTTTTAAATGGCAACGCTATGCAAGATTTAGCAGGGAGACATGTTTTTCATCTGTCACTTGTCATTTTAATAACATAACCAACAATATAAAGTTTTGGAGTATTTTGGACCCATTTAACGTTTTTAGTTTCGTTGAATCAGTTATTTTATTAACCTCCCTGTATTTAATCATAGTAATTGTTTCATTAAGTTATGTTAAACTGTAGTTGAATATTTGCTAGATATGTTTTTGAGACCACATATGAGCCTTTTTAACTTAGTCAAAGGCTCTCATTTGTCAGTAAACAAATTTAAATCAAGTATTTTCAATGTCAAAGCCTTATTTGATGACAAACAGAATTTTCGGAATATCAACCCTGACTCAGAATCAACTAGTATACAGTATGAAGCCAATGAATGTGGTTTCGCTCATAATATTTTGTCTGAATTTCCCGATAAATATGTAATTGCAAAAATACATGTGGCTTCTCTAAATGCGATATCAAAAAACGACCTTTTGAAACCTAATCAAGATATTTCTCAATGGAATAGTAAAACCACCACAGAAATTGTAGAGTACTTAAAATCACTCTGTAACTATGCTGTTAATGACGGTGTTGACATATTTTCAAAAAAATTCAATTCGTTCTTTATCAAATTGGAAAAAATAATAAAAGACCTTAGTGAAAAGGAATTAGGAATTGTATTAACCAGCCTCAATAATCTGCCAAGAGCTCAAGACATTGAAGATAAGATCATTATCAATAATTTGTACAGCGCGTTAGACAATGCAATGATAAGTAAAATGAAGGGTTGGAACTCTAATCAATTACTTTTATTCTTAGATTACATTTATAATGCAACTGTGCCAACAAAACACTTAAAATATACAAGTCTAGCTCTAGATAAGCTCACATGCAAGCAATTAACACCTCAACAGCTTGTGCAGGCTCTCTTCTATGTGAGCACTTGGAGAGAACAGCCAAATAATATATTAAGTCTAGAAAAAAGCTTTAAAACTTTTTTGAATATGCTAACGATTGACGAAATCGGCATTTGCTGTATGGGGTTTTTCAAAAGTAAAACACGGTTGAAGGATGACATCATAGTTGAAAAACTTATTGATAAGATAATAGCTGAAGCTGAAACTGTAAGTGATATAACACTATCAGCTATTTTAAAGTTAATACGTTATTCAAATCAGAAGTACAATAAAAACCTTCCTTTCATGCTAGACTCACTAGTTAAAGAAATACCCCGACTGTCATTCTTAGCTTGTGTTCACGTGGCCTTAGTCGGAACAACCAGCCTGTTGGTTCACAGGCAATGTCTGGCCGCCCTTGAGAAGAAGCTTATCGAATCTTCAGCATCAGCCAGGTTAAAAGACTTGGAAAGATTGACTTTTGTATTCTCTACATTTGTAACTGAAACAGACCCATCATTGTTCAGAGTAATCTTAAACGAGTTGAAAAGTCCTAGCAAATCGGATGAAATAGCTAAACATGGAAGTTGCCTCGCTAACTGTTTGTCTTACTTAGTTATAAACGGAACATTTTCCGAGGACTTGATCAGTAATGTTCTCCATGAAGACTTTATCGCAGAAGCGTATAAAGATTCTCTTCTGGGTGGAAGAGCTCTTAAAGTTCTTGATTTTTCTGTTGAAATCGAATGTGAAAATTACAGAGGCAACCGTTTAAATACCAAGACCAAAAACATGTTGATAGCCGAATACAAAGAACAAATTCCAAATGTAAAAAATATGCAAAGACTCAATTTTAATCAAAAATATATGTTTGAAGTAATGAATCTCATAGAACAAATAAGAGGCGGTAAGAATTTTATGTTTACTGGACATTTACTACCACACTTCGTCAGAGCAGGTAAATACAAACATACATTTCTTTTTTACAACTTCAATAATTATCTTAAATCCTATTCTAAATACTATGTACTGTATCAACACATAAATAGCCATTGGAAATAACAGCTAGATGCCATCAACGTCCAAGGCTATTGACAAAAATTTGTGCCAACAGTTGGATATCAATAGCTACATATGAATATTATTCAAGGCAACACAGTCTCAACCCTCACTGAGTGTGTACCTATTGTTTTAGCTTTAGAGCCAAATAAACAAAAAGGCGTAAAAGTGTATACTCAGTTAACGATATTATGCGTAATTTGGAATGATCTTTTGGTTGTATAACTCCCTACTAGACGTTTTTGTGGATTTTTATATCGATGGCAAGTAATATACTCGTATAGCTGTTGGGTTATAAAATAACACCCCCAACGATCCAACTGTTTCAACTCTCTCAACAGGGGATTATTATTATTGTTAAAATCAATATCGTTAGATGAGCGTGGGCATTATTTCCAACGGTTATATTCAACAGTTGACAATTGCCGACGATAACGGCGATGACGTTGTTGTTTGAATTATCGTCAACGCCGAGTACTAATTCACGTCTTGGTGTAGAAATTTATAAACTTTTTGTTTCATTTCATATATGGCCACTGTGTGTTCCCGTGTTGTGGTGTTAAGTTTGTGCGTTCAAAATTGCGTTACAGCTCTCTGGTCAAGAAGCAACGATAAATAATTTAAACAATTTTTTAAATGAGGAAAGTAAAACCCTGGTCGCATAGAGTGCCAAAAAGCTCGTAGCGTCTTTTTCTAAGCAATGTCAATAAAACTTTTTCACTCCTGAGGAATCACACAACATGTGCAATTGAATTTATTTTTTACAGACACAAATTGTATTCAATTTGCAGATATAGTCATAGCAAACGACACTAGCGGAAAGCCAATTGAAGCAGTTAAATATTTCCCTAATCAGGACACCAGTTCCATTTTGCGACCACCCACCGCTGAACATAAGTGGGTGGCAATTGTGATAGCGGGCAGGCAATGCTTCACCTGCAACACGCGGGAACTTCTGGCGGGACCTCAAATGAAGATGAGACAACTGAAAAAGATTGGCTACACACCGGTTGCGGTAAGCGATATTTTTTTGGAGACCGACATATCCTTGGAGGAAATGGAGAGGTACCTCTGCGAAACAGTGTAGTCAGGACTATTAGTTACCGCCCACATGGAATTTGGACATTTTTAATAAACATATTTGAACACATTAACAACATTAATACACCATTAAAATGATTTATAAAGTCAAAATATCACACAAACACCAATAAAAAAAAGTTTGCCTAAATAATGATGGAAGCTTTTTGTTGACTTTTTGTCTTTACATCATTAAAAATATTCAAATTCTAAAGTTTGGTCAAAATATTTAAAACTGTTGAAAAAAAGTGATGTTTTATAATATTTGTTGGGTATTATTTGAACATTCACGCATAGCACACATCACCATCATGTTTGATTTATTTGTATAACCACTGCAAGTATTTTAATCAAAACAAATATAAGAAATATCCTCAAAATCCGTTGACGTAATTTATGCAACTCGATGATGTGAAGTTAGCGCAGACGGAGAACATCCTTACATACTTAAAAGTGCTACAATATTATGTGACGACTTTTCTTGTCTCTTTCTCTCTCATGGTATACGATACAACGTAAAAACCCGCAAAAGTGATTTATCGCAAATTTGTATAGGTTGGGTAAAATATTTAACTCTCTCTCTATATATAATATATTCTTACTCCAAGGAAATATTTTTGTTACAAATTGAAAGCCTTTTGAGGGAATCTTAAAAATGCATAAATGTGTATTTGTGGGCGGTGACTTTTTTCGTACTATAGTGCCAATATTGAATAAACCTAATTACATACCATCAGAAACATACAAACCAAAAGCTCCTTTAAAAGCAATATCATTACTCACCTTAAAAACCAAGTTTAATTTAGTTCTTAATATGTAGATTCTATATCTTCAAATTTGTCATTTACTTATATTATTTTTATTATGTATATACTATATTTTGGATATTAACATGTTACTCTGTAGCTAAAAAACCAATTTTGCAAATTGCCATCCCAACACAGGCTTATGCCTAGTGGGATGGGCAATTATAACCAACCAACAAAAAAAAATGTATTGTCAAGTAAAATAATAAATAAAAATAAAATTTATATTGTTGTATTCGAAATATTAAATTTTTTCATTTTGTGTATGAAGACTTTCATGAATCCATTGTGGCAGTCAATTCTTTATAAATAAAAATGAAAAAATTCAGCAAAAATAATATAATTACAGTTTATACAGTACTAGCTTCACCCGGAATTTGGATTCTTGTATTATTATTAAACACAATATGTACAGTGAAATCTTCTTATATGGTTACCACACAAGAAGTTTTGTTTTTTCAGTTTTTGAAGATTGAAATGCAAAAAATGGCCCAAATAATCCCTTAAAATCTCACAAGTGAGTTTCACTGTATTATGAGTATAATGTTCACCAATCCAAGAGTTAAAAAATTTATTTTGTCTCAGTTGATTTCAACATTCACCTTTCTTATTGAACTAAACAAATATGGAACAAACAATGGTAATTTTGCTTAAAACGTGACACAAAGCTGGACTGCTATTTATGTTTGAATTTTCTTTTACAGGTTTCGTGGGTGGAATGGAGGAATTTGAAACACCGAGAAAACAAAGTGCAATATCTAAAATATATTATAAATTCTGCCTAACTCGATTTATACACATTATTTATTTCCTAAGTACATTTACTTAAATAAACCAATTGTATAAAAATGTATATATTATTAAATATCATAAAAGAATAACACATTTGTAAATAAAATAATCCTTAAACGCCATATACATATATATGTATATTATTTGGTAACACTATAAGTAAAACTATTTAACAGATTGGTAGGAGGTACGTTGTAACAAGATCAAATGCAATTCTTGTGCATTTTCTGACATCAATCCTCTCCAAACATGCCCTTCATCAATTTTTTTGAGTATTCGTAGACAACAAATAATACTGCGGTGGCGGGGATGGTTCTGACTAGAGTTGGCTTCAAACCGTTGTACAAAGCCAGGGGCCCTAAAATATATTAAAAAAAATTAATTAATACAATGTAGAGGCATAAATCATAATAATTTTATCAGGATACCCAACTAGCAAAGATACCAGCGTTCAAATCCTGGGTACAGCCATAACCTTTTTTCTCATACATGTAATATGATATTTAAAATAGAATATTTTTTATAGTGAATACCGCTCGAGAGTCCCAACCGTCTGGGGCCAATGGGACTATGGCATCCCTAATTGGGTTATGTTGTGACGATGAAGGTAGGGGGAAAGGGGAGGGGATGGGGAAGAGGAAGGTCACCAAACAAGGCTAAAGCCATTTCAATTAATGTTTCGATTCTGAATGAAGGTCTTTCAGCAGGGTGATACTTTATATTAATTAAATGTGAAATAACACATATTAATTAGATAAAAATTATTTGCGCACGCCAGGATTTGAACCCGAACCCGGACATTTTGTTAGTTCAATTTATAGATTTATTTGTTTAAAAATGATTACTTCTCGGTGAACTAGAATAGAATAGACGAAACTCCAGGGACTGATTATTCATGAAGATCTAACGAAAAAAATAAATTCAGTGAGGCCCAAATAAAAATATTTTGTATTTGCATACGGTACCATGCATCCGATCCTTTATAGTAAACATTATACCGCCTGCTACAGATTGCAAAATGCTGCTACTGGCTCACTAAATAGGAACTCTGTTGGACCAATCGTAACCTAACGACTCATTGGATATTTTTTGTTCCTGAGCAGATACCTCCTGCTCCCACCAGATATTATGGCCGACGTAATAAAGTATTGATCTATTGTAAAGCTACAACCACAATATAGTTTTTAACAAATTTAAAAGTAGAATTTCTCTGTTTGAAAAACTTTGTTAGAATTTTTTTCTTAAATTGTGAATAGTCACCTCCTGAAGTTTCACGGTACTACTCTGGAACACAGTGTTTATATAAAATAAAAGTTTATATATTTTTTGCTCAATTACTCAATGCCAAATAGACCATTACTCTCTACAGAGGCTTTTAATAGATCATAGAAAATCTTATGAGCATCAAAAAAGAAAATGGAAAGGTTTCCTTTAGTTTACCTTCAGTCCTGCATATCTTCAGGGTGATGGCTGTGAAGGATTCGTTCAAGTTGGCCACCTGGATCCGGGACTTGACCACGTCGGCGGGGAATATGACAGTCCAGAGAATCAGACCTCCGGCTGCTCCGGCTATCATGGTTCGAACTAAACCAATGTCGTCCTTGCTTTGACCTGGTTTCGCTAACATAGATCTTGCTCCTGTAATATAAATAAATACATTTATCGTACATATATTTTTTGCATATTCTTGATTATTTTATCGGTGTGAAATGCTTTTTGGAAATGAGTTTGTGCATCAAATAATTATTGTTTGTAAATTCACCCTCATTTTACAGTTCCACGACAGCTTTTGAATATAATTCTCAAATGTTTCATGCCCCTTGCTGTATTTTAAAATACTTAACTAAAATTTAATTAATAAATCTTTATGCTATTTATATATTGATTATTGAAAGAATATTAATAGCGCTGTGACCGCTCCGTGCAAACTACTACAAAGAACTACTTCATTTTGCGGCAGTTTAAACTTCATTAATTTCTCATTGAACAAATACTTCAATTGAAGTTGGTAGTTCCGCTCGCACAGTCGCACCATCTATGCTCATTTGTAGTCTACTTCGAAAACTTCAATTTTAGTTCTTTGTTCGTTTGCACGATTGTAGTATCGCACCATTCACAGTTCAATTTTAGTTTACTTCAATTGTAGTTATTCATTCGCTCGCACAATTGCACAATCCTCAGTTTGACGTGTTTTGGTGTGTTTTATTTGTTCATGATTTTATACAGGACTATTGTTGTAATATTGTTTGTTGGACTTTGGTGACAGTTGCTTTTAAATTTCTAAAAGAATTACGAACTTTGATTTATTTGCTTGTTTTGTCTGGAGTGGGACACTAGTTTTTCCGAGATTTGATCATAATATAATATTTCATTTATTTTTGTTTTAATAATAGCTGTCCTTTTTAAAAAAAAACTTTTTAACAGTAGTAAAATTTTTATTAATAATAATTGTTAAACTTTTACATTTACCTCTTAGATGGCGCTAATATGGTTTGCAAACCTCATATGGCCGCTTCTAATAGGTTTATAAAAAGCTTGGAGAATTTCTGTGGTACTTCAATTGCAGGGTTTAACGTGACGGGTTCATTTTAAAGAACTAGCAGTTCCTGAAGCATTCACAAAACTTTGAAGTTTTTCCCAACGCTAAATATTAACAATCTCCCGAGAATGAAAATTGAAATAAGAATAGTCTCAAGAAGTATGAGATTGTTAAAAATGACAGTGGATGAATTGGTCGGGGTGGAAAAGTTAGTTATTGAGCTGCTCCCGGATGGAATAGAGGTACCGAGTTTGAGTCTTGGTCACAACCTGATCTTTTTATTTTGTGTCTTTTTATTTTTTTTGTATTCTTTACGATTGTTGATATTCTTTTAATAATCAATCTAAAAAAATCTTTGTATAGGGATTAATTACCTTCATATCCTCCAAAAAAGAAGAAGTATCCTGGCATCTCCCTCATGAATGTAGAGGTGAGACCCTTGAACATGCCTCGAACTCCTCGCTCTTTCAAGATCTGCTGCGTCAACTGGATGGGACCAATGCGCACCTGAAAATATAAATAGAAGATTATGAGTAAGCTTAAATAGATTACTTTTAGCTGTGTCTTGCGCCTATCATATCAAAAGGAATAGAAATTTAAATAGACTTTACGCATATACTTGGGGGGTCATATTAGTTATGGGCGTTATGGCTATTTACCACTAGGTTAACGGGTATTTTTTATATTCCTATATCTACGGGCACCCGTCAAATTGACAGATAAACATAAATAATGTTTAATTCAACTAAAATTAGACTCCATGTCTCCACACACTGATTACAACTCTATAACTGAAGATAGATTAATTTACTTACAAAGCCGTATGGTCAACTTCGCCAGACTTCCACCCTCGAAGGGACCTTTGTTATTGCCCCATAAATCATAATGCGCCGAATGTGTTACGCAACAAACGCGTATATGTAATTTGGGTTTGAAGCAAAATATCCTTCACACCGATGACATTCTTTCTTTATTGGTTCACACAAATTGTTACACTATGATTATTTGGTTTTAGAAATAATAATTTCACAAATGTGTAATGTTCGCTGACGAACTCGACAGATGCTCCTTGGGTAAGGTGCGCTTTTGTTCCGGGATGTAGAATAAAATATAATCACTTTACTTGCATATTTTTCTATTGGAAGAATTTATAGAGTACAATATTTAAACCTTTAACTGTAGATATTTATGTACCGCACCGCAGTGCGTTCTGGATAGCAATGCTAGATGAAAATGGGTTTAAGGGTAGAACAGAGTCGTTAATGGTCATAGCAACAACATGTGGAATAAGGGATAATGGGTGTTCAAAGGAATTTAGAAATCGGCCCTTACAATACAATTTAAGAGACAGAAAGACATTAAAAGAAGCAATTAAGAAATACTGAAGGACGTTGTATGAATGGTTTTTGACATGGGTCTAACTGCACAAGTAACGCGAATGGGTGAGTCTCTTTACAAATGGGACAAATTTAAAAGCGTTATTTCAATTTGACGAGTGTCCATAGAGATAGGTATATAGAGAGTAGATTTAAAAAAAAAAGAGGTTTCCGAAAATAAAAATACAGTAAACATATTTACACTGTTCAATTATAAAAAAATACTGTCTGTTTAGTAAAATTAGCAAAGCAAATCGGAAATCTGTCAATTTGATGGGTGCCATAAATCTAGTGTTAAATAAATGAATCTTACACAAATATAGCCTATCTGAAAATAAACATTAAACAGGCGACTCTCTCTAACCAATTTATTTGATAAGCTCACGGTCACAAGTACCAGCCAGTAACTTGAACTGAAGTTTGATAAATTTGCAGTTGATTTAAATAATCTAAAGTTTATTGTTTTTCAAAGTTATTTTCCTTCCCCAATACCGCTGATAAATAAAATTACATATTGAATTTCAAATGCTAAATACGAGAAGAAAAGAATCTGACCTTAGTGATAACATTACGATTCTTAAGAGTAGGGACATTGACTTTACTATATTTTGTATTAACAAAACATTTCGTCATTTAATATTACGTAGTAAATAAATTGTATGATATTTGAAATAATGAGTTTTTTCACCAAAATGAATGGAGTGCTAGAAGATAACAACATGTTGTCTTGCTAATAATGAAATCCCCCTTACGTCACCAGTCTTTTGTTATCAGTCAGCCATCACTCAAATACATAATAAATGCCCTTGGAACAGTATATTTTTAATTACAAACAGAGTGAAACACTCTAACCAAAAGTGTTTATCGTTCCTGCATTATATTGGCTTCTCTTATTTTAGGATCAAGGGAGAAAATACACACACCTATACAAGGCAAAGCACGATGTTCCTAAACATTTGCCATAAAAGATTGCGAGGCTAAATTTTCATGCTTTATACCAGGAAGTTTTCAAATATGAATTATTATGAACTTTGTAACAATATTTCAAGATTTAAAAAATATGATCTATACAGCAAAAAGTCATTGTATGAAGCAGGAAAAACTTTCAAATGGTGAGCTCTGGCACTATGAAATTTGCACACAGCTATTTCTGTCTGGAATTTCAAGATCAACAAAACTATTTTCAACTCACAAGATAATTCCCATTGAGAGCTATGGAGCTATATTCATTTGAACGTCAAAAAATAAGTCAAGATTTTATATTCTTTGTACAATATTTTTCAATTGATAACAAGAAAAAAGTTTTTTTTTAATAGTGTGGAAATCTAAAAAGCCCGGGAGTAAAAGTAGTACACAATATTATATTATAAAACTGATTAAAAAGTAAACATGGTTGGAAGTTGCGAAATTAATTGACAATTGAAAAAACGTTATCAGATATTTTTTATTAGAATTCTAATAGTTTCTCACACTTTAAATAACATAGCGTGAGAAAAAAAGTATCATATATAGATTTTGTAATCAAAAACAGGTTACCGATAATTAAATACGCCATTAGCACGGATCTTAATTGATAATCTAATGATAAAATCAAACATGGTGAGAATATAAATAATATTAGCGTGTAAGCACATTAAAATTAAATTAGTACCAAATAATGATTAGTGTTGTTTTTCCAATCACAGAAGAAATTATCCCGAGCCAATATAATAAAAGGAAAATACCAAAGTCAAAATAATTATTATGTATTGGCACATAATTAATTCATTTTTATTTAACCTCTGGAATGCCAAATTTCCGCAAGGTACAACTTCCGTCGTCCTTACTGACTGTAATTTTTTAATAACTCACTTGTGTTTAACAAAGTGATGTTTTCGTCAATCCCTACAGATAATGTGTTTATGTATTTTTTCAAATTGTATGTTAATGGTATAAGTGTTTTTTTTTGGAATAGCTACTTATATTCGGTTTTATTCTCCCTAATGTAAATAAAAAAAGTTTGGTAAAAAAATCGGGTAGCTGAAAAAGGTGTAGTTTAATAAATGTCCTTCCTAATAAAAATAATTGCATGAGGTTTTCTTGTAAATACAAACAGTAAGGTCAGTTTGAAAATCGTTTTTTTCTGCCGCACCGACGTAAGCAAACTTCAAATATTTATTACTACTGAACTTAAGGCAAACCAAAATATCTCTATGCATTGATTATTTTATTGATAAGGGGTTACGGTTTTAACTACAGGTTTTAAAGGATAAAAACTCATGAAAAGGTAATGATGAATGCCCGGTGACTATTGGCACCTGCGGCACACTAGAGGTTAAATCATTAATGTCCATGCTCTTCATGGTGATAAGTTTGTTTTTTCATTAGATATGTATTTTTAACCAAATTAACAGTAGGTGAAAGAAAATTTTGTACCTACGCCAGATAATAAATAGATAATACGCCTAAAGAATTAATATTAACTTGAGATCTTATTAAGAATGAAACCACTGTAGGATTTTGTAGGACCAAACAACTGAGTTTAGCAGTCTTTTGGACCGAATGACAGATGACAGGACACCGAAAATCATAAACAAGTGCCTGGGAAAATGGAAAGAGATGATCTGACCGCATAGAAAAGATTGAAGCAGGACAGGAAGGCCTTAGAACTGGAGGCTAATGGCTAGGGACCAGACCTGATTGATTTGTGTGGAAAGCCAAATCCCACCCTGGGATGTAAGCCGTGTTGTTGATGATCTATTTTTAATGTTATGACATGCTGTGTTTTCAAATTATGTAGGGAGGTGTGTGTCTTTTACAACATTGTTTACTATACATCATTTATTATTCAGAGATTTATTAACCAGCTCCTTTTGGAAAACAATATTTTAAAGAGATAGGCTATCATTATTTAAACAGTGAGAAAGAAAAAAATGTTAGGAAAGCGTATACAAATAATATTATGTGTTTCAAGATTTAAAGGTATTTTCAAATACATATAACTAACTAACTAACCATTGCGCCGTTTCTCCGCATGGGTAGGCAGAGAGGATGAACTGTCATAAAATTCTGTCTTCATTCACATTCATACATCGTCTCATACATACTCTTCTGTTATTCTGACTCTTGACATGTCAGGTCTTTCTCAAGTGTCCCTGACTTATTTTACTATTCACTTTTGCTTCATATATTCTTCTTACACTCCTTTTTACGTTCATCTGCTCTACATGCCCAAACTAATAATATGTACATAAATTAGTTTAACAGTTGCTTCCGTAATTACTAAAGAAGTCTATTAATACTTTTGCGAACTATTGTTACAAGGTCAATTTACTTAGCCGCTGTTGACTTACGGTTTGTCCATTGCCAACGGAGATCTCTCTCATGGCCTGCAGCTGGCACTTGACTAGCTCGGTGGGGCACAGCGTAAAGGAGCTGAAGAAAGCAGCCAGGAAACCGGCCGTCGCATTCTCCAAGGTGGACAGGTCATTCACTCGCTGAAAAATAATAGAAACAAAAAAAAATTTAATATTGTGAATACGTGTATTGATTAACAGAAATGTGTGACAAATGGTAAAAGTAAAAGGAATGTTGTTCCTCAGTTGTTGAATAATAAATGCTCCCAAATTTAACTTTGAAAGTGTGTTTTTCGATATGTCAATGTTGTTATGTATTATTAAAGTCAATCAGAATTTTCTAAGATAATATCTCTATAGATAAATGAATATCATTATAAAATGCACAAAAACCGCATTCATATTACTATTAGGATTATAACATAATATGTAGCAACAGATAGTGACGATTCAAAATAAAACAGTAAACGGAATCAAGAACTGAGTTTTAATAAAAAAAATCATGCTTATGAATCAATTAATTATTCACTGGCACCCATTTCACGTAAAATGAATTAATAAATTATCAAAAGCTATGTGAATTACATTTCGTTTTAAATCAATTATTTAATTCTAAAAGGTAACATGGATTACTAACACAATGTGACACTTCTTGAGTAAAGTACACTATCTTTACTATTTCAACAGCATTTAGAAATTTTTGTATAACCTTATTTTTCTTATTTGCCTTTGTATTGGACAATTTTTTTACAAATCAACAAATTTACGTTCCTACACCTGTAACATACATCTTTCAATGTACATTATTCCTTTTACTTATAAACGCATTGTGAATTTTACATGTGGTGTAAGGTCGGAATGGCGAAAAACTTGACCAATAACCACAGTTTATGCGCCCAATTTAATGACCTAAGTCCAGTTTAACTAAACCAACACTGAACCGGAATGTAAAAATCTAATAAGTAAGGCGGCATAGGTGTAGGAAATCCTTCCGTAATATAACGATTTCTGTGTATACTATTGTGCAACATTAAGCTATCTTTGCCTTTTAAATACCTGCGTACCAGTCACCCCCATGACCATCTTCTGGCAAACACCGTAGGCGGCGAAGAGAACCGAATTCTCCGCCACGTTTGCGGCGATGGCTGGCGTAGTACCGGCATAGAGGCCTCGCACAAAGCCATCGCTGCGGAGGGTGCTCTTTATGCAGCTGTACATCCCCGTATACATGTGCGGGAAGGTCTGCATCTTCACCTTCACAGTGTCCAGGGGCTGGCCCACATAGACCAAAGCTATGCCACCTGGAAGGGACCAAATGACAATAAGGAAAACAGTACAACTTCATCATCTACAACAGCTGCTTTTAAAGTTGAAAAAATTGTGACTTAACCTTTTGTAAAAGAGACACAACAAGAATAATTGAAACTCTAACACTTTATCAATGATAAGAAAAATATATGACATAATTGATTTTTGATGGTCTGACGACATGGGGAAAACTGCTAACTGTAGATGGGTAAGAGCCGCCGATCAGCAAAATTGAAGACAATTGAAGGAGGACTATCTTTGAAACTGGATGCCAGAAGGCTGATGAAAGCGGTGTCTCTTAGAACAGACGCACTGACCCTAGCTATAGAGCTTTGATATCTTTCAGAAAAAATAAGATACTGGCAGAGGGTTGGATCCTGCAAAGGAAAATAATGATGACCAGTGATGAAATAATTTGCTTAATTTCATTTCAAATTCACGACAAATACAGCTTCTTTATAAAAGTTTATTAAGGTTCATGTTTACATCTCAAATAGATACATTAAAAATAACTACACAAATTTAACTTTCGTAACATTAATATCGATTTGTTTTACACAAAAATTTCATTGGTGCACATTTTAGTTAATAATAATAAAGTAACACATTTTCATACCCAAAGATCCCGCGGTGAAGTCAATGAAGCCACTCTTGAAGCTTTGCTTCCCTTCTCCGCCTCCATGAGCCATTTTGAAAGAATATTCGAAGCGTTTTAAATTAATCTGTAGAAAATAACACAAAATTTAAGAATTAAAATTTTAAGGTCTAAACAAATGTATCTAGAAATTATATTAATAATAAATAATACATGCAAATTAGCAGAAAAGTTTTTTAATTCGATTTACTTAGGATTAAATTTATTGCACCATAATTAGTAAACAAAGCGGAAAAACAGTAATGTAAAATTCATATAGATTGCAAAAATATTTTTTATAACTTAAAACATACCTAAAAAAATTGTCGCGATATTTTACTGCGATAAATCAAACTTTTAAATAGTTAGCGCGTGAATATTTCGACGAATATCAATAATTTATTTTCAAAACACCGCGGAGAGCGAAAGGCACGTGCTGTCAGAAGATTAGTTTTTGTTTCTATGGCAATCGGCAAAAGATAGTTTTTAATTTTTACGTAATCGCAATATGTCAAAATCAAGACTAAGGCTGTTTTCGTGTGCATCGCCATTATAATGTTTTTTTCCGGCATTGCAGAGCCTAACAACATTTTTTTTTTTAATGAAAAATTCTCAGAATGACATTTATGTCTTATTTAAACTTTAAAGTAGGTTAATATTAAATAAACATTTTTCATTAATATTAATACTTGTTGATGACTTCTTTGAAAAAAAACTTTTTTTCAAACAAATATAAAATATTATTTTAAATATATCTCATGTTGAAAAAAAATTCAATCTGTACTCGTTCTATAAGATTCGAGTTGGATTTATCGGATTACCAGCTGAGAGATCTATTCAACGGAAAATATACCGATTTGAAATAATGATATTATAATTGAAAATTAACTTTTGTGGTATTTATCGTATCGTACAATTTTTAAACAGTGCCAGGAAATATTTGTCTCTCTTCTTATGTAAACTGTGGTTTGAGATGCACAAACGGGGATATTTTTTTTTTACCCAGTGAGTGGCCTTTTTTTTGTAAGCTGTGTGTTGTGTGCTTATAGCATTTTTTTATTTATTTAAGCCTACTTACCAAGGTTAGAAAAAGAATAAAATGGATCATTGTGGTCAGTTTTTTTAAAAGTACGTTGTATTTTTTGTTTGAAATATTATTGGCACAAGATAATTAGTAAAAAATTTTTCGTAGTTTGTCACGAGATTTTTCGGAATTTTTTTATCTCATCTTTCATCTTCTTGCCAAACAAAGGGTCGACTGATTCTTTTCTTCCATCTTTTATTCTCACACAGATTTTGCTATGCAGCTAGAACAAAATTTCAAAATTAGGGATGTGTTATGTAACCTATCTCTATAATAATATGTATTTAAAAACAATATTTAAGAAAAAAAATAATTTTGATTTTCGATGGAAAAAAAATAATTCTTAACTATTATTAAAAAAAATAAAGTTTGAAAAACATATGTAGAAGAGAGTAAATTAATTCGAGTGTTTTTACGCCATAAAAAAATGATGCCGCAGAAAATATATCATACATTATACACGCCTTTCAAAAAAAAACATAAGAGCTACTTTTGCATGCATATGAAATAAATTCAGTTGAATTCCTAACGCACTTAATTTTACCTTCGGTTGGCGGCCGCTAGATGGCAAAAGACACCAAGACTTGAATGGAATGCTTGAAATATGTAATCATTTAAAACTAACATTTTTTAAAAAGGTTGTAAAACTTATAAGATACTTCGAAAATTGCACTGAACTTTAAAAAATATGTCGAAATTCGCCCGATTTATATAAAATATTTTTTTAACCGTTTATGAGCCGCATCAGCTGGTACTGAGACCCAAACAAAAGCAAAACCATACGTACTGACAGCATGCTCGTCTCATACCTGCTTTACAAAGTTGTTGAATGCTGAATATAAAAAAAAACATCAAAGTAAAATAATTATTTAAAATAGTCGCGATGCTAGCTTAGAAAATTAATTAATTTCAAAATTTAAATTTTCTTCCGTGTTTGGGAAGAAATATTCGTTTGAAAAAACTTCAAAATCTCGGGAACATAACTTTTGGCTTGAGAGGCTGACGGATGAGAGCGCCTCTTTGTGATTACATTTACAGTAAAACAAAATGTGTTATAAAATTGTTAAATAATTTAGTTTAGTGTTTTAAGCTAGATTATTATGTGTAAATTCAGTGTTTCTAAGTGCGAGCGATCTAATGGATACATGAAGAACATTGGTCAACTCCGTAAAGTGCTGCCATGATTGATTTCAGGCGTCTCTTCTGTCTGTTGAAAAGATTTACCAATTATTATTATGTGTTGTATTTGGAAGCTTGCTGATGGTCTAGTGGTAAATGTTTAATATTTTTTCTGTAAATGTTAACGTCTATGAGGTCTAAAAAAGCGTCAGAGTGTTCTCATTAATTCATTTAGTTTTGACGTGTCTGGTAATGGCGATTTTCATCGGCAGCCATTTTTACAATGCCGTTTGACATATTCCCTGAAAATCATCCCTGGAAAACCAAAACTGACTAATTAATACCCAGACACACATTATATGATGTTCACTATCATTAATTTCTTCTAGAGTCTGACATTTTTATGCGAGATGTTGTATTGAGTGTGGTATATAGTTTCTATGTCGGACTTCTTGTCGCCCGACTTTTATTATTATTCTAGTTAAACTTCCACCGCTCATTGGTAAACGCATTTGAACTGGTATACCAAGTCCCAAACGGTGGAAAAACAATAGATCAAATTACGTACAACTGTTTTTCGTACGACAGGTGGAAGAGTAGAGCAAGTGGTTGAAGTGTGGATTGTTTGTTTGGTTTTAGTAAATCAGGATGGTTGTGGGCTCGGCTAGCGCGCCCCCCAGAAACGCGATTAGCAAGATGCAGCCCACGGGCATGACCCCCCGCGAGCTGTCGGAGAACGATGACCTGGCCACCTCCCTTGTCCTGGACCCCTTCCTCGGCTTCACTACGCACAAGATGAACATTCGCTACCGCCCTCTCAAAGCCAACAAGGAAGAGCTGAAGACCATTGTCGAAGACTTTGTGCGGACGCAGGCCTATGAGAAAGCTTACATGAAGATTTTGTGTGGCGAATGGATGCCGAGGACTTTGCACAAAAATAAACAACAAACCAGCCGACTGCGGGAACACGTTAGTTTTGATTTTATTTTGTTATTATATATTTGTATGCTGTTATTAATTGTTTTATCCTTGAAGTTCCTCATCTAATCATATTTCTCTAATGTTACTCTCGTTCAGCAAACACCCATTAATATGTATTTTAGTTTTTATACAAACAAATGATATTTCTGCTATTTTTTTGTAGATAACCTATATTTTAATGAAACACTATTTTCTGCTAGATATCCTTGATGTTATATTTCAGTTTTGGTTTAGAGGTCAGCTTTTCTTTTAAAACATTATTTTATAAATTCTCGAATGTGATTAATAATTATTTGTATTTTTTTTTGTAGTTTCCTGCAGTACCATTTCTTATACCGATTTATTTTTTCTAGGTGTATCGTTATCTACGAGTTTTCGATAAGGATTCTGGATTTGAGATTCAGCCTTGCTTTAGATATTCATTGGAGGGACAGGTGGGTGCTAAAATAGCGGCGACAAAAAAATGGTTTAAACACGAAAAAATAGAATGCCTGGTGGGATGCATCGCTGAGCTCACTGAAGAGGAAGAGTCGCAGCTCTTGCACCCGGGTAAAAATGATTTTTCCGTTATGTACAGCTGTCGGAAGAACTGCGCCCAGCTCTGGCTCGGCCCGGCCGCCTACATCAACCACGACTGCAGAGCCAACTGTAAGTTTGTAGCCACCGGCCGGGACACCGCTTGCGTCAAGGTGTTGCGCGACATTCAGGTGGGAGAAGAAATCACCTGCTTTTACGGTGAGGACTTCTTCGGAGATGGCAATTGTTACTGCGAGTGTGAGACCTGTGAGAGACGGAGCACCGGAGCTTACACCGTCCAGAAATCCGATACGGAAGACCAAGCCACCAGGTACCGATTGTGCCGAACGGATAATCGGATTAACAGGACTAAGTCAAATAAAACACAAAAAGATAACATTATAGATAAAGCTTCACTACCAGAAAACAATTGCACTCAAACGCGAAGGGAGAGTAAGATTATTAGTCCATTAAGTATGAAGGAATTAAAGCAGAAAGGTCTTACTAAATATGATGCGGAGTTGCTGATAGCCCAGGGCTGTAGGTTTTCGGACGTCGGAGATGAAGACATGAAGGAAAAGATGATGCAGGGAGCCAGTGGCCGGGAATCTCCTGTCCCCATGGTGGAGGCTCCCGACCCTCCCGCGCCTCCTCCCGAGGTGTCCGAAGCTGTCAGCGAGCGTGCCTGTCGCCTGCAGCGGAGGAGGGGGCGCGCCTCGCCCACACCACCCCCCACCACCATCGCTTTCACCACCTCCACCACCTCCACAACCTCGATTACCTTCACTACCTCCACCAACCCCACCTCCCCCACCAGCCCCACCACCCCCACCGCCCCCTCCACACCCACCGCCACCAGCAACCACTGCCAGCCCGAGCCGGACAAGCCCTTCCTCCCCAGTGACAGTGTGGACAGTGGACCCACGCAAGGTATAGTTCTCCGTAACCATAAGAGGTTGAATGATGAAAGTAATGAAGATTGTGCTAGCAAGGAGCAGAAACCACCGAGCGATATGGTTTTCCCTAAATTAGAAGTCGCTATAGAGCAATTAGATAATAATTTTGTAGAAAAAAATGACGATAAAACTGACATTTCAAATAATAAAATCGATTCTTTTCGGAAAAAAAACAAAGTCAAGAGAAAAGTTAAGCACGACGGGGGAAATTCGGAAAATATGCAGTGTCATATCGAAGCCACTACGGACGATTGTAAATCCGAAGTTAACGATATTAATTCTTCGGAAGTGCAAGATTCCGGACGCCATTCTCTTCCCGTCGGTCCCAGCCTGGCTTCCGAGCCCATGGATACCGCAGAAGTCAACCACCGTATAGGGAAGGATATTTACGAATTCAACGAGGTGGAAGAATTTCGTTCGGACGAACCTCGTCTACGTAAAGCGTCCAAATGCAGCGAGTCAGTCAAGAGCGAGAGTAGCTCTTCATGGGAGAATAAGACTCCTAGCTGGGAGAATGGAGCGGACAGATGTCCCTGCACTCCGCCCGGGCGGGGCCGCTTGAAGTTGACCCTGCGCATGAAGCGAAGCCCCATGTTGGATGAGTTGATCGAGTCTGGCACTAGTCTCAGCGAGGATTCCTACGAGCCCGAGTACGAGGTGCTGCGGGTGGAGGGGCTAGACGGCCCCCGGCGGCGCAAGAGACACAAAGCCAAGCAGCACCGCCGGGCGCGCCCCCCCACTCCCGACATCCCGCTCCCGCCCATGAAGAGACTCCGGCTTATCTTCGGCAACGAGAGCAGGACTATCGACATCCCTCCCTCCAGTGCCAACTGACAATTCACCCCACTCCTGAATAAAGTCTGCTCGATCATGTGAGGTGTCTGCATTATAAATATTAACATCACTTCGTCGTACTTTATTTTCACAGTTGGTCAATTTCACAAATTCTTTCATTTGCCCAACTGTTGGTAAATTTTTCAATTTGAATCGTTAAAATATTTGGTTTGGTTGAACAAGAAACTTTTTACGCTTCTTAGGTTAGCAATGTACAAAATAATTCATATTTGGTTAAGAAGAGCGATTGTAATGTTATTATTGATTCGATGATTGGCGCAGTGGCAAGCTGAAGCAATTGCCCGGGGTTGACCAACGTTCGTGAGCCATGTATTCCATAGTACGAAGTAGAACATGTCGGAGAGTCGGGGAACCAAGCTGACTTGGAAGAGGCGAGATTGTGGTTCATAATATAGAAGTAACTGAAGAAGCGTAGTTAAATTTGAACTTGTAACTGAACATAATTTTTAGTTACGGAAATATATTTAGACAAGTCAGTATTAGAAAATAATTTGTAAATAGTAAAATGGCTGTAATTAATATTTTTATTTTGTATCTATAAAACTAGATGGAACATGAAGTAATCTAATCGACCGTTTGCCCTCACTAAGTCATTTAGTGGAATCAGTGGATTGTTTGTATTTCGTTGATTTTGAGTTGTATATTTATTATTTTTTACTACAAATGACAAAATGACTGAACTTTCTCAATGATATTTATGCGATTTTTATCAAATTATGTCGAAAATTTTTTTAATGTCTTATCTACATAATTTATTTAATAAACATTTATGAAAAAAATACACTTTCTTTCTAAATTTATTGACTGTATTTAATTTTTACAGTTTTATGTAAATTTGCGCCATTTATAAAAGTTTATCACTTTCGGGGTTTGAAAAATTATTGGCTTTCAGCTTTTCTTCATCCACTTGTAAAACAATAAACAGTATACTTATTACTCGGTATTCTTTGCCCATGTTCGTCAGAGTAGAAAGTACTGAGGAGGAAGGTTGGCGTAGTTCCGTGCTATCGCAAGTGTACATTTTCGTTTATAACTAGGATAGAGTTTGGAAGGATGTGATATGCATAGTTTCTAATAGTTAGGCACTGTCATGTATCAGGTATGTTGGTATAGAATACACCAGATTCACTTTTGCTTTATCTTATCTTGCACACTCCTCCCTTTATTTGATTCATCAATTTATTGCTACTTACCTCATAACAATTGTGATTATTTAACTGGTGACATCTATGTTGATATAATAATCGATAATAGATGTTTTGGAAAGGTACCTTATGAACAATGATATCTTTCACTCGTATCAGAATTACCGAAGGTTGAACAATATCATTGACACCGAAACCCTCAACACTGCAACCTGGAATTGAGTTATGCCGCGGCTAAATCTTTCTTGGAGATCCCTCAGCTGTGAGGTTTACCTTCTGCAAACAGTTTATAAAAAAAATGTCTAATTAATCTGTAAATCAGTTTTTAAACTGTTCTAAGAATCTGATGAAACAGAAAATAATCAGACCTTTAATAATCATTACTAAGTAGATTAAATCGTTAGTAAGCTGTTTTTAACATCCTCGCTATATATAGTAAAATGTCAAAAGTGTAGCTGCCGTAACAAAAATTCAAGAAGCATAAAAATGTTTACAATGCAAGTTACTATACTTACGGTGGATAATACAGCGTACTGTTTTTGATAAGGGCAGGCGAGCAGGCATGTCTCGGTGCTTGGAAGAAAAATAAATGAGCATCTTAAAATTTCCCTCGTTATATATTAAAAAAAACTCAAAAAATGATTATTACTTAATTAATGATCCAACATCATTCGATTTCTTATTTGCCAAAGGCTTCTAATGTATTCTATACCAATTAGTAGTATTCTTATTATGCATTAAGATTTTATTTAAATCAATTTTCAGATAGGTTATTGAATCAACTTGAGAATAAATAGTATGGATTTTATGCTAAACAAAGATGACTAGGTTAAAAACTGCATTGACAACCCGACATTTTTTGTACTGTAATCAGCTAGATATATTTGGAAATTCAATAATTAACTTATCAAACTGTAATAATATCTTCAATCACTATTTAGGTACTAATCTATTATCGATCATTTCAATACTGTAATAACATTAAAAGATATGATTTTGATTATTTAAAATTAATGTATTTCTAAATTGTATTAAATGCTCCTAACACGTTAAAAAAGTATTTTTTAGTAAAGCAAAGTATTTTGAAATACATTCAAAGACATAATACAAAATTTCTTCTTAGATTTTCCATTCATGTTGCTTTGTTTCAGTTTTGAACTCGGTCATTGAAATATTCCTAAAATCACTCTGAGCATACATTGTTTTAAGGACAACTCTGTATCATGAAATAATTATATGTGTCTAATCTACCATCCAATGTCAATTGTTTTAAGCTTATATTGCAACATAATTATTTATATACCTATCACTGCTATAAAAAAAACCAATGCTTGTTCATCAGTTCTTATTCGATGTTTGTTATTTCAGTTTACAGTCATTTTGACTACGACAAAAGCGTTTCACCTCAACAACTTTTGCAAGGAAGGAAAACAGATATGAATAAATATTACTTTCTGTTAGTCTAATCGTAACTATTACTTTCCCTATTTGTATAGCTATTTATCATCACTCTGAACAATGTGATATAAATTGTATATAATTTTTATTCCAATGTTTTGTCAAATCAAATTGTACTTCTATCGAATAGAATAATATACTCTAATTTACATCACATGTTTTGGCTATTTTGTATATATATTATATACATTATAGTTAACAGTATTGACGGTTTCAGATTTTGTATAATATTATTATTGCTAAATTAATGATTTTGGTCATCAAAGTGCAGTAGAATCAAGACATCTGGTGGAAGTCAAATAAAATAAATAGTCACTCTATCCATTATCACAAAATTTAATTGTTCTTGGAAAACATACCTATTTCCGTACCTAGCGAAATATTAAAAAAAAATACTAAATTGATGTTAAACCCATTGACCCCTGAGTTGCCCTGTTCACATTAGAAGTCAAAAAGTTTCCAAAATCTTTTTTACAACAGCCTTTTAAAAGTGTTTTCATTGTTGCTACGGCAGTTGTGATTGGCATTAGAAAAAAAAACGCAGAGAACTTTATGACTCTCAATATAATTATTTCAAATTTTAGAAGTTATTACGAATTCTTGCATATTTTGTCCAAAAGCCCCAATGTACACGGTAAATGCTATTCTTTTAAATATATATTTTATTTTTTAATTTAACCTACAAAGCATCGGGGACACTCAAAATTTTTTTCAAAGATACGTCTGCATAAGTTTAGGATGCTATTAGGCTTTTTCGGTTTTAGCGTGTTGTCACCTTTTGTCGTGTATTTGTTTTTGAAAATTATTTTATCTGATCCCTCTGGCTTTTTTGGCAACTGTAAAAACAGTTTTGATCCAAAGGACATCATCCAGTTTACCTTAAATTGATTTAAAAAATAGGATATTTAATTATTCAAAATTGAAACATTTGGGCTATCAAAGGCTTATTCTTTAATATTGTTATTTTTGGAGAAAAAGGCTTTCGACATGATGTCCATGGGACAATATTGGTTTTGATATTTAGTGATGAGCTTTATAATGGATTTCAATTTAATCACTAAAGAAATAACATCAATATTTTTCACATACATATTCTTTTCTAAAATTCTGGATGTCGATGTGTTTAAATAAACTCAAATCTGATTCTATTATTTATCATGAAAATAAATCATACTTGAATCTCTTGTGAATACATCACTGATCCTTCCATATCACTGTGACATGGACAGTAAAGTATTGAGATCTGAAATGGCGAGTTAATGTAGTCAAATCATACACCTAATTCTTTGTTATCATTAAAAGTCAATGTCCCAATCGGTCAAATAATATCCACGAATACCCTAAATAATAATTAAATTTTATCATATTATTGTAAGTCTATTTGCAAATGCAAAAAATCATGTTTTTCCATTTGATATCTCTCTGATTATGTCTTATATCCTCTGCTTAATCCTTAAACACAAATTTCTACAAAGTTTATCAATCTGTAGACCAAACAATGCAAAGGGTACTTCAAGAAATTACCAAATTGGAAAATGTACTTAAAAATTTTCTCATTCTTATTAAAAAATTATATATTTTTAATTTTTCTGATGAAGTTTCCCTTTCTTGTTAAAAATAAAACTTAAGTAAAATCAATGGCAAACTATATTTTATTCTCTACCTCCCAGCATTATTTGAATGGCTTCGTTAATTCATTCTATGAGAATGTACAAATAAACACGCTTAAATTGAGTGATTTCCATTGTTTTGTAAAACTGGAACCAGGAGTTCCACAGGAGTGGCACGGTGAGCAATTTTGACCACCACACAAAAAATCTAGAATAATTGATTTACACTAGTTAAAGATGATGGTTTTCTTTAATTCAGTTGCTGTATTTCTTTGCTCAGATAATTAAAATTCACAATAAGCTAAAGACAAACCAAACAGGTTATTTTCGAGAAAATCATTTTAGTTAGAAAGAATTGATTGAGACTTGTATGGTTATTGATGAAAAAAATCTTTAATGTATTCTAATTTTGTTTAAATTTTGCATATTTGGAGAAACGTAAGAAATAATTAATGTGTCCTTAAATTGTTACTGCCACTGTATTGTAGATATTGAATGTAATATTAAATTTATTCTTATTATAATGACTATTTCTATGATTGGTAAACTGAAATTTTATTCTCATATTCACATTTCAATGAAAATTCGTTGTAATATTAAATGAGTAAAATATTATTTAAGAAATGAACATTTATGTATCTGGATTTTTTCACTACTTGGTCGCCCACTCAGCATTGCAGTGTTTTGGGACAACCTTACTGAACGAATAACTTTACTATTGAGGTCTGATACCTGCAATTGCAGGTAATGTCCAAATTGTGGAAAAATATGGATAAGTTTAGATTTTTTTTGTTTATACAAATGCTTTTTCCCATTTTCTTTGCCAATAATATAACCTATATTCGAAACTGATCTCCTATAATCTTGTAAAAAAAAGGTTTGATATCAATATTCTTTTGGCTTATTTTTAGTATATTGTTAATTATTTTGATTCACCAAGTAATATTGCGAGCACAGAAAAGTGGAAACAGCATTTGCATAGAAATCCATCGAGGGTTGATCCCTCGAGTGGCTTTACTACGCAGTATGGGTGTTATGTATGATATATTTATAGAGTTAATAATGACATTTCCAATATTATTAATTATTTCTCATATTCATTTCAGAACCTAGATATATTCGATTATGTACTCTTTAAACCTTGTTGCAATTTATAATAAAAAAAACATTTCTGTATAAAAAGCTTTTTTTTTTGAGATTATTAATTTTGGTTACAAAGTAACACTTATTATAGCAGATGAAAAACGATTCCAGTTTAAAAACTGCTTAGAAGCAGTATAATAGTATTCAATACGGTTAGAGTAGTATCGTGTGGTGATCCATAACTTATAAAATTACTTCCAATCTTCAACCTAATCTTCTAGTGGCCGTACCTGGAAATAAAGAAAAAGTTTTATAATCAACCGTTAAGAGTTAGGTGGGACGTTGGGTATGAAAATAATTCATGGCAGTTTAAGTTAAGTAAGTATGAAGTAAAATGTTTATATTTGAAATATAAATTTGATAATCTGTATTAAACATTCAAAAATGTCATTTTGATAGATCAAGACTTGTTCTCCTAATCATCTCTGGGATACACACATGAAATACAGGTGCTTATAAAAAACCTATATAATATTATACGTCCTACTTCTCAGGAGTGATTTTGGCTGTCAAATAGAGGCAAGTATTGATAACAGATTTAAACTTACTTTTGGAACTCCCACTCTCTATTGTCCAGGGGACAAACTTGCCGAGTTTTTAGCCAACGTGAGATACAGTGGAAGTGGAAAGCATGCTGTGGACAAACAAATTACCAATTAATTTAAGGGCCTAAGATATTATTATCGACAAATTGAACCATATCCGAATGATTCTTCATTCGAGGTATTTTATTTACACATATTTTAAATTCGTATATGAGCGTGCAGGTCTGGGTGTAATTGACTGAAGAATTGGAATATGGGTTAATAGCTATCGCAGAGATATTGATAAATAATTTAAGATCACCCAAGCATTTAGAGGAGCAGATGGTTACCACATTTTTACAATGAGTAAGAAAAGTTACAAAAGAGTCTTGTTAACATGTTATTTACTTAATTTAAACAAACTGGTCACAAACTACCAGGTCTTCTGTGGCAGTTTTTACCCTTTGCCTGAGATTTAAAACGATCTTCTGTTGAAGATTACTTATAAGGATCTAATTAAAGCAAATTTATAGTACTTTGTGATATTGGAGTATTTTATCTAGGGGCATTTATTTACATATTAAGAATACAAAATAAGTTTTTTTTAAATGACTATCCCCAAATAAAATTGGCTGAGACTTTCACACTGTGTAGGTTGATAGCTGGCAGTTGTAATTTATTTTAATTTAGCTTGCGCTATTGATGGGGTTCAAATCAACTGACGGGTTTAAATCAATCGTAGTTTTATCTGTTGAAAGTAGACCATCAATAAAGAGTCATACTTACATTACACACTCCCCAAGCCACCGTGCATTCCTCACTGGTGGCCGAAGCCTGGTTAGCCTGGCATTCAATACACAGGTCCATTATGTGATTCCTACAAATAGCGCAATTGTCCACAACGATATCTGAAATATCAAACAAATTTTAATACAACACATGTTTTGAAAACATTTTGATACACCACAATAGACTTTCTTAACAATGCACGAAAGTGTGAGTTAGATACTTCCGGGTTATAGAATTATTTAAAAATCGATCTTCCACAAAATACAGAAATTTGCGAATACGATAGATTAAATAATTGGATGGAAAAATTTAATGACCATTATCTTTAAAATTTAAGAGATTTTGTACAAACCCCAGGCCCAAAGAGCAACGGCATTCCACTGAAACAAAGGAAAAAACATATAATATTGCAGACATTTTTACAATGTAAATCGCTTGATGAGGGTTATAGTGTCATTAGTCATTTTCGTGTACCTTTTTCACTTCAAAACGTTTCTTTTCGCCTTTACCGCTGCTGGACGAAGGCATCTCAATTTCTTCTTCATCGACATCCATTGCAGCTGCCATTATATTATTTAACTTGAGTTTTTATAAATATGAAGGCAGAAAACTGATGAGAATCCGCTTTCTCAAGGATCGAATAGTTTTGAAGTTTATGAATTTTGTCTGTGGTGTTGCACTACTGTGATCTATGGTTTCGTTTTTTTTCCATGTCATGTTCACTGTGTAAAAATAACATGATTGTTTTAAATAATAATGTCGTGATGATGTCGTGGCTACAAATGACTTCGAACATTTAAATTTTAAACATGTTATTTGATTGAAATAATTTTTTTTTATTAAGTTAGATTTGTTTTTTTCTCCCCATATTTCTCCTCATTGTTTTGACTTGAATATGATGATTTATTAATTGATTTTATGGCGTTCAACCCTTATTTATATATTTTTTAAATACGCATGCTGAGGTCATTTTTTTGGCCAACCCATCGATGTCAGCAAATAGCATAATTGATATATTATCCATCAATTAAAACATTTTGTTCCCAAATGTTATCGTATTATATTTTTAATAATTATTTAGTGACAAATTTGAAAGTCGTTGTAAATTACAAGAGATAGAAGTCCGTGCGATAAATTCTAAACATTATAATATTATCATAATTCAATGGTTCTGAATCAATTAGATGTTGCGATTATGTTCATTAGTCTCACCGGTCTCACCAGTCACACTGACACATGACACTCAGTGCATTTTGTCTATGGTATGATTTGAACGAGTTTTGGGGATTGTGGTTGCTTACTAATGTCATGCAGCAAATTTGACATTTAATCACACTATGGCTCGACCTAATGGACAAAAGTATACTTAAAATTGTTAACCTACAGTCGTGAACTATTTCCCCTGGTTTTATGTTTGACAGTGCTCGTTCAGTGTTGGATTAGATTTAATGTTTTTCTTCTTCGTATGTGTCTTATATTCTAATGCAAAATGGATTTCAAAATAGAGATGATTGTAGTACCGATAGATGATCTCCCCGTTGTCAACCTTATGGAGTTGGCACACAGTGAATACCAACACGGTCGATATGATGCGTCGGAACTCTATTGTATGCAGTTATTGCGCGAAGACTCTTCAAACACCGGATTGCTGCTTTTGTTGTCATCCATTCACTTTCGATGTCGGCGTTATGACAGATCCGCATATTTTTCGACAATGGCAATAAAACAAAATCCCCTTCTGGCCGAAGCTTACAGCAACCTGGGTAATGTCTTCAAAGAACGTGGGCAGCTTCAGGAGGCCCTGGAGCACTACCGACACGCTATTCGCTTGAAGCCTGACTTCAAAGATGGATATGTAAACCTCGCTGCTGCCCTGGTGACTGCCGGACAAATGGAACAGGCTGTGGAGGCTTACGTCACAGCCTTGCATTATAATCCCAACTTGTATGATGTCCGCAGTGACCTCGGGAATCTGCTCAAGTCCTTGGGCAGGTTGGAGGAAGCTAAGGCGTGTTACTTGAAATCTATTGAAACCCAGCCGTGCTTCGCCGTGGCCTGGAGCAATCTCGGATGCGTGTTTAACTCGCAAGGAGATCTTTGGCTCGCTATACATCATTTTGAGAAAGCCATTGCTATAGATCCTAAATTCCTCGATGCACATATCAACCTCGGTAATGTTTTGAAGGAGGCCAGAATTTTCGAGAGGGCCGCCGTGGCTTATTTGAATGCCTTGCAAATTGACCCTGAAAATGCAATTGTCCATGCCAACCTCGCTTTCGTCTACTGGGAGCAGGGCCTAGTGGATCTGTCCGTCGACAGTAACCGCAGGGCCATTGAGCTGCAGCCCAACTTCCCCGATGCTTACTGTAACCTCGCTAATGCTCTCAAGATGAAGGGGATGGTAGATGAAGCCAAGGAGTGCTATAACATTGCTCTCCGACTTTTCCCATCCCACCCTGATTCTCTCAACAACCTTGCCATTATTAAAATAGAACAGGGGTTAGTGGATGAGGCCATCAGGCTCTACTTGAAGGCTTTGGAAGTGTTCCCTGACTACGCCTCTGCCCACAGTAACCTGGCAGTTGTCCTGCAGCAGCGTGGAAAACTTGACGAAGCCTTGATGCATTATAAAGAAGCCATACGTATCCAGCCCACCTATGTGGAGGCGTATAACAACATGGGAGCCACCTTAAAAGAAATGCACGATGTAAACGGAGCTATGCAGTGTTACCACCGTGCCATTGAAATAAATCCCGCTTATGCTGATGCTCACTCCAACCTTGCCAGCATGCATAAGGATCTTGGGAACATATCAGAAGCTATTGACTCGTACAAGACAGCTTTAAAATATAAACCGCATTTCCCTGATGCCTTTTGCAATCTTGCCCACTGCTTACAGACAACTTGTGATTGGACAGATTACGATGCGAGGATGTCAAAAATCCTCGGCATAATTGAGGAGCAGTTGAAACTAACTGGGCTGGTGTCTATTCACCCCCATCACACAATGCTCTATCCACTTTCGCAGGAAACCAGGAAGCAGATTGCATCACGCTTTGCCAACTTGTGCCTGGAGAGAATAAAGATGCTCGAGAAGCCCATCTATCAATTCAGTAAACAGCTGCAGGGACGATTGCGTATTGGATATGTAAGCAGTGACTTTGGGAATCATCCAACCTCCCATCTCATGCAGTCTATTCCTGGTATGCATGACAAGTCTAAAGTTGAGATATTCTGTTATGCCTTAAATGCAGATGATGGCACAGCCTTCCGGGCTAAAGTTACTCGTGAGTCGGAACATTTCGTAGACTTGTCGGCCATTCCCTGCAACGGTAAGGCGGCTGATCGTATCTATGAAGACGGGGTCCACATCCTTGTCAATATGAATGGCTACACCAAGGGTGCACGGAATGAGATATTTGCCCTGCGGCCTGCCCCCATACAAGTCATGTGGCTGGGATACCCGGGGACAAGTGGAGCTCACTACATGGATTACATTGTTACAGATTCTGTAACCAGCCCTTTGGAATTGTCCAAACAATACTCCGAGAAGTTGGCCTACATGCCGAATACTTTCTTTGTTGGAGATCACCAACAAATGTTTCCACACTTGCGTCAGAGAATAATCGTTAGTGACAGTACTCAGTCCATTTCTTCTCTGGCGGATAACATCGCCGTTATCAATGCAGCCGATCTGTCTCACCTGCAAGAGAAATTAATAGTGAGTGAAGTGGAGACATTGTTAGGTACCACAGAAGCTGGAAAGGTCTCTCACAAAGTTGCTGAGCTTCCAACTACATCCACCATAGTCTCCATGATCTCCTGCGGACTATCTCAGACATCTCTGAATGGAATTGTGGTGCAGAATGGTAAGGTGACCGATCATTCGGATATTAAAGCGGCAATGGGAGAAGAGGTTCCTCAGAGCATTCTGGTAACCACTCGTCAGCAGTATGGCTTACCCGATAATGCTGTTGTGTTCTGTAATTTCAACCAGCTGTACAAGTTGGACCCTGATACATTCTCCATGTGGGTGAACATCTTGCTCAATGTTGAGAACTCTGTGCTTTGGCTGCTGCGGTTCCCAGCCATGGGAGAGAACAACCTGTTGATTGCGGCCAATCAGCAAGGACTGCCGCTCGATAGGATAGTTTTCTCCGATGTAGCAGCTAAAGAGGAGCACGTTAGGAGAGGACAGTTGGCAGACATTTGTCTCGATACTCTCTTGTGCAACGGTCACACCACCTGTATGGACATTCTGTGGACCGGTACCCCTGTGGTCACCCTTCCCGGCGTGACTTTGGCTTCCAGAGTTGCCGCCTCCCAACTCACCACTTTGGGCTGCCCGGAACTGATAGCCAAAACCCCCCAAGAATACCAAGACATAGCCATACGCCTTGGTAACGACAAGGAATACCTAAAGATGATTCGGGCTAAAGTGTGGGCCCGGCGGGAAGAGAGCCCGCTGTTTGATTGTCGAAAGTACGCCCGCGGGCTAGAGGGACTTTTTGCCCGCATGTGGGATCGCTTCTCCCAAGGTCGGGAGCCGGCCCACATTGTTGACTAGACTGATATGAGGAGCTAAATGCTTTTGATGTATCCTTTGATAATTGTGATAGTAATTTTAATAAGTTACGCAAGTGTACCTTCAGAAAAAATATTTCTTCTATGAATTTTCTTCTAGCTTTTCTGTGTTAAGACCTATCTGTAAATTGAAGTTGTTCTCTTCAATTGACTTTGGAATTTTCAGGAGATACATATTTCATATACTGAATAAGTTATCCAACCGATGATTAAGCGATGTTTAACATCAGGAGCTTTCTCTCAAAGTCGCAGAATTACATTATTGAAAAATAATAATTATTAATGTTAGATTTATAACGGACAAACATACGATTAATTAATAATTCTTCTATTTCCCTACTCAATCGATTAAGAAGGAACTTATTAAATGAATAATAATTTACAATTACAATAAACCAACATTGATTTATTGAAACATTTAATAATTGATCGTTTCTAAAGAGCGTTAATTCAATTGAATCTTGAGGTTGTTAAGTTTAGTATTCACAACAGTAAAAGTAATATTGAATCAATAGAATAATGAAAAATTGCTCTATTTGTTAGTGAATGAAGATTTCTCCAAAACCTGAACTATTTATATTAGATAATAAGTTGTTATTAATAAATAACCTTCAAATTGTTGAAACAGTGTTTCCACATGTTTTGTTTTGAAAATGTTGATTTTATTTTTAATTACATAAACATCGATTATCAACCCGTTGCTTACGATAATTCACGGGTCTGTGTTATATTGCAATGGAGAAATCCTCGCTTGAGTTATCGAGGGTACATTTTCCGTGTTGGTATCGCCATGTGATAATACTTTTTTCGAAGTATGTAAGTTGCTATTTTGAGACGTAGATATAATAAACGGTCTATGATAAGACGTGGATTGACAAAGATTCCAAAGACTGTTGAAGGAAAAGACGAGTGTGAATATTTTAAATGAAAGTTTTATGATGTGTGCTGCTATTTATTTTCCTTATTTGGCCATCACGTATTTTTGTTTAAATTCTGTAAACTCTTGCTCAGCCAAGCAGATATTTCACGATTTGTTAGATAAGTTATTTTTAATTGTAATTTTGAGTTTGGTTTTACTTTTTATAACGTTAAATTATGACTTTGACGAATGTGGAGAGGCGAACCTCGTGGCCGTAAGATTATGCTGAATATCATTATTATTTTTTTACTTGTGTAAATAGTAACAGAGTGTGAGTTGGGTAGCTACTTAATGCAGCTGGCTTGGTGTAAACTTAGGGTTTTTCTGGCTTTCTCATTCCCGTACTGCCGTAGTCAATGGCCATATTTCTATCCTGTAAAAATAATATTGTAACTAACAGATTACTCCCCAAACCTTGTTTTATTAATTTGTGACTTAGTGTAAAAATTACACATATATATGGAGTTTCAAGATTGCATTTCTTACTTGCATAGTAATAATTGCAATTTTGACTCATTGTAAAAATCGCATTATTGTAGTTCAGTACTTATTTAAACTATAATAGTGTGGTTCCATTTACCTATAGTTATTATTTTCTTAGTATGATACTATAGATATTTAATAAAACAAATGTACGACAAGCATAGTGAATTGTCACCACTATTTTTCGTTCATGAATGAACACGTTGAATATGAAAAACCAGGGTATTTGCCCACATTTACAAAAGTTCTAAAGAGAGATTTAAATTTTCATATTTCTTGTTAAGTCATGTAATGTTAAATTCTCATTGCTATTTACTTAATCAAAGGTAATTAACGCATTACATAATAAGGACATAATCCTAGGTACTTATTTTTTTGTCTGAGTTAATTAGTGAGAACAGAATAAGAGCCAATGTTTTTGAATTTAAAAAGTTTAAGTTCTAGGGGAAAGCTTTGCGTCTGACTATTTAAAAAAAATCTTTCCATTAAATTATCCATGAGTACCTACTTAATGATTTGCATTTAAGTTCCCCAATTATTATTACAGTTCTAGTAATTTCTGCTCTAATAGGATTATTTGATCTGTCTTCTTGATGAACTTCTCCTGAAAAACTTATTTTTCAGGTTTGTCTACTGAAACATTGTATTAATTAATAAAATTTATATAAAAAAATATTTCCTTATTTGTTAACGGTTCCTAATCCTCAAACAAAGCGTGATATTATGAAAGATTCTTTGCGAATTATTACATTGATATGTAAAAAGTGAGGTTGACACATAAGAAGTCGAGGATATCCCAGCAAAATAATGATGGATGGCGTAATTTTCATAAAAATTTCGAAATTTTTTGCCTAAAATCTTTTTTGCACGGAAGAAAACTGTTAAAATATATGCCAAGTACTTGTTTAGAGAACTTAAAAAAAAATCCTGTGTTTAAATTAACACTAAAAGGTTGACGATAATCGGAAAAATGTTATGAACCCCTGCTACTTATATTGTAATACTATTTATTTAATATGATTTTAAATATTTCACTAACGAGTGTCTGCTATATTTTGCTATCGATCAGTGCGAAGAAATTGCAACAATACAAAATATAAACAGGTACCTACTTACCTATACTTCATGGTAGCATCTATAGTACCTACGTACTTGTTTCTACGTTTTATCAATTTATATAAGAAAGTGCCTGGCTATTCAGATGTGGTTACCAAGCACGACTAAAGCCATTTTGAATGGTGGTGTTTCACCAGGGCGATACTGATAGTATCTTATTTGACATTAATTTAATGTCAAATAACACATTAATTAAATAAAACATATTAGCTGACGCTCGGATTCGAACCCGTAATAATAATAATAAATCGATAACTTTTATAGCGCCGTTTTCGTGGGAGAATCACTTTAAGAGCGCTTTAGTGATCTACGGATTCTTAGCCAAGGATCTTAACCGCTCGGCCATGGAAGTCGTCAAACAGAAGTTTCGCTGTAGAACAGAAATTATTACAACATGCATTTGAAAAAGAGGACTTTTAGATAGGAACCTACCCGTAGAATTAAACATTTGGTAAGCACTTCGGCTTGACCGGTTAGTAGTTGAGTGGACTAACGCGTCGGATTCCCACACAGGCGTCGTGGGTTTAATTCCTATGCCAGTTAAGTCCTCCATCATTGCACAAGCAACATTTTCCACTTATTATGATGGCGGTTGGAGTTTTTCTAATATTGTCAGGTTATTCGTAGCCCGGAAATGTTTGTCTTTTTTTATAGAAGAAAAAAAATATCGAACTATTTACTGTCTTATAAAGCCGTAAATTGAAAAGCTTGCCAAATTAATTTCGATTGTAACATGTCGGTAAAAAAAACTTTTCTCACGTCAATAAATACTCGTACGAAATACGAGAGGCAAACACAGCATTCTTGGAATCGTGTTTTAATTTTATCATCAAAATATTTTTTAATTTTTTCGTAAATATTTTAACACAATTCATTGTATTCAGCAGTGATGACGTTCATTTATTAACCTTTCCTTAACTATGATGTGTAACTACTACACATTGCTTCTAATAACTTTAATATCTTTAAAGCCATCATAAATACTGGCTTCAGATTTTAGGTATTCCTCCATAATACATTAACGCATTGAATTAAAAAAGGTGTTTGTATTGATTAGCACTTATCGGGCACATCCGGGATATTTTGTGAAAATCGGGAGTAAATTTCGCGAAGAGTGTGCGGAGATACGACGCTATTCACATCTCACTCTTGACTTCGCTATATGGGAACCCGAAAAATGGAATCTCAGTTCGCAGTTGTGCTTTTTCCTTCTAGATACACAGCGCCTACGACCTCGAGCTACTGGCAGTAGCTTTCGGGCAAATATGATTAATTTAAGCGATTGACTAGGAATATTTTTATTTTTATGATTTAAAATCGCAAATTTTTACTTGTGTAATGATTACACAGCAGCGGAACGCGAAGAATAATTTAGCACATTAAAGGGAAGGTAAAAAAAACGTGTTATTAAGCATAAGCAAGCCTCAAATAAATAAAAAAGATTTACTGATCTGCGGCTCACTTCACTAACACAGGGACATCACACAAATGTACCCCCATATATATATATATATATATATATATATATATATATATATATATATATATATATATATATATATATATATATATATATATATATATATATATATATATATTTATATGCATGTACGGTTTCCGTGGTAGAGTGGTGACGCTCGACTACGAATACCGAGGTCGCGGGTTCAAATTCCTGCGTGCACAAATAAATGTTATTTAATATTATGTGTTATTTCACCTTCAATTAATATAAAACAATATATATTTTATTTGCGGCACGTTCCAGAGTGGTAGATACTCAAAGTATCGCTCTGGTGAAAGACCACTATTCACGTAACGTTGCTTGAAATAGCTCTAGCCGTGTTTGGTGACCAGATCTGAATAGCTTGGTGCTTCCCGACCTTCCTCTTACCCATCTCATTTCTCTCTCCACTACCTTCAGCCTCAGAACATACCTCAATTGGACGTAGCTATGCAGAAAGCGTCCAACCCACAATTTGCCAAAATCGAGTCAAACATGTTTTCCTTTGGATAAATTCAAGTTTTCTATCTGCTGAAAACATCCAAGCCTAAATGCAATAGATTTTTGGTAATTTAATTTTTTACTAAAGCACTTTTACAAAGACTTAAATTGATGTTTACAAAACATTAAAATGTAGGACAACATAGAAAAAATATAAAAAATAAATACATTGACAGTTTATAAATTACCCATTTATGATAATGCGTATAAAGAAAAAAAAATACTGATGTTCACTTTACAAATGCCGATTACGCATATTAATGCTTATGTATCGTCAAACCGCCTTTTTCTCGGTTTCATCTTTTTCGGGTTGGATGCTTTCTGCATAACTACGTACAGTTAAGGATGCCATAGTCTCACTGGCTCCAGACGGTCGGTAGCAGTTGGGACTTTCGTGTCATTATAAAAAATAAAAGTAAAATTGAAAAGGCTCCAGACTGGCCAACGAAAATGATTACATATCTGTTCAAAGGAATGACATATCTGTTCAAGGGAATGACATATCTGTTCAAGAGAATGACATATCTGTTCAAGGGAATGACATATTTGTTCAAGGGAATGACATATCTGTTCAAGGGAATGACACATAGGTTCAACACAAACTCAAAACTCAACACAAATGTCTTAGATATATTAACTATAAACTCAATCTACCCATTGAAAACATAAACATTAACTATGGTGAAAGAATTGAAAGGTCTCATGTGAATTGGCGACAACAGTTTAAAAAAAAAATCGGTATAGACTTGGAATAAAAATATACATGGAGAGGTACCTTTGCGAAACAGTGTAGTCAGGACGGTTGACTTTATGCTGACCCGATAGAAAGAGACAAAGATATATTTAAGGATGTTGGATAGCCTATTAGTTAACCGCCCACACGTAAACAAATACAAATATAGGAAATAACCTCAAAATCCGTTGACGTAATTTATGCGACTCGATGATGTGAAGTTAACGCGGACGGAGAACATTATTACATACTTAGAAGTGCTGCAATATTATGTGAAGACTTTTCTTGTCTCTTTCTCTCTCATGGCATACGACGTGAAAAACCCGGAGAAAGTGATTTATTGCAAATTTGTATAGGTTGGGTAAAAATATTTAGCCCTCTCTCCATATATATTCTTACTCCAAAGGTCATAGATCATATTTCTAGAGATTATCTGTTCAGTGTATGCGATAGACTATAATTAGTGTGTAGGTAGGTACACCTTTGTAAAAATATGTTCTCATATAAAATGGCAACATTTTCCAGGAAAGCAAATTACAAAAGCATGATCATTTTTCCACTAAAAGCGCTCTTTATTGAAGTGATATTGCCACCAGCTACCTACATAGGCACTGCAGGAAAACATGGACTATGTGGAGGTAGGTACAGCACACAGTTTCCATAATAATATTCACACCACACCGCAGTACAGATGCAGGCAGGTAAGTACCGACATTTTAGCATAGAAAGCGACATTATCGTGCCGTGGCTCCACTGCAATCAACGTTAAATTTGGTTACTAAAATTAGCAGAAAATTGCCTTTCATTGTTCAAAATCACTGACGCATTTTCAATATTTGAATTTTAACTAAAATCTTCAACCTACTGAAATCATTTACAATTTAAAGTTGCCAATAATATAATGGATACGTATTTATTTATATTTTAGGATTGTTACGATGTAAAATGTATGTATATTTGTATAGTATCCACTGTCTTTAATTAAAGGATTTAGTGCCTTGCAACTTTACCTACTGTCAAACTTATATGGTATCAAGAGAGTTTTACGGTCAGTATCTGTTGCATCATCTAACATTGTGTAACAAATATCATAATTTTTAAAAATATTTTTCTACTTGTACTCACTGTCACTTACCTCAGAACAGGTTCCTATGACCTAGTGAGGTAGGTAATGTAAAAAAAAATAATGTAAGAAACAAAAAATTAATAAATAAATAAATTTACACGCAAGAGTTCGCTTATAAAGAAAAATAATGTAATTTTTTTAATTGAAAAAAATACTGTAATACACTTATTTTGAGCCAGTGAAACTATGGCATATCCCCAATCGGATTATGTTGTGAGGCTGAAGGTAGTGGGGTGGGGAAGGAGGTGAGAATGAGGAAGGTTGGGAAGTACCTGGCTATTCGGATCTGGACACCAAACACGGCTTAAGCCATTTTAAGCGACGTTTCGATTCTGAATGGTGGTGTAATCTTCCTTTTCCCCATCTCCTTCCCCTACCCACTACCTTCAGCCTCACAACATAATCCGATTGGGGATATGCCATAGTTTCACTGGCTCAAAATAAGTGTATTACAGTATTTTTTTCAATTAAAAAAATTACATTATTTTTCTTTATAAGCGAACTCTTGCGTGTAAATTTATTTATTTATTAATTTTTTGTTTCATTTTTTTTTACATTACCTACCTCACTAGGTGGTTGGGAGCAGTTGGGACTCTTGGTATTCAATTAAAAAAAAAAAAACGACTTTTCGATTCTGAATGGTGGTTTCCACCAGGGCGATACTTAGAGCATCTACCACTCTGGAACGTGCCACAAATATAATACATTATTTTATATTAATGAAATGTGTTATGAGTTATGACACGTATGATTTGAATAAAATTTATTTGCGCACGCCGGATTTGAACCCGCTACTTCTGTATTCATAGTTGAGCGTCCTACAACTCGACCATGGAGGCCGTAAAAGATTCTGTTTGCAAGCAGTGCATCCGCGTGAGTGTTTGTGTTCGTGTCAACTCTGGATGCGAAGCCTACGGTTGTCCATGGTGGTTGTTTTTATGATACCAAACCCACAATTGCAGCAATCAAAAGTAATTGGAAAATTTCACTCGACAGGCGAACGCGTCAACGTAAAATACCGTATAGTTCCACTCCTGAAAACGAGAAGTTTTTTTTCTCTGGCGGCACCGAGTCTTTTTTTCTGTGGTCTGGGGGACTTTGTCTCTGGTTATTATTTGTCATATGCAGATATAAGTCGGGATCGAAAACGGATCGTTCCGCCAATCCGCCATGGTGGTAAACGGGAAATTCTGACCAGAATATCGATGGAGAATGGAGGGAATTTCTGACCACTGATTGGTTAAAGGCTGATAATTAATTAACGGATAGCCCACCGCGATACTCGTGTCGAGTGGTCATCGCACAGTTGGGATTTCAAATCGATATGCCAATAATATTTTGTGGATACGCGGGAATTCAACTGTACTGTCACACAAATTAAATATAATTTGCTGTAAGTTTTTTTTCTATTTTACGAGTTTTGACATGTGTTTTGGTCTTATTCTTTTTGTGGCATCTCGTATCGGAGATAGGCCATTAATCTCAGAGCAATAACATACCAGGAGGGAGCGCTAGTGTAGTCAGGGTTGATGATTTTTTCCTGACTCGGGTGTGGCTAGGGTATTTATACATCCATTCATAACACATGTCGACATAATGTTTTTGTTTATTTGTATAACCATTTTTTCACAGTATTGTTACAAACAAAAATATAGGATATAACCTCAAAAACCAATCGCATAACAAACATAGTAGGAGTCGCCGGAGACGCGGGAGACGGAAAACATTCTTAAATAGATATAAGTGGTGCTATATTATGTGATAACTTGTCTTATCTCTTTCTCTCACGGTTTACCACGTAGAAAGTGATTTGTCGTAAATTTGTATAGGTTGGGTAAAGATATTTGGCTTTCTCTATATATATTCTTGCTCTGAGCCATCAATCTATACCCCGCAAGCTGCAGCCCGGAACTGAAACCGTACCAGTTGCGTGGGTTCCAAAGCCATCAAGTGCAGCGTCTCTACTAGGTATTTTATCAATCTTCCCCTTATGTATTGGTACTAGTCTATAATGGAGTGCTGATACCCATCCTAATGTATGACGAAGAGACATGGAACTGGTAGAGGAAGGACGATAGCAGACACAATTCAGTACGAATGAGATCCCTGAGGCTCATGTGTGGTGAATCATGTTTGACGGAATTACGAAATATGAAAATAATACAATGTCGATGTAAGTTTAACAAACAAACTTAAGAAACGAACGCTTAGGTGGTTGCATATGTTGAAAAGATTGTCGGGAGAAAATATAACGTACAAGTGGATAGAAGAAGTCGGGGACGTCCCAGGAGGACATGGCGAAATCAAGTGAATTAATCGTGTCATGTCAAAAGACGATGTAAGAAATAAGGTGAGTGTGTGATGTGAAAGGTGTTGTATGGCGTCCCATCTATTGTGTTTCGACCCCCTAACCTCTGGTCGCAGAGCCAAGGAGCTTACCGTCCGTGTGCAATATCACTTTTTGAAGCTAGGTATCTCCCTGCAGCTTCAAAAGGGGGAAAGAAGGTATACTGCAGGCTTACTTAGAGAATTCTACCATCTTGGAAAGTTTAAGGCTCTATGTTCCTTTTGACTTTCAATGACAAAGTCTGAATAGATTAGAAAGATAAAAGATATATCAGTGCAGAATCCTTTGCAACTGTATATTATGTCATCATTGTTCGTGATATTTATTATTGTAGCAGTGTTCTGTTCTTGGCGAAAGCGGAGGTTTTTAGAAGACCAAAGATTTTGAAAAACAAAGCCATGAGAATAAAATCAAGAAGAAATAAGTATTCAAAAATTAAATTCATGTCAAAGGGATCTAAATGTAATGTCTTTCAAGTATTTCAATTGAAAGCCAGTAAACACCAACACACACAACAAGAAAAAACAAAATGAACTACGACTTTTATTTTGAAAGAAATCTAAATCTAAGAATGCATTACTGCATAGAAGAGTGTAGATTTTTCAAGAATTATAAATCGATGTAAAAGAAGAGTAAATGTCTCATGGTGTTTTTTTTTTTACAATAACTCCACACTCCACGGCCTTGAGGGGAAATAATTTTCCTCAGCGCCTATGTCATCTTTGGGGATGCTGTGTGGAGGGTCTTTTTGAGGAAAGGAAGGAGTGAACTAGGGTCTTGAAGAGACCCATGTTGAAGGAGGGAGGAAATACAGAGGCCGGCAAATCGTTCCAAAGCCGAGCTGTTGAACATAAGAACGAGTCGTAAAAGCGACCCGTTCTCATGTTTTGAATGTTAACCGTGTACAAATGTTGGGTGCGCTTTGGCGAGTTTCCCGACTATGCACCGGTGCCGAAGGGATCAATGACGCAAGTTACCCGGAGCATCTTCCATTGAAATACCTGTAGAACAAGGACAGCATTCCCACCTGACGTCTGTGCTCCAAAGTTTGCAATCCGTTTGTTAAGATAGGATAATCTATCAAACGGACCGCCCATTTCTGCACAGAGTCGAGGGTTTTTTTCAGGTATTTAGGGGCTCCAGACCAGAGACCAAATTCAACAGTGGGGCGTACTAAACTGGTGTTCGACGTAAAAACCCGGAGAAAGTGATTTATCTCAAGTTTGTATAGGTTGGGTAAAAGGAATTAGCTCTCTCTCCATACATTGTTACTCCAAGGGACTTGCCTATTCGCGTGATATCACAACCAGATCTATGTGCATACTCCCGGTGTATAGTACGTACGTATGTTAATATAACTCTGTCCTTTATTCGAGGGGGAAGATTTGTGGGTGATATGGCAATAGGCGGTCACAAAGATTTTATTTAGGAAATCGAGCCCGCCCATCCGTAAACACTCCCGATTAGGGCGGGTAGGCAGGTACCCCTCCGCCCGGAGAGGCAAAGAGGGAGGGACAGGATGTCCGGTTTATTGTTAAATGGCCAAAAATGAAATTTCATCTTCGTAACTTTTTTAATGTCTGAACGAGAATATTTTTGCATCCATTCATTCCCATCTAATGTTGTCCAATTAAACTTAACTTTTTGTTATAGAATGCCAGAGTCCCAGCAGCCTGGAGCCAGTAGGGTTGTGGCATCCTCGATTCGAGGAATGTTGCGTGCTGAAGGAATCAGAAGGGGAAATATTACACAAATAAGTACCTGGATATTCAGATCTGGTGAGCAAACATGGTGAAAGCTATTAAAGTAACTTTTTAAAGATATGTTTTTTTTGTTGTTTAAATTATTTCCTACGGTTTTGTGACACAAAAAGATATTCTATGGTTACAAATTTTATTTCGTCTTAAAACTGTCAAAATTTTTTATACTAACTATGCGAATAGATATTTTCTGTATTACTGAAATATTAATATTATTATTATTTCTAGTTTTGAAACTGTTAATTCGTGGTGGAACTCCATTTTAATGATTTTAAAAATACAATTTTTTTAACTTTATTCCACTATTTTTTATTTAAGATCTGACCAGTTTCACCTTGTGACGGGCATCTTCAGACTGGTACCATTTTAAGTAAGTTTATGGAATATATACTATTAGATCCGAAAGGGATGGATATTGATATTCATGGTGAATCATCTGAAAGATGTCCGTCATAAGATGAAACCGGTTAGGACTTTATTAATAAAAAAAATGGGTGGAATAATGTTAAACATTTGGTATCATTAATATGTTTATTGATAATTTTTTTTCATGCGAACAAAGCACAAGAATCCCAACTGTCCGGATACAGTAGGAATATAGCATCCCTGTTTAAAGTATGTTGTGAGGCTTAAGGGAGTGGGTCAGGGAATGATATTGGGAACGGGAAGGTTTGAGAAGTACACGGCTATTCAGATCTGGTCGTTAAGCACGGCTTAAGCCATTTCAGGCAACCTTTCGATTCTGAATAGTGGTCTTTCACCAGGGCGATACTCAGAGTATCTACCACTCTGGAACGTGCCGCAAATATACCAAATATTAATTGAATGTTAACTAACAGTGAAAAAAATGTTCGTGCGAACCGTGAATTTAATCCACGTTATTTAGATTCGTTGGTTATTTTTTTAACGTGAATAACGCACAATGGTCCCAACTGCACCCAACCGTTTGAAGCCGGTGGGACTGGTGGGAGTGGCATCCCCAATTGGGGTATGTTGTGAGTTGTGAGGCTGTAGCTAGTTGGAAGGCGAAGGAGATGGGAAAGGAGAAAGGTTGAGAAGTACTTGGACATTCGGATCCGGTCACCAATCACGGTTAAAGCCATTTCAGGCGACGTTTCGATTCTGAATGGTGGTATTTCACCAGGGCGATACTTAGAGTATCTACCACTCTGGAACGTGCCACAAATATAATTTTTATTGTTTTATACGAATTAAATGTGTTATGACACATATTAATTAAATTGGCGGGTTTGAACCCGCGACCTTTAGATTCGTAGTCGAGCGTCACCACTCGACTATAGAGTCCGTAAAATATTTGATTGGCTTAACTAACTATCACGCCGTTTCCCCGCAGGGGTGGGCAGAGAGGACGGACCGCCATACAACTCTGTCTAGGCAAAAACTCCTAGCTTCATTCACATTCATACATACTCTTCTGTTATTCTGACACTTCACATGGCCTGACTCAAATATTTGACTCACTTGATTGTGCCATGTCTTCCTCGGACGTCCCCGACTTCTTCTTCCAATCACTTTCACGTCAAATATTCATTTCACACTCCTTTCTTCGTTCATTTCGCTCTACATGCACAAACCATGTCCATTTCTTGATCCTATTCATTACGCTTACATTAGTCTTGTATTCTTTCCGGATATCCATATTTTTAACTCGGTTATACATGATTTTACCGCACATACACCTCGGGGATCTCATTTCCACAGCATTCAGTCTACTTTCATCCTTTCTCTGTCAGTTCCATGCCTCACTGCAATACATCAGGGTTGGTATAAGCACTCCATTCTGGACTGCTAGCTTCGCTTCTTTGGACAATTTATTATTCGCGCCAGCATTGCATTCACCCTTCTTTCAATATCCTTATCACTCTTTCCGTCTCTCGCAAACATACTTCTTAAATACGCAAACTCATCCACTTGCTCCAAGTATTCATCATTCTCAACTATATTGCACGCTGTTCTCGTACTCTCTCTTTCAAACACTAAATTACTAACAATGTAATATAAACTAACTTAATAATAATGGACGGCCTCCATGGTCGAGTGATACGCTTGCGCTTGACTACGAATCCAAAGTTCGCGGGTTCAAGCCCGGCGTGCGCCAATAACTTTTATTTAATTAATATGTGTCACAACACATTTAATTCATATAAAGTAATGTAAAGTTTATTTGAGGCATGTCCCAGAGTGGTAGACACTCTAAGTATCGCCCTGGTGAAATACTACAATTCAGAATCAAAACGTTGCTTGAAATGGCTTTAGCCGTGTTTGGTGACCAGATCTGAATAGCCAGGTATTTTACGACCTTCCTTTTCCTCATATCCTTCCCCTACCTACTACCTCCAGCCTCACAACATACCCTCATTGGGGATGCCATAGTCCTACTGGCTCTAGACGGTTGGGAGCAGTTGGGACTCTTGTGCGGTATTCACTATAAAAAAATAAAATATATTATGATTTAAAAGAAAGCTGTGATGGCTAGGATTAGTAAACTGTGAAATATTACACAAATTCACCTTAATTGTATGGGTAGTATAATGTACCCACTTTTAATCTAAAATTTATTTATACTTTATTGAGATTGTCTGAACGGAGCATAATTACCGACTTGATTTGCTTATACAAAATTATAAATTCAATGATTGACAGCCCTGAACTATTAAACTTGATTTCATTTCACGTTCCTAGCAAGACGGTTACAACGCAGTACCTACCGTACTATTGCAGCAATTCTGCTTCAACCTCACAATTCAACTCGTCTGTGCGACGAATGCAACAGCTGGGAAACGCATACTCCGATGTCGCTGATATATTTAACACGTCAATATCAAACTATAAGTCTAATTTAGTACAGTTGTAGTCATCTGGCAGAGCTAAACTAATAGTTGGACCTGTTATTTAATATTATTTTTTTCTTTTCTTTTACAATATTTTTAAACCTGTTATTTATTAAATATTATAAGTTTTTTTCATCTAATATATTTTTGTATCTACTATTCAATACACTTAAAAAAAAAAATTACAATATTTTTGCACTAGTGAAGTTATTGTTAAAAAAATATAAGAGTAACATTTGTGTAAAAACCCATAACGGGCGTAAATAACTAACTAACTAACCATCACGTCGTTTCCCTGCAGGGGTAGGCAGAGAGGACGGACCGCCATATAACTCTGTCTTGGCACACACTCCTTGCTTCATTTACATTCATACATCGTCTCATACATACTCTTTTGTTATTCTGACTCTTCACATGACCCGATTAAAGTTTTTGATTTACTTGATCATGCCATGTCTTTCTCGGGCGTCCTTGACTTCTTCTTCCATTCACTTTCGCATCATATATTCTTTTCACATTGCTTTCTTCGTTCATTCGTTCTACATGCCCAAACCATCTAAGCGTCCCTTTCTTGATCCTATTCATTACGCTCACATCAGCCTTGCATTCTTTCCGGATCTCCACATTTTTAATACGGTCACACATGGTTTTACCGCACATACGTCTCAAAGATCTCATTTCCACAGCATTCAGTCTACTTTCATCCTTCCTCTGCCAGTTCCATGCCTGACTGCCATACATTAGGGTTGGTATAAGCACTCCATTGTGGACTGCTAGCTTCGCTTCTTTGGACCATTTCTTATTTGCGCCAACAGCGTTCAGTCCTCCATTAATGGAGTTTCCTGCATTCACCCTCCTTTCAATATCCTTATCAGCCTTTCCGTCTTTCGTAAACATACTTCCTAAATACATCGGGCGTAAATAAATAAATAAACACGCCCTGTACTTAATAAGTGAAAAAAGTTTTAATAATATTCCGGAAATCCCTTTAATATCTATGTGAAAAATGATGCACTCCAAACAGTCCTCTCCCGCCCTCGGTCTTTGATGCTGTCTAAAGGTCTTCACTTTGTCCAGAGTCCCGAGCCAAAATCCCGAGTCCCCGTCAGTGTTCCGCATCGCGTCCAGCGTCCAGCGTCCAGTGCGGGGAAGGGGAGTCGGGGTACTTCTTTGTGAACACATTATTAACATACGAGAGGAGAAGGCTTTGATGGAATTGTCACCCTCAACTGGACCGGATTAGGGGAGGGTTACTACTGTAAAAGTATTCGGTTGGGTAGTTTTAAAATACCACTGCATTTCGGAATGGAATGGGACGACAAATTTAGTATTTTGAAATGTGGTGATAATTTTAGTTAGAATACTCGAAAGAGTTTGAAACATTCCGTTAAAATAATTTAACAAGCAATTCTACCTCCCCATTCATAGATGTTCTCAAAGAAAATGTTGATACATTTAAGTAAAATAATGGATGTATTGAAATAAAAACACAATTTGAATTTTGTTATTTTATAATTGTAAAACAATAGCAAATTAATAAATAGAGAAAAATATTCCTCAACGTTTTAAAAAAATATATTTATTGTAGAAATGTGAATTGGGAATATCAATTATTGTTTGATAATAATATTATGTATGTTTATTTCTGAATCAGAAATGAAATAATAGTATTACCATCTATGTACATAATTGCAACCAATATTACTAAGATAATTTATTAATAAAAAAGTGATTAGATAATATCGTCGCTGGAAAGGCAAAAGGGCTTAAGGGACACTTTGGTCGAAAAATGAGTTAAATATGCAGTTTCGATCAGCTTTTTTTCTACATTGAATGCTTTCACTCTCGTTTGATTCTGAAGACTTTTATAGCGCTCCAACTATTTAAAATATATTTACCATTTGAGAGAAGGCTTGACTCAAGCGACAGAGTTTGGGACATTTTTTAAAGCTTTTTTTCCACTTCAGCTAACTTAGTGAGGGCGTTGAGTTACCTGACGTTACGTTTTCAAAATCCAATCAGGTATTGAAGACTTATGAATTTTACTGTAAACAAAAAAAAAATTTTTGAGTGCTCTGGTGTAAACTTCCTAAAATGGCGCTTCAGCCCTTTTGCCTTTTCGGCGACGATATTATAAATATATTTAATCTAATTATTTGTTTATTTTTCGTCATTGTTTTATTTATAAAACAATGTAGAAAAATAAGTAAATAATGCTTGGAAACCAATAATTTAGATGCAAATGCGAGAACGACCTAAACAAATGCTCTTAAAGAGAACCACACTGTTGCATCATTATATGTTATTTAATATCAGAATACACCATAAAAGTATGAATTGTAAATATTATGTAGGCGCACCATCAAAATACGTTGGAGTCACAATAAATAATTTAGGAGATTTTTTGTCGAATGGCTAAAATTTTTAAAATTGTACTATAAATAAAAAATACGACAAACTCATGTAAGAATTGGTCACGAGGAGCGACAAACACAAGATGACACTGTTATTAATCAAGAGGAGCGACATATACAAGATGACTCATTTAATAATCATGTTGAGCGACAAACACGACTCATTTAGTTATCATAAGGAGTGACAAACACAAAATGACTCATTTAATAATCACGAGGAGCGACAAACACAAGATGACTCAAATAATAATTATGATGATCGACAAACACAAAATGACTCATTTAATAATCACGAGGAGCGACAAACCCAAGATGCCTCATTTAATAATCGTAAGGATTGACAAACATAAAATGACTCATTTAATAATCACGAGGAGCGACAAACACAAGATGACTCATTTAATAATCGTAAGGATTGACAAACATGAAATGACTCATTTAATAATCACGAGGAGCAATAAACACAGGATGACTCATTTAATAATCACGAGTAGCGACAGACATAAGATGACTCATTTAATAATCATGTATTCGAAATTTAAGTGACGAGTGTAGTTTTTCCGGGTTGCTGTCCTTACGGTGAAAATTGGCCTCAATCTATAGCCACCCGCTTTGATAGGAGAAGGCATCACAAGAAAAAAATAATCTAAAACTAGGTGATTCCTTATACCCATCATTCCATGTTGAAGGATGTGACCCTGAACTCCGAAGTACTCGAGGTGCGCGTGACGGAATTGCGCAAAATTATTTAATGGCTCGGTAGGTACTCGGGCTTCATCTTGTACCCGCTCTTCCAAATCTCAAACAGGCAGATGGTGGAATGGAACCTGTAGAAGATGGCCATGGGCATGGAGACGTGCGTGATGATGGTCCAGGCCCAGACTCCGAAGAACTTGAGATGCGTGGGGCGGAACTGCGCGCGGTTCTTCTCCAGGGTGTTGACGGTCCACATGGCCATGTTGGCCACGATCAGGAACGTGACTACCTGGCGCCCCGGCTTCACGCGGGCCTGTTCCTCGGAGCGGCAGCGGCGCCACCAAGCGTCCAGCACGAACATGGTCTGTATCACGGTCTGCAAAATTACACACACATCATGACTATACGAAACACCCTCACAATCTCTAAACTGAAGTGGGACTTTGTCGGCAGATGACAGTTCCAAACTGAAATCAAATATTGTCGGGTGTCCTCAGATGGAAAAAGGAACAGAGATGGCACACAAATAAAAAGAAAATGAAGAATATCACAGTTATTTCCAATGGGATTACAAACCTATAAACACGTTGTAGAGCTCTTAAAGTGGCAATCAAAACATACAGTAATTGCCGTACTTTCGATTTAGTGGATTTAGTATTAAACTGTAATGCATCTAAATGTCGTCGTGTATATGATATAGTGTTTCCTTTACACTGCAAACACTACTAAAAGCCAAAGAATAACGATAAAACAACTATTTACACTGTTTCTCGAAGATTTTAAGCGCCATTAGAGAGTGTGAGATGGTGAATGCAGAAACACATACGTATGAGAAGGACAACCCACCGGCAGTAGGTCGTCTCAATACGGCGTTTCCTACTCGTTGATGAAGGATATAGTATTCGACGCAATACCGCCTGTTTCTATATCTATTTTGCTAATACACACATATTCTTTGAATGTCTATCTTTGTCATACATGACCAATGTTTGAATTTACTGAGAATATATATATATATTTTTTTTAATATGAATACCGCACAAGAGTCTCAACTACTCCAAACGGTCTAGAGCCGGTGAGACTATGGCATCCCCGAATGAGGTATGTTGGGCGGCTGAAGGTAGTGGAGAGGGGAAGGAGATTGGGAAGAATAAGGTTGGTAAGATCTGGTCACCAAACACGACTAAAGCCATTTTAAGCAACGTTTCGATTCTTAACGGTGGTCTTTCACCAGGGCGATACTTAGAGTATCTACCACTTTGGAACGTGCCGCAAATATACTTTTTATTATTTTTATATGAATTAAATGTGTTATGACACATATTCATCAATAAATGTTATTGGCGCGCGCCGGTTTTGAACTGGCGACCTTTGGATTTGTAGTCAAGCGTCTTACCACTCGACCATGGAGGCCGTCAGTTTGTGATTCATAAATATTTTAAGAAAGTGATTTTTTAACGTGTTTATATGTTTGTAATGTCATTGGTAATTTCATGTTAGCTTACCCACACAAAAAGTCTTCATTTTTTACTAATAAAGCAATTTTCCTCGGTCAAATTAAATTCTCGACTAAAAGACTACGGGCATCGGGGTCAGTTTTTTTCTTTCTTTGGGGACAATACAAATTTATATGAATTTGATAATCAACAAAAACTGATTATCTTTTACTGCTTCACCATTTTAGCATCATCACTTTTAGTTTAGTTTAATTGAATTGCTGGTAATGCAAACATAGTCTTCCGTTAAAAAAAAAAGTGAAATAAAATGCTGGCTAATTACAATTTGCTAGGTAAACAATAGTTGTTTCGGGCACTTACGGATTTTCACTTCTCCACCAAATTTGTTGTTCGAAGAACCACAGAGCAGTATTAAGAGTGGGACGAGATGTGTGAGCAAACAAAATGGCAGTCATAACTCCATTTCCTATATATGTACAGCTGAATTGTGCAAGGAACTTGGAGAAACAATGTATGGAGAGAGAGCTAATTATTTTTACCTATACAAACTTCCGATAAATCACTTTCTCCGGGTTTTTACGTCGTACACCATGAGAGAGAAAGAGACAACAAATATAATACTCCGCTTCCATGTACTATCACAATGATCTTGGCTCTTGGATCCCCGCGGGACTCCGCCCACATTTTTTACTATGCCACTAAACTTGACACAACTAAACGATTTTTTAGGTTAGATGCTATTTTTTGTTGATAACAATACTGTGAAAAAGTGGTTATACGAATAAACAAAAACATTATGTCGATATGTGCAATGAATGGATTTATAAATACCCTAACCTTAGTCTTAGCCACGCCCAGGTCCGCCGAGTCCGGTAAAAATCATCAAAAACTGACTACACTGCCTTGGATAGATACCAATCTATATACTCTAAACTCAGGAAGATAAAACGTTATTTAACCAGTAACGGCTCGTGACTTTTTAGTATGCTAGAGTGCTAATATTGAAAAAATACGACTTTATTGATGTTGTAGCCGAAAATGATTTTTATTTTTGGTATGAAGTTTTTAGGATTTTTCAGTTTTGGTGGTGCACTGCACGGTTTTCTGAAAAATCTTCATACAAAAAATTGAAATTTCGAAAAAAGATAAAAATCGTTTTCGGCTACAATAACATCAATAATGACGTTTTTTTTCAATCTTAGCACTTTAAAACACTAAAAAGCCACGAGCCGCCACTGTATTTAACCCCCATATATTAAATACAACCATCAGAAACGGGCACTAACTTGAATAAGCGAAAACAATTCAGCCACCAGCCCCGTGACTCCGGAACCCTCGGGGTCTGAGATGGCGAAGTAGCAGCCGATGATGCTGAACATGCAGTAGATGAAGACTCCTGTCTGCGCCATCACCAGCAAAGTAGTGTCCAGGCCAAGCGCAGAGCTGTGACCCGACGCTGGACATAAGATTAATCAGACATCTGAAGCTCATTTAAATAAACACACTCATTCAAATAATTAAGTTACCAAATGGGTTTTCAAATATGTAAACTTTGGCTGAGATGTACAAATACATGAATACTAACTTCCTTTCTTCCTGTGATATTTCAGGTCCCTCATTTGATACATGGCTACGACAACTCCAACAAGAGTCACGATATACAGCACCAGTTCACATACGTTCACTTCGAATATAGCCATCTGAAAAGGAAAACAACATAAGTTTAAACAATGCTCGTCAAGGGCAGAAATTTCATTTAGACAATTAATAAAAAAAAATAAATTATTAACATTGTGGAGAGCTGGATCCTTTGTTCGAGTACGAAGAACATGATGAGAGAGATGATGGTCATGACAATGATAAGGATTCCAGCAAATAATCCTCTGTGCGCTCTGGCACAGTCCACTGAGAAATGATTGGACGAACGACGTTCGCGAGCTCCAGAGAAAACTGAAAAAAATAAACAGATATTTAAAAAAACAGATATAAATCTTCGTTTCTTCTGTACGTTTTATAAGAAAGACCCACCATTGACCCTTGAGGTACTCTGGATACTCACGATATGTAAAATGTTGAGCCAGTTTTTCCTGTGTCATTGAGCTCTCTCTTGATTTCTCAGGCCTACTGCGAATTGAACTAGAAAGGGCAGACTTTTTTGTTTTGCTGTCGTCTTCTGACTTGGTCTGGAATTATATTAAAAAATACAGAAAACATTTTACATTCACAAATATTTTGACAAGTCGAATACCAAAAAGGCTTCTATGTAATAAACTTGTAGGAGGAACTGAACGGTATGGAGGCAAACATCGTATCTTTAGAAATAAGCAGTTGGACTATCCAAAGGTTATGGCGCCGATTCTCACGATGACAAATAAATAAATAGTAAAAAATGACTTACATTTATGTTCTTCCACATTTCAAATAATATGACGGCACATATGAGCGAATACTCTATGGTGCACGGGAAGAGAAACGGAGAAGCATTCTGGACAAGGGACCCCATGATGTTGGTTCTCTTGCACTCATAGATGTCGTGATGGGTAAAGCTCCGCTTCCCAGCGTGATGTGTATCATTCACAGCCGTGTCGTTGATAGCCATACTTTCAGCTGAACGAGTTAATAAGAATAGCATTATCTTTCTAAAAATTGATATGGGTTCTCTTAGTAAGATTTTCATGAACTCTTACAACGTGAATTCACATTTAGGGTAATTCATTTTAACATTTACCCCAAACCCGAAAATCCGACGTATTTGATTGGATACTTACAGATAGGTGAGTCCGTGCCCATGAAACCTTGTTGGAGATGGACTATCTCGTGTTTAGTTTCCTCCACCAGGACGTAGAGCCACTCGCACATGTTGGTGGCTATCATGTGCATCATGCCGAACCTGGCTGCCATCTTGTAGCGATTCAGTTCCATTTCCTGGGGAAATTAATTAATTTATTTTCCTAGTAAACTACTCAAAATACACATTAAGTTAAATAAGTGTTACGGGGTTACAAGTAACTCGGGAACGGTGATAAGTATGAGTTTAAACATGGGAAATAAACAGTTTAAATTAAAATATGGTTAATATTATTCCATAATTTCGTTGGCTGTTTTATGGAATATCGCGAGGAAAATAGATATTTGAAGAAAAACCAAATTAATTACTCGAAAATTAAAAAATAATATAATATTTGTAATGATTAATTAAAATTGTCGTTTAATCTTTGGAATGCCGGATTCCCGCAATGTAATTATTATTATTCCGTCGTTCCTTGCTGACTGTAACTTCGTAATAACTCACTAGTGTTTTAAAAATAATTATCAATTATGCTATCTTCTCAGATAATGTATTAATGATTTTTTAAAAATTGTTTGCTAATGACATTAGTAGTTTTTCTGAAATAGCTGCTTATATTCGGAGAATTAATTGTTTCTCCCTCATGTCACTAAAAAAAGTTTGATTAAGAAACATGATGATTTTTCTGTTGTTTTATTGTATTTTCGTGTGGCTGAATACATATCCTTCCAAATAAAAATAAAATTACAAGAGGGTTTTAAGGCAAATAGCAATGTTCGCTTTAAAAATCGTTTTTTTCACCCGTACTGACGTCAGCAAACTTCAAATATTTATTACTCGACTTCTAGCGAACTTAACGCAATGGAAAATATCTCTATGCATTGATTATTTTGTTAACAAGCTATTATGATTCATTTAAAATATGCGAACAACAGGATTTAAAGGATAAAAACTCCTGAAAGAAATAATGATGAATGCCCGGGTCCTATGGGACCCTCTGGCACACTAGAGGTTAAGGCTGTCTAGTAAAAAAGAAAAAGTTTGTTGTTCTTATTGTACAATATAATGTAGAAAAAAACAAATTTGTAAGAATGAAGTAGATATGTAAATAAATCCCGAAGCTCCCAGTGAACGATTTGCTCAGAAAAATAAATAAGGAAATGGAAAATTGTTTGGAAAAGCTTTCAAAATACAAGTAGAATTTTTTTAAAATTTAAATATTATTCAATAACAAATCTTCTTTCTAGAACATGCAGTTGACGAAGGAATGGGTCTGGAGAAAAGTGTTTATGGACAAATGATCGGGAAACTGATCACAAAAAAGGAGCAGCTTACTTTACTGTTGAGGAAGATGAACTGCATCTGCACAATTGCGAGGATCATCCTGGCTATTGGAGTCAAGGCTATCAGGACATTGTGGCAGTGGGACTCCTTCTTCAGCTCGAAGTATTGCCCGAACTCAAGGCCAGAGTACACCATGGAGCCGATGCCGAAAGCTGCATCAAAACAATAACAATGCATCAATGGTAAGGCTTTACATATTCGTTTTATTTAAATTTTATTGATATATTATTGCATGTACAAAAAACTGGAGTCCCAAGATATAGTCGCCGAAATAGCAAAAGGGCTGAAGTGGTATTTTGGGAAGTTTACACCAGAGCACTTTACAGTTTTTTTGTTTGTTTTACAGTAAAATTCATAACTCTTCAGTACCTAGTTGGATTTTGAAAGAAAAAGTTACCTCGGGTAACTCAATGCTCTCACTGGGCTATCTGAAGCGACGAAAAGCTAAAAAAAGTCCCAAACTTGTGTCGCTTGAGTCAAGCCTTCTCCCAAATGGTACAAAAATATTTTACATAGCTGAAGCGCCACAAAAGTTTTCAGAATCAAACGAGAGTCAAAGCATTCGATGCGGAAAACAAAACTGATAAAAACTGCATATTTAACTCATTTACGTGTCGCTTCAGCCCTTTTGCCTTTCCAGCGTTAACATCACGCACATATTCAACATTGAATTATGTAATATATTATAAAGTCTAAATATATTCGATTCATTGCCCATCTTTTCAGTCCAGGAATCAGTAAGGAAGGGAAGCCTTTGAATTGAAAATAGCTATTTATGTATTTGTATCTGACATTTCTATTTGCAACCATACATTTAGACTGAGAACAATGTGAAAGGCACCGTAACATTATTCTGACAAGAAGTCTATACTACTAATATTACATTAATTGAACTAGATCGGTCCTTACGCCATCGAAAATGACCCGCTTTCGATAAGTCTTCCGAATCAAGGAAGATACTCGTACGTACCTATTCAAAATAAATAATCTCTGAAATACACAGGCGATAAAAATGGGACTTAATCTTATTCGATGTTATATAACGTGTGAAAAAATCGTTGCCCCACCCGGAATGATAATTTCCAACTGATTGAGGTTATTAGGTTAATTATCGATAAAAATTAATTACTTTTTATCATTTCTCTGTGTAACAACTTTTTTTTATTTATTTTTCTTCTCTTTAAATTCTTCAAAAATATATTTAAATGTTATTTATCTGCTGCTACTCTGTTTAGACACCGCAATTTTTTTTTCTATATAACCCAATCTTTATTTTTATCCATTTAAATTTGTTTACATTTATCTATTAGCTACTTAATAGTTACGTCCGTGAAAAATAGTCACAGGCTGAATTTTTTCAGTGAATATATATATATATATTTTTTTTTTATGAAATACTATCTGTACCCGGGCGTATGTTTTCTCCTTAAAAATAAATATTTTTTATTCATCATCCGCTTGTCTTCCGTTATCAGCTACTTAATATGTTAATCCGTGAGACATAGTTGGGATACAGGCTGATTCTCCAGTGAATGTATTTATATATATATATATTTTTTTTGTGAATTACTGTCTGCATCTATGTTTTTCTCCTTAACTCTGTCTTGGCACACACTCTTTGCTTCATTCACATTTATTCATCGTCCAATACATACTCTTCCGTTATTCTGACTCTTGACATAGCCCGACTCAAGTATTAGATTCACTCGATCGTACCATGTCTTCCTCGGGCGCCCCCGACTTTTTCTTCTTTCTGACTCATCACCGTGTATTTTAGTAAAGCCAGTGAAAATAAGTTTCGTTTGTGATATTCAAAAGTACTTTGTTAGTTGGGATAAAATTTAATTCCAGGGTTCATCTAGCATACCAATGATAACACAGTTTTGTTGCAATAACTGCACTTCGCTGATTAGAGATTAGACAGGTGTTCGTTGCAACGTACAACTAACTGGTACTAACCGATAGCGCCGAGTCTCAGGTAGAAGCTTCCGTATCTCACCACCGGTCGAACTTCTCGTTTAGGGCTGTAGGTAGGCTTATCTTTGTGATCTGGAACAGAGTTGCAAGAGTTGTAGATTGTTAGGGTGAGTAAATGGAATCTTATAATATTAATACCCCAAGCCGTCTAGACGTCTTCTGCCAACACGTTCGAAAACATACGATACACTGTAAAAATTGCTCGTTCGTAAAAAAGTTTGAAATTTTATTACGATTAAGGTCATTCGTAATTCACTCACTATGTCATTTTTGACGTGTGTGTTGTGACTAAACTAGTAACTAGTAGTAAAATAAATGTCCCTGAAATAACATGTAGCAGGAATTGAATGGAAATATAAGTTTTTTCAATGTAGATTTATTTATTTATTTTGGGAAAATTAACAGCAAATCAACATTCATTAGTACATACATAATAATAAAAATAATGCCAATTACAAATTTTACTCTGCTGACAAATATTATAAATAAAGTGTGACAATGTATATACAGTTATAATTTAGAAACTTTTGTGGGGGGAGGGGAAGGTGGAACGGAACATGGGAATGGAATAAAGAAAAAAAAAGACGGGAGCAGATGGGAGGTTAAGTGTCAGTAAGCTCATATAGATACCATACATGAGTACCACTGTAAGAAACAAGTGGAACTATAGCATTCAGAGTGGTAGATACTCATAGTATCGCTTTGGTGAAAGACACCATTCAAAATCCAAACGTTGCTTGAAATGCCTTTAGCCGTGTTTGGTGACCAGACCAAAATAAACATTGATTCAAATATCAATTAACAGTGTTAGTTTGCTTTTAAAATATTATAAAAGATTCTAAAAGCATTTAATGTTTTTTCACAACCCTGCATCTTTACGTCGTTTTCACTTGCGGATAGGACGCGCGACTTGCCGATATGATTGCAATGCAGACAAAAGGAGTAACTTACTGATTGACTTCAATAGGGAAGATAGAGCCTTCTCTCGTATCAGCGTTGCATACATGAAGATTACGAAAACAACGCTTCCGGAGTAGAGATACAAATAAAATCCCTAGAAAAAATCATTTTCATAAGCGTTACTGTTCATTGATTCATTAATTTTATAAGCCTTTGTGGGCTTTAACATATTGTGAAATAGATAATATAGACACTGACAAAAGGGTTTAAGCGACTTCAGTAAAAGTGAGTCAAAGCCAAGGTCAAGTTAAGGTTTTTGGGGAGTCGTAAAGAATGACAAAATCATTTAGACGGGTACCAAAATTTCAAAACCATGGCTTGAGTTAACAAGTCTTGACATTTTGGACAGTAGAGAATGATACCCATAATTAGTAGGGTGATGATTGAGAAACAGCAATTCATTTTTTATAAGGCCAGACGCGCACGGGTGACTTTTGTCACGGCAACAGTTTCTTCACTGTCACTGTTTTCCAATCGAGCACGCACACGGTGAGTGACTGTCACCCGTCACCCTTTCATTCCGGAAATGGATTTCGAACAGGCGGATGAGTCACCGAATGACATTTTGTCACTCGTGCGCGAGCGCCCTCACAAAAGTACTCTCTACAGACACGGTGACAGTTTCGTCGCTCAAAAATCGCCGGCCAGTGGAACTAAAAAGTCACCCTAATGTTGCGTCGCCGCGTGCGCGGACCTCCATACACTCCAATAGACTTGGAGATGGTGACGAAACTGTTGCCGTGACAAAAGTCACCCGTGCGCGTCTGTCCTAAGTCTTCGGTTGAAATTTAACTACGAATAAGAGATTGTTTGCATATTAAAGCACACAATCATTTCATAATGAAAAATAAAATAAAAAATAGGCAGTTGCATATTTTGGTGTATATTTTGGTGAAGTATTTCGTACCTGGTAAAAAGTAGACGGTATCCTCAGAGAAATAATTTCCGTAACTGGAAAAGCTATTCCCAGGACCACGATGAGTTTGGCGTACAGCGCAGACAGGGCTATGGTCAACGCATCGCTAAAATACGAGTTTAGTACACAAAAAATATATAAATAAAAGCACACTAAATGATAAAGAATATTTAATCTGAACAATAAATATTTTGCATTCCTGTTCACATTAATATACACAACCGAAAAACAATTCAAAATAAATTATTCACACAATTGTTCCCTGGTGTATATATATTTCTAATTAACAAAATGCACAATTTAAAGAAAGTTGATTTTTTAATTTTTTATTATTTATTTTTTTAATTTATTTTATATTAGTTACTTTGTACATTTAAGTTTACAAGTATCTAATTATTTCATTTTCTTTTTGACTAATTATATTTTAACTTAAACACTACTTATTATTTTGGTTTACATGCATTTTAAATAATTTTTACAGGCTTTTTAAAATTTATTGATAGGCATAATTTTGATGGTTTCCGGCAACGTATTATACAATTTCATTCCTCTTTATATTGTAAGCTGTTTTGGGTGTTGGCTTTATTCTTTTCTGGTAGTCTAATTTCTTTGCATGCCCTTGTATTATACTTGTGAATATCAACATTGTGGATAATTTTGTCAGAAAAATACTCTGGTAACAAGTTGTTCTTCATTTTATGTATAAACATCAATGTGTTCAATGTCAGCATCTGTTTAACTGTCAGCCAATTTAGTTCCTCTGACATTTTAGCTACTTTTGAGTATCTATTTCGCCCAAGTATAATTCTCATTGCTCTATTTTGGAGAGTTTGAAACCTGTTTTGTTCTTTGTCGTTACACAAGAAAAGAATCGTTGAACAGTAATAAAAATGTGGAGCAATAATGGAGTTGTATATGGTAATTGCTGTTTTTCTGGAAATTTTTTTGCCAAATTCTTCCCAAAAAGAAATCTTCTTCCCAATTTTCTTCTGTGTGTACTCAGCATGTTTGCTAAAGGTTAGTTTTGCATCCAATATAACTCCTAAGTATTTCATATCACTTACATTTTCAATAATGTCACCATCAATTTTAATGTTTGCTTTTACTGAATGTTTTCTTAAAGATTTATAAGGTTTTTTTTAAATTAATCAATACTGAGTAGGAGGAGAGGTGGTTTTAGATTGGATTTTTTATGCCTTCATGGTGTTTGTTATATTGGCTTAGAATATAATATATTTTGATATCTTATGTGTATCTACACATTAAGGTTTCCGTACTTGAAAGTTAAAATAAAATGTACGATCCGATCCGTAGGGGGTGACGCAGTTACCCCATTTAATCTTTCTTATCAAAGATTTTTATGACATAATCTTTGGTAATTTGTTTTTGGTAATACTCTAAGATCAGTACTTGGATATTCATCATATGTCAGTAATCTTTTTGTAAGGTATCACAAAAAACTCTCGTAGGTGTGATATTAGAAAAGCTTTCCTTTGACAGGAGTGTCAAAGGAAAGCTTTTCTTTATTGTAAAAGTTTTATTTACATTTCTCTATATTTTCAACATTTTGTATTCGTTGCTACTGGGCTTTGTCTGAGTTAAAACATGCTCATTCGGTATTTATGTATTCATAGGAAGTATTAATACGCTAAGCTATCTTCTGTACGTGACTCGTTAGATCGCCATAAAGCGCTAATCTGCAAAAATATGTAACCTGATACGATACACGGGAATAATTATAAATGGTAATTTTCACTCATACGTAAAAAAGTCTGACTTTTTTCCGATTACGCTACTTCGCGATTTGATCACTATGTCCCTTTTGACACGTGTGTCAAGACTAAGCTGTTACCTAGTTTTTTTGTTATTGTACCAAAATAATTGAGAATATGCAACAAACAATTATATAGCAAGTCATTATTTTTGGACATCTACTATGTTGACGTAGAAAATCCAGACAGAACAAGCTGTGCAAATATCATGGCGCCAGGGCTCACCGTCCAGAACTTAGATGGATTAAATAATGTAGATACGTTACTGAAACAACGCGCGTGAATGCACTAAACCGAGTCCACGAGACATACCCGAGATTTACTGCGTTTAGTATCACACAAACATTCGTTCGACAGATAAGCTGTCACCAGCTGTTATAAACGCGTCGCTGTAGGCTCCTTTCTGATAAAAAATTGCCTTGAAAGGTGTAAAAATCATTCGGGAGCAAAAAACACATCTCATGGAGTTTCTTTCCCTTCATAATTACCCACAATCACTTCTTATTATTGAAATAAATACAATTATTCACAAGGTTATTAGCTACTCGAAAACGGTGTGGGATAGCGAATGCAGAAGTACATAAGTGTGTGGAAGACAACCACGGCTAGTGAAGCGATACCCGATTATAACTGTAGCGTGGGAAGTTCATATAGCTATCTCATCCGTACATATATTCTTTGAATGGCTATCCTTTTCATAAGCGGGTGAAACGGAAAACAAGACGGTACTACTGGTGCTACATTTTTTGTAAGATTTGTATGAATATGACGTGTCTTGTATTTTATGTATATGGTTCAGAATGCAGCACTTAATGGTTAGCACACTTACTGGCCAAGTCTCCTGTTTTCCCTTAGTTTCTTCCTCTCCTTTTCCGTAAGTTCCTTCTTCTCCGCACCTTCCCCCTCGCCATCCTTCTGCAGTAGCTCGATGACGAGGCGGCGCTGGTTCATGACGGTGTGAGCGGCCGTCAGCGCCAGGGTCTGCGAGGGACGCCTGAGGGCGGCGATTATGGCCGAAGGCCTCCTACTGAAATGTTAATTAAATTACTAAATCATTTCTTTAGTGAGACATGTCTTTTTCATCAAACAACAAAAATACTCAATATTGATAATAATCGACTCACAAATGCGGTTCTCACTGTTCGCAAGGGTCAGCACCCAAAAATACACACTTTTTGGCTTTCTAGTACAAGCACAATTAATCATTAATTATCTGTTAATTCTATACGAGTAGTTAGAGAAATGTCTAAGGTTTCCAGTGAATACAATTCTTAAACAGTACTATTTTAAATTCTTTATAAAATCCATACTCAAATTTTAGGTAAAACTTTAAAAAATGCATTTGTTGGTTTTCAAACTGCACATTTTACAGATGTTTTAGAATGTTTTTTACAGGATTAAAGTTAAATAATTATACTCACTAAAAACTTTATACATTTTTCTAACGACCCATAGACAATTCGCAGATAAACCGTTTGTAGTATGGCTTGTATTGGAATGCTGCAAAGTGACGTTAAACGTTATTCTCGAGTGCTGACCCTTAATTCGGTAGTATAATAATGCGAAAAATGAACGCTTATCTGCAATTCACGACAACTCTGCTTTGTCTTTTTGGAAGGCGAAATAGCTGTCATATGTGATGATAAATACAACAACTTTTGTTTGTCTCGCTATCCATAAAACAATCTTATCCCTTTAGGTGATGTTCATCATGTAACCCTCCATTCTTGGTTCTTGGTGGCTTTAAAAGGTAATAGCCGTGTTTGGTGACCAAATTTGAATAACCTTACATAACCCAACCTTCCCCTTCTCTCATTTTCTTTCCCTCCCTATATCCTCAAAACATACCCCAATTTGGTATGCTATAGTCCCGATAACATTGGGCGGTATTCATTTGAAAAAAAAATCTCACCTAGGCTACATTCCGAGTTTGAAACAATATTATTACGAGAGTGTTCATTATTAAAGAAAGAATACATGAACGATTTCTAGGATATTTTTTACTACTAATTAACCATCACGCCGTTTCCCTGAAGGGATGGGCAGAGAGGATAGACCGCCATACAACTCTATCTTGGCACATACTCCTTGTTTCATTCGCTTTTATGCATCGTGAAATACATATTATTCTGTTATTTTTACGCTTGACATAGCCCGACTCAATTATTTGGTTCAGTTGATCGTGCCATGCCTTCATCGGGCGCCCCCGACTTCTTCTTCCATTCACTTTCAGGTCATATATTTTTTTCAGATTTTTTCTTCGTTCATTCGCTCCACATACATCTGAGCGTCATTTTCTCAATCCTATTCTTTACGCTTACATGAGCCTTGAATTCTTTCCGGATATCCACATTTTTAACACGGTCATACATGGTTTTACTCACATACGTCTCAGGGATCTAATTTTTAGAGCATTCAGTCTACTTTCATCCTTTCTCTGGCATTTTCATGCCTCACTGCCATATTTCAGGGTTGGCATAAGCACTCCATTGTGAACTGCTTGCTTCACTTTTTACTTATTATTATTTACTAAGTCAGCAAGATTGAGATTATCTTTTCATCAATAATTGTTGATATTATGCACTTATTTTACATAATTTACTTTCGATAATAGTGTTCCCCAAGGATCATCACTGGGACTTGCGTTAAAAAATATTTATTTATTATATAAGGAGGTACCTGGAATTGTTAACATGCCTCTGCCCTTCCACATCAATCGAGTCTCCAGTCATTCTCCTGGAGGGTGGATGTGGTAACACCTCGAAAGACTCAGCTTCTTTGATTTCACTAAAATAACACAAACATCAATTAATACATATTCAAAATATACTGCACCCATGAACACAAAAACAAATGATGGGCATAGTCTAAATTACTCCAGAGTTAAACTAATCGATAATTCGATTTTTCATTTCGACTATGAACCTAATGAAAATAATCGTAGAAAGCAATCACTTTGTGGTGTGACATATTTAAAGAAATGTAAAAATAACTTTGTATAAGACCACAGATATTATTTTATTTTTTGAGATCGACCGGTTTCGCTTAGCCTAAGCATCATCAGGGTAAAAAAATAAACTGATTAATATTAAACTATTAAAAGTTTAATTTTGTACCCTGATGATGATTAGGCTAAGCGAAACCGGTCTGTCATAAAAAAATAAAATAGTATTCATCGTCTTATAAAAGTATTTTTTTAAAGTAAAAATCATTTTCAATCAAAAGCAATCACTTTGTACTTTGACGTTATATTAAATAAAAAAAACACTTTTTTATAAACTACGAATTTATATTTTAACGCTAACCGATTACGCTTAGACCAAGTTTTTTCAGGATAATTATAATAACAGTTTTATATAATTTTTTTGATTATTTTTTTTTGCTTTATTATAATATTAGAAATTACAGGTGTTTTTTCCTTATACCACCAGACTAGACATATGCCCATGTTGTGGCGGTCAGATTATTATATAGTGCAATTAAAATAACTTGGAAGTTAAAGATGTATGTAACATACATATATAAAAATGGAATCACACTCTCTTGTTAAATAATAATTATAGATGTACTTACATGCTAGGAAACAGAGATAAAATATAATAATAATTTTTGTAATTGCCCTGACGAAGCTAAATAATAATATAATAAATTCGTGCTTTACAACAAAGTGATTGCTATTTGTTGTTATAGTAAAAAGTGTTATAAAAAAAACACTTTTTATTATTTCTAATTTTGAAACTGTTAATTCGTGGTGGAAATCCATTTTAATGATTTTAATAATACCAAATTTTAACTTTATTACACTATTTTTATTTATTTAAGACCTGACTGGCTTCACCTTATGACGGGCATTTTTAATTACACATATTTTCTATGTTGATCTTAGTGTTAAACATTTGAAAGAGTCTTCTTGGAAATGGAAACGAAAGGAATATATTTTTTTAAATATTGATATTTTTAGTGTGTAGTTAAAGTTAACTTAGCGGAATGAAACCTTAACAGTGAAAAAGCACAGTTAAAAAAAAATCTACTGACTGCGTATGGTAGACTATTGTTACAGTTTTGGAGTAACAGTGTATGGAGAGAGAGCCATATATTTTTACCCAACCTATACAAACTTATGATAAATCACTTTCTCCGGGTTTTTACGTCGTACACCATGAGAGATAAAGAGACAACAAATATAATACACCGCTTAATTTATAAATACCCTAGCGTTAGTCTTAGTCATGCCCAGGTCCGCCGAGTCCGGTAAAAATCATAAAAAACTGATTACATTGCCTTGGATAGATACCACTCTATACTCTAAGGTTGCAGTAATATTTGCACATAATCACACAAAACTTTTTTTTTTCACATACGACCTTGTAACTTCATCGAGAATATCTAATATGGCTCCACGTTGTCGAATCGTAATTGTTGGGATAGTTCCTGGCATAGTAAATACACGTATGCGCCAACATATAAACGTATTGTTACAATTTGCGAGAGGGAAACGCTTTATTGCGAACTGGGATGCGCTCGAGTGACTAGCATAATATCAAATAAAATCTTTGTGAGGGCTTTTCTAATCCTAATACAACGAAATTCATACATCACGACAATCTCATTTATGTATTCATATTGTTTGAACAAGCCACCGTGGCACCTTTGACGGCCTCCGTGGTCGAGTGGTTAAGATTCCCGACTGCGAATGCACAGGTCGCGAGATCAAATCACGGCGTGCGCATTTAAATTTTATTTGATTAATTTGTGTTATTTCACAAATAATTTATTAAAACTAATAAATATTAGTATTTTTTATTTTTTTTTAAATAAAAGTAACTTTGTTTTGACACCACTTTATTGGATACATATACCAACCGGTTTCGGCTCTACCTCTATTGTAATACATATTTGTTCAACCCTGAAGAAGGTTCAGGTAGAGCCGAAACCGGTTGGTATATGTATCTAATAAAGTGGTGTCAAAACAATTTGCTTTTATTTAAAATTGAATTATGTCTTACCACAAAGTGAGTGCTTCATGTCAAAGCTTAAATATTATTATATTTGCGGCACGTTACAGAGTTATAGATACTCTCAATTCACCATTCAGAATCGAAACCTTGCTTGAAATGAGTTTAGCCGTGTTTGGTGACCAGATCTGAATAGCCGGGTACTTGCCAACCTTTCTCTTACCAATCTCCTTCTCCTCCCTACTAATTCCAACCTCATAACATACCCCAATTGGGGATACCACAATTGCAATGGCTGCAAACGGTTGGGTTAGGTTAGGTTAGGTCAGTGACCAGATCTGAATAGCCTGGTACTTGCCAATCTTCCTATTCCCTATTTCCTTTTACTACTTCCAGCTTCAAAAAATACCCCAATTGGGGATGCCATAGTCTCACTGGCTCCAGACGGTTGGGAGCCTTTGGGATTTTTGTGAGGTATTCACTATAAAAAAGCAGTTAGGGATTCCAATTTTAGCTTTAAGTGTCCACGATAAGTTCATCAATATATACAGAGATGTCATTCAATTTCCGTAACAACGAATTTCCTTCAGAAAATCATACAATATATTTCCGGTTTTAATGGGGTGTATTTTATATTTATGTTCATTAGGGCTATTTGGAAAAAAAGTACTAGCACAAGTTGTTTCTCGAGTGTAAAAGAAAAAAAGAATGCTAAAAACTAACTAACTAACCATCACGCCCGTTTCTCCCCGAAGGGGTAGGCAGAGATGACGGATCGCCATATAACTCTGTCTTGGCACACACTCCTTGTTTAATTTACATTCATGCTATGACCGGTCGGTAGCTGAGTGGAGAACGCGTCGGATTCCCACCCGGGCGTCGTGCGTTCAATTCCTCTGCTGGCTAAGTCCTCCATCATTGCACAAGCAACATCTTCCGCTTTTATGATGGCAGTAGGAGTTTTTTCAAATATTGTCAGGTTATTCGTAACCCGGGAATGTTTGTCTTACTTAAAAAATAAATAAAATATATATATATACATATATATTATCTCATACATTCTCTAAAAAAGGATGCTATTCACCAAAAATGTTATCAATGATTAAAACATAATTTTCGACAAGAAACCTGTTTCCGGAAAGAACATTTTTTAACAAAGGGTTTTCGGAATCCCTTGGACACCCTCTGGATGACAACACAAATTAATGTCAAGCACGAGGACATGACTCGTTGCATAAAACATTAAATGAAAGGAACCAATACGAAACATAGCTGATTTTAAATGCGGTGTTACAGCTGAGATATTGTTCTAACTAGCTTGCAAACACCGTACTAATGTAAGTCATGATCTGCTCATTATCACAGGAGTTAAACGTGACCACAAGGCAGAAAATATGATTTTACCGATCCGAATTTTTCCGGTATTTAGTGCCTGATCGAAAACTTTTCCATGTTCGTTGTTACTACGATGCGAATACAAATAAGTTAGGAATACGAAACATCTAAGAGTTTAACTGTATTATTGAAAGATTATTTTTATTTTCTTCCATGTTCGACGGCATCCAAGGTCATGTGGTAAGACGCTCAGCTACGAATCCAGAGTTCACGGGTTCGAACCCGGCTTGCGCAAATAATTTGTATTTGATTAACATGTTTCATAACACATTTAATAATTATAAAATAATATTCAGTATATTTACGGCACGTTTCAGAGTGGTAGATATAGTATCGCCCCGGTGAAAGACCACCATTCAGAATCAAAGCGTTGCTTGAAATGGCTCTAGTCGTTTTTGGTAACCAGATCTGAATAGCCAGGTACTTCCCAACCTTCCTCTTCCTCATCTCCTTCCTTTCCACAGTCCAGTGGCGGCTCGTGACTTTTTTGTGTGCTAGATTGCTAAGATTTAAAGAAAACGTCATTATTAATGCTTTTGTAGCCGAAAATGATTTTAATTTTTTTTAATTTCAGTTTTGTATGAAGATTTTTCAGCAAGCCGTGCAGTGCACCACCAAAACTGAAAAATCCTGAAAATCTTCATATAAAAAATAAATTTGGAAAAAAAATTAAAACCATTTTCGTCTACAACAACATCAATAACGTCGTATTTTTCAATCTCAACACTCTACCACACTAAAAAGTCACGAGCCGCCACTGCTCCCCACTACCTTCAGTTTCCGAACATACCCCAATCGGGGATGTTCACTGGCTCAAGACTGTTGGGAGCAGTTTAGACTCTTGTGCGGTATTAACTATAAAAAAAATACCATAACTCGCAATCAAAAGCAATGAACACAACACTTTGGTAACAAAGATCAACAGGACCCAGTTTCGTAAAAAAATCATCATAAAATAAATCATGAAACAAATTGGGTTGACTTCGAATTTTCGTTTTGAATAAGTTTCAAGGAAAATGTCACGATATAATCAATTTTGTATTTCAAAGAAATAAGCAGTTTGGTCACTCCAATGCAATAAAATAGTTTTCGTTTTCAAAAATTCTCATGAAAAATTAACGTTACTTAGAAACAATGTTAAGTTATATTGTAAGCTTTACATAATAATTACTCGTAGCTTACATAGTTTATGTACCTACCTGCTTGATGTTTTTTTTACCATTTTCTTATAAAATAGAAGACAAATGAAAAAAGTCTAAAGTGATTTATATTTTTTTCACTTATGCCTCAGCACTTAAAAATGGCGCTTACCATCACTTTATAGCATTCTAATACCACAAAGCTGTTATAAAATAGTTAGAAAAAACATCTAAAAAAGTTAAACTGTAATCTTTTAAATTTTATTCACTAGAATCTTAGTAAAAGATGCAGTTTGAAAACAAGCAAAGGCATTTTTGAACGTTTAACCCAAACTTTCAGCATTAAAGGTCAGCACCGTAAATAGAAACTTTATGGCTTTCTAGTACAAGCAATACTACAAAAGGTTCATCTATTGATTCTGTATGGGCACTTAGAAAAATGTCTGAGGTTTCCAGTAAACATTATTTTCAAACAGTAATCTTTTAAATTATCGAAGGAAGCAAACACTTTAAACTGTAATTTTTAAATTTTATTCACTAGAATTTTAGTAAAAGATGCATTTTGAAAACAAGCAAAGGCATTTTTGAACGTTTAACCCAAACTTTATCAGAATTAAAGTATCAAACCAAAAATACACAGTTTATACTTATACGTTCCTGATGAAGGCAATAAATAAAGTTGGTTAAAACAAAATTATTTTTTATTTAAAATTAGTAATCTTTTAAATTCTTTGTGAAAAGCATACTAGAATTTCAGGCAAAATGTTCAAAATTTCCTTTTCTGGTTTCAAAAATCCACCTTTCACTGTCATTTTAGTATGTTTTTAATGGAATTTAAAGAATCACAGTTGTAAAATTGTATTCACTGGAAACCTTAGACATTTTTCTAACTACCCACAGAAAATGTTCAGATACATCATTTGTAGGATTGATTGTATTAGAATGTTAGATAGTAACATTCAATGTAATTTTTGAGTGCTGACCCTTAATTTCATATAGAATTTAAAAGATTATAGCTTAACAATTGTTTTAGCTAAAAAGCTTAGACAATTTTCCTAGCTAACTGTATAAAATTTACATATGAATTATTTGTAGTATTGGTTGCATTAGAAAGACAAAGAATGTGTATTTTTGTTTGGTTAAGTAAGTTTATGACGCTGAAACAAAACAGATGCATATCTTTTAAGTTCCACCTTCCCCATAATTTTAAGTTGCAGCCAGTTACTTTATTCGTCTGGTTTCAGAAAGAGATTTCGTATCATTTAATTAAAATTTTCCAACCGTATTAATTATTAGAAATGCTAGCAGAGGCAACAGGCAACCGGGAACCGGCAACTGGCAAAAGTATTCAGAACCAGACAATGATCTAATTACAATTGGGGATATGTTTCTTCGGAAGCCATTCTTAGAAATTTAAATTGAAAAAAAATTACACAGGTTTTTATAAAATACATAGTAGGGTATTCAATGAATTTTCTTGGTCTTATTTTCAAACCACAACCAAAGAACAATATTCTTGAAAATCAAAAATATTTTAATTAAAAAAAACACGTTGTTTTAATGCAATTTTATTTTGGTAAATGTCAACTAGTTTCGATTCAGCAGAATCTTCATCGGTATTTAAAAATATACCGCCAATCTACAAAGTGTTTGCTTATTGTGATAAAAGAAATATTTTAGACAAACTGCCTCAGAATAAGACATAATTTTCGTCTGTTAGGTGTTTAAGACAACAACCATGTTGAAGCAATTACTGTAATCCGTGATCTTAAATGATAAAATAATGTTTATATTTAAATTAGAATTAACTTTTTAGAGCTTTTTTATTTATCATAATATTAACTATTGAAATAGTATCAATAATTTTCAAAGAAATACAAAACAGAAGAAGACACAAAAATAAAAAAAAACATTCGGTTGACACCGAGACTATTGCGATATGTATTTTTATTTTCTGTGTCTTCTTTTGTTCCATGTTTTGTTAAACATTATTGATATTATTTCAATAATTGATAATTAATTCAAAAAATATTAATTACAGACTTTTAGAAAGTTTTAAGTATTTCTTAAATAAAAATGGAAATTCTATCTAAAACACTATCTAGGTGGATGAATGTGTTCAGTTAGAGCTTTGAGTACAGATGGATGCATATGTCGGAAGAAATTTGTTAACATTTTTTTTTTTAAAGAAATATGGTATTGATAAAATTGACAGTATTAAAAAAGGTTTCGGTAGCTTAAATGACAGCGACGTTGTTCCCGGATAGAATAGAGGTTTCGAGGTCAAGTTTCGGTTGCAACCTAATCTTTTTTAAAAATTTTTTGTATCTTCTTTCTGTGTCACAGTTCGTTAAAATTAATTGATATTTTTTCAATAATTCATTTTATTATTAATCGGGCGACTACTCTATCGGATGATTTATTGCAACAGTTTGTAGACCAGCAGCTTTCTTTATTTATTTGTTTTTAAACTAACGGACTATTGTCCAATTAAAAAAAGAAATACATACGACAAAATATACATTAAAGAACATTCCAATGAAAAATGTGTGGGTTTTTTCGTTTATTTTCGTTTTAAATGCATTAACTTCTATCGTAAGCAAATTCAGTAACAATATATCGTCGCTATGTGGTGAAAGGGAAAATCATTTTCACTAAATAATGTTATGGAACTAATTGAAACGAATTGGGTCATGATAATTTTTTTTAATAAAAATACCAATTCAAAAGTAATAAATAATTGATGGAGTATGAAATATAAAAATAAATAAATAATATTTAAATATGTAACAAATACGTCATAAAAAATTATATTTTTTTCATACGAAAAATAGCGATCGTCTTAGGAGCGTATTTCATCTTTGTATTGCATCTTCTGCCATCTTATAATGCCGCGGAAAACTGAAATATAACGCAACAGCACTGGGAAAACTAATCGTTGAACCGTAGAAAAGTCTTTTCTATAGCTTAAATTAACGTAAACTCAGAAAATATTGAAATCACGTCAGTAATTTTACCTGTATTATTTAAGGTTTTGTGAGAAACACTTTTCATGAATATTTGCTTTTATTCATTTTGATCTATCTGTCTCTACTTAGGGCAAATAAAATATCTATAACAGCATTTTGTGTGTCTTGATAAATCATTGTATGTTGCTTATTTAGAAACATTTTATGTGGAAAAGTATTTAAAAACTCGATGACAAACATAAATTATAATCATTACTTATTTAAATATTTTTTTGAAATTTTAGTAAAAAAATCTTTTTTACTCCGTTTCATAAACAAACTAACTAACTAACCATCACGCCGTTTACCCCAGGGATAGGCGAAGAGGATGGACTGTCTTAAAATCTGTCTTGGCACACACTCCTTGCTTCATTTAAATTGATACATCGTCTCATACATACTCTTCTGTTATTCTGACTTTTGACATGGTCCTACTCAAGTATTTTGATTCACTTGATCGTCCATGTCTTCCTCGGGCATCCCCGATTTCTTCTTCCTTTCACTTTCGCGTCATATATTCTTCTTGCACCTCTCTCTTCGATCATCCGCTCTATATGTTCAAACCAGCTACGCGTCCTTTTTTAATCCCATTCATTTCGTTAAATAAAAGAATACTTTGTTTTAAAACCACATAATTTATTATGATGAAGGCCAACCGGTTTCGCTTGGATCAAGCTTCGTCAGGGCACATATAATAACTAAAGTTATTATATGTGCCCTGACGAGGCTTGATCCAAGCGAAACCGGTTGGCCTTCATCATAATAAATTATGTGGTTTTAAAACAAAGTATTCTTTTATTTAATATAATGTCCAACCACCATGTGATTGCTTCTTCCGAAAAAAAAAAAAACTATTAATTTCGCTTACATCTGCCTTGCATTCTTTCCAGACATCCACATTTTTAACATAGTCATACGAGGTTTTACGCACATACGCCTTAGGGATCTCATTTCTAAAGCATTCAGTCAATTTTTATCATTTCTATACCAGTTCCATGCCTCACTGCCATACATTAGGGTCAGTATAAGCACTCTACTATAGACTGCTAGCTTTGCTTCTATGTACTTTTATTTATTTGCGCCAACCGCGTTCAGTCCTCCATTAATGGAGTTTCCTGCGTTCACCCTTCTTCCAATATCCTGAACTACATGCAATTTTTTTTTCTGTAGGAATCACAAACATCGCAATTAATCAAACACCACCAATTTTATTCTTGGAATATCAAAACAGTGACCCAGAAGTATTTTGTTGAGGAATGTGCAATTCAAAAACAGATATTCCAGTCCTTTGCATTGAAATAATATGTGTTATAGTAATTTAATTGAACTTCCAAAGCTCAATTTAAAAAATCAGTATAAAAATAAACACTGGAGTTAGGTTGTTTTGCGACTTGAATGTAGTACAGGTGTATCGTGAGTTATTTCATAGTTAAGTCGGCGAGACGATGTCTTGGACGACACAGGGACCGAGAGGCTGCGAGAAAATCTCTTTAGGGAAAACTCGGACCGGGGGGAGGGGATGAGAAGTTATATCGGCCGGGAGGACTGAAAAGTTGTTTTGGGGAGCGGGGGGACATTTATAGTGGCAACACTTACAACTCAAAAATATGGCTTTACAATATAAGGTTCCACTATAACCACATTCTCTTACTTAATAAATCAATAGCTATGTTACATAAGAATTGGTACTTTGACTCAATTAAAATGTAAAATCGTTTTCAACTTTTTATATTTAAATTAACACACCCGTTACGAAGGTGTGTTATAATGTCAGCCCTTAGGAAAAGTTTTGTGTGATATCTTTAGACAGAAATTACTGAAATATTTTTAATAAAACTCTCAAAGTATTACCAAGAAAAAATTACCCAAGATCATGTCGTGAAAACGCTACAATAAGCAAGGTCAAATAGACGTAGTTATGCAGACAGCTTCCAACCCACAATTTTCCAAAATCGAGTTTTACATGTTTTCTTATAGATAAATACAAGATTTATATCTGCTGAAAACTTTCAAGCTCCAAATGCAATGGAGTTTTGGTAATTATTTTTTTACTGACGTACATTGCAGATATTTTACATAAATTGAAGTTTTAAAACATTGTAGAATGTAGGATAACATAAGAAATACATAAAAAATATGTATTGATAGTTTATAAATTACCTATTTATAGTAATGCTCATTAAGAAAAAAACACTTATATTCACTTTACAAATGCCGATTACGCAAACTAATGCTTTTTTGTCGTCATATTTTCAAACGCCTTTTTCTCAGTTTCATCATCCCCATTTCTGGTATTGGATGCTTTTTTGCATAACTACGTCCAAATAGGGCAACAACGTCACTCCCCTTCAGATCATACGTTTGATTTTTGCTTTCAGGTATGAAAAGGTTAACATTGTGTTGCATTTTTGTTACAGATTTCAGGTTACTTTCTAAAGGACTAGAAATGGAATTTCTTATGTTTAGTTTAGATCTGGATAGCCAGTTACTTCCCGACCTTTCTCTTTCCTTCCATTTCCTTTCTCCCTCGCGTAAAAGTTACATGACTTTTAATAATGCGAGCACTTGGACCGACTTTCTTTAAATCGTTTGAGAGAGTTAGCCATCGTTCAGAATTCATTGGTTTGGCAAATATCCCACATACGAAGGGGCCACTAAAGTGACTAGAATTCTCTCCGAAGGGTCGGGGCCTTTCTAGTAAAAACTGACACCCACTGCGTTAGAGTTTTGTGACCCCTTCTGTATCAGTACGCTAGAAGACATTGTCATAAGTTATTATATTATTGTCCAGTATAAATATAAGATTGATAATGTTGGGCAGTAAAACAAAAACAAAAAATTGACCTGATTTAATTTTTTTTTCTTCCTAGCTATAAAATAGTAAAGTATATATATATATAAAGTAAAGTATTACTAGTAAAGCTATTTCATGTAGATGAATAATGGTCCAAAACATAGATTCCACATGACTTGAGCAAGTTGAAAATAATATCATCGCTGGAAAGGTAAAAGGGCTTAAGCGACACTTTGGTTAAAAATGAATTGAATATGAAGTTTTGATCAGTTCTTTTTTCTGCATCGAATGCTCTGACTCTCGTTTGATTCTGAAGACTTTTGTGGCCCTTCAGCCATCTAAAATATATTTACCATTTGGGAGAAGGCTTAACTCAAGCGACAAAATTTTAGCTTTTTGTCGCTTTTCGTCGCTTTTGTGAGCACTGAGTTAGCTTTTTTTTTTCAAAATCCAACAAGGTACTGAAGACCAACAAATTTTATTGTAAAACAAACAAAACACTTTTAAGTGCTCTGGTGTCAACTTCCATAAATGGCGCTTCAGCCCCTTTGCCTTTCTGGCGACGATATGCATGTCGTCTACTAGATGACCATAGGCACTGCATAAATCTTATGTACTGTTTTATAAAAAAAAAAACTTTATCCTAAAGTAGTAGCTAGGTATTTTAAGGAATATTGGATTTTTGAAGTCTGGTCTTCCTTGAAATCAATAAAAGAAACATATAATAGTGAATAACGCACAAGAGTCCCAACTGCTCCCAACCGTCTAGAGCAAGTGAGAACATGGAATCCCAAATGTGGGTATGGTGTGAGGCTGAAGGTAGTGGGGAGGGGAAGGAGATGGGGAAGAGGAAGGTTGGGAAGTACCTGGCTATTCAAGCAACGTTTTGATTCTGTATGGTGATCTTTCAATAGGGCGATACTTAGTATCTACCACTCGGTTTGAAATTTATAGGACAGACCTTTTTACTAAGAATAACTTGAATTAAAAAGGTGGTAAGTCTGTTCCCGCTGTGGGTAATTAACTCGATCCAACTGACAGGTAGTCGAGCCTCCTACCCACCGGGCTGTCGACCACCTCAGTACAAAATATATAAAATGCGAGAGGTTTTCTTACCCGACTGGTTCTTCTTGGACGGTATCCATGGCCAATTAACAATTTATTATTTTGAGCATTTTGAATCGTATCAAATATTATTACTTAATCACTCATGTAACTAATTAGTTTATTTAATGATTTAAGACTAAAATAAATAAATATAAAATCGGTGCTTTAAAAATAACAAAAATCTACGTTTAATCAATGACGTTACAAATATATAGACACGATGTAGCGCTCTCAAAGTGGCAAGCAAAAACCACGCTAGTTGGTGTGCTCGTTGCTTAAGCCGATTTAGCACTAAACTGTCACGCGTCGCTTGAGGCCGCTTACTATATCTAATCAAATTACAAAAATTATGTGCCCAAATGCCCTCCTGTGTGACGAGAAAGAGTTTCAACTACACTGCAAAGACTACTAAAAGCCAAGGAATAACATTTCATTTCTAAGTATGCGCAAATTACTTATCATTTTAGACAACACAACTATCTCCATTGTTGACCAACATAGTGACGTCTTCACGTGAGCGAGTAAGCGAAGTGCTATCTCATTTTTACCAGAACATTCAACGCTACTAGCAGGTACGGAACGCAGTCTGATCCTACATCTGTTTCGTTCATACACACATAATTTACCAATTTCTATCTTTGTCACACATAATGATACATGACCGATATTTGAATGATAAATTTACTGGTAACCTAAGTGTGTTTGTTATTTGCCTCATTTTGTGTTAATAATAATAATAAATGGATTACTTTTATAGCGCCGTTTTTGTGGGAAGATCACCTCAAGGGCGCTTTACAAATTTAGATTTTTTATGTTCTAAGGCTATAACGTGTCTATATATTTGTAACGTCATTGCGTTGAATTGTAATTTTTCTATTGTCAAGAATTATTTACATTTTTATTTTTCTAAACAACCGCAATAATTTTAAATACACTAAATGTATTCCATAAATTTAATCCCCAATTTTATCTATCCTGACTACGATGTATATTTTTCATAGAAAAACAACCTTCACATCTAACTGAATATTGGTAAAATCGCAACGAAAATAGGCAAATTTTGAATTGAGAGAAAAAAGTCATTAAAAAAACGTACAAATGTTTTCAAAAATCTGAGAGTATTAATACAATTAGCATCTGTCGTACGTGGTTCAACAATTGCCGTGCGAGACGATAATTTCACGAAAACATCTAGTGAATAAATATAATGTTGAAAACTCAGAGCAAGAAAATACATGGAGAGACAGCTAAAAGTTTTTTACCCAATCTATACAAAATTCCAAAAATCACTTTCTCCGGGTTTTTACTTTGTTAACCGTGAGAGAGAAAGAGATAAGACAAGTTCCCAAACAATATAGCACCGCCTTTAGGTATGTAAGCGTGTTTTCCGTCTCACGCGTCTCCGGCGACTCCGCCCACTACGTTTTGTTATGCGACATAACAGGATATAACTCAACTGTTTTTGAGGTTATATCCTATGTTTTTGTCTATTTTAATACTGTGAAAAAGTGGTTATACAAATAAATAAAGCATTGTGTCGAAATGTGCTATGAATGGATGTATAAATATCTTGAAGTAACAATATATGGAGAGAGAGCTAATTCTTTTTACCCAGCCTATAAAAATTTGGGATAAATCGATTTCTCCGAGTTTTTACGTCGTACACCATGATAAAGAAAGAGACAACAATTTTTCCCAAATTATCACACCGCTTTAAAGTATTGTTAGAATGTTCTTCGTGTTCCGCGTCTCCGTTGACTCCGCCCACATGTTTTGATACGCGAAATAAATTAACATAACTCAACGCTTTATTAGGTTACATGCTATATTTTTGTCAAAAACAATACTGTTAAAAAGTGATTATACGAATATACAAAAACATTATCTCGATATGTGCTATGAATGGAAGTATTAATACCCTAGCCCTAGTCCTAACCACGCCGAGTCCGGCAAACCTCATAAAAACTGACTACAGCAGCGCTCTTACTTGTATATTATTGCTCTGAGATAAATACCCTAGCCTAGCCCTAGCCACGCCCGAGTCAGGGAATAATCATCAATCCTGACTATACTAGCGATCTCTCCTGATATATTATTGCTCTGAGGTTGAAAATGATTGATTTCTATTATCTCAGAGGGTGTATATCTTCTGGTTTCTGAAAGTTAACTTTTTTCTAATATTAATATTTCGATAATGGTTTGATATTGCACATAAATTTATCTTTGTTCCTTACTCCCGTTGTAAAGCCAGGTAAAGTCAATCAAATCGATCAATCATCCAACATGTACATACCTATATATACATTGAAAGGCATGACTAGTTAATTAAGTTTTCTGGCTTAAAGATTTTGAAGTGTTTTTTTACGGGTGTTGAAAGATATTGAAAGGTATATAAATTATTATCAAATTACAGAAATAAAAATTATGTTCTATTGTAATCTAGTATACGGAATAAGAAATAAAGATCTATAATTCTGAACTAAATTCCAGAATCAAGTCCAGAATCGGATTTTGAATAAAGAATCGTGTTTTGGTTCACCTGTGCGAATAAAAGACTCGCATAGAAAGTAAGTCGCATAGAGATATGAAATTTAATTAAATTTTGAGCCAGCATTATATTTGGCAATTTTTTCCCTCATTCGTGCTATTTATTATTAGGTTTAAAGCCTTATCGAATAACCCCGCGGATCGGCGCAATGTAAATTGATATGATATGAAGAAGAATGCAAAACAGCCCCCTACGCCCTCTCTTCCACCCCCACCGCCACCCTTGACACCGCCAGCCACCTAACCCCATCTGTGAGCGCCAAGCCAAAGTTTTTGAATTAGACGCTAGAAACTTTTCTCATCCCGAGATTACCATCAAGTGTTTACTATAAAATTATAAATACATTTTTTTAAGTTTCGAAGCATTTTCATTTGTATCCGTGTCTCCGAAAAGTTTTTACGACCGGGGGTAATGAAATTTTGCATACGATTCTTTAATATTTGTTGATTTTACTTTTTAAAAGGGGAATATATTTCGTTAAATTAAATTAATAAAACCAAACATTTCAGAATTTGAGTGAAAGAAAAATGTTAGGTAAAATAATGCACTTTTCAAATAAAAAAATACAGGATCATGTTTGTTGAACCGTAGACTTTTAATACCTATTTTTAATCTAAGTTTAATAAAATTTCTGTCGATTTTTAAAACATTTATTATTAATCGAACTTCAGGGGTAGATTTTATTAATAAGTATGCGTATGAAGCATGTTCAAAAGTTGACAAAAATTAACATTTTGAAAAAAAAATTGAATCCAATATTCGACGCTTTAGGCAATGTATTCAAACAAATTTGTATCAAAATAAATTTCACTTAGTTTATACTAACAATATTTAAAAAGCACTCCACTCCGCGGACCACAATACTTTGATTTCCGAAAAAACTTGAATCCTCGTTCGAAATTTTGCGGACATGATAAAATCACGTGCATATTGACGGCGCCATTACATATACGATATTGCTTCACGTTTTTATTTTAATTTAATTTAATTTTATAGTGCTACCGCTCAAGAGTCCCAACCGTCTAGAGCCAGTAAGACCATGGCATCCCGAATTGGACGCAGTTATGCAAAAAGCGTTCAACCCACAATTTGCCGAAATCGAGTTTGACACGTTTCCCATAGATAAATACGAGATTTCTATCTGCTGAAAACATCCAAACTCCAAAACACAATAGATTTTGGGTAATTTATTTTTTTACTAACCCACATTGCAGAAATTTGACCTAAATTGAAGTTTTAAAATATTAAAGTGCTAACGTAGGAAATAAAATTATTTTTTAAATAAATACATTGATAGATTTTGAATGATCTATTTTTAATAATTCTCACAGAGAAAAAAACATGTATATTAACTTTTAAAATGTCGTAATACGCCGTATATTTTAAATGTATTGTTATATTTTCAAACGCCTTTTTCTCAGTTTTGTGTTTTTTAAAAGTACATGGCTATTCAGATTTTTTTTTCTCACAATAACTCCACACAAGTGGCCTCGAGGGAATTAATTTCTCTCAGGGCCTATGTCATCTTTGGGGATACGGTGTGGAGGGTCTTTTTGAGAAAATGAAGGAGTGAACCTGGGTCTTGTTGAGGCCCATGTTAAAGGAGATAGGAAACACAGAGGCCGGCAAATCGTTCCATAGCCGAACTGTTGAACACAAGAACGAATCGTAAAAGCGTCCCTTTTTCATGTATTGAATGTCAACCGTGTGCAAATGTTAAGACAAGTTTCCCGACTTTGCACCAGTGCCGAAGAGATCAATGAAGCAAGTTCCTCGGAGCATCTTCCATTGAAATACCTGTAGAACAAGGACATCATTCCTGACTATACCTGACGTCTGTGCTCTAAATATTGCAATCCGTTTGTTAAGGTAGGATTTTGAGTGTGTAATCTATCGAACGGACCGCCCGTTTCTGCATAGAGTCAAGGGTTTTTTCAGGTATTTAGGGTAGCAAAGACAGTATTCCCACCCGACGTCTGTGCTCTAAAGATTGCGATCCGGTCACCAAAAACGGCTAAAGCTATTTCAAACAACGTTTCGATTCCGAATGGCGGTCTTTTACCAGGGCGATACCATGAGTATCTTCCACGCAGGAACGTACCGCAAATAATTAATTAATCAAATAATTATAAAATCTATTCATCTGCTTCATTGCAAAAAAATTACCAAGTATATCACTGCAACAAAACTTTTCCTTTGTACTTTTTTTTATCTGATGGTATTAATACCGTAAAACGTCTGTCTCACATGGTTTGATCAATCGCCGTGTGGGGCGCTAACATCTGCAAAAATATTCGTTCATTTACTGGTCATAATTATTCTCGATCTATCGATGGATTAATGCCTCGTTAACTACCGATTCTCGGCCCATTTAAGCATTTGATCATATTATGATCAGATATCAAGCATAGCAGCATCACCGTTGTTTTATCACTAAGGTCTAAATTTCTTTGACAAAAAATTGAAATAACATTTTGATCTGCTGTGACATTTTTTTGGTTTTATTTTTCTTTTCAAAACAAATAGCGTTTGACAGTAAGTATCGGGGCAAAGGGGGCAGGTGGTTACTCGGCTGACTGGTCAGTGGCGACGTGTTAGATTTTGACCGGAGACCAAAATGCTTTCTACATTTTAAACTCTAAATAAGCTCAAAAACCATTGGTCTGTCTAATACGTTTTGAAAGATCCTGCATACACAGAGGGTCACAAAATATATTCCAGTTCTTCACTATCACTTGAATTTTTCATTACATTTCGTAAAAAAAAATATCACTAAAATAAATTTACCTTGCAACGCTATTCGAACGACACCGATCACGAAGGCTGTTGACTGAAAGAATCAAGATAATAAGTAACTGAAATACGAGAAGCCTTCAGACGGAGGCTGTAGGAAGGCTTCCAGTCATTACAATCTGCGCTGTTTACTCTGGATGGAGTGTGGAGGGGGATGTTAAGGACGGCGCATTCATCAATATTTATTTTTCTATATCTGTGCTGTGCACATAATGTATTACGTACGTGTGTGAGTTAGTTGTTAGCATGTTGAGTTTTTTTAACATGCGAATTGCGCATGCAATTCGTTACAGATTTTAATCAAACGATCGTATCATTATTTATGAAGTGTGCGTCAGTGTCATTGCGAACAATTTCCTGGCCCCGGACTGATTTGCAAACCGGTATTTCCCTAATGCGATGGATTTGTATTCTAAGGGGCAGTTTAACTGTTTTAGTTCCGAAAAGCGCCACCGTGCTGTAATGTGCACATTTCAAAAGTGTCAACTACGCGACAGCGCTTCACATTTTATTGTACGTTTGACTCGCGCTAGTAGTTGGGTTAAGGTTTATTACCATATATTCAAAATAATTCATTTTAATTAATAAATTAATTGTAACATATCTGGTTCCTTGTTAAAAATCTTCCTGAAATACAAACAACATCATCAACATCGATGGTGAATTCTTAGGTTTTTTATTTTTGTAAACAATAATTATTATTATTTCAAATTTAAAAAACGATTTTTAGAAAAAATTCTGCTAGGTAATTATTTTTACGCGTGACAGCTGTTTCGCCTTCTGAAGGCATTATCGAACTGAACACTTCAGAAGGCGAAACAGCTGTTATGCGTAAAAAATAATTACCTAGCAGAACTTTTGACTAAAAATAGTTTTTTAAATTTGAATTGATAATAATTATAGTTTAAAAAAAAAACTTTAATTAAAATAGAGTTCTACAAAATAAACTTTTAAACAATAAATAAATCGATGATGATAAATCGGTTTAGAAAAATTAGCAGGGCGTAATTTGCGGCGATGCGGGGTAGGCAGCGATAAGGATGGCAGCGCAGTAAAGAAATCCATTTTAATAAGGCTGCAGTGTAAAAAGGGACTGCATGGATTTTGTGTGGGTAAACATTTGTGTTAAGCATAATTTTCTTTTTGTTTCTTTTTTAATTAGATTTTTCGTCTTCAATAAAATATTGTGTACCATTATTTTATGTTTTGGTATCATAATTTGACGCTTGTTGAAAAGAACGTTAAAATAATTTTGAAAAATCTGTTTTTTTTTCTAGCTGTATTAAGTGAAATATAAAAGCAGAAAGTGAAATTAATTTCAATCATATATTTGAGTCACTCAAATAATCACCTCCTAACGCATCGGCGTAAGCAATCCAAGCGGTTGCCACGCCACTGAAAGATCACGCGATTTAACTCTTTCGCTACGGCCCATGCCATTGAATAATTGTTGCCATTTGCAGTTTTTTCCCGATATACATCCTAGGAAAGGCAAATCTGATAAATGGTTTTAGAAACTGATAGTATTAATACCGTAAAACGTCTGTCGTAAACACTGGCCATAAAATCGTCGATGCGCTAGCTACAAACAAAACTGCTGCCATAAAAAAAAATGAAAAAGTAAAATATCGGATTTAATCAATTACTAGTAATTAAAACATCAGCATTTATTTTTTAGGTTTTTTACTTTTATTTAAACAATAATTATTATTAATTTAAATTTTTAAAAAACAGTTTTTAGTTAAAAGCTCTGCGATGTAATTATTTTTACGCGTGACAGCTGTTTCGCCTTCTGAGGGCATTATCAAACTGTGGAGAAGCCACATACAGACGGACTATTTATATCATGTTTAATGTTATTATTATTTTTATTTTTAACTACCAATGTCCCCATTAGGTTTTTCTGATAAATTGTAATTATTGTTAATGTCATTAACATGGGGAGTTTCCCTACCTAAGGGTATACTATTGTTTGACAAAAGGTCATTAAGGAGGGGCATTGGTGTTTCCTAATTCGTTTTAAGAAACGGGGTTTTTATTTTTATTAATTTGGTTGATAATTATATCTGAATTATTTTTCTTAATTTTCGGTTTAAACACATCAAGTAGTGGTGAATGGATCATATTCTTTTGTTCATTTATTAACTTAAAGTTTGGATCATTTGAATTTTTATTTATTTCCAACTGCTCTAAAAGATTTAATTTTTGGCCTTTGTTTTCTAAATGCAGAGGAGTTATCTTGTTATTATTTTTAAGCGAATGATTTTCGTTTAAGAGATGTTTGGCAAATTGTGAAGCTATTTTATTTTTGTTTTTAAATGCTCTTATATGTTCTTTATATCTTATCTTAAAGGACCGGCCGGTTTGTCCAATGTATACAGCATTGCATTCATCACAGTTAAGTTTATAAATGCCGCTATTTTTTAATTTCGGTGACATTTCGGAAATCATTCGCTTAAAAATAATAACAAGAGAAAAACCTAATGGGGACATTGGTAGTTAAAATAAAAATAATAATAACATTAAACATGATATAAATAGTCCGTCTGTATGTGGCTTCTCCACAGTTTGATAATGCCCTCAGAAGGCGAAACAGCTGTCACGCGTAAAAAATAATTACATCGCAGAGCTTTTTAACTAAAAACTGTTTTTTAAAAATTTAAATTAATAATAATTATTGTTTAAATAAAAGTAAAAAAACCTAAAAAATTAAAATGGAGTTCTACAAAATAAACTTTAAACCATAAATTGTATTGTTTGGTACATATTGGCATAAATTGATTTTCACTTATTTTAATTTAAAAATAATACATACGTAAACAATAATGTAAATATTTTAATACAAACTTTAAATTAATATTCCTTAGCATAAATTCATAAATATATTCTTAACTACATTTAATTTAAAAAAAAAACTAAATTAATTTCATTTGGTAATTCGTAAAATATCTTTAAAACTCCTTACATCAAAGAGTTTTTCTGAAAGGTAGTTTTATTTGGTTTACATTCTTCGTTTCACATTTATGCCTGTGCTGGAAGTTTTAAATTTTTAACAGTAATTCATCCCAGTCCATTCCCAGAGTAGTAAATACTCTAAGCATCACCCTGGTGAAAGACCACTATTCAGAATCAAAACGTTGCTCGAAATGGCTCTACCCGTGTTTGGTGACTAGATCTTAATAACCAGGTACTTCCCAATCTTCCTCGTACCCAATTCCTTCTCCTCCCCACAGCCTTAAAACATAACTCAATTAGAGATGCCATAGTTCCACTGACTCCAGACGCTTGGGAGCAGTTGGCACTCTTGTGTGGTATTCACTATAAAAAAAGTAGATTAAAAACATAGTGGTGAAGTAAATAATTTGTTTAAATTAAAAGATATATTTAACTCCTTCAACATTTCCTTGAGTTTTGTCAATCTATTTTTCTTCAATATAATTATCATAGCTCTACTTTGGAATAATGTCATTTGTTTAATATATTTTTATTAAAGAAAGACAAACATTCCTGGGTTACAAATAACCTGACAATATTTGAAAAACTCCTACTACCATCAAGATAAGCGGAAAATGTAGGTTGTGCAAAGATGGAGGACTTAGCTTACAGAGGAATTGAACCCACTACGCCCGGGTGGGAATCCGACGGGTTTGTCCACTCAGCCATTAACCGGTCATCCGTTTTATTTGACTATGGAAAATACTTGTCTTTTTTAATGTCCTTTTTGTCAGAAAGTTTCGTCAAGCATCTACATTCTTTAAGACAATCCTGCCTGTGATGTGTGGAATGCCGTTTTCTTCGTAAGTACAGTACTTCCATTGAATTGCAATATTAAAGTCTCCGGGCAGGTGTTGCAACCGTTGAGACGGTGTGCAAATGGCTCCGTTAGGATCATTAGGGTGGAGCTATTGTCCAATGACGTCAGAACGTATTGGGTGGTGACGTCGTAAAGTGTTGATTACCGACGTCACTAGGCATTAGTGTTGTTGCAAAACCTCATCACGTGAGGCTCCAATTGCATTAGAAAAATCCGATTGAAATAGGCGCATTTTTTTCAATGGCAGAATTACTTACTTATTAATAAATTAACGGACTAAAGTCCAATTACAAAAAAATACGAAATGAGAAAAAAAGCAACATAGAAAGAACAGCACATACATAATATCAAATAAAACAATGAAACAAATAGAACAAAATATACACGAAAAAGAACATTCAAGCCAAGGTCAAGTCAAAGTTTAAGTAGTTTTAAGTCGTAAAGAATTACAAAAACCATTTAGACAGCTGCCAAAAATTTCAAGACCAGAGCTTCAGTTGACAGGTCTCGACATTCTTGACAGTGGAGAATAATACCCAATGAGTCAACGGCAAGGAATGCGGAACTGGATGAGTTGCAACAGAGAAGGTCAGTCTATAAAACAATTAATAATTTTGATAATGCAAATTAAATCAAAGCCTTTCCTACGCTTTTCTAATGAGAAATTTTCAACGATCGTTCAATTTCATCATATGAATAATCGCCTCTCACTCGCCCCAATATCAATGCAACTCCGTGTAAGAAGCGATGTTGTACGTAATCAATATGATGAATATGAACGGTATAGAATATCAAACGGCATAGAATAAATAAAAAACTAATATTTGTTATTGATAGATACAATTATTTTTGTAAGAAATAAAGGTAATTTTTCTTCTTCTTTTCGTATTTAAAAAAAGGTTAATTAAGGCAAGATTTTATATCCGAAACGCCGAATCTGTACATTTTTTTCATAGTAAATCTTCTGCCCTTCATGTAGTGATTTTAAATAGACGATTAGGCAGCTAGTAGTTTTTATCAACCCTTGTGTGACTGAAGAAAATTACACCTTTATAAAATTGATATGAAGGTTTCTTTTACAGTATATCATTTGCTGAAGTTTTCTGGACCACTTTTATGACGTAATATATTTCGACCTAGCTCAATACTTGGAGAGGTGGATAGGTATTTCACCCAGTACCATCTTTTCTTGGGGTTTTTAATTAAATAGGTGATTAAAAATACAGGTGATGTACTTTGAACACAACAGCACATAATATTTATCATTTAAAATAAGATAAAATGATTGATAAATACGGACAAGCTTCGAAAAATCATATAAAATACATGAAGGTACCCGGGTACTCTTTCAGTCATCAAAAGTTGTAAATTATACTTATTCGTTTTCCGTTAACATATCCACACATATCCTCCACATATCCAATGGTTATGTTCACTTATTCATTTTCACTATTGTGGAGAAGTCAAGAAGTTTCAGCTGGTTAAACTTACTGGAACATTAAAAAACTCTATGTTGAAAACCTGATTACAAGAGGATACCTTTTTAACTTTACAGAGGGTACCCTTTCATTCACATAAAGGTTAAGCGTACAATCTGTGCATGTAATGAAGATAATTAGATAAACACCAAGTTGCTTTGATTTAAACTGGCATAATATAAAACAAATTTCTTGATGACCTGCGTGGTCGAGTGGTAAGACGCTCGACTACGAATCCAGAGATCGCGGATTCTAGCCCGGCGAGCGCTAATACATTTTATTTAATTAATATGTGCCATAACACATTAAATTAATATATAGTATATTAGCGGCACGTTCCAGAGTGATAGATACTCTAAGTATCGCCCTGGTAAAAGACCACCATTCAGAATTGAAACGTTTCAAGGAATGGCTTTAGCCGTGTTTGATGATAGGTTCTGAATGGACAGGTACTTCCCAAACTACCTATTCTCCATTTAATTCTCCTCCCCACCACCTTTAACCTAAAAACATACCCGATCGGGAGTGCCATAGTCTCACTAGTTCTAGACGGTTGGGAGCAGTTAAGACTCTTGTGTGATATTAACTATAAAAAGCAATAAAAGTACTCTTTCTTCTTCTTGTTCTCGTATTAAAAATAGGTTGAGTGAAGCAAAATTCTTGATCCGGAATACATATTCGCTAACAGCGGTTTTAAACTGTCTGCGGTTTTTGTAAACTGCAAAACATCAATTTCTCTTTATGAAATATTTAAGTAGACTGGGAAGAAAACGTGGTAAAGCCGAATAAGATAGTTAAGATGATATCATTTTAAAGGTTAAAGCATAATTTTGGGAAGCTTACATCAGATCACTTTGAAGTTTTTTGTCAGGTAATTCTATGCTTTCACAGAGTTACCCGAAGCGTCGAAAAGCTGAAAAAATCCCAAACTTGTGTCGCTTGAGTAAAGCCTTCTCCAAAATGGTAACTATATTTTAGATGGCTGTAGCGCCACACAAGTCTTCAGAATCAAACGAGAGTCACAGCATTCGATGCAGAAAAGAAACTGATCAAAACTACATGTTTAACTGATTTTTGACCAAAGTGTTGCTTAAGTCCTTTTGTATTTCCAGCGGCGATATTATATCATAACATTGATCGATTAAATTTGTAGAAGCAATATGGTCCGTGTAACGCAAGCTGCTTTTTGATTCAGGCCCCACGCTAGTTAAATGCTGTGAGGAAATAATCACGTTTACTAAAATATACCGATATTTACTCAAAAATGTTCGGTTGTTCGAGCACCTCCACCCCCCCCTCCCCGTGGAGTTTTAATGGAGTTACAGGTTATTAAATAATGCGCTTCGTGATGTAATAATCAAGTTTTTCGGTATTCGTCTACATTAAGTGCCCACCCTATTCGCCGCCCGATCCACTCTATGTGGGGTTGGGGGACTTTGGAGAATTACATTTTAAATTTTTATAAATTAAAATTAATATCAAATCAATAAATTTACTCAAAATACTTATATTACTAGTGGTAGATTCTCTCAGTATCGCCCTGGTAAAAAGACCACCATTCAGAATCAAAAAGTGACCAGATTTTAATACCCAGTACCTCGCAACCTTCCTCCTACCCTTCTCTTTCCCATCCTCACTTCAACCTCACAATATTCCCCGATCGGGGATGCCTTAGATTATGTGCATTCGTGACCAAAATTCGACCAGTCGAACAGTCGACCGCCATTCAGAAACGGAACGTTGCATGAAATGGCTTTAGCTATGTTTGGTGACCAGATCTGAATATCCAGGCACTTTCCAGCCATCCTCTTTCCCATCTCCTTCCCCTCTCCACTCCCTTCAGCCTTACAACATGCCTAAATTGGGAATGCCATAGTCCTACTGTCTTCAGACGATTGAGAGCAGTTCGAAGTCTTGTGTGGTTTTTATATATTATTTCTAATTTTGAAACTGTTCATTTGTGGTGGAACTCCATTTGAATGAATTAAACATACCAATTTTTAAACTTTATTCCACTGTTTTTGAAAAAAAGTGCGAAAAAACCTTGTGCAGTTTTCACCTAAAAAACTGATAATTTTTTTATTTTTAATCTGTTAATTCGTGGTATTACTCCATTTTTCTGATTTAATAATACCATTTTCAGAGTGGTATATACTCTAAGTATCACCCTGGTGAAAGACTACCCTTCAGAATCTAAACGTTGCTTGACTGAAATGGCTTCAGCCGTCTGTGACCAGATCTGAATAGCCAGGTACTTCCCGACCTTCCTCTTTCCCATCTCCTTCCCCTCCCGACTACCTTTAGTCTCACAACATACCCCAAATGGGGATACCATAGATCCACTGTCTAGACGGTTGGGAGCAGATGAGACTCGCGTGCGGTATTCACTATAAAAAAAATAAAATATATTTTTTTTACTTTATTCCACTTTATTGTAATTAAGTTAAAATTTTGTTATTTTTAAATGATAAAAAAAACTAAGCTTCTCGGGAGCATAACATAATTTTATATTATCTTACATCACATCTATCAATGAAAACTTGGCACATTTAAAAAAAATCTTTAATCTCTTACTTTAAAGCTAATTAATAAATACATTTTTTATTAATATTCATAAAATCATAAAGTTTTTAAAATAAACCGAAATATTATCATTATTTTCTTAAGAAATCGCTTCCCCGACAGAACATCCAAATTAAAATTCAATCTCATGTGCAAACACTTTTAAATTATTTTCGCACGCATATTTAATTTTAAAGACATCTCACACTGTCGTTTGCGCCCGTCGCCGGCGCGGATTTCCTTCCGCCAGAAAATGGGCGAGGAATTTGATTAAGCCCCCGTTTTGGAGTTGCCCTGTCGCGCTGCAAACTAATCTGCGCCAAGTTAAAATGTATTCCAACTTTGGACAAATCAAATTTAGTTCCGGCACATTACCCGACTGAAAAACTTCGGCGGACCCCCAGCCCGCCCGGGGTGGGGCGGCCCGTTGGACGGGGCCGGGGCCTGCATATCACTTGCCGTGTTACTGCCAGCCCTCGGCCTTTGATGGAAGGGGGGTTGTCTATTGCAACCTGGAAAATGTGTCAACCCTAACTACTTGTCTAATAGCAGGTTTTAGGGCATGTTGAGTTATCAAGCCGTGTGTTGGATCCGAAGCTGCGATAAAACACCGAATGTGTTTTCAGCTTCAGATGAATTTTGAAAATAGTGGACTGTAAAACGATTTAACTATTACTACTTGATAAAAGTGTCTAATTATGTATGTGGAGAGATTATGGAGTGAAGGAACTAAGGGAACCAATTCACTCACCGATGAAGTTAATGTCTAAGTTCTTGAATATTCTTACATATAGTTTATTAACGAACACCACAACAAAATACACTTAATTTAATATTGTTTGAAGAAACAACAACAAAACGAACGACCAAACGAGATACCAATGAACGAACACGTTTTTTCTCATAAATCTAATCTATTTCTTGATTGTCACTAATTTTCAAACTCGGTGTTGTTAAATACGAAAATCAAATATAATGAAATGGTTGGATTAGGTAGGAACTGGATGGAAAACAAGAAGGTAAGAACCTTACAAATTATCTCTTTGAAATTCAACACTGTGGTTTAGTCAAATTTTGTATTTATTTATTTTATTATATACGCCCTTATGGGCGTTTACATAATTGTGAAATCGATAATTTATGATAAAAGTGATACAGAAGAAGCAAATGATTAATCACACAAAGACATAATTAAGTTACTAGAGACATTACAATGGAATAAATTAACAATAGTATTTTTGGAAGAGGTGTGCAAGAGGTGTACCTTCTTGCAACTACATTCGGTGCAATTGGATATATTTACTATTACTGCGAAGGAATTACTCACTAATAATAATAATATTTGGATAATTTGGACAGCGCCGTTTTTGTGAAAAATCACCTCAAGGGCGCTGTACAAATTTTAATTTCTACTTACTATTAATTCCTAGTTTATATAAATATACATCAAAATACTTACCTGGCAGGTCACTTCTAGCAGGACACAACCACTATATCACAATAACTTAAAATATAGCTTAATTTTTATTTAATTTTTATTTTTTAAGGCCTCAGAGCAAATTAAAAATATTGTATACCAGAGTTATTTTTAAAAATTTCGTAGTGAGGAACAGATAATGATGAAAATCTTCTAATGAATTTGAGGAACGAGAGTCTGATAAGTTTTCTTGGTTTGAACGGAAATTCCATTGGGCTTGTTACATCTTGATTATGGTTATGATTTTTCGAAAAAATGGGTTTTAAGTTTGGCTCTGAACTCTGTCGAGTCTTTTATTACTCTCAGTATGGTAGTCCATTCCAGGCTTTAGGACCTGACACTCCGAAGGCGCGCTCTCCGAACTTAGTAACTGGTGTGCGCTTTGGTTCCTTCAACCCTCCGATAGCCGTTGACATTGCCGATCTAATGGTTGACTATCGCGAATTGGAATCTTCAGGAAAACAGAATTCCGATAAATAAGCCGGAGCCATTTCGTTGATTGATTTGAATACCATCTAGTAAAACTTAACCTGCATGCAATCTAGGTACAAGCGAGTATCTCAATGACCCAGTCCTTATATTATTGTTACACTTGAAAAGTATTTAGGATCGACTAGTTCTGTTAGGTATATGGAAGGTAATTAAGCTAAGTAAGTCGGGACTGCCTTTTTTAATTAATATAATAAATAATGATGAAAAATATATTTTTTTGTTATTTGACTATTATTTTTTTAATGTAAATACCTCTTAAGAGTCTTAACTGTCTGAAGCCTGTGAGACTATGGCATCTCCACTTAGGGTATCTTCTGAGGCTCGAGGAAGTGGGAAGGAGATGTTGAAGGAGGATGGTTGAGAAGTACCTGACCATTCAGATCTGGTCACCAAACACGGCTAAACCCATTTCAAGCAACGTTTCTGAATGGTGGCCTTTTACCAAAAGTATCTACCACTCCGGAACGTGCCGAAAATTACGATGTATTATTTAAATATAAAATAAAACAAATTAATTAAATAGAAATTATTATTTCCCCACGCTGAGATTTGAACACGCGACCTCTGGATTCGTAGTCACATAACTTTATCGCTCGGACACGGAGGCCCGAAGTGAAATAAAAAAAAAATAATTATTTATTATTCCATATTATTTTTCACAAATATTAACTAACTAACCATCATGCCGTTTTCCCCGCAAAGGGTAGGCAGAGGATAGACCGCCAAACAACTCTGCCTTGGCAAACAATACTTGCTTCATTTACATTCATACATTGTCCCATACATACTCTTCTGTTATTTTGACTCTTCGCATGGCCCGACTCAAGTATTTGATTCACTTGATCTCAATGTCTTCCTCAGGCGTACCCGACTTCATTTCGTGTCATATATTCTTTTCACACTCCTTTTTTCGTTTATTCGCTCTACATACCCAAAACATCTAAGCGTTCCTTTCTTGATTTTATTAATTACGCTTACATCAGCAAATAAAAAGTACGTTACAGAAAAATTCATTCTGTAAAACCATCCGTCAATTTTTAGGTGATAGAAAATAAACTACCAAATATTTTTTGTAACTATTGACTGTAAGTAAATTTCTTTGTGAATACATAAGCTGTGTGAACTTTTCAAATTTGGAACTGATGTTAATTAAATTTGTCAAATTTAAAAAACCTTTATTTTAAAATCCCTACCCTAATAAAGTACCTACCTATAATTAATTTTAGCAGACATTATCATATATTTTAAATGGTTGTATTAAAACCACATTTTTATGGGAAGTCAAGTTACATCCCATGATTTTTCAGTTAGCAAATATTAGTTCAGTGTAAATAAAGGTTTTTTAAATTTGTCAAATTTAAAAAAATTTTAAAATTGTTAAAACTACCAATTTTTTAGCGGACATTACATTTTAAATGGTTGCATTAATTTTTATGGGAAGTCAAGTTGATTTTTGTCATAGATCCGAAACATTTTGTTTTAAGATTTTTATATTTGTCATAGATGAAAAGTTACTGTGAAAACTAAATACTCTAATTTAAAAGATCCCTACCTTTTTATCCCTATTTTCATAGGGGAACATGGTACAAATTATAATCAAAACATATATTATTTGATAATTAATGGTGCACGTGCCGGAAAGTTTAGCCTCATAAAAATACAATAATACGTTATCATTTGTATACGCACTCCAAGGAAATAATCTCTATTTTTACACATTAAATATTATATTTTCCTGAAGTTGAATTTTCCGTTTAAATTAATTCTCAGAATAACGTGTTCAATATTAACGAATAATTTATGTTAAAACTTGTACGAAGTTTCCAGAGTTTTATTTATTTTAACGGAATTTATTTTGTTATTTCGAAAAATTTAATGAGTATTTCATTTTATTAATCAGCGTACCTTTCAGCCTATCGTCAAACAATGTGGAAGGATTGGTGCATTTCACATACAGTGAAATATTTGACTACTGTACTATGCTCCTGGGTCAAGTAAATCTAATATATTGAAGCATATCGTCGCCGGAAAGGCAAAAGGACTGAAGCGTCATTTTGGGAAGTTTACGCCAGAGCACAATTCTTCAGTACCTGGTTGGATTAAAAAAAGGTAACTCAATGCTCTCACTGAGTTACCTAAAGCGACGAAAACGTAAAAAAAGTCCCAAACTTACAAGCCTTCTCCCAAACGGTAAATATATTTTCGATGGCTGAAGCGCCACAAAATTCTTCAGAATCAAACGAGAGTCAGAGCATTCGATGCAGAAAAAACTGATAAAAACTGCTTATTTAACTCATTGACATATTATATTTAATATGTGAAGAACTTTAATTATAATGTTTTTTCTATATTTTTGTAAGTTCCTATCTGCATGCTCTTTGCTTTGTTTTCGCTGGATAATCACTGTGTTTAATGTGTTCCTAAAATAATGGTTTGTGTATATTTAATAATTTGTATATTAATTATTTGTTAATGGTAGACAAATAACCGTAAATAAATAAATTGTGCCATCGATATTGACAGACTGCAATGTAGGATCTAGTCCATTCAAACACCTAGTTAAATCAAAAAATGTTTGGGAGGAGTCTAACGTAGTGTCAATAAGGATTTAAAAAAAAAACTCAAACATCACGCCATTTCTCCGTAGAGGTAGGCAGAGAGGATGAACTGCCATACAACTCTGTCTTGTCACACAATCCATGCTTCATTCACATTCATACATCGTCTCATAAATACTCTTCTGTTAGTCTGACTCTTGTCATGGCCCGAATCAAGTATTTGATTCATTGGATGGTACCATTTCTTCCACGGGCGTCCCCGACTTCTTCCATTCACTTTCGCGTCATACATTCTTTTCACACTCTTTTTTCGTAAATTTGCTCTACTTGCCCAAACCTTGATACTATTCAGTAAGCTAACATCTGCACATTTTCAACACAGTCATACAAGGTTTTACCACAAATACGCCTATATCTCGAGAGCAAGAATCATTGCTACTTTTACTCTTCCTCTGCAAGTTCCATGTCTCACTGCCATACACCAGGGTTGGTACAAGCACTCCATTTTGGACTGCTAGCTTCGCTTCTTTGGCCATTTTTTTATACAGCGTTCAGTCCTCCGTTAATTGAGTTTCCTGCATTCGCCTTCTTTCAACATCCATACACACCATCAAAGAGATAAATCGATTAAATATATAACGATTATATTAAACTTATTTTTATTTTTATAGTATATACCGCACAAGATTCCCAACTGCTCCCAACCGTCCAGAGCCAGTGAGACTATGGCATCCCCAGTTGGGGTATGTTGTGAGGCTAAAGGTAGTAGGAAATGGAATTAGATGGAGAAGAGGAAGGTTGGGAAGTACCTGGCTATTCAGATCTTGTCACCAAACACGGCTTAAACCATTTTTAAGCAACGTTTCGATTCTGAATGGTGGTCTTTCACCAGGGCAATTCTTATCTATCCAATTATCTACCTCTCTGGACGTGCCACAAATAAGCTTAGCATTAAAATAATTTTATTAGTACCAAATTTTTAACTTTATACCACTTAAAAATAAAAAAGGGGAATAAAGTTTAAAAAAATGGTATAATAATCAAATCATTATAATGGAGTTCCACCACGAATTAACAATTTCAAAATTAGAAAGGCCTTACAGTATTTTATATGAATTAAATGTGTTATGACACATATCGATTAAATAAAAGTTATTGGCCTACGCCGGGTTTGTACCCGCGACCTTTGGATTCGTAGTCGAGCGTCTTACAACTCGAGTATGGGGGCCGTCAAACTTATCATCTAAGAGCGCATAAAACGTGAAACAGTTAATAATAATTATTGTACCAATTGTATTTCTTGTTTATTTCATCCTACCCAGGCTGATAAAAAAAGTATTGTCACACGGGACCCCAGGCTAAAAATAAAAACGAAAACAACCTCAGTTCGAAATCGCCGGTTGCCGGGACATAATTAACGCGCGTACAATTATTATTATTCGTAAAAATATGTGGTGAAATGTTAAAGATAAATTTAAAATTTGGGTTTGTGTGAACAGCCTGGCTAGAGAAACTTCATCAGATTTGGGACAAGGTGAATGTTTATTTCTTGAAACCTTTCACACAGTTTCCCATTCACAACCCTTCTTTTGTGAAACTCTTAAACTCACAGTTCACTCCTTATGTAAAAGAAACTCAACACAGTATGTGCCTTCAATATAATATCACAGTTTAGTTTCAGTGATCGGTGTTTAATAACAAGTTATGCTAATAATAATAAGAGTGAATTAATACGGCGCAGTTTTGTGATAGTGCGGTATACACTAAAATTACATAACCTAATATACTAACAACGAGAAAATAATTTATAACAGATAAATAAGCAAATTAAAACTATTTAAAATCATTATCGTTATCATAAATCGTGTAAAAAATGTTCAAATATGTGTATTACAGTGCATGTGTACATCGACAGATTAAAAAAAAAACAATTTACCAGAAGCTAAGGGTTCAAAAATCTACACGAAAAACATGTCTAATTAATGCAGTTTCCTAAAAGAACAGTGGCAATAATATAATATAACAGATATGTGTGCAATTTTAAATCTGGGAATCTAAAATCACGATCGTTTTCATGAATCATAGAACATTTTAAGATATGGGTATGACAGTGCATGTGTAAATAAACAAATTAAAAAAAAAACTATTTACTAGAAGCTAAGGATCTAAAAAATCAATTGAAAAGCGTTTCTAATTAATACAGTTAGAAATAACAGTGGATAAGAAAACGGTGTATCTAAATATAATAAGTGTGCCTTTGGGAGACAAACTAGTTCTACGACAATATTGTTCCATCCAGAGACACTAGAGCAGTAAAAAAATATTGAAAATTTAATCTCGACATGGGAACTCCTTAAGCTTAAACCAGAGTACTTTGACGACCTCCATGGTCGAGTGGTAAGACGCTCGACTACGAATCCAAAGGTCGCGGGTCCCGTAATCCCGGCGTGCACCAATAACTTGTTTTGAATTAACATGTGTCATAACACATTTAATTCATATAAAGTATATTTGCGGAACATTTCAGAGTGGTAAATACTTTGAGTATCGCCCTGGTAAAATACCACCATTCAGAATCGAAACGTTGCTTGAAATGGCTTTAGCCGTGTTTGGTGACCAGATCTGAATAGCCAGGTAATTTCCAACCTCCGCATCTATATCCCCTTCCCACTACCTCCCCCAATCGGGGATGACATAGTCTCACTGGCTCTAGACGGTTGGGAGCAGTTGGGATTCTGCGGTATTTACAATAAAAAAATAAAATAGAGACAATCATAGGAACCAGTAAAACGTTAGTTTGGTAAAGTGAAAGTGTTCGAAATAGTGTGTGTTGAAGATTAAATATTAGGGTTTAATGTTTTGATATTAAGTATATATTTTCTTGCCAATTCAATTTTTCGCGTAGTGATGTTTCGTTCGGGATTATTTTAAAGGTAAATGTTGGCATTAAGTTTTGTTTTATATGTTTTGTGAGCGCAGGAGTGACCCAAAATCGTTGAGCTATTTTGAAATCATTAAATCATGTCGATGTGCACAAAACGTGGGCTGCTGTGTCAATCCGGGCGCGGTTCTGTCAAAGGAGACTGGGTCAAAGAGGACCACGGCTGTTTTGTTTGAAGCCTGTTGTTGTTCGTTAACATTGTTGCCAGGAGTGAAATGCATAGTGGGCGGGGGCGACAGGGCGGGGGCGGGGCGTCCTTTGTGCAACGCACCGGGCTGTGCCATAGCCTACACAATGTTTGAATGTGAAGCCCCATTTGGGCTGACAACAGGCGGTGGGCTGGCTTTTAGAGGTGAGTGATTTTTTGCTGTTACTTTCTGCGGCAGGTATTCTTGTGATTTTTTTTTGTTTAAATGTGAATTATTATTTCTCTAAAAAGACGGAAAAATTTGAGTTTTTATTACTCTTTAATGGATGGAATCGAAAATTTTTACTAATAGATAAAAAACCTTGGAAAAAAAAAAAGTTAAATTTTTTCGATTTTTTCAATATTTTTAATTATTATAACTTTTTTTAAAAATAAAGACAAACATTACCAGGTTACGAATAATCAGAAAACAATATAAAAACTCTTATTACCATCATAATAAGCGGAAAACGATGGAGAACTTAGCTAGCAGAGGAATTGAACTCACGACGGCCGGGTGGAAAAACGACGCGTCAGTCCACTCAGTTCTACTCAGTCATTGTAATTTTAATTCATATACACAATTTTATTTGAGTTCGCAGTCAAATTTAGTCACAACTTCAGAGCAATAATATACAAGAGATAGCGCTGCTGTAGTCAGTTTTTATGAGCTTTGCCGGACTTGGCTAGACCTGGGCGTGGCTAGGACTAGGGCTATGGTATTTATACATCCATTCATTGCACATGTCAACAAAATGTTTTTGTTTATTCGTATGACCACTTTTTCACAGTATTGTTATAAACAAAAATATATCATATAAACTAAAAAATCGTTGACTTATGTCAATTTATGTCGAATATCATATAAATGTTTTAAATAAGTTATTACACTGCAAGACGATACAGTTGTGACCTTGGAGTAAAAATGTATGGAGAGAGAGCTAATTATTTTTACCCACCCTATACAAACTTGCGATAAATCACTATCTCCGGGTTTTTACGTTGTACGCCATGAGAGAGAAAGAGACAAAAAATAACACACCGCTTTTACGTACTGTAAGAATGATCTTGGTCTCCCGCGTCTCCGGGGACTCCACCCACATGTTTTTATATGCGACTAAACTCGATACAACTAAACGGTTTTTAGGTTATATGCTTTATTTATTTTGATAACAACACTGTGAAAAAGTAGTTATACGAATAAATAAAAACATTATGTGGACATGTGCTATGAATGGATGTATAAATACTCTAGCCCTAGTCCTAGCCACGCCCAGGTTTGCCGAGTCCGGCAAAAATCATCAAAAACTGACTACACTGCCTTGGATAGGTACCACTCTATGTACTCTAAGGTTGGGATTATTGTGCGGTATTCACTTAATATATTATGTTTTTTTTTTTAAAATTTACTGCTCTCAATTTAACAACTCTGAGCTATTAAATGGATGTTAAGGATAGATTATTAAAATGAGGTAGTAGTAACATTTACGAATTTCCCGTGTTCTGTGTTTTGACAGCCAACTACATAAATGATTTTCAACTTTAAAATGCGCACACGAGAAAATGGACTTTAATGGCTCGTATTTACGTTCCTGTAACGCAAGGGTTAAGAATCTTTTTTATTCCGAGAGCCACTTAAATATTTGTAATATCATTCGAGGGTTGAACTAGAAATAATTATGTTGGATTAAATAATATATAAATATATATATATTTTTTTTAAAGAAAGACACATTCTCGGGTTACAAATAACCTGACAATATTTGAAAAACTCCTACTGCTATCATAAAAAAGCGGAAGATGTTACTTGTCTAAAGATGGAAGACTTGGCTAGCAGAATTGAACCCACGACTCCCGGTGGGAATCCGACGCGTTTGTCCACTTAGCTACTATCGAGTCAAATGATTGCAAAAAAAATCTACACTTTCAAAGATACGCGCGCAGTTCAGCGAATCAATAGTTAATAGCAGTAACTACTCGTAATTATGTCCAAACGCCGCCAACGTTAGGGTAGATTATTCTATGTTCACTAGACTAAATAAAATATGTATGCTGTGAGCTGTGTACGCGTTCAAGTGGATCGTTTGTTTTAGTATGTTTGTTAGTGTCTAGGCAGTGCTTTTACAGAACAAATTCAATAAATCAGTCATATCTATTGGTACCTATCTTTATTATCAATTAATCCGCTGTTTTTCCTAGTGCCTACCCTGATCAAAAACGCTATACACACCACTGATTATACGAGTAGGTCCAACCGGTGCACCGCAAAAAGTTTAACGAGCAATTGGCCTTCTTGCAGTATTCTCTATTAAAAAGAAAATAAAGAATAGATTGAGCTTAAAATATCAAAATTCACATAACTCTTATAGAACGCAGAATATTCAAACAGTAACACTGGCAAAACAATTCTCGCATAATCAAATCATGATAAAAAGCTAAGACGTATTATTCCTTTAGCCGTTCTTGTAAATTCTTTTCTTACCTTTATCTGTAGGCACTTGTCCGCCCCGCGCAGCCTCCGCTGGTAAGGTCCAGGGGGCGGAGAGAGCGGAGGGCGCAGAGCAGAGAACGGATCAAGTCCCGTGGGATAAACCTTCCAACAACTAATCGTATTACTTGACCGGTGTTTGTTTTACTCTCCGCTTTTCTTTGAACGTATGAGATGTTCACGTGTTCCGTGCGGCCCCACTTGCCGGGAATTATACAGTTGAAAACAGAGTTTCGTGGAACATCGATTATAATAATTGCTACTGGAAAATGTTTAGACAAGGAATATACCCAAAAATATATAAATCCAGTTAAACATTTTTCCCAAGTTAAGGGCTAGTTTATTTGTACTTAAAAAATATATATACAAAACCATTGGGTCGTGGATTTGGTTTTACCATTTTTGTGAAAAATCAATTTGGAGGCGCTTTATGGAGAATAATGTTTAAGCCATTCACATTAAGAAAACATTAAAACGTCGTCTGGATATTTTTATTTTATTTTATTTAAGAAGAAAACACAGATACAGACAGTAATTTCGTAAAATTCGTATACATTCACTGAGGAATTCGCCTGTACCCCAGCTATTTCTCACGGATTAACATAAGTAGCAAATTAATAAATCTTTACAGATCATTTTTAGATAAATTTAAAGTGTAAAAATTAAATTAAAGATTGGGTTACACAAAAAATGAAAAAAAGTGCAGTGTCTAAATAAAGTAGCAGCAGATACAGATCCTTTACAAATATTTTTTGAAGAATTTAAAGGAAAGAAAAAATAAATAGTTCAATCAAAATGGTGTTTTACAGAGAAGTACACAATATATAAATAAAGTTTTCTACTAAAAGTACTGCTTGTATCAAAGAATATGTCGAAATCTATTAAAGATTGATTAAATAACTCGCACATTCTTCTGATTGGATCACTGACACCAGCACTTGTGCGCGTCCGAATAATGTGGAATAAGGCAAGTTGTTCTGGGTGGTATTATAAGGTTGATTAGTTTTAGTAAGGTATGATATTTGCACATACTTTCAAAGAAGAAGTTACTCAAAAGTATCACTCTGGTGAGAGACCACACTTCGGAAAATTATCTGAAGATCTATTGCTATGTTTAGTAAACAGATTTGAATAACAATACTACCGTCCGAACTTACTCCAACTAATCTCCTACTCCTCACTACTTCATTTGGCCCCGAAACATTTTCCAAATAGGGATGACAAAGCTTTACTTGCTCCGGCAGTCAGAGTAGCGCTTTTTAATGCGTATAATTTTGGAAGTTTATTGATGGTGTAAAAATGAATGCAATTCCACAAAATTATTTATTTTCTCGTATACGCCCGAGTGTGCTTTTACATAAAAAAAGTTTATATTAAACAGTGAAAAAATGAAAATTATTTGCACCAACAAAATAAAGAATAGTTGTAAATTAGTAAAAAATAGTTTTGGTATTAAATTAATATTGATTAAAGATATATGATATTATAGCCTTCTTGTATCTACATTCCATGCAGTAAAATACATCAGCCACCTCTGCGTATGTATACCAACTACATTTAATCTATGTACAAGCGAGTGTCTGAAAGACTCAGTTCTGATATTATTGTTACAACTAAATAGAAATTTGGAACGAGTAGTTCAAGTTGGTATGTGAAAGGAAATAAGGTTCAGTAAATCTGGACTGTCTATAATACCATGGTGTTATGAATGAATGACAGAATTATTAAGAAACGGAATTTAATAAATTAAGGTTTAGGTAGGTATAGAAAGTGAACTGGGATCAAAAGAACCTTTGAAGTGCTCTCCTCAACAATCAGTATTTTTTAGTTACAAACGTTTAGGTAGAGGGGGGGTCGACAAGTTTGTGGCATTTAGATAAATAACACTAAACAAAATGTATAAAACGCTCGATGGTATTATATTCCCCTAAAATAAAAACAACAAATCTGACATTGGTAGGTAGTGTTTTGAAGTTTGTCTGGGAAGCTTTATTTAACCATAGTAATATGCTAACTAACTAATTAACTAACTAAAGCCACGCCATTTCCCCGCAGGGGTAGGTAGAGAAGACGGATCGCCATACAACTCTGTCTTGGCACACATTCCTTGCTTCGTTTACATTCATACATCGTCTCATACATACTCTTCTGTTATTCTGACTTGGTCCGATTCAAGCATTTGATTCACTTGATTGTACTATGTCTTCCTCGGGCGTCTCCGACTTCTTCCACTCACTTTCATTAGTAATATCCATCACTTTCATTAGTAATATCCAATAAGGGATATAATAGGGTTAAACACAGTAATGGGCATTATAGATTTAGGTTAATAATGGAATAAAAATGTTCAAGAAATTATTTATGTTTCGAATAAATCGCCCAGTAATGCGTAAAAGATTCCGGGTACAACCATTATCGAAGTGTATTGTGAAGGATCCGATGTCAACTGAAATCAATATGCGCATGTTGTTAATTTGAAAATTTCGATTTGCAAATTTATTTATTTAATTCAAATTGTAGTTCAGATAATACAATACATAAAACAATACTACGTGTCCTAAAAAAAAATAGCAATCTCATAATTCGGAAAATTTTAGATAGAGTCTCCACTGCTCCCAACCGTCTGAAGCCGGTGAGACCAAGGCATTTCCGATTTGGGTATGTTGTAAGGCTGAAAATAGAGAAAAGGGGAAAGAGATGGGAAAAGAGTAAGGTTGGGAAGTACCTGGCTATTCAGATCTGGCCACCAAACACGGCTAAAGCCATTTCAAGCATTTTTAAATTTTAAATGGTGGTCTTTCACCAGGCGATACGTAGAACACCATTGTCACTACCACTCTGGAGCTATTTTTGGTTAATTTTATTATCTATGAAACATTCTACGATCACAATGACTGATTTATTTTCTAACTTTTTGTAATACAAATTTTTCGAACATTTCGATAACATTCCAATTATAAGTTTTTTAAATTACGATGTCCATTTAAACAAAATTAATATTTAACGCATTGATAAATAATAAAAATGTAAGAGAAATATCAACTTTGCAAACACTGAATCTTTTTAATGGATTTTGACGTTTCATTTTCTTTAGAATACGTACGAGTATTTTACATTAGGTACGTTACTAATTTATTATAAACTTAATTTAAAATATTTCTACCAAGAAACATAAGATTTATATAATATTTAGCAAATTTTACGACTTTTAAAACGACTTAAAATTTCAAAATGCACACTCGGTTACGTTCACCACTAGCTGTATTAAACCATATTGAAATAGACTGCAGAGAGGGTACATTAGTTAATGGTTGGAAAACCACCAGATCCGCTTCCTTTAATTAATATCATTAAGTCTTCTCTCCAGTGATTTACTTCAAGTTGAGGAGATATTCATTTCAATTCCTCATGTTTGACTGATGCGATGAGATACAATACCCAAAGTGTTCAATGTTTGTGTTCACATGCAAAAGGTTCATCTTCAGAAATGGTTATCGATAATAATTCCTGTAAATGCTTTATGGTTTATTATTGAGAATAGAATTAGTATTAGAACATCCAAATGTGAAACTTAATTTAAATAACCAATAAAGGATCAGAACAACCTGGTTCTCTTAACCTTCGTTCTATGATTTTGATTCACTTTTCACACACTTTGTTGCCGGAAAGGGAAAAGGGCTGAAGCGCCATTTTGGGTAGTTTACACCAGAGCATTTGAACGTTTTTTTTGTTTTACAATAAAATTCATAAGTCTTCAGTACCCGCTTGGATTTTGAGAAAATAAGTTAACTCAATGCTCTCACTGAGTTACCTGAAGCGAAAAAAGCTAAAAAAAGTCCCAAACTCGTGTCGCTTGAGTCAAGCCTTCTCCCAAATGGTAAAAATATTTTAGATGGCTGAAGGGTTACAAAAGTCTTCAGAATCAAACGAGAGTCAAAGCAGTCGATGCAGAAAAGAAAACTGATCAAAAGTGCATCTTGAACTCATTTTTGACCCAAGTGTGGCTTAAGCTCTTTTGCCTTTCCAGCGACGATATACTTACAACATTTACCAGTATACATAAATGGTGCCTCCTTGTTCCAGTATATAACAAAACAAAAAAATTGTTACCCACTAGTACATATATTTAATAAAATATTTTCTTGCGCATCTTAGATTTCATACTACTATTCTATTAAATTAAAAATTATTTTATTATCGCAAAAAAATTGAACAATCTTCAAGGAATGTGAAAATAGAATAATACCCAGAAAATAAAAATACACGGTTGTAACCGAGATCCGAGCTCGGGACCACTACTCTATACATGAGTAATTGACTTTTCCATCCCAACCAACTCATTCGCCATAATTTTCAACAATCTCACACTTCTTGAAGACTATCAATATTCTTGTTTTTTTTATTTTTAATCTGCACACAATAAATAAATTTTAGATTTAAGCAATATAATTTTCTTGTGCGTATAAACGTACGTACGAGTGTGACATTTACAAAACTGGAAATGATGTACGTGTTAAGAAAGTTATCTATTAATAAAACTAATCTCAAGCTCAGATAAACTATAAAGTAGCTACCCATAATATATTTTATCAGTCGATTTTTTTAATTCGCTTTTTGAAATGTGCGTTCATAAGGTTTACTTTTTTAAACAAAATGAAAATCATTGCACGAAAAGAATAAAGAGTAGTTGTAAAGTAGTGAAGAATAAATAGTGTTTGATTACATCAAACTAATATTGATCAAAGATATTTGATATTATAGCCTTCTTATAGCTATATTCCGTGCAGTTAAATACATCAGTCACCTCTTATAAGAACACCCTAAAAACTTTCGCCGAGTAAATCCACTCGTATCAAAAAGAGACCCGAATAGTTATGATGATAATAATTCATAATTCAATTTGTGTGAGGAAATCCTATTTCACGTTGAAAAATGGTAACAAGTAACAACGCCTCCCAATGGGGTTTTATTTACCGCGTGAGGTTTGTCACGTGGGGCGGAGGTCATCACTCATCACCACCACACCACCCACCACCTCCCCCACATCCTCGTCTTCTTCTTTTACAGCATTATATTATTATATACACACTTCCCCTCCCGTCACTCTCCGAAGGAGTTGGGACGCGTTTGTAATGATGGCACAAAGTGGGGATTTGACCTAAAAAAAGAATTATGAAAAAGGTAGTGTTAACCCGAGTGGGATGGCAAATGTTTTGTTGCCTTTCCACAATGCCGAAATAACAGTGAGTTTTATTTGTATTTTGCGGATAAACTCGGTAAAAAGGGTTGGTTAAATGAGTGAAAAACTATTACTTTGATATCTTAGGTATCTCGAAATTCTATCAATGTGTATGTGCGTACTTCGCATTTGTATATTTTAAGTTTTTTTTTATATAGATTAAGCTTTAGGTAAAAGTTGGACTTCATAAAAATGTAGTTACAGTTGTCATTCGGGATATGTATCTTTTTAAACTTTCCTGAGTTTTTTAAGGAACAGAAAGCGCAATACAATGACATTATTACGTTTGGATTAGCACTGGGCATTGACGATAATCGAAACAACGCCACCGCTGTTATCGTTGGCAATTATCAACTGTTGAAAATAACGTCGACGTTGACGCGACGATATTGATTTTGATTTTGAACAATTGAATCGTTGATACCATTGTGGGTGTTATTTTAGAACAGCTATTTTCCATCGGTAGATTAACGTGGCGCTAGGCGCTACGTATCAGCCGTTTCGGATAGGAAAATCCACAAAGAGGTTTAATAGGGACGTTTCAAATTATGCATAATATTGTTCACGAAATATAAACTAATGCATTTTTGTTTATTTGGCGCTAAAGCTAAAACAATAGGTACACATTCAGTGAGTGTTGATACTCCGTTGCGATGAACAATGTTCGTTTGTAGCTATTGATATTCAACTGTTGGCGTAAATTTTCTTTAAAAGCGTTGAACGTTGACGGCATCTAGCTGTTATTTCCAATGGCTAGTTATATTTTGATACAGTAATAGTTTGGATCAAGATTCGAACGAAACCTTTTTAAAGATATTTTTTTCACTTCATTTTTTGTTTTAATTTGATCAGTTCCACTTCCACACCCATTATGTCACCTCGTGTATATGTGCCCATAATTTTATACTACTATTTATATAAGGTTCTTAGCCCTGAAGAAAGAACTGAATTTCCGAAACCGGTAGGTGATACAAAAATTAAGTGGTTCTAAACCAAGTAATTTTGTTTCATTTGTCATGTGACAGACATCTATTTTAAATCAGTAACCCAAGCTTATCTAGGAATAGGTCAAACTATTCAGCTTTTTCAATGGGTATTCGCAGGGTAATTGTATAATAATTGAAGTATTTTCACTGCTATCATTAAAAACTGTTATGATTGTTGCTTTTGCCATGAGATAAGACTTATCGTGGGCGAGAACCCTATCTTTTGAACCACTCGACGAATTTCTTTCTACACTTTGTACACTATTTACAATGAGGGGACTTTTGTAGGGCACAAGAGTCATACAATAGTAAATAATAATATTTGGATGATTTGTATAGCACCGTTTTAGTGAAAAATCTTAAAATCGAAAATTTTTATATTATTACATATTAATTCCTAGTTTAAATAAGAAAATATACAGGAACATACTTAGCTGGTAGGTTCTATCAGATAGATTCACTTATTAACTTAAAATTATAATTATGTTTTTTTCTTCTGATTTAGGGCATGGGAGCGAAATTAAAAAATGGACTTTCTGAATTTGTCGTACAGTACAGGATTTGGTTAAAATGTGTATATCTAAAGGTAATTCGTCGAGAGACATATTATGATGAGATTTTTTTAATGAATTCAAGGATATGAAAGTCTGAAAAGGTAAGTTTTCAGTTTGGACCGAAATTCTGTTGGGCTCGTTATACATCTTAGTTCCGGAGGGAGTTTATTCCAAGCCTTCGGCCCCGAAACTCCGAAAGCGTGATCTCAAAACTTAGTATTTGGATTGCGTTTGGGTTCTATCAGCCTTCCGATAGCCGATGACGTTGCTGATCTAAGAGTCGACTGCCTTAGAATAATGTTTTCTGGATGAACAAAAATAAATAAAAAAAATAACATATCAGCTTATAAATTTGTAACAAATATTTAGAGAAAAAACGTACAGCGTAAGCAAAAAATCGTGATACGAAATTGAGTTGGCAAATCGATAAATTTTTTTGTTTTTATATCTTTTCAAGTTTGAATTCCAATTGTGTAGAATCTGTAAAATGTAAATTCATGCGGCCATAATTATGTAGCCACGATTCCCGTCCATGCCGGGCGCAACGAAATATGTTCATATTGAAAGCCTGCGTTTTTTAGCACAAAAAAACGGTTAATTGGTGAACTCTCCGAAAGCCGAGAAAAAGGCGGACCAGAGCAGACTGGAGTCTACGACCTGTGAATATTCCGCCATTCCAACGTTCCAACGTTCATTTCAATGTTCCAATGTTCGAAATTCAAACGTTCATCGCCATTCAGTTCCGCTCAGTTCCGCCCGCCAAATTGTTCATAACGGATGCTCATATCCGGCTCCTGGTGATCGGTTATGGGCGGGGGGGGAGTGCAGCGCGAGATGTACCACAGCCAGGGGGAGGACGAGGCGCGCCGAGAGGGGCACTTCAGGTAGCAACTATGAACAAAAAGTGGAAATTTGATGTATTTTAAAACAAAAGTTGTTCGTAACGATGGAATTGGTTAAACGCTAAATTCTGATTTTTTGTAACCTTTTAATAATATTTGAAAAAAAATAGAAATGTTCAATTAGAGGTTTGTTGAATGAAATATGCAATATCGTTTATGTTCATAGGTAAATTTGCACTATGTGCTCGATTCTGAAATATCATTAAAAACTTTGACTTTTAAACTTTTTCAGTAAAAATGTTTTTTGCCTAATGAAGAGGTATTCCAAATTAATAATAAAGTACAAAAATAAACTAATTGTTATTCACATCTAATATTTCATGGATATTGAGCTATAAAACAGTTACACCATAAATATTTGCAATTCTGTTTAAAATTATAAGAAAAAGTAACTATTAACATTAGCTCTAGATGAATAACTTTTTAGAACATGCTTTTTGATTGTCCTTTTTAATCAAATATGATATTTTTTCAAGCTATATTTTCAATCAGAAGTTCTCTCAATTCTCTAATTAATCTACGTATTAAAATGGATATAATAACTCAAACAATCTTCAAATGATTTTTTAAAATCTCAATTGCAAATAAAAAGATATAACTCCACAAAGGGTGAACGCCACATAAAATAATTTTACCAATATTTATTTTTACAATATCCATCGCCACAAAACGATATTGAACGGCCTCTTAATTTTTTAGCCTATACGTACTACTTTATTGATAGGTCAACTGCAATATCTAATCAACTAAACATCGCGCCATTTCCCCAAACGCTGAGAGAATAAGCCGCCACACAACTTTTTATTAGCACACGGTCTCTGCTTCATTTACATTCATGCCTCGTCTTATTCATACTCTTCTGGTATTCGATTTCTTAACATGACCGGACTCAAAATTTGATTCACTCAACTCCAACTGAAAAGCTATACGTATATCTATTCTCGACCAATTGAATAATAACAACAAAATTATAAATTATAGTGTTTTAAAAGTTTGACTTTTGTAAAATTTCTTTCAAATTTATGAAAACATTGGAGGTAAAATTATTTGATGCTTTGTAAAAGCGTTTTTATTTCTTATCCAGTGTCACTTAATTTAATTTCGTCGCCGGAAAGGCAAAAGGTCTGAAGCGCCTTTTTGGGAAGTTTACACAAGAGCACTTAATTTTTTTGTTTGTTTTACAATAAAATTCATTAGTCTTCAGTACTTGGGTGGATTTGAAAAAAAGTAAACACAGATAAATGAATGCTCTCACTGAGTTACCTGAAGTGACAAAAAGCTTAAAAAGTCCCAAAGTTGGGTCGCTTGAGTCAAGCCTTCTTCTAAATCGTAATTATATTTCAGATGTTTGAAAGGCCCTTTCCAGAATCAAACGAGAGTCATAGCATTCGATGCAGAAAAAAAAACTGATCAAAACTGCATATTTATCTATTTTTTTTACAAAAGTGTTTGTTGTTTAGGCACTTTTCCCTTTTCAGCGACGGTATGCAGATGTTTTTTGAGTTAAAAACTGTATTTAAAAAAAAGTAAAAAATATTTTTTACTCAAGTTTATTTAAGTTGAATTAAATTTGATAAATTTTAAATAAAAGTAACTTAGTTTTGACACCACTTTATTGGATACATATATACATAAATCAACCGGTTTCGGCTCTACCTGAACCTTCTTGGTTGGTTTATGTATATATGTATCCAATAAAGTGGTGTCAAAACTAAGTTACTTTTATTTAAAATTTAATTATGTCTTTCCACAAAGTGAGTGCTTCATGTCAAAGTTTAAATTTGATAAGCTTTTTGTGAGTAATAAGAAGGTATGCCTAAAATAATTTTGAACAAAACACAAAAAAAAAACATTTTAGACCTTACGTAGTTCTACAATTTTTACAGAGTAGTTACAATATCATCAAAACATACAACGCCACAAAACGACGGACTATTCATTTTTTAACGACGGTTAACTTTTTAGATAGCCTGTGATATTTGGAAAACATGTGGTATTCGATATGTGCTGAATGTCGGAATTGTCCAATGTGCATTACTAATAGAGTGTCGAATTTTTGCGTGTTCACATTCGATGTCTGTTATTCATTTGACAGGTTTGACAACCAAGTGATGTGCGGTTTATTGTCTACACAGGGGGGTACAGGGTGGGAGGTGGTGGGGAAGGGGGGAGGTTGGGAGGCTGTGTTCCTGTAGCGAGATTGGTCGGTAATTTCCATATCCGGTGACAGAAGACCTCCCCCCCTCCCCCAACGTCAACCCTCGCTCCCCTTGTCCGCCGGAGGCAAAATCATAATTATATTATCGGATAGCGATTATTTTTTTCAGTTCAGTTTAAAGCATAGTGCAAATTGGTGTTTTGAAAGTATATCGTCGCTGGAAAGAGAAAAAGGGCTTAAGCGACACCTTGGTTAAAGATTAGTTAAACATGCGGGTTTGATCAGTTTTTTTTTCTGCGTCGAAAGCTTTGACTCCCGTTTGATTCTGAAGACTTTTGTGGCTCTTCAGTCATCTAAAATATATTTACCGTTTGGGAGAAGGCTTGACTCAAGAGACACAAGATCGAGATTTTTTAAAGTTTTTTGTTGCTTCAGGTAACTCAGTGAAAGCATTAAGTTACCTGAGTCAACTTTTTTTTTCAAAATCCAACCAGGTACTGAATACTTATGAATTTTATTGTAAAACAATAAAAACTTTACCGCAGATGTTATTTTAATTTTTATAACCGACAGGTTTCGCTTAGTCTAAGCATCATCAGGGTATAAAAGTATAATAATATTATTACTTATAATATTGGTAACAAAAGTACATAATACTGTTGATATTGATGATCTCCGTGGTCGAGCGGTTAAGATCCTCTACTACGAATCTAAAAGTCACAGTTTCAAATCCCAGCGCGCACAATTTTCATTTAATATGTGTTATTTCACATTTAATTAATATGTAATAACATGTTTTATATTTACTACAAGTTCCAGAGTGGCAGATACTTTAAGTACAACCCTGGTGAAAAACCACCATTCAGAATCGAAACGTTGCTTGAAATGGCTTTATCCGATTTCGGTGATCAGGTCTGAATAGCTAGGTACTTTCCGACCTTCCTCTACCTCGTCTCCTTTCCTTCTACATTTGGTTCTGGACAGTTAAGACTCTTGTGCGGTATTCACATTAGTAAAATATGTATTTTTGCTTTAAATTTTAAGACGTGAAACATAAATTAAAACAAAATATTGCACATAAAAGCAAATAAATTCATTTGTATTAATATGCATAAATACATACATTCACACATAAACAATTTTCTTTCTAAGTACAAACCAGTAAAATATAAGATTTAAAAAAACTGCAAAATATAAAATTAAATAAAACATGGAAAGATAATTATTATATGATAGGATTGAAATTATTTTATATCTAAAAGTCGGAAATTTGCTGAACTTGTTAATAAATTCGCTGAAATTACGAATTTCTTGGCATGGCGATTAATTCTGAGAATTGGTGAATAAGCATAGTAATAAGTTTCGAAGTTATTGTAAAATTTAAATGTTTATTTGCTTCTAGTACGCCTGGAAGGTATATGAATGCAAATAAGGTTTAATAATTCAGGGCTGTTGTGGGTATGTACTCTTATTTTGAATAATAACTTTACCACAGAAAATCTTACGCAATACAGACATAATAATATAATTAAATTATCAAGGTACAAAATGCGAAGTATTAATAGCATGTCTATTAAATAAATTGACTGTATGTGGCCGAGACACGTTTTGAAAATGCCTTTGAAGGGTGTAACGGGTGTTATGTGACGTAGAAAAATAAAACCAAGTCGTGAAAAAATCACGTTATAAAAAAAGCTTGATAAAATTAAAATGGAATCGAAATGAAAATCAATGTAAAGAGCCTCTAAATGATGTATTCTGAAGAACCCGCAAAAACTACGCTAATACCACAAACGCATCTAACGCATCCCGTGTAACCCGTCTCCCAAAAGGTAATAAAACTACCCGAATGTATTTTTGAATGTAATGGTAAAGCCGCCTCTGTCAGCAATAAAACAAAACCTCAAGTCACAGATGTTCACTATGAAACTCAATAAGCCTCCATTTCGGACCTGACAGTATATTAGCCATAGACATACTTAAAATTGTACCAGTCTGAAGATGCCCGTCACAAAGTGAAACCGGTCAAGTTTTAAATAAAAAAATAGTGGAATAAAGTTAAAAAAATGTTATTATTAAAATCATTACGCTAATACGCTTCCGTGGTACCCTTCAGAAACTTAATTAGACCGTACCGTACAGTTTACAGTCAGGAATCTTAAAGTGACTGAAAAAAAAAACTTTCTCGACTATGAACAAAAAACAGGCACAAGTTCACAAATCAAATTTAAACAATGAAATCCATGAAAATTTTCTTTTTTTCTTCGATTAATTGCCGGAAATCCGGGCGTTTATTTGCATGAAATAGGTTGTTACAAACACTTGTTCTTTACCCGTCTCACTAGACGATGTCTGTTCTGATACGGTTAACAACAACACAATACAAATTAAGTAAAAAGTGTTTAAAAATGCATAAGAAAATACATAAAAATACAAAAGTAAAAATATATATTTAAAGTAGGTATCTAAATATAATTTTCAAATTAATACTTATTTTTATCGTCATTCTTTCAAACCCCTTTTTTCTCAGGTTCATCTTTTTGGGGTTGGATGTTTTCTGATAATCTGACGTCCGATTGATAGTTAGTTTGGCTTTTGCATTTTGTGATTGGCTAAGGTTTTGCTTGTGGTAAGACTGTTAGATAGTTCGTCGTTATTTCCAGTGGCGTGCAGGTTCTTCTCGGAGTGTCTGATGAAACTAGGCTCCCCACATTTTGCAGGTTTCGTCGACAACGAACCAGTTTAAATCACGGTTCGGCTGCCCCGAAACCCGTTACATGTGAGGAAAATATTTCTATCGGCTTAATCTGAAATCAACGATCGTTTATTTGTTGTCAACACATAATATTTATTTCTAATTTTGAAACTGTTAATTCGTGGTGGAATTCCATTTTAATGATTAAATAAAACAAATATATAACTTTATTCCACTTTTATTTTATGACTGGACCGGTTTCAGCCTATGACGGCCATCTTCAGACTAGTCTGAAGATGGCCGTCATAGGCCGAAACCGGTCCAGTCATAAAATAAAAGTGGAATAAAGTTATATATTTGTTTTATTAAATCATAATATTTATTATTTTTTTTCAACATATTTAATCAATTATACAAAAATAAACATTTTTACGTAATGCTAACAGTAGGTATAATATTAATTTAGTTTATATACAATGTATAATTTCTAGTTAACGATAAATACCTCCTTAATAGAGAAAATATTGTGCTTAGGGAGGGAGTACTATCATGGGTTTCTTGAAATTATTTTTTTATGATTACAGATGAATATCATATGAATATAATATATTTTAGGTTATTTTATTGAAAAGTGTACTTTGAGTTTTTTTAAAAAAAATATTTCGTTGTTTAAATCTATTATGTCTTTAGGAATTTTGCTGTAGATCTTAATTGCTGAGTAGGAATAGTGATGTTGTGCTGTTGTTGTATTGAGTTTCGGGGTAATTATCTGGCCTAATGTTCTTGGTTTGGTGCTCACTAAATCTAAATTGCTTTTTTCTTTGTGGATTTGAAGTAATGCATTTTTCATATATATATTTTTTCAAATCTAAAACTTTGAATTCTGTAAATAATTCGTCAGTAGAGTAATCTAATGGATTTTTTAGGATTATTTTTATTAGTCTTCTTTGTACTATTTCAAGTGGGGTTATGTTAGTTTTATACGCACCTCCCCAGCCTATTATTCCGTATTGTATAATTGATTGGGCCAGTGCGTAGTAAGTCTTTAGTAATAAAGGTTTTTGTAAAATGGTTCTGAATTTTAGGAAAATGTAATATAGTTTACGTATTCTTTTTATAGTTTGTATAATGTGCTCAGTCCACTTAATATGATAATCTATTGTATATATCAGGCTTATTTTATTTATCACGAGTTCTGTGAATCCTTGCGAAATTGGCTATTATTGTACATATCGTCACCGGAAAAGCAAAAGGGCTGAAGCGCCATTGAGAAAGTTACACCAGAGCACTTTAAAGTAAGTCACAAGTCTTCTGTGCCTGGTTGAATTTTGTAAAAAAGGTTAACTCAGGTAACTAAATGCACTCATTAAGTTACTTAAAGCGACCAAAAGCTAAAAAAGTCCCAAAATTGTGTCGCTTGAGTCACGCCTTCTCCCAAATGGTAAACATATTTTAGATGGCTAAAGGCCATAAAAATCTTCGGAATCAAACGAGTCAGAGCTTTTGATACAGAAAAAAAAACTAATCGAAAATGCGTATTTAACTCATTTTTATTTACCAGTGTCGCTTAAGTCCTTGTGCCTTTCCAGCGAAGATATTTTATGTATGCATTTAAAACCATGCCAAACCACGAATTCAATGTTTCATTATTCTTAGCCTCGAGAACTACAAATAAATTAAATATTTATCTGTGTTGAATAATGTTGTGCAAAACATTAGCAGTTGTTTATTTTTTTGATTGGTAAAACTAAAAAAATACATAAAATTGTAATAATCAATAATATCTACCAAAAAACACACAGAGAATTCGATATGATCTATGATTCTCACAGCCAATGATCATACTATATGTTGATTTAAATTTTTGGTTCTTGAGAGTCGTATTGCCTTCATTCTCATTTAGCCCAGAAGGTAAAGGATGAAAGGAATTGTCAAGTTTAAGGTCAAATATAGAATCTTCTCTCGATCACAAAAAGGCTGACTATGAGTATTGAGTTCTCTTCTCCATTTTTAGAGCATTTTTCGTATGTTATCATACGCCAGAAAGAATTATAATTAATATAAAGGCAATTCTAACATTACACCAATTTAAACTACCAAAAACACTTATGTTACAATCTTGAAGTAAAAATATATAGAGAGAGCTAATTATTTTTACCCAACTTATACAGATTTGGGATGAATCACTTTCTCCAGGTTTTTACGTCGTACATCATGAGAAAAAAAGAGACCTTTTTTCTCCGAATTATCACACCGCTTTAAAGTATCGTTGGAATGTTCTTCGTATCCCGCATCTCCGTTGACTCCACCCACACGTTATGATACGCGAAATAAATTGAGATAACTCAACGGTTTATTAGGTTACACGTTATTTAAAAAAAACAATAGTGTGAAAAAGTGGTTATAAGAATAAACAAAAACATTATGTCGACATGTGCTAAGAATGGATGTATAAATACCTTAGCTCAAGTCCTAGTCACGCCCAGATCTAGCCGAGTCCGGGAAACCTCGTATAAACTGACTACAGCTCTCTCTACAGCGCTCTCTCTTGTATATTATTGCTCTGAGGTTACAATGTTATTGATTTTAGAAAACGTCGAAATGACGGAACGTTGGAAGACAATACGTTGTCGCTGTATAAACATAGCCCGTCAAATATTTCCGACTTTAGCAGGTGTTTAAATACATTCATACAAACCTCGGCGGCGTGAAGTACAACGCAGCGCTGAGCGACAATGGTTCACTTCCGGGCGTCTTATCTGCTGCAGCGTCGAGACGCTTCTCCGCCTGGCGCCGGCGTCGGGACGCAGCCGGGACGGTTGCGGCGGCAGCGTCGGCTCTAGAGGAAACTCTGAAACAATGCCGGCGGAACAAAACCTTTGTGGGGTGACATCGAGACGGGCTTTAGAGAGAGAATGAAATCATAATGAAAATGGTTACATTGAAATAACGTCAACTGAAAGCATTGTAATGATATGTAAGTAGCAGTTTTAGATTTGTTTTCCATACGACTGGTTTAATGTGGTACACGGATTTAAATTAAGAGTAATCTGAACGTTGCCCAGACTCCGGATTCATCAACTGGACCTATTTGTCTTTTTTAATGCCGGATTCATCAGCTCAGCTTATTTTAATGTTTGAATGTTGGAGGTGTGCTAATGGAGATAGTGTGAACTACTGAAGGTTTTGAACAACGGGGAATACATTTTACATGAAGGTTATCAATGTAACATTATATATTAATAATATGTGATCTTCAAATTTGCTCTACACAGGTCATAAGACCCGATAACCCTTTAAAACTGTTGTACGAAGGATCTTTTAAAAGAACAAAAAAAAACAGTAAGCCTCAGTATTGAAGAAACTGGAAAGTAGTGGGAAAATACGTCAACTGACTTGGTACTGGTAAGATGTTTTTTGACTGTATTGAAATACTGGAGGGATTGACGTTAATATTTCAGGGTAGATTTCAATGAAATACCTAAAAAACGAGCACAACATCATCCAAGTTGAGTTAAAGTACGTTTGGGGTTATTTTAATTTTTTTTTCTTACAAGCTGTGTTAATGCGTAGTTGTTAAACACAATATTTAAGACTTATCGAAAATATATGCTCGCATTAAGAAATCCTAGTCTCCCATTAAAGTCTGTCCGCCAAAATTGGTGTTAAAATCACAAAATAAATTGAATGATGCCATATTAGACAAGCATTAAGCTTTCTGCCAGTCATTCGGCGTTTTATCAAAGAGAATTTATTATGAAACATGTTGTACGGTGTACAGTACACGCACAGCTGTAAGGCTCGATGCTGGTTTCAGCCATCAATCAGCCTCCGTAAAAGGCCTGTCAAATAATTCGCTCAATTCATTCCGAGGCGTTGCGTCTCTATTATTGACAAATCGTTCATGCGCACCATGTAACATGTATTTCGAAAAATCTAACTATTGAAATGTTATTATTAGTAGAATAGAGGAATTAAACATGTGCATATAAATGACGTAGCCTCTTAATATATTTAATTGTAAAAGGGAGTCCTCCAGCTACGAGAATCATAATTTTCCGATTACACTAACTAACTAACCATCACGCCGTTTCTCCGCAGGGTAGGCAGAGAGGACGGACCGCCATACAAATCTGTCTTGGCACACACTCCTTGCTTTGTTCACATTCATACATCGTCTCATGCATACTCTTCTGTTATTCTGTCTCTTCACGTGGCCCGATTCAAGTATTTGATTCACTTGATCGTGCCATGTCTTCCTCGGGCGTCCTCAAATTCTTCTTTCATTCACTTTCGCATCATATATTCTTTTCACACTCCTTTATTCGTTCATTCGCTCTAAACGATCTCGATCTTATTCATTACGCGTACATCAGCCTCGCATTCTTTCCGGATATCCACATTTTTTACACGGTCATGGTTTTACACACATAGTACGTCTCAGGTATCCGTTTTTTCTAAATATCTCGTTTTATAATGAATCAAAGGAGGTGGTATTTTTAATTCTATGATGCCTATTTGAAGATTTCTTTATTCGATTGGGAAGTATTCTCTCTTTAAGGATTTCACATTTCCAACTTATTTACTATTGACAATGTTATGGATGTTGGCTTAAAACCATTGAATTTATTTAGTTTATTGTCAAAGTTGGCTTCAAATATGACGTTCAAAAAAGAATATCCTATCCGCGTATATTTTAATCAGAATGACGTAGAAAAGTACGTGAAGCATTTAAATATAAGCGTATTTAAATCCAAAGTGATGTTTAAAACTGCTTTATATTCATGAGGCCATACAAATCAGAAATTATGAAGGAACCGCCTCACCGTTGACAAGACACGAGATAAAATATCTCCGCGATGTTTTTGTTGACGGCACGCGCCGAAATCGTTGTATCAAATTCAATCAAAGCAGAATCCTGGTCCCGCCCGGGCCGGGGCAGGGGCGTAACTCAATAGGGCCCCCGAAATATCGACAAGGCGAATATGATTTCCAAAAGGCGCGAAAACACCGCCGAAAGCCCTGCCCCGCCGGGCCCCAAACGTGATTTGAATCCGGCAAAAGCAATCTATCGCGCGAGCCTCCGAATCTTTTCGGGGAAATCCAGTTTCACGTTTTACCGCGGCTAAAAGTAAAATAAATATGGCGCGGGAATCGCTGGCGAGCCCCGAGCCGAGGAAATTCTTTTAATTCCGCGAACCGTCAAATTGAGTTTTTAAACGTTAGCGCGTCAATCTGATAGTTCACTAAATATGATTCAGTGAAAAACATTACTATGGAATACACTACTACACTACCTAAGACGATCATACTCGTATATAATCAGTCTCAAACATTATGTCTTTAAATACAACCGTGAGGGAATATCTACCGATGGCATAGTTAAAAAAATTGAATCACGCTTTTGTGGAAATATATACTCATTGTAGGATGAAAATTTAGTGGTCTATTCTCAGAGCAATAATACAGGAGGGAGCGCTTCTGTAGTCAGTAATGATGATTTTTGCCTGACTCGGGACTTTTGGCGTGGCTATGGCTAGGGCTAGGACTAGGGTATTTATACATCCATTTATAGAACATGTATACATTATGTTTTTTGGTTATTTGTATTACAACTTTTCACAGTATTGTTATCGACAAAAATATAGGATATAACCTGTAAAACCGTTGAGTTATGTCCTGTTATGTCGCATAACAAAACGTAGTGGGCGAAGTCGCCGGAAATGTGTGAAGTGGAAAACATGCTTACATACCGAATTGCTATATTATGTGAGAATTTGTGTTATCTATTTCTCTCTCACGGTTTACGACGTAAAAACTCGGAGAAAGTGATTTATCGTAAATTTGTATGGGGTGGGTAAAAATATTTAGCTCTCTCTCCATATGTTTTCTTGCTCTGAGGGTCTATCAGTTTTTGTGTGTATTATTCATTGATTTATGTATTATAGTTACATAGATTCATAATGACAAGCCTATTCCTGGTGGCGAGTTATCTCTAAAACGTGATTAAACTTTTCTTTCTTACGTTTTCGAATTTTTTTCTCGTTTTAAATTAGAAGTAGGACAGATAAAAATAAATCTTACAGTTGTGGTAGGTATATTTCTTCAATGGAAGTATTCAGGGAGTGTTGATATTGTTTATTGTTTGTTTGGTAGAAAGAGGAAATGACGGTGTTGTGGAGTAATAGTATACAGGGAAGAAAGAGTATTACACAAACGACTGGGCTCGGGAAGCATTATTCTTTACCGAAAGGTAATTCGATTTGTGCCCAAAGAACCCTTTTGAACTCATCTTAATTGGCTGACTTTATTTATTTTGCAAGGAAATCTCTAACGAATTTATGAACTCCGGCCGAGTGTTGATATTTTCATAATTTTAACTTTTATCTCCAACCTTATTTCATAATTCCAACTTTTTCTCAACGTTATAATTATTACTGTAGATAGAAAAAATGCAAATAGCATAAAGAGAGAGTTTTCTTTGACGTATTTAAGAGTTTCTTTAAAGTGGAAATTTGAAATGTAATTTGTAATTTTTTTTACTTCATATTCCTCCGATTCAAAGATTATTTTTTTAGGTTTTTAAGTTTAAAAAAACCTGTGGGAATAACATTTTAAAACTTTATACGTACATATTGTTCTGGAGAGTATGCCTTTTTTCTTATTGACTATTCATTACTTACCTTTATTTGTAAGTCTATTTATAAAAATCTTATTTGTCTATTTTTTCACCTTATTGCACACATGCAATATTTTAACATCTCTATCTTTACGAAATGAGTGCTGATTGTCTAATAAGTGAGTGGTTACGTTGGAAAATTCATATTTACTATTGGCTAGGCTTGAAACATGTTTCTTTATCCTAGTATGAAAGACTCTACTCGTTTGAGTTATATATAAGATTTCCGTCATAGGGTGAAACCGGACAGGTCTTAATAAAAAAATGTGGAATAAAGTAACGAAAATTGTATTATTTAGTCATTTAAACGGAGTCCCACCACAAATTTAATAGTTTCAAAATAAGAAATAATACTAAGAAGTAGTTAATAGGGTTTTAAATTATTTTCGTCTTTTTTTGTAAATATTATGTGTTATTTTTAAATAGTTTTTTTTACCCAAATCTCAATCTTATTACATCCCGAGACATGTGTAACAATGTAAATAGCAGTTTTTGTTTAAAAAATACTTAATAGTGAATAGTAAGTAGTAATTACATTGTGAATTTATTTTATTGAAAGGTATTGAAAGCATGCTAAAGTTTATTTAAAGTAAAAAAAAACGATTGTACAAAGGTTTTTATGAAATCTGGAAGTGTTAAAATTACAATAATTTGTTATAACTTATAACTAAATGTTACATTTAATGCCATAAAGATGTTGGTAAACATATACGTTGTGTCACGACTCAATTATTGCAATGACATATATGCAAGTCTCCCCAAAATATACACTGACAGACTTCAGTCAGTTTTCAATGCTGCAGCAAGGCTGATTACCGGCGTTTCCAAATATTCCCATGTATCGCAAATATCTTAAAAACCTTTATTGACTTAAATTTCCTAAACGGATCCAATTCAAACTATGCTAGATGATTTTTAAGGCAAAAAATGACATGGCGCCGCCGTACTTGTTGGACTGTGCATTCCAAGCGATTCTAATACAAGGCAAGTAACTCTTCGATCAGCATCTTCAACGGCCATGGGTAGACTCACAGTACCTAAACGCAATCCCAACACCAATTTTGGAGACAGAGCTTTAGCCGTAGCAGGCCCCACAGCTTGGAATAACCTCCCTTCACATTTGCGAAAAATCGACAGCTCAACTGAGTTCAGAGCAAAACTAAAAACTCACATTTTTAAATTACAATACCCACAATAACGTTAATTTCCTTCACTAGAGTTTTGATCACTCGGTCCAAATACTATACTTAGTTTACTATTGCTTATTCTGTTTTTTTTTCTACCTTAGATTCGACAGCACCGGCAACAACCATTACATATATTTGTTGATGTAAATATGTTAGCTGTAAGTCACTAGTTATTATAAGTATTAGGCATAAGTTAATGTTAAGTCTTAGTTTTAATATTATGTTAATTATGTTGTAAAGCGCCATTGAGGTGATATTTCTGTCACAAAAACGGCGCCATATAAATCAGCCAATTACTATTATTATTAAAAGTCTGAGCCAAGGTAGACTCATTATTCCGCATTACCGATCAGAAGATCGACTCCTTGGGATCACCAGACCTTGAAAATAATCGAGCGTCGCCTACTCCTCCGTCTACGAGTCTCTGCAACGACTACAGAATACCGAACTATCCTCCCCGGGAATAGGTACATAAAAATATATTTGCATATAAATCTGTCGCAAAATACTGCTGGGGTGGCCTAGTCGAATTCGCCTACAATTCGAACAAAGTTGCCAATGAGTGCTACAGTAACTAAATACGATTACAATATAGGCATAAAAAGAGAGGTCCTGAATCTACCCTTTGAAATATTGCATCTGTAAATGCTGGCAATTACCGGTTCAACTAAGGGAAAGAACAGCTCTTCGTCTGGCTCATATCCGTCATCTAGAGTTTTAGTAAACATGGTGTAAAAAAATAATTGTTTTACTGCAGTGGGAAGAAGTGAAGAACGAACAACATTCATAATCGTCTTAAATATAATTTTCTGTTTTTCCGACTCTTAACCCGCCGTCAGTCGCGTTATTTATTGTAACGCAGTCGGTCGCGTGGGGTGAGCAAACACCCCCAAGTTAAAAATACGTGTGTTTTTAAATGCATAAGTTTAAAATGTTTTTTTTTTTTGTCAATTTAAGTTATTATTCTATTTGAAAATAATACTAATTATAATAACACAAATAATTAAACGTTGCTTTTATAAAAAAACTTATAACTAAAGAGGTTTGGGCTGTATTTTGAAGAAAAATCTTTCACTGGGAATTAAAAACAAAATACTTATAATATGAGCAATTTGTAGTGAGTAATAACAATTTTCAAAATATAGCAAAATTAGATGAAGAAAAATTATAAATTAACATCAAATTGTTACTATTCCTCGCGGTCAGTCGCGTGGGGTAAATCAACGCCCTACCGATAAATACATATTTATTTTGCACAAACGTTGAAAGCATACTGCGTGCGTACCTACGTGCATCACTACGTCACTGTGTTTTAGGAAGGCAGGCAGCGTTTGAACTTTGGACGGTTTTTCAGTAAGAAAATAATTTAGTTCTACAAAAGTTCGGGCATTCGAAGACCTCAGGTGACCGATGGCGGGTTAACATGATCATACTTAAGTATGTGATACCTTCGCCCATGCAACCCTTTGAGGCGTTCTTGACTTCTTCTATCGTCCACTTGCGTGTCGTATTTTCTCTTGGCACTCCCTTCTTCAAATATTCGCACTCCGAATTATGCTGAATGCTGTCGAAATGAAATGGCTGAAGCGAATGGGTGGTAAAACCACTCATCAACGCAGATTGAACGAGGAGATCCAAAAATAATGCAAAACCCATCTAAGCGTGATGAACAAGATTCAGAAAGGAAGTGATATTAAAATATGTGTACGTCTCCTCAAATGACATAAGCTTTTTGCAACGTTGATAAACACAAGTGTGCAGTTGCTAGTTGATTGCAGTAGAGAAACAAAGATGTCAGGCTATCAAAATATATGCGAATATGTTTTATCTTCAGTAAGCTCGGCGGTCGTTACGACGTTTTTCACTTGAGGGACCGAAACGGCTTGGTAACGCCGGGTATCGCCTTGTTTTATTTATTTTGAGGATCAACCACGTCTTTTCCCACGAATTTCAGGCGGTGAGCCATGATTTTTCCGACGCTTTGTTTTTTGTAGAAAATCCCTTTTATATCTGGCAATGGGCCACGGTAACATGAAACGTGTGATTCCCGAACGCTCTGAAAGGATTTGTACAAAAATACAAAAAAACTTTCCGTACCACAGGGAACAGAGTTATTGTAATATTTTTAAGTTAGATATTTACAAATGTTTTTGTTTTAAACATCAATGAAAACCGTCTATGTCAGCTCTGCCATAACTTAAAAATACAACACGAGACACAAGGCTCTATTTCATGTAGTTGCTCCTCGCACTGATTTTATACACAATTCTTGAATACAGAGATTGCACCTTGTGGGAAATGAAATTAGCTCTGTTGATATTTTTAACTAGTAACATTGCTTCGTTTAAAAAGCAAATACACATGCAACTGTTGGCTATGCAATGATGATTTATTGATCAATTAAGAGTCAGCACCCAGAACAACATGCTTTTTGGCTTTCTAATACAAGCAATACTAGATATGATTCATATGTAAATTCTACATGGGCAGTAAGGAAAATGTTTGAGGTTTCCAGTAAATAAAATGCTTTTACTATAATCTTTTAAATTCTACATGAAAAATAAACTGGAATTTTAGGTAAACGTTCGAAAATGCCTTCGCTGGTTTTCAAACTACGCTTTTTAGAGATATTTTAGTATTTTTTTCTTTGAATTTAAAAGAAGACCGTAAAAAATATTCACTGGAAACCTTAGACATTTCTTATTGTTTTTTAGAATTACGTATTCTTGTTTTTAATGAAATATTTATGAAAATATTGTATGTAAAAGCCCCATGGGTATCTAAATAAATAAATAAATTCAACGACTCGCAAACTTCCGTTTCAAAGTCAAATACGTGAACATTGACCATCAGTCAATATCTGAATTCGGTATAAAAAAAATAACACATTCTTTGTACGTCTGGGCCAATGTCATCTTCGGGGATGCTGTACGAAGGGTCTCTTTGGTCTCTTTTAATGGGAGGAAGGATGAATACGAGTGATAAAGAGATCCACATTGAAGAAAAAAGGCAAAAAAATAGCCGGTAATTCATTCCAAGCGAGCTTATTTTTTTTACGTGAATACCGCACAAGAGTATTAACTACTCCCAACCGTCTAGAGCCAGTGAGACTATGGCATCCCCAATAGGGGTATGTTGTGAGACTGAAGGTAGTGGAGAGAGGAAGAAAATGAGGAAGGGGAAGATTGGGAAGTACCTGCCTATTCAGATCTGGGCACCAAACACGGCTAAAGCCCTTTCAAGCAACGTTTCAATTCTGAATGGTGGTCTTTAACCAGGGCGATACTTGGAGTATCTACCACTCTTTAGAATGAAAGAAATGATACAGTAAGATACACGCGTCTTAAAATGAACCAGATAACTTCAGTTGAAGCAGCATAACCTCTCGAATGGTGAGATCTAGGGTCAAAAACTTACCCAGTTTCTTCCATCTGAAATTCATAGGTCAATGCAACCATTTTTTGCTCGAAGTTCAATTTAAATCACGAAGCTTTAAAATATCAAAACAAATTTTAAAAATAAGTCAGGAACTAAAGCGAGTTTACTGCATTCGTAAGGTTTAGTCATCCGCTCTTTTCTAAATTCCAAAACTTCAGTTCCAGCGTCCAGCGGCGACTGGTGAGGAGGCGTTGCTCCTCTCCTGTGCATTGAGGGATGGGTGTCACTGGGGTGTTTACCGCCCCTCCCCGCGGCGTGGATGAGTAGGGGAGGCGTAAATACATTTTGAATGTAATATCGCGTTCCCCGAAGCTATAAAAGCAAAGATTCCTGAATATTTCAGTTAATTTTAAATTAGTTTTGATGGCGTCCGACTTAAATGAGTTTGACGTATTTATGTGTAACTAACTGGAAAGAAAAACCAACAATTTAAAACGAATATTAATGTGAATCAAGCTTGTCTGAATGATTTATTGGTGGTTTCCGAATGAAAATAAAAGTTGAGTTTTTTGAGCGTAGGACTGCGATGTTAAAAGAAATAAAAATAATATATGATACATTTTTGATTTGAGCAAGCAACGTTTCAATTAAGCAAAGTTTATTACAATTGTAATTTTTGTTAAGTGATGACATTAAATCCGACATTTTTTTACTTTTATTAAATACATGAATGTTGTTTTTGAAGGTCATCAAGAATTCATTGTTGGAAAGGCGAAAAGGCTTAAGCGACACCTCAGTGATAAATGAGTTGAACATGCAGTTTTGATCGGTTTTTTTTTGGGTCGAATGCTTTGACTCTCGTTTGATTCTGAAAACCTGTGTGGCCCTTAAGTCATCTAAAATATATTTACCATTTGGGAGAAGGCTTGATTCACGCGACACAAGTTTAGGAGTTTTTTTAGCTTTTTGTTGCTTCAGATTCCTCAGAGAGAACATTCAGTTGCAAGTACCTGAGTAAACTTTTTCTTTTTTTTATACCACACAAGAGTCCCAACTGCTCCCAACCGTCAAGAGCCAGAGAGACTATCACATCCCTAATTAGGGTATGTTGTGAGGCTGAAGGTAGCGAGGAGGGGAAAGAGATGGGGAAGAGGAATGTTGGGAAGTACCTGGCTATTCAGATCTGACCACAAACGGCTAAAGCCATTTCAATTAAGCAACGTTTCGATTCTGAATGGTGGTCTTTCACCAGGGTATATAGAGTATCTAACACTCTAGAACGAGCAATATACTTTCTATTATTTCTATATCAATTAAATGTGTTATTACACATATTATTAAAATAAAAGTTATTTTCGCACGCTAGGTTTGAACCCGCGACCTTTGGATTCGTATTCGAGCGTGTTACCACTCGACCATGGAGGCCGTCAAAGTACTCTGGTTTAAGCTTTCCAAAATGGCGCTTCAGCCTTTTTGCCTTTCCGGCGACGGTATAATTATTTATTAAAAGTTACATTTTCAAAAATATTTTACTATTCCACATTGACTCGGAAACAAAGAAAATAGTTCGGAACAAAATTCCATAGACAAAAACATCCCCTAAGAAAGTTCAGTTCCCTGGTATAGATCTGCCAACCCTCAGACGCCCGGTCGGAGAACAAGGAGGAGACTAGGGGTAAGGCGATAAGCGATAAGCGGTACATTGGGTCGCTAAACATCCCGGTGGCACAGCCGGGTTAGCCGGGATTAAAACCAGCGCCGGGAGATAATCACGTATAAATTAATTAAGTGCGTACCCCCAACCCCGGACTACACCTTGAACACCTTTCGTCCTGCTCACTCCCCCTGGAGCCGCTAAATCAAAAGAAATTGGCAATATTTCCATCAACCCATCCGATAATCAACACGAGCGATGCGAGCATCCCGTCTCTTTTGCGTTAATTAGGAAAAACTGAGAAAATGATAAAAACAGCACTAGACAAGCACTCTGCTCACACAAAAATACCTTCGAATGGACTTATAATCTGACATTTTTATGAACGACATTATGGATATTTATGCTGAATGCTTCCGTGGTCGTGTGGTAAGACAAAGGTCGCGGGTTCCAACCTGGCGTGCGAAAATAACTTTTATTTTAATAATATATGTCACAATACATTTGGTTGATATAAAAATAATATAAAGTATATTTGCGGCACGTTCTAGAGTGTTACATACTATATATTGCCCTGGCGAAAGACCACCATTCAGAATCGAAACGTTGCTTGATTGAAATGGCTTTAGCCGTTTGTGACCAAATCTGAATAGCCAGGTATTTCCTAACCTTAACCTTACCCTTACCTATCTCTTTACCTTCCCTCTACCTTACAGCGCCATTGAGGTGATTTTTCACAAAAACGGCGCTATACAAGTTATCCAAATATTCGACCTCAAATCATACCCCCAATTAGGAATGCCATAGTCTTATTGGTCCCGGACGGTTACATTTTTTTTTTCAGAAGTGAGTTTTATAAAAGTTTAAATGATTTACTTCAAGACTGCATAAATATCGTTTTTTATTAAAAAAATAAATAATTAAAAAAACTCTTGCTACCATCATAATAAACGAAAGTGTTGCTTGTGTTATGATGGACTTAGATAGAATAGGAATTGAACCCACGACGCTCGGGGGGAATCCGACACGTTAGTCCACTCAGCTACCAACTGGTCGCTTAGTTGACATTAATATTTTTTTCGACTTACTATTCAAATGCAATTATGTTTAAAATTAATGAAACACCAACAATCGACTAAAGTATGTAGCTTCGTCTCGACGTCAGCACTAAACAATCTCCGTTTGGATCGTGAGGAATTGGAAGGGGCCATCTAGCGCGATCTATATCGATGTGTGTAGGACGTTAAGCGTCTCTTTTCAGTGAATTGTGTAAAAACCCACGAGAGTTCCAGGCGTCTCTTTTTGTCGGCTTACGCGGGGTGCAACACTGGAGATGACATACTTTGCAGTAGTTGTAGCCTTGAAGTAACAATATATGGAGGGAGAGCTAATTATTGTTACCCAACCTACACAAACTTGCGATAAATCACTTTCTCCGGGTTTTTACCTCGTACACCATGAGAGAGAAAGGAGCCAACAAATTTCATAGACCGCTTCTATATACTGTAAGGATGATCTTAAGGTCCTGGTTCACGGCGCGACTCCGCCCACATTTTTTATTATGCCACTAAACTTGAGACAACTAAACGGTTTTTTAGGTTATATCCTATATTTTTGTTCATAAAAATACTGTGAAAAAGTGGCTATACGAATAAACAAAAACATTATGTCGATATGTGATATGAATGGATGTATAAATACCGTAGCCTTAGTCTTAGCCACGCCCAGGTGCGCCAAGTCAGATTAAAATCATCAAAAACAAGTCAAAAACTGACTTCACTGCCTTGGATAGATACTACTCTACCAACTCTATGGTTGTAGTCTATTGTATACATAATTGCAATGTAAACGAGATTAGTAACTGCTGCTAGAAGAGGGCAGATAGTATTGTTGTATAGTGGAACAGTTTGAAATTTGGTAACCATCTGAACGGTGATTCAAAGGTTTAAGCGATAATTTCCTCAGGCGTTCGATGCTGTAAAAAAACTTGTTTATTTATTTATTAAATTGATAATTTTGTAGATTTTTTTTATTTAAGTTAAAAAAATCTCATTTCTGAAAGGACAAAATTATAAAAGTAAACTAGACCACTATTTAGAATCCAAACGCTGCTTGAAATGTCGTATTATAACCAGATCTGAATAGTCAGGTACTTCCCAACCTTCTTCTTTTTCATCTCTTTCCCCTACCCACTAACCTCAGTCTCACAATTTACCCCAATTGGGGATGCCAAAGTCTCACTGGCTCCAGACGATTGGGAGCAATTGGAACTTTTGTGCAAAAAAAAGTTTTTTTTTTTTCATAAACTACGTCTCAAAAATATTTAGGTATGCTATGTCTTTAGCAGTGATATTCCCCGAATTTAAGAATATAATTTCTCTCATGCGTCGCCTTCCTTCCAATTTCTGCGGATTAATTTCCCGAGTTTTCCGACGCAGCTGGAGCCTTCCACTCTTTCACGGGGATTTGAAAGAGTGGACGGACGGTCCTAGTCAAACAATTTCTATGTACGCCACGTGTTTTGTTTATTTGACTAGTTTAAATGACGTTTAGTCAATCATAAGTTTAGCACATGTGATTAAAAAATAATTGATTTGTTTTTGAGGCACACATTTTTGCGACAGAATTACATAGTGTATAAGTATTCCTGCAATTTAGTGTTGATTTTTTAAACTTTTTTATAGTGAATACTGCACAAGTGGCCTAACTGCTCCCATTAGTCTAGAGCCAGTGAGACTATGGCATCCTCAATTGGGGTATGTTGTGAGGTTGAGTGTAGTGGGGAGGGGAAAGAGATGGGTAAGTGGAAGGTGATGGGGAAGAGGAAGGTTGGGAAGTACTTTGCTATTCAGATCTGATCACCAAACACGGTTAAAGGCATTTAAAGCAACATTTCGATTCTGAATGGTAATCTTTCACTCTGGAATACCAATTTACGTCAACTCTTCTTTGTTTAATTTACCAACATCATCAGTTATTGGAATTTTAAAGCAATCAAAGCACAGTTAAAATACTTATTTTAGATTTCGCATTTTCGCAGTATCAAATCCTGAACCATAAAATAAACTTTCGCTTTTTTACAATCTAGCAATCCTGAATCGCATAATGCGAATCTTTGTCGTTTTTGATATGAGCGAGGCTTACCAAATATGAATGGTGTATTCAGTAAAAATTACGCATAATATATATATTGTTATGTTCCAATTTGGTGTGGCCTACTTTAGTGTGTGGCAGCGACCGCCCGCATACGAAAGCTCCGTGACTCCACTACTTTTAGCGTGTTCTATTAAATGCCGGCGACAACATTTCAGGTATACACGAAATTTAATATTCAGGCGAAAATTAAATTGAGGACTGATTTGGTTTCATTGGATGAGAACATTTTTTATGAGCTTTTAAATACACTTAATGATGAAAAGTTTATTCTAAGGTTAAGGTTAACACATCATAATTTGCACGTGGAAATAACGTGGTTGAAATGACGTGCTCTTTCATCAGAATTATGACATTAATTGAGGTGTTGTTTTATATCTGAACTCGTAATGGAAAAAGTGATTTGTATGAAATAATTATAATTTTTTTAAATATTTAAATAATATCAATAATCTAAAACTCAAATATAAAACAGAAAAAGTCAGAAAGTAAGAAGAAAATGGTCACAACCTAAACTCGAACTCGGATCATCTACTCTATCCGGGAGTAACACCTTAACCAATTCAGCCATTAGCACCTCATTAGAAAGTGGCATTTTAATCAATCTCATATTTTAATTGAAAATTATGAATAATATTTTTAATTTCTTTCGATTTTTCGCAGCCATTCGAGTTCGAGTCTCGGTTGTGACCATTGTCTTTTTTTATTTTCTGGCTTTTTCTATTTCATATTTGTGTTTTAGATAATTGATATTGTTTAAATAGTTATAAAAACAAAAGCATTGATGCTTTAAAGTTATTTCCAATTTTAAAAATATTAATTATTCTTTTGGGAAAATATGGTTGAATGCTTTTTTTTAATTCGGTCTAGGTGTGATTAAACAGAAATTGCAATTAAATATGATTAAGAAAAGAGAATAACTTGGTTTTAAAACAATTAAATTTAAACGCTTAAAAAAATATCTGTGTAATTTTAGAAAGCACAATTTTGGAATTGAAAATTTTGTATGAGAAATTTCCACCTGCGTTATTTCATCACGTATCTAGCCAAAAAATGTCCTGAAAATCGTCTATCGTAACGACCTCCGTAGTTCAGTGGTAAGACGATCGACCACGAATTCAGAGGTCACGGGCTTAAACCCGGCCTGCACAAATAAAAGAAATTTAATTAGTAGGTGTAATAAAACATTTGATTAATATAAAATAATACATAGTAATTTTGCGGCACGTTCCAGAGTGGTAGATACTCTAAGTATCGTCCTGGTGAAAGACCACCATTTACAATTAAAACGTGGCTTGAAATGGCTTTAGCCGTGCTTGGTGACCAGATTTAAATAGCCAAGTACTTCCCAACCTTCCTGTTCCCTTTCTCCTTCCCCTCCCCACAACCTTCTGATTCAGAATATACCCCAATTGGAGATTCCATAGTCTCACTGACTCTAGACGGTTGAGAGCAGTTAGGACTCTTGTGCGGTATAAACTATTAATAACGTTGTATTTTTCAATCGTAGCACTCAACACTAAAAAGTCACGAGCCTCCACTGATTACAGGCATGTTTTCGATTCGTAAGGACCATAGAGCGTCAGTGATACTTCACACAAATACAGCAATAGAAATTAGCCAAGTAGGTACTATTATAATTATTCTTGTAATATATACCATAAATGCTCTATAAATTTTCTAAGAAAATAGTCAGAAATGCCTGTTATTAATTTATGCGTCTTGATTTAATCATAAAGAGATCCAATATGTGGGAGCCGCAAACATCAAATGAAATGTGGAATCTATTTTATATGCCAACCAACCACAATACACTCACTCGGCACTCCGCACTCCACTACACTCCACACCCGCACTGAGAGCATGCATATTATATTTGATTTGATTTACGTGCTTTTATATGAATTCAATTCACGGGAGGAGATTTTATAAGGCGATATGCCAATAAGCTTCCCACAATGAATTGGAATTAAACCGAAGAAGAAGTAATCTGTCCTATACGTGTAATATCTATAAACATAGTATTAGAATATTTAATGTGCAAAATATTCTAATATATTTTCTGTCTGTCTGGGGAATTTTTTTAGTGTATTTGCTTTAGAATTGGCAAATACCGTAAAATATAGAGCCGGATGACTCAAACATGTATTTTTTTGACTGACTTATTAACCAACACGCCGTTTCCCCGTAGGAGTATGCAGATAAAACGGACAGCCATATAACGGACTGGTTAGTAGCTGAGTGGACTAACGTGTCGGATTCCCACTCGGGCGTCGTGGGTTTTATTCCTCTGCTAGCTAAGTCTTTCATCATTGCACAAGCAATTTTTCGCGCTTATTATGATGGCAGTAGAAGATTTTCAAATATTGTCAGGTTATTCGTAACCCAGGAATGTTAGCCTTTCTTTTAAAATATAAAATAAAAATAACTCTGCCTTAGCTTACGCTCTTAGCTTCATTCACATTTAAACATCGTCTCATACATACTCTTCTGTTATTCTGACTCTTGACATGGCCTGACTCAAGTATTTGATTTACTTGATCGTGCCATGTCTTTTTCGGGCGTCCTGACTTCTTTTTCCATTCACTTTCGCGTCATATATTCTTTTCATACTTCTTTCTTCGTTTATTCATTCTACATGCCCAAACTATCTAAGCGTACCTTTCTTGATTCTATTCAACGCTTACATAAGCCTTACATTCTTTCCAGAGATATCCACATTTTTAATACATGGTTTTATCGTACATACGCTTCAGGGATCTCATTTCTACAGCATTCAGTCTACTTTTATCCTTCTTCTGCCTTTCCATTCCTCTGCTATGTTTATACATATATTAAGTTTACTAATACCACTAATTTCTTAATTTTTTATATGGTTTTAATCGGAAAGCAAATTTGAGACCTCGGGATAAGCGACTAAGCTTCCACCTCATTTTCAAGGAGGTCGTTAGAAACAAGAGATAATGTCTGAAATACTGTTAGTTTTATATGAAAATTCGATGCGAAAACTTTTCACATAATACCATAGAAAGTTAATTATGCCTCACTGTTTGTTAGTTATGAGGGAACAGTAAGTTTTTTTTGTTGCTTTCAAATTTTCTCAAAAGCTTTTAAGTGATGCAGCACAAATGAAGCAGGAACGGATTATAAAGAGAACAGAAGGGTTGGTCGGGGGGTGGGTGATGGGAGGTGATAGGACGATGCTGTAGAGAAGAACGAGAGGGAGGGAGATTAATAAACACTTGAACCAGATTGGATCAAGATTTTAAGATATTAAAGAGAAAATCTTTTCATACTTCGCAAGTTCCGACGCCGTGAGTTAAAAATCGATAGATAGATTTTACAAGAATGTTTAATGATTTATTTTTTTATCAATGTGGCCTAAAACTAATGCTGGTGTTCCATCAAAACGGGTGCTCTTTTAAAGCAAAAATAAAACGAAATTTCTATTTCCATTAGCAAATGTTCAATTTTCATCCTCGTTAATCACTTTATCCTCCCCATTCTTTCGCTCGAGAGACCTCTATTTATGTTGTGTTGTTACAAAACTATGATTTGATTTAAAAAAAATTGTTTTTTTTTCATGTGCACAAGTATATTTTGTTTCTTCCATAACATTCGGATCGTACCAAAACTCACTTGAAATTTTCAGCTGACAATGAACCTTATCATTTTAGATATTTGAGCGTATCTCGGGCAATACCACGCTAAATTAGGTTGCTCTTTGGTCGTATTCAAGAAATGGTTGTGATTTCATCAGGTTAATTTGATCATATAAGCTCCAGAGCGGAATAGTGGGCTAACCATGCAGGTACATTGCACACACAATAGAGGGCAGGCATCTACTTGAAATGCATCGGACAATGCATATTATCCCGGATTAACGACTGTCGGATACTACGTAATCAAGTTAATGAAATGGATGCACTCATCTTTAGTGCTTGGAACTAACCGAACCTAGTTAATTAGCGACCCAAACCACCTATGTGCCAACTAACGTGACGTATCTAGTACATATTATGAGAGCAAATAGTAAATACCTTAACCTACATGGAGATAATGCAAAATATTGACTACATAAGTCGAGATTTTCCCTTAACTACATAATGATGTATTTTATTACGTTGGAATTTCGAAACATTGTGATATGTAATATTACAAATAAAATATACCTAATGTACAACGAAGGGAGAGCTTTAAAAATGACTATTTTTCTGAATTTTCCAAAATCATTATTTTTTTTCTTCACATTTTACGAGTCGTTTGTGTGTGAAACATGCGCTTCTTGCAAATCCTTAAAAAGGTACCTACTCAAGAAATACCTACAAGTGGCGACAGGAACCCATCCGACTTGAAATAATATGATTTTTTTCGGCTGCAGAGAAAGTGAGCGCCCAACATACCTGACAGCTATCCCGTTTGTCGGAGAAAGAATGGAAAAAACCGTTTTCGCGAGTTAGCCTTCGAAGCAAAGCTGCTCGTTTACCTAGCAATACCTCCTGCGTTGATTTACCAGCTACTCGAGAGCAGTCTAGTGCGTCTCACCGCCTTCCCTCCGGAGCCTTGACCTGCCTAAGGCGAACGTAGAAATCACCTCCAGACTGTTATTTATTGAGTACTGCTACTTTTACCTAGAACCGCCTGAAGCCGCCCGTCGAGTGGAAACTGGACGACGCGCTCGCCCCTCCCCAAAGCCAACCCTGTCCGTCACCCCCCTTAATCACACCCTACAGCGCTGACATAGAGGCGACTTGTAATTATCAAACTTGACCATGTGCAATTAACGGTAGAATTAAATCTTCAGTGAAAAGGCGAAAAATAAATTAGTTTTTTTTACTAAGTCACTTGTTCATATTGTCTACGGAAGCTTGATGACCTCATCATCTCAATGTCATTTACGAGTATAATAGAAAAATGCGTAAATTTGTGGAAACACGTGAAAATGAGAAGTCTTTGATATATATTGATTGAATCATTATTAAATAATTAAACTCAATGTATAGTCCCATACTAACCCAGTGAAATCTAATATTTCAAATTCCCTTTCCTATTTCCGTCTCTGCTTTTGATTCTATTTCTCTCGCACTTGACAGGAAAACTTTTTATTTATATTTTACTCATAATGTCTTTAATAATACGTTGGATCTAAGGTGATAGGAAGCTTTGACCACAAATACACAAGCGTAATTTAAAAATATATGATATTATATAACATGAATAGCTTATATTTTAAAATTAAATAAAACATAAGCCGGTCAAATAGAGCCATTTGCTTTAAATATATTTTGCTTTCAAATCGTCTCTAAGTCTTCATACATTGGATTTTCATGAGGGAAAAGAGCCTTCGTTTTTCCTGAAAGCAAACTCCTGCAAAGATTGAACCTGAAATCACCACAGACTCTAGTCCATACACAGAGGTACTCGTCCTTTCTCAGCTGGCTGAGAGCTCAGAGCAGCGGCGACTCCATTGCCGGCAGCCGAGTGGAGAAGGGGTTCTATCCGGATTAAAGATTTCTGGTTACGGAAATGCTTCCTCGCCGGGAGGAAGTAAGGCCCGTAGTGTAAGCGGATGTGGGAGGGGGGGGAAGGGAGGCTGTCGGAGAAGGCAAAGATGGCTTAGAAAGGATCATAGAAGACTTATATTGGCGAGATACGTTCGAACAGATTAATCAGAGTTCATTCTGGGAAAAAAATTACCTCCCTTTTGGTCTTCTTCCTGCGCCATATTCACGAGGTACCGTCGTAAATGTATATTCGATCCCGTTAGAAAATTGATTGAACGGAGCCTGAAAATTTTCCAATATTTCACCCGGCTAAAAATACCTAGAATAAATATCTGAGACTTAGTCAATCTCAGAAACAAGAGACAGATTAAAGATGTCGATGGTTAACAGCCAAATTATCTCACCCGACGCTGTGCGAATTTTACGGGAGAAGAAAATACGGTAAAAAAATATAACTACCAAATTGACATAAAAATATCCATCTTGTTACTTGTAGGTAGTTTCAGTACCGTCCTCGAGGAATACAGAGTGGTAGATACTCTAAGTATCGACCTGGTGAAAGACCACCATTCAGAATCGAAACGTTGCTTGAAATGGCTTTTAGTCGTGTTTGGTGACCAGATCTGAATAGACAGGTACTTCCCAACCTTCCTCTTCCCCATCTCCTTCCCCTTCCCACTACCTTCAGGCTTACAACATATTGGTGAATGCACTAAACCGAGTCCGCGAGACATACCTGAGATTTACTGCATTTAATATCACACACACATTCGTTCGACAGACAAGCAGTCATTAGCTGTTTTAGGCTCCTTTCTGAGAAAAAATGCCTTGAGAGGTGTAAAAATTAATCGTGAGCAAAAAAAATTCTCTTAGAATTTTTTTCCATTCGTAATTACCCACAAATCACTTATTATTTCAATTCAATAAATACAATTATTCACAAGGTATAAAGGTTCACGAAAACGGTGTGAGATAGCGAATGCAGAAATACATAAGTCTGAGGAAAACAACCACAGCTAGTGACGCGATACCCGATTATAAAAGTAGCATGGGACGTTCATATAGCTATCTCATCCATACACACATATTCTTTGAATGGTTATCCTTTTTACAAGCGGATGACGCAGAAAACAAGACGGTTCTAGTGGTGTTACATTTTTCGTAAGATTTGTATGAATATGACGTGTATTGTATTTTATGTCTATGCGTTAATTTGTACTTTCAGTGTTAAATAGTTTCATCAAATAAGTTGGTCTTACTAGAAAAAAACCCAAAAAGTATGTATTTTATTACAAAACTGGTTGTTAACCCGTAAAACATCACTGGATGTAACTTGTAGATAGCGAGCTAGAGGAAAAATGGGAAAGAGTGTAGTCAGTATTATTGACTTCATACTGACTCAATAGAAAGAGACAAATATGTCAGATAGCCTATTTGTATTACCGCTCACATGGAATTCTAACATTTAAAAAAAACATATTTGAACACATTAAACAAAACAATATCAATACACCATCAATTGATTTATAATGTCAAAATATCACACAAACACTAATAACAGAAGGTTTGCCTAAATAATGATGGAAGCTTTTTGTTGATTTTATGTCTTTACATCATCAAAAATGTGAAAATTTTAAAGTTCGGTCAAAAATATTTAAAAATATTGAAATACTTCTGAAAAGTGATGATTTATAATTTTTGTTTGGTATTATTTAAACATTCACGCATAGCACATATTACTATCATGTTTGATTTATTTGTATAGCCACAGCAAGTTTTTTAAGCAACACAAATATAGGAAATAATACCAAAATTCGTTGACGTAAGTTATACGACTTGATGATGTGAAGTTAGCGCGGACGGAGAACAATCTTACATACTTAGAAATGCTGAAATATTTATTTATTTATTTGGAACATTTGACAGAGTGACAACATTGCATACATACTGACAGATACAAAATAAATGGTAGGTCATCAATCCATTTCCAAAATGTTCACATCATGCAATTAGAAATACACTGAATTACACTAATAAAAACAATAGAAAAATAAAGAAAACAACCGTTTATAAAAAGAAATATCAACACATGCTTAAATTTAGGAAAAAAAAAATATTATAACACATAAAATTATCTTAATAAGTTGTATATGTGTGTACCTTTTTCTGTTTATGTTTTAATTAAAAATAGTATTTAAGATTTGATTAAACCTAAAAGGTGAGTTGCAGAATATATCAATTTCGTTAATCATACCATGTTCGTTAATCTTGCCACTACAGTGGATGTTATACAGTCGACACATTCGCATAAGAGGTTGGGAGAAGGTTAAATTAGTTTTTTTGAAAGGAATGTAAAAGTTTCGGGGTTTCTTAAATGACGGGGATTAGTATTAAATTTAATTGTGGATAAAATGGAAGATTCTACGTGGTTATTTATAATTTTGTAAAGAAATTTGACGTCATTTTTGTCTCGACGTTCTTTCAATGTTTCAATTTTAAAATATTCCAAACGCTTCTGATAGTCGTCAAGCAAAGTGGACAATCCAGCTCTATAAGACAATGCTCGGACTAGTTTCATTTGAACGGATTCGATCCTCATATTATGTGAAGACTTTTCTTGTCTCTTTCTCTCTCATGGTATGCGACGTAAAAACTTGGAGAAAGTGATTTATCGCAAAATTGGATCGGTTGGGTAAAAATATTTAGTTCTCTCTCCTCTTTTTAGTTCTTTGACGGCCTCCATGGTCGAGTGGTAAGACGCTCGACTACGAATCCAAAGGTCGCGGGTTCAAACCCGGCGTGCGCCAATAACTTTTATTTAATTAATATGTGTCATAACACATTTAATTCATATAAAAATAATAATAAGTATATTTGCGGCACGTTCCGGAGTGGTAGATACTCTAAGTATCGCCCTGGTGAAAGACCACCATTCAGAATCGAAACGTTGCTTGAAATGGCTTAAGCCGTGTTTGGTGACCAGATCTGAATAGCCAGGTACTTCCCAACCTTCCTCTTCCCGATCTCCTTCCCCTCCCCACTACCTTCAGCCTCACAACATACCCAATTTGGGGATGCCATAGTCTCACTGGCTCTAGACGGTTGGGAGCAGTTGAGACTCTTGTGCGGTATTTATGTAAAAAAAAAAAAATATATATATATATATATATATATATATATATATTCTACCACCAAGGTAGGTACTTTACGGCGAGTTGCGAGAGACTGGTTGCGTCAGCGTTGAAAATTGTTTGCGTCGTTTACGGATCGCCATCGAAGTACATAATAGAGAAACTTGAGTTGCAAAATGTTTTTTTTAGTTGCTCCGTGTGCGACGGGCCTTAATCGCCACGGACAGACGGTCAGATATTTCGCTCAGCGGGGGCTGATTCCTCCCCCATATATGAATAGATTTGTGGTATACCCCCGGCTAGAAGTGTGAAGAAGGCTCTTGACCACTGGGAAGAAACTTGCGCAGATTATATCGATCTGAAACTGATCTGATCAGAGTATTAACCAAATAAGAATAAGTTTAAAGTGAAGAATAATATGTAATAATAATGTAAGAAAATGTTTGTATGCCCAAAATCTTCGATCAAAATTTATTAATGATTAGTTTACTAACTGCACGACCTAATAAATATGAAGCTTCAATACGTCTTAAAAAAATATTTCAAAGCGCCATGTTTCACAATATTATAAGATATAATAATAATATTATGGAAAATAGTTGCTTACTTATAAATTCAAGACAGAAAAATGTGCTGATTCCATTACGTCAAAGCTAACGGTTCGAGAGTTTTAGGTGCTTTTGAACATTTGTGGTCGAGCGGTTAAGATCCTCGAATACGACTCTAGAGGTCGCGGCTTTAAATTTTGGCTCACGCAAAACATTCTTTAAACTTAATATGTGTTATTCCACGTTCAATTAAAATAATATATATATTTATATATAATTTAATTGTTTTTCTTCTTTTTTTAAAAAAGAAAGACAAACATTCCCGGATTACGAATCACCTGACAATATTTGAAAAACTCCTACTGCCATAATAGAAGCGGAAGATGTTGCTTGTGCGATGATGGAGAACTTTGCCAGCAGAGGAATTGAACGCACGATGCCCGGGTGGGAATCCGACACGTTTGTCCACTCAGCCACCGACCGGTCAATAATGTACAGTATATTTGCGGCACGTTTCAGCGTACGGTACCTACCGTCAGTATCGCCCTGGTGAAACACCACCATTCATAATTGAAAAGTTTTTGAAAAAGTTTTAACCTGGTTTGGTGACAAGCTATGAATAGCCAGGTACTCCCCAACCTTTCTTTTCCCATTTTATTCCTTCGCCACTACCTTCAGCCTCACAACATACCCCAATCGGGAATGACATAGTCTCACTGGCTCCAGAGAATTACAGTATTCACATTAGAAACGAACTTCAAGGCTACCATCTTACATTTGACTTTGAAATGACAGGTTGGATATTCAATTCCAGCTGCAGTACGCTGACAAAACTTTTTGAAATGTTGATTGTTAAGTATGATAGATATGTATCATAACACATTTAATTTATATAAAATAATGTATGGTTTATTTGCGGCACGTTCCAGAATAGTTGATACATTAAGTATAGCCCTAGTAAAAGATTACCATTCAGAATCGAAACGTTGCTAGAAATGACTTAAGCCGTGTTTGGTGACCAGATCTGAATAGCCAGTTACTGCCAAAACTTCCTCTTCCTTCTCCCTCTATTACCTTCAGCCTCACAACATACCCTATTTGGGGATGCCACAGTCTCACTGGCTCTTGACGCTTGGGAGCAGTTGGGACTCTTGTGTGGTTTACACTGTAAAATAGTGGGAGCTAGTAATTACATTTTTATGGAATTTTCTCTAACAGCCAAATATCAATAAATCTGAATTCAAATCTACGAACGTGAATGTGTTTTTATTGTGGTTTTTAGAGCTCGTAATTGTAGATAATATAAAAGTTAACATTATTTATTAGATCGCGAAAATACTAGGAATGTCGTGTTATTGCACTACCATTACCAAATTAAAAGCTAAATTTTGAATAAAATTTGTAAAAAACCTATACTTAATAGTAATCAAGTAACCCTTGCTTATTTTACAAAGCGGTTATTATATTACATCACTTGTTTATTAAGTAAAACAAACCTGCACAAAAGAGTTTAAAGCTATTAACTTAGAATGTAACTGATTATTAAAGATGCACTGAAAATGTTGAATATTCCCCACAAAGGAAGGAAGGTTTTATACACAAAACGACGAGTTTGGAATCTTGTTTGAGCGTAATGAATTTACGATTTAATATTCAGTACCTGCGCTTGCGAAACTTTTCCGTTCAGAATTTTCATCATCCACAATTAGGTCAAAATTGTATTAAGAAAGGCTATATTGAATGTGAGACAGGGGTTCCCAAATGTTAACTGAAAAAAATAACCACAGGAGCTCGTAAGCGCACTTAATATATACTCAAAAGTAACTAAAATGTCAGAGGAACTAAATTGGCTAACAGTAAAACAGATGCTAACATTAAACACATTGATGTTTGTACATAAAATTAAGAATAACTTGTTACCAACATATTTTTCTGACAAAATTATCTACTTTGTTGATATTCACAAATAAATACAAGGGCATGCAAAGAAATCAGACTACCAGAAAAAAATAAAGCTAACACACAAAATAGCTTACGAAGGGATGCAATATTATAATGGGCTGCCGGAAACCATCAAAATTATGCCTATCAATAAATTCAAAATAGCCTGTAAAAAATATTTAAAATGCATATAAATCAAAATAATAAGTGGTATATAAGTTAAAATATTATAAAGTCAAAAAGAAAATGAAATAATTAGCTACTTGTAAACTTGAATGTACAAAGTAACTAATATAACATAAATAAAACTGAAAAAAAAACATAAAACATTTATAGGTTGTCTTACAAATTATATCTATGAGAATTTTAAATAATTTTATATAAAAATAAATGAGCAAAGAAGCTAGCAGTCATCTATTGAGTGCTTATACCAACCTTGATGTATGGCAGTGAGTCGTGGTACTAGCAGAGGAAGGATGAACGTAGACTGAATGTTGTAGAAATGAGATCCCTGCGGCGTTTGTGCGGTAATACCATGTCCCAACCAACCCTGTCAAAAATGTAGATTTTCGGAAAGAATGCGAGACTGATGTGAGTGTAATGAATAGGATCAAAAAAGGGACGCTTAGATGGTCTAGGCATGTAGAGCGAATAAACGAAAATAGCGTGAAAATAATACATGACGTGAAAGTGAATAGAAGGAGAAGTCGGAGATGCCTGAGGATGACATAGCTTGATCAAGTGAATCTAATTCTTGAGTTGGGCCGTGTGAAAGGTCAGAATAATAGAAGAGTATGTATAAGACGATGTATAAATGTGAATGAAACAAAGAGTGTATGCCAAGACAGAGTTGTATGCCTGCCCGTCCTCTCTACCCACCCGTTTGGAGAAACGGCGTGATGGTTAGTTAGTTACTTTACGAACACATTCAAATCTATCTTTAGGAAAAAAAGGTTTGTATTGTCATCTGTAGAAAATTTATAATTGGTATAGTTTACTGGTTTTATTATTATATACATGTAAATTACTAATCTTCTGTTAATTTTCCCTTAAACAATACAAAATATAAACATATGTAATACACATAAGTATACAGAAAGTAGTTTTCCACCATATTTTTCTATGCTCCTACTCGGAGAACTTAATTTTTAATTTTTTTTTTGGTACACACTTCTCACTAGAAAATTTGATTGTTTTTCTTAACTACTTACTTATTTGTCAATGACATATTTTAGGCCTTATTACATTATTTTACACATATGTAATAAAGTTTTTTTTTTAAATATTGATTTAATGTGTCTAGTTTTTTCACTCGGAAAAGACTTTAGACGTAAATTTAATGAACGAGTTTAAACCATAAAGTAAGGTCATTTTTTAAAGTTTGTTTTATTTATTAGCAGAATAGTTTGAGTGCCACTGATCAGGAATTAATTAATTTGGCGGTAACGTCGCAACGTCCATGAAATAAAGTTAGCGATAAACACACCTAATTGTAAGGAAGGAAATACCTTAAAAGGTCCGCGCCATACCACCAAGTGGGCACCTTTTTAATTTAATTTCAACCAATTGATAAATTATTGTTTGGGAGGAGGAGACGATAAAAAGGGGGAAGTCAGAGAATTACCGTAATGACTTGCTAAAACTACCAGGAATAAGGGTCTCTTTATTAATGTTATCCAATAAAGCGTAATGGAGACATTTCAAAGTTTAGGAATTTGATCGAAATAAAACGGTTAATCATTTATCAGTGAATGCTTTAAATATTAAGACTATTTTTTGTGTGCGTCAAAATTTTAAATATTAAGACTATTTTTTGTGTGCGTCATTGTGTCATCAAAATTTATTAATAATCATTTATCTAGTCTCGATACTTATCGATAGTATTAATATGCTAAACAGTCTTCTGTACATGATTCGTTAGATCTTCGTGTGGGGCAAAAACAATACTGGTAATTTTCGCTCATACGTAAAAAAGTTTGAAATTTTGTTCCGATAACGCTTCTTTACGAATTACTCACTATGTCCCCTTTGACGTGTGTATAAATAGTAAACTAGTTTGTATTTTTATTTTTATTTGTATTATTCAATACTCTTGAAAAATGTTAAAAAAAATCGTATAATTATGTTAAATCTATTAGTAGACATTAAATTTAATTAAATAATATTATACAGACGAAAAATCTCTAAATTAAAAGGTAATTAATATTCTATACTTTATTTCTATTTAACGTCACTAATAGAATATAACACAGTTTTGGATGATCATACCTTTGTACTCTAGAATCAAACTGTACTACAAATCTAAATTATTCAGTGGAGCCTTTTTTTAAAAAAATGTTTATAAGAGTTAAAATTTTACCATGTTTATTGAAAGGTTTACTTTTATTTTATAGATTGGTGGTGATTTCTGATGACACACATATCATTGCTGGAAAGGCAAAAGAGTTTAAGCGGCACTTTGGTAAAAAAATAGTTAAATATACAGTTTTGTCAGTGTTTATTTTTCTGCATCGAAAGCTCTCGTTTGATTCTGAAGACTTTGGTGGCTCTTTAGCCATCTAAAATATATTTACCGTTTGGGTGAAGGCTTGACTCAGGTGATAAAGTTTGTGACGTTTTTTTTTGCTTTTTGTCGCTTCAGGTTAGTTCCGTGAGAGCATTGAGTTATCTTTGAAAATCCAACCAGGTACCGAAGACTTGTACATTATAATGTGAAACAAAAAAAAACTTCAAAGTGCTCTGGTGTAAATTTCCCAAAATGGTGCTTCAGCCCTTTTGCCTTTCCGGCGACGATATTATAGAGGAGTAAACATCAAAGCTTTCAATACGAACAAATGACAATTTCAAAATATGGACTTTTGTACAGTTTGATTTTAGAGTTTTGAAAATTTGTTAAAAGCTGTACGAAGAAGTTTTATAAAAATGTTGTTGCCCCCCAAAAAACCATTCGAAAAATGTTCCTACGTTTCAGTGATATTTTTTGTTGTTGTAAAGTTGAAGTTTGAAATTTATAATTTAGATACGTTTAGCATTTGGTTATGATTTGTCACTAGAAATCAAGTCAATAAAAGCATATTCTTAATTATTTAAAAATAATTTATGAATGTCTGAAAATGAATTTTCTGTGTGATGTGCCCAAGTTTTCTCAAATTTAAAGAATCACGAGGATGCAATAAGTATGTTAGTATATTATATGCATGCATGGTTATAATGTCGGTAGGTATACAGTTGCGCGAGCGTAGCCATTATGTCTACGCCATATACAGGTATGTCGTATTGCTAGTGTGTGAGAGATCGAACGTGTTCGGTGAAAGAAACTAGAATCCCCTTTCACATATTCAAACCTCAGACGATTTTTCATCTTATCCATTTACTCGAATCACAGTGAGTTTTTTCAACCGCACAGAGGAGAAGAATTGATATAAGCACCAAAAGACTTCTCCGTTGGTTCACATTGATGGCTACCGGATAGAAACCGTAAAGAGTTTTGAAAATATTTCATCTCATCTCATCTTCATCTCCTTGTCCTATCCTACGCTTTTTCGGTGACTTTCATCTACAGTATCCTATTATCGTATTATATTACCTACTCATCCTCCTGAAAATATTAATACTTTTCAATAAACGACAAACCTTTAACGATTAAAATGTAATGTGTAAATTTCATTAAAAATATTATGAAAGTTACCAACGTAGAAAGAAAGAAAATTCATTCAATTTAAGAAGTAACTTTTCTTTATTAACAGTAATTTAAATAGTTATGTTATATGACATTCCAAAAATATTCCCCAGAAAGTGTGGAAAGGTTATTTGAAATATTCATTAAAATATTACATGGGAACCGGTCACCAGTTGGACCAATCAGGAGAGAGATATTTTGTCACGTGTCCGGCAGTTTATTGCACGTGAGGAGAATTCAAGCTGACAGCGTTCGATGGGATTTTTTCCCCTTTTCCACAATAATTGACAAGGTTCGCTTCCATTCCTTTACATTCGGATAAATAAAAATATCGAAGATATTATGAACCTTGCCGAGAAAATTCCAATGTTTTTAAAATCCATAGACAGAGGGCAAAGGAGAGCACGTGAAAAATTTTCCTAGAAATTCTTCTCGACTCTCGAAAGCTCATATTATTTCGTGGACGTAGGCTTATGAAATAAAATTAATTGTTAGTGTATCTAATCAACCAAAGCAGAGTTTCGAGTTGCAATCTCAAATAATGTGCGTAGACATTAAACGGGAACATTTGAAGTGGAAAATAATATTAAATTTTTTTTTTAAGTTAGAAAAACACTCTAGGGTTAGAAACAACCTGAAAATATTTGAAAAACTCCTAATATCATCATTATAAGCGAAGAATGTTGCTTGTGCAATGAAAGATAACTTAGCTAGCAGGGGAATTGAACTCACGACATCTGAGTGGAAACCCGAAGCATTTGTTTACTCAGTTATTAACTGGTCAATGAGTTGAATTCGTACTGACGGCCGGCCTGGTCGAGTGGTAAGGCGCTCGACTACGAATCCAAAGGTCGCGGGTTCAAACCCGGCGTGCGCCAATAACTTTTATTTAATAAATATGTGTCATAACACATTTAATTTATATAAAATAATAAAAAGTATATTTGCGGCACATTCCAGAGTAGTAGATACTCTAAGTTTCGCCCTGGTGAAGGACCACCATTCACAATCGAAACGTTGCTTGAAATGGCTTTTAGGTACTTCTAAACCTTTTTCTTCCCCATCTCATTTCCCTTCCCACTAACTCCAGCCTCACAACATACCCCAATTGGGGATGCCATAGTCTCACTGGCTCTATACGGTTGGGAGCAGTTGAGACTCTTGTGCGGTATTCACTATAAAAAAATGATAAAAAACACTGATTTTAATACGGCAGTTATAACACGTATGTACTTATCATTTCTGCTTGTGTTTTTTCAACGTGATTTTTTTTTTTTAGTTTTGACACATTTTTATCAAACATTTTCAATAGACTTGATTTTTTTATAAATGGCGCATCAATATTTTAGAATAACGCATTAAATTTTTTCAGTCGAGGAATCATTCGCTAACCTGATAGATTTATACAACCATGTCACAAAATAAATAAAATATCGAAATTGTATATATAAGTAATTCCCGTTGATTATTAGATGTTTTTTCTAAAGCTGAAAAAAAAACGTATCTTAAGTTTCTTGAGCCCGCATCCCACCTATTTCACCATATTAAGTTTCATGTCAAATGAAATCTGGGAAAGAATGTCAATTTAATAAGCCGAATTCATTACGGAAATATTGCGGCTGTATAACGAAGGAGCAATAATGAAATAGAACAACTCAAACGCCAAATAAGAAATTTGAAAGAACAACGCAAATTATTTTTCATTTGGAAAAATTATTAAAACCAAGATAAAGCGCCCCCCTACTTTTGTAACTTCTATTGTCCTTAGACAAGAGAGGGAAAGGAAGGGAGGAAAGGGAGTAGGTACACCTCTTCCAATGTAAGAAGGTACTACGCTTTTCCGTTGAATCACTCGTTATAAAATGAAAAAAAACTGATAAAAGAAATCTGTTGCGAAAAATTAGAAAAGTTTTTTGGGGAAGATAGAAAACCAAATATTAAGCCGATAATCTTATAAGTATTTTTTTTTACTTCCCGGGGTGATTATTCTATTATGAGAGCCATAGTGTCTTCTTTTGGGAGAAAATACCAGCAATTTGTGTATAAAACAGACAATTCCTTGTTCGCAAAATGTTAAATTGGTTGTGGAATATGCGTAAGGTATCAACAGTACGTAGTTGATTTAATATAAACATCGAAAGAGGCTTCTGTTCAATAATGTTTTGTTGATTTTTTTGCCGGAGGACATTATTATTTGGCACATAATACCTACTTACAGAAAAATATGATAAAATGAATATTAAAAACATAATATGTTGCCAAAATATTAACGTAATTTTCGACAGCGAATTAATTATGAGTATTTTATTAGATCTTGTCTTTATTTTCGTTTTTTCTGTCATCAAATATAATATTTTCGACGTATGTCGAATTAAATTTGAGATATCTCAAAGAAAGCTTATTTAGAATCTGCCTAATCTATTAAACAAAGTATCTTATTACTCTTTTCAAATAAAAATTCAAGCAAAATCTTTTTCTCCAGAGGTCAGACAATAGTATCGTTATTTGGAAACACTGTACTCGCCGCTATCAACCTGGCCATAAATTTCGTTCGTATTTCATACGCGCGCAATATTGCGGCCTGCAACAGAGACTTTTTTGGTTTGCTTTTTAATATCGCAGGGGTGGGCACGAGCATGGGAAGCCTGCTATCATCCCCTGCTCCGGAGTGTCCAGCTATGGCTGCTGCCTCTGGTTGCTAGCTACCCCTGGTATTCAGCTACCCCTCGCTGCAGCCACAAACACAAACACAAACATTTAATAATGCTTGGGAGCATTTTTGAAATACTTTCAGTTGATTTATTGTAAGATTTTCTCCTTTCTAGAAAATTACGGCTCGACACCCTTTTTGTAAGTTATTTTACAGGGGGTGGATATTATTTTAATTTTATTTATTTTTCTATTACTATCTACTAATTATTATTTATTTTCACAGACTAAAAAAGTTAAATTAAATTACTTTTTTATGATATTCACAGCTTTGGAATAAAATTTGTACAACTCCATTTTTTTTTTAAATGATTCAATAGAACTTTATACTTTTGTTATGAAGTTATGCTTATCATTTTTAGTGACAGCTGTTTCGACGTTCGAACCCATTATTAAACTATGGTTAATTTTGATTTACTATTCGAATACTCATTTTGGTTAAAACCTAATTATCTTACAATTTTTGTTCTGTGAGGTACTTTTCTTTGAAAATTGTTTTCCTCTATTTTATGATTACAAAATATTGCTTGCCTTTTTTCATTTTTATTTTTTATAGACGTCATGATAATGAATGTTGCTCAATAGCACTTAAATGACCAAATGACATTCCAAAAGGGGTCAGCATTTTTTGTTTTTGATTTGAATGTGACCGTCATTGTTAAAATACCATTTCTAAAGTTTTTTCATGATTCAGAAACATTCTAGATGAAAACACGATAAAATAACTACAATGGTGAGAATTAAAAGGAATTACATTTAAAGTAATATTTTTCAATGCTCTCTATTTATTTAATTAGTTATACATTAGTAGTAATGAGTAATAAGTGGTAATTAAATACTGTCCAGTTGAAGTCCAACACAAGCTAATTTTAAACTTTAAATTATAAATAAAGAAGTATTTTACATCATCAGTATCAGTTATTTACAAATAGATTTTGCAATACGACAAAATCAATAAAAAAAATATTTTTGCAGCGCTATTGAATTATATTTAAACCAAAATGCACTTCAATATTTGTTCATAAATTAATTTTGTTTCTCTATTATTTATTGGTTGTTTTTCTTACAAAAAAATACTCAAACAGTTATGTTTACATGTAAACAACCCTACGTTCATGTTCTTAATTTTAAAATTAATCACACCATACAACGTATATTCTGTGTTGTTTAAAACAATGTTCAAAAAGTAGACATTATCTGTAGTATTGCATTCGACACAAACAAAATGAAATGCAAATCCTTCGCCGGGGGATCAGGAGCGTAGAGCAGCGAGGAGGTGTGTGGGAGGTGTAAATGTTTATGCTTAAACTTATCGGTGGTGTGATTTACGGCAGCAGATTCTGGATAACGGGCTCGCCTGGCTTTCAAAAGCTTGTTTGAAGAGGAAAATACCAACTGACATTTATGTGCGCCTGGTAGGAAAAACATAACAACATTATAAAATGGTGTTGCAGTGATTCCGTACGATTTTATTTGCGAAGTATTGTGATTCGTGATTCTTATAAACGTTAAAACGAAAAATAAAAAAGCTGCGTTAAATAATTTATTCAAAAAGTTTATTTGTCTTAGGTTGGTATGTTTAAAACTTTGGTCACATTTGACATCGTCACGATTCAACGATTAGCGCTATTTTGTTTTTTTTTTTGTGCATTTTAATTGTCCCCGTTAAATTTCGATTCTAGGCTCGTTTCAGCCTTTAAAAAAAATTAGATCAGCTTTTAAGCATAACAGCATGACTCTTATGCTTTTCAGCTGATCACTCATTTGTTAGAAAGCTGAGACGGGCCGGTAATTGCCGTTTAATTAGGCAAGTCTAAATGGTAAAAACGAAATGGCGCTAATCATTGAATTGTGGTGATTTGAATGTGACGTATGTTTGAAACTACCCGTACTATCCGCAAGGTTGGGTTAGGTTAGGTTAGGTTCTTCTGGGTTTTTCTGTTCTAGGTACTTCTATTTACAAGTAAACATCAATAAAAAAGCAAACTCTAAGGTATGGTTGAATACCTGTTACGAAGTCGTTTTTTTTCCTAGAAATAGTCAAAGAAATTAAGTAAGAAACAGGTTTTAAGCATAGTAAACCTCCTATAATGGTATGAAAACTCTGTTGTAGAGATGGTCGATATTGGAACCGAATTTCACTGATACCCGTTCTTATAAAAATAAATAAAATGCCAAATCAAATGTCCGGTTTACACAACAATAATCGTTTAGTTACCACTTACCACTGTTTTAAAAAATGTCCTCCTAAATGACCGGTTTGGTCATTACTAAAAATGACGGTTGATATGTATTTAACATTGATCAGTTTCACGATAGAGCTGGAGTGCCGTCAATATCCAATCGGCCATTTAGGATTTCGCGGCATAAAAAGTTCGGGAACCGCTGATCTAACATGTTCAACTATTTGCAATTGCATGTTCTGATCAACTGACCAAGATAATTGATTCAACTTATCTAATATCAACACTAATATTTCGAGTCAATTAACTTGTTTTTTGTACACCACTATCAGGTAAGGGGATATACTAGTGAGGGACATTGCAAAAAAGGTTTAGTTTCATAATAATATTTTTTTAGATTATAATCAATTTAAACACTTTTTTTCCATTCCCAGGTTACGAATAACTAGACAATATTTGAAAAACTCCTACTGCCATCATAGTAAGCGGAAGACGTTACTTGTGCAATGATGGAGGACTCAGCCAGCAGAGGAATTGAACCCACGACGTCCGCATGGGAATTCGAGGTGTTTGTCCACTCAGCTACTTACCAGTCATGTATATCATAAGGTTAGTCATATCGTTTATTGCTTGATTTAAGTTCTGACTGTTTTGAAGTTTTTTTTTAATATTCTGTGTAAATTCTCTTCTTTCATTTTTAAGCCAGGCTTTTATTTGTAAAAAAATAATCATTTACGTTGTTCTTTTTCTTTATTGCTTGTGGGAGTGAGCTGTTTTTATTTATTTATTAACGCCCTTATAGGCTTTTACATAATAATTGACCATAAGTAAGTGCATAAGTACAGATTAAAAAGGATATATATGAAATAATACAGTAAAAAGTGAAACGTTTTGAAAAATGAACAGCAAATTTAAAAAAAAAATTGTTATAGCATTTAAAGGATAGGTATTTATAGTTCCTTTGTCTGAAAGCAGTTTTAAATTTGGGTTGGTTCATAATCGCATTTTGGTTTATTCTTGTGTTGTAAAAGTGCGTTTTCTCGGTTTTATCGAGCTTTTTAAATGCTTGATTAAAATATTCTTGGCATAGATATTTTTTTTATGTGTGGGGCTGTAAAACGCTTTTCTAAAACACTGCGATTTATTTAGTTGACATCTTTGTGGGAGCTTTAAGAATGGTTTACTCTTTCGGGCTATAAATAATTGTTTCGAGGTTTCAATGATTTGATGTGGGCAGGTCCCAATCCGATCAGAGAAAAACTTCAAATATCATTTTGACATAAATATTTGTAATATTTTAAAAGAAATATCTGAGATTTGTTTGTTTTATGGTAATATCATTTATGTGAGCTTCCCATGGAATATTTTCCTACATTTCTAACCCTATATATTTTATACTCTTTGTATGTGTAATAAGGAAGTAAAAACATCATTATAACAAAATCATTTACTTTGTGAGTAAGTACGTAAGTATGTACAAACGTACGAATGTGAACATTAAAAAAATGGAACAGACGGATGAGCTTAGAAAAATAAAAATAAAAAAAGTTTTAAATCCCTACCTACCTGATAAAGTACCTGCTTACCTATAAAGCAACTTATATTTTTTCTTATCAAGTCATGTTATATTTCGTGATTTTCCACGGGCAACGAATAATTTTGAAACAACAACGTCAATTATATATCACAGGAGCGAAGGATCGGAAGTATTTTTCTGACTTGTATTTACCCAAGATTCGTTAGATTTTAATTGACTATTAAATTATATGTTGTAAAATATAAAAATAATATATTATATTGGTAGTGCATGTGATACAGGTAAAGGGTCTCATCGGCCCGTTAATATTTCACCCTCATTTTCAGAGTATAATGTGAGGCGGAAGGAAGTCAGCGAGGGTAAGGAGATGGGGAAGAAAAAGGTTGGAAGTAGGTACCGGGCTATTCAACATCGGTCACTTAATATTTCAAGTAGCGTGGTCTCTCACCTGGTTGATTCTGAGAATATTTTCCTGTTTTTTTGTTTGTTTTTTTTTTGAAAACATTGTTGTAGGGAATTTTTCACATATTATCCGTGAAAGCCGTTAGGGTGCTGATAAAAATATATTAATTTCAACGGCCTTCATAGTCAAATGGTAGATGCTCGACTACAGATCCAAAGGTCACGGGTTCAAACCCGGCGTGCATTAATAACTTTCATTTCATTAATATTAATAAAACACATTTAATTAATATAAAATAACAAAAAGTGTATTTGCGGCACGTTCCAGAATGTAGATACTCCAAGTATCTCCCTGGTGAAATGCCGCCATTCAGAATCGAAAAGTTGCTTGAAATGGCTTTTGACCGTGTTTGGTGACCAGATCTAAATAGCGAGGTGCTTTCCAACCTTTCTTTCCCATCTTCTTCCGCTCTCCAGTAATTTCAGCCTCACAACATACCCCAATTAGAAATGCCATAGTCTCACTGGCTCTAGACGGTTAGGACTCAAAAATAAAATTAATTATAACATTATACGGAGACTTTCATAAGAGAAAATGTTTATTTACCAATTCGTTTCTTCAGATATTATACGAAGATTCAACAAATGTACCTTTTAATACAAATAAAAGTCTATAATATGCTCTTAGAAAGAAATAAAACGTGATATTGTACCAAAGAAAAGAAACAACGAGAAAATTCTAAGATAAGTAAAAAATAAGTAGAGATTATTTCTGCTTTTAAAACACCAGGGTCTCAGAAGTGGTAGAAGCGCCTTTATGTAAATGCCTTTGTTGCACTCCAGCGCGTAGTAAGTATCTGCCTACGAGAAATATGTGCGAGAAGTTTCCCCGTTCCGTGTCCCCGTTAGCATCCCTGAGAGCGTGGGTGTGCTTGTATAGTTATTTAGGAAGAAAAGAGTTTTTCTTCTTCATTTAAAACTGGGAAAAGTTTCACAGGCGCTTTGTATAGGTACGAGGATTTTCACGCCGCGAGATTTGTTTCTCTCGGAATGTTTCATGAGAAAATAAGGCAAAATACTGCTTCTCTGTGCGTAAAATAAAACGAAGCTAAACGGTTCAAAGCCATGAGATGTTTTTGTATGCAAGGACGCAATTTAATATCCCCTGTTATGCAATTATAATACGATTTTTCATATTATTAGTCATTAGGTCTGTTGGATTTCAAAGAGATATTTTGTTAATCCTTATCCAACCATTTAACTATATTAGATTACTGTATTCAACAACACCGAGTTCGAAAACAAGTGACAATCAAGAAACAGAAGAGAGTTATGTGAAAAACGTGTTCGTTCGTTGGTGTCTCGTTTGGCCGTTCGTTTTGTTGTTGTTCTTTAAATAATATTAAATTAAGTGTTTTGTTGTGGTGTTCGTTAAGAATACAATGTGTAAGAATAATCAAGAATATAAACATCAACTTCATCGGTGAGTGAATTGGTTACCTAACCTCCTTCATTCCATAATTTCTCCACATCTATAATTAGACCCTTCCATCAAGTAGTATAGTTTTATCGTTTCACAGTCCACTATTTTCCAAATTCATCTGAAGCTGAAAACACATTCGGTGTTTTATCGCAGCTTCGGATCCAACAAGGTCATTACAATAGCAAATCAGGTATATTGTGCGATTTTGGCGCTTTACTTAATATTATACTTAATAGCCAGGCCTAAATTTTTAGATTTTAAAGCATTTAGATATCTATCAGATATTAGAGAATCTATTTAACATTAACACACAGCATATGTTTGTTTTACACTTCTGTTTTTTCGTTTTCGAGTACACACCTAATATCAAAATGCTGGAGTTTTTTTTAATCATCAATACGAAAAATGATTACAATAACTGATAGTTAGTGTTGTGTTAATAAGTTAACTTTTTTCTTGAGTATTTATGAAATCAAGATTTGAGTACAAAAGGATTCAATTATAAACGTACTTCACATGCGTATGTGTTATTTTTGGAAGTTTTCGGATTCAGACAGGTAGGTTTTATTTATGTCCCGTTTTTTCGTTCGTCCGTCATAAAACTCCGGTCTTAAGTGTGTGTGTGTTTGCATGTGTGTGCGTGCGTACCTGAAAGTCAAATCTAATTTGAATATAGCCATAAAATTTGTCGCCCGCTCTGAGAGCTAATATGGGCAGAATTTCCCGTCACTTACTCCTTTCTAAATCCGCGCGAATAGAATTCGGGAAGTTTATTTCCTTCCACCTCTCTGCACCTTCTTCCCCAAGGTAAATATTAAAGCATCCGAGATACCCCGCCCTCCCCCTCGAGCGTTGAGTTTTTTTACGAATTTTCGAATGCGAATGGATCTCTTTAGTCGTTTACATACTTTTAAATATTGATTGCGCACTGTGGTTCAGTGTGCCCGGAGTCAGTAGGTATGTTTATGGAATCTACAATTGTTGTAAGAGGGGTGAAGGAAGTCTAAGAGAGATTGAGAAGAGGAAGGGTAGAGTTATGAAATACTTAGTTATGCGGATCTGGTTACTAAATATAGTTACAACCATTTCTAGTATGTTGCGATTCCCGAGGGTGACTTTGTTCGTGGCTTTGTTGGATGGTACTTAACACGTTTATTGCTAACTAAAATTCGTACATATTGATGCCATATGAATGACGGATCAATTCAAACTGACGAACAGTGACGGGTTTCCTTGTGCCCTGTGGAACGATTCAAAACCACATGGTCTGCGTCTGTTTTAAATCGGTTCACAGCGAAGAGGCGGCACAATGCGCGTGGCGCGTTGGGCGCAGGTCACATGTTTGTCAACGCGCGACGCGCGCTGTCAGCAATGAATGGCTCCTGCTTCTTTACCGGAACTATGTATTCTTAAAGATTGAGATTTACGAAAGTCAACCCTTAAATCGGCTATGTCATCAAAAGTGAGAAGTCTTAAAGCCTGGAATAGACTACCGCGTGATTTGAGAATAATAAAAGACTCAACAGGATTCAGAGCTAAACTCAAAACTAATCTTTTGAGAAAAACATACCCTTAAACATTGCTCTAATTTACGAGGTAAGCTAGCCTGTTAGCATCAAAACTCACCAGTATAATGGTATATTTTCATGCAGTGATCGGAAAATTCTCGATCTACTTCTAAAGAAAAAGTCCGAAACTTTTTCACAGCCTGTAACTGTGACATATGTAAATAGCTGTAAGGTGATTCTAGCTATAGTTTTAAGTAAAACGATAGTTAAATGATTAATTTAGCCATTTTTTTGTATCCCTTCCAATGGCGTAGAATCTTATATATATCTAACTTGTCTTCACTTAGTACCCGAAATTTGCCTACCCACATTAAACCCGCGTTCTATACAAATAATAACATAGGTATATTATTGAAAAATGCTAAAGATAGAGATAATAAATTAAGTCATTCTGGCATTTATAAAATTTCTTGTAATAATTGTGCTTCATATTATATAGGTAAGACATCTCGCAGTGTAAACATTAGAATAAGTGAACATCTAAGATGCTTAAAAAACAATAATTTTTCAGAGTTCGCCAATCACCTCATTACTACTAATCATGATTTTAATAGAGATACAGGGGTTAAAATTCTTCACCGTTGCAATAAAGGGATAAAATTAGATAACTTAGAAGCACTAGAAATTAGAAAATCATTAAACAGTAAATGCAATATTTTAAACAATCAAATTAATTTATCTTATAGTCCTATCCTAAATATTTTTCCAATAAACCGCTCTGTTATTCCCATAATTTCATCAATTACTCCTTCTCCTTCCAACTCCTAAATATGTATATTTATCTCAGTATTTTGTATTTCAGATTAATTTAATATTGTCCTGATGATGGAAGGGTACTTCCGAAACCGGTAGACAAAATATTAAATAAAAAAGTGGTTAAAAACAAAGTATATATGTTCTATTTATTATTATTTTTAAGCTTTGTAAAGCGCCATTGAGGTGATATTTCACAAAAATAGCTCTGTATGAATTGCCAAAGTATTCACATTATGATTATCTCCTACCTGTAAGAACGTGCATACACACGTTTTGAAATTTAATTTAGATTGAACAAAATATTACGTATTGTTGCCGAGTTTTATTATTAATAACGACAATACAACCAGTGCTAGAAACTAAACCACAAATGTATCATGATGGACACTGCAAGTCTGTTCGAATACCCCAAAAATTTGACGTGAATCAAATATTTATATTCTATTCACCATTCATCAACAGCAATATCAAAATACTTTTTTCAAGTATTAGAGGTTTTGTTGTGTTTTACCTATCATATCGTTGCCGTAAAGGCAAAAAGGTTAATGCGACATTTCGGGAAATTTACACCAGAGCACTTTGTATATATGTTTTTTATTTTACAATAAATTTCACTGGAAGGGTTCTGAAAAAAATAAGTTAACTCAGGTAATTCAATACTCTCACTGAGTTACTTGTGTCGCTTGAGTCAAGCCTTCTTCCAAATGGTAAATATATTTTAGATGGCTTAAGCGCCACAAAAGTCTTCAGAATCAAACGAGAATCAGAGCATTTGATGCAGAAAATAACTGATGAAAACTACATGTTTGACTCATTTTTGACCAAAGTGTCGATTAAACGTTTTTCCCTATCCAGCGACGATATTATAAATGTATATGTAAGGCTCAACTCAAATGGCAGCATACGTTTTGGGACAACTGAGAAGAGAAGCGCAAATACGTACACCTAATTGACCAATTGGACCTTTTTTTTAATTTTTACGTCTAGTAGATTCTAAAACGTTTGACGAATTAAAGATATTATTTCAATGAATGTTAATAGTAAAGTTCATGTAAAATTCATTTGATGCAGAAAATAAAAGTGATATTATTATTTACTTTTACTTTATATTTAACTAATTTTTGACAAAGGGTCGCTTCAGCTCTTTTGCTAGATAATGTTTTAGTTATGTTATTTTGTATTTGTTTTTACCTTTATTACATATATAATTTTCTGCAAACTCAACCCTTCGCACAGGGTTTATATAAAACGCATAAAAAAATAGAATTTGACTGGCAACGGAATGTTGAAACTGATTTAAAAAAAATAACTTTCTTCAAACTTGCGAGCTCCACCGTCGGTAAAACAGCCGTGATTTCTTCGGTAAAAAGTGTGTAACATTCAAATTCCTCCCCCCAAGCCTAATACGCCATACGCTGGCTGTATCGACGGGACATTTATTCGGGGTGCGTTCAAAGGGCGCTTTAGCAGGCAGCTAATATTTGCAAATGAAAACATCGCCAATTTTTTCGCGAAAAAGAAAATTGGGGTTACCTTAAGTGGATTCCCATCTACATGTGCTCGATACGCGGGTGCGCGATTCTTTTTGTGTTTGATTTGTTTTTTATTTTGTTCCGATTTACGAAATTTTCGGAAAATTGCAAAGAAATATGATTGACAGGGCTGTGAAATGTGGCACTTGGTAAAAGTGATTCAGAATCCATCTTTCTTACGTAAGTATTTTTTTTTTTTTAATTCACTCAAATTTAACTTTCTGCATCCCTTTACGATGTGTATCAAATCCGGCACATTAAACTGTATTATGTATGGGCTTCCTTTTTCGGGAGAGTTGATTTTTTTTAAAGACGGCACTTCACATTTTACGAGCCGACAGACAACTCTTTTTATTCGTACTGATTTAAAGTTAATTATGGAAATAAATAGAACATATATACTTTGTTTTTAACCACTTTTTTATTTAATATTTTGTCTACCGGTTTCGGAAGTACCCTTCCATCATCAGGACAATATTAAATTAATCTGAAATATAAAATACTGAGATAAATATACATATTTAGGAGTTGGAAGGGAGAAGGAGTAATTGATGAAATTATGGGAATAACAGAGCGGTTTAATTTTTTAATTTTATTTTTCCAATAAACCGCTCTGTTATTCCCATAATTTCATCAATTACTCCTTCTCCTTCCAACTCCTAAATATGTATATTTATCTCAGTATTTTATATTTCAGATTAATTTAATATTGTCCTGATGATGGAAGGGTACTTCCGAAACCGGTAGACAAAATATTAAATAAAAAAGTGGTTAAAAACAAAGTATATATGTTCTATTTATAAATATGGCAAACCACAAAGTTAATGCTTTTTACGAATATTTAATTATGTAAATTTATTTACACTTAATACACGTAAGCATGTGATAATATGATGGTATTTAATTTAAATATAATACAAACAAGTACGTGATAATTATGGTATTTGATTTAGATATAATACAAACAAGTATGTGATAATTATGGTATTTGATTTAGATATAATACAAACAAGTATGTGATAATTATGGTATTTGATTTAGATATAATACAAACAAGTATGTGATAATTATGGTATTTGATTTAGATATAATACAAACAAGTATGTGATGATTATGGTATTTGATTTAGATGTAGTACACGCAAGCATGTGATAATTTTAGTATTTGATTGAGGATTTAGATAAAGTACACGCAATTATCAAATAAATTATTAAATTGTAAAATATTTCATTCGGTACGTGCAGTTTTATAAAAAAATTACATTTATTACCTGTGGCAATTAGTGACAGTGTTCACAACGGTAAACCCACGGTAATGCGTGCTGTAAACTTTAACGAAAGTTCATGGGCTGATTTTAAACACGAGTGATTGAATAAAGTTCACAATAAAGCTTTATAAGAACATTTATACATGCGGGGTGTGTCGAGGCAGTTGAATTTCGTGAGAGTTAAAACACAAATTACAAAAAAATAAATACCTAATAAATACTCAAATCAAATGAACTAAACATAAACCAATTTTAGTAAAATTATGTAAAATACGGAGATGGGATTAGAAAAACGCAACGCTTAAGAAAAACCTAAAAGAAGAATAACATTTACAAATCTATAAACTCAGAAACAATGAATTGCTATTCCTTAATAATCACTCTACTAATTATGGGTATCATTCTCCACTGTCCAGAATGTCGAGACTTGTTAACTCAAGCCGTGGTCTTGAAATTTTTGGTAGCAGTTTAAATGATTTTTGTCATTCTTTAAAACTCTACCAAAACTTCGACTTGACCTTGGCTTTGATTTGAATATTCTTTCTTTTGTATATTATGTCCTATTTTTGTCATTGCTTCATTTAATATTATGTTCGTGCTGTTCTTTCTCTGTTGCTCTTTTTTCCCATTTTATGTTTTGCATTTTTTTGTAATTGGACTTTTGTCCGTTAGTTTTTAAATAAACTACCGGTCGTGCAAGTTTATAATGGTATAGAAAAAAAAAGTTGATTAAATAAAGTTATACAATAAAAATAGGTTGTACATATATGCAATATACATGAATTTATATATTTATTTAACAGATAGTATTAATAATTAATTATTGTTCAGCATTGTTTTTCTTTTGGAATTTCTTTAGGTACCTACAGATAAGTTGTAAAAAGAATAATAAAATATTAAGCCTCAAAATCATAACACGATAATTTTTCGTTAGCACAAAACCGACTAACACACCCCAAAGTCTTGCAGCGGAATTTATGTAAGGAACACAATAACGTTAGATTTTCCAAGGAAATGCAAATGTGTTTAGTTCTCCGTGTGAGCTTTGGGGGTGTTGAGGGTGGTGAGGGGGTGGTAGGGGTGCGATGCGTTCAGGTTGCCAATTAAGCCCGGGAGCTTTCAGGCGTACGCCGCGCTGCACTGCAGTCAATGCTGCTTTTCTTAATGCTAATGGGAATTTGAGCCGTTTATACAATTTCAATTTTAAGGGTCAGCACTAAAAATAACACTTAACGTTATTTTAAAGAATTCTTATACAAGCAATTCTATAAATGATGTATCAGAAAAGGCATTTTTGAGCGTTTTACCTAAAATTTGAGGGTGATTTTAATAAAAAAAATAATCCCAGTATGCCGTACGAGTCGAAGTTTCTTCGGCGGCTCTATCGCATAAACTCATAAGTTATAAGGCTGCTTGAGATGAAGTAAATTGGAGTTGAAGTCCGAAGAGCTGCAAACTCCTATACAAAGAGCCAATCCTGCCAACCCATGGTATTGTGAAAGTGAAAAAAAAACCGGTTAGTTGCTAAGTGGACAAACGCATCGGATTCCCATCCGGGCGTCGTGGATTCAATTCCTCTTCTAGCTAAGTCCTCCATCATTGCACAAGCAACATCTTTCGCTTATTAGGATGGCAGTAGGGGTTTTAAAAAATATTTTCAGGTTATTCGCAACCCGGGAATGTTTGTCTTTCTTAAAAAAAAAAATTATATATTTATTTTTTAAATATTTACCTTAATGTATCACTATAAAACGGGTAAATCCAAAAATACACGGATTTTCCAGGTACCTCATTCGAAATAAAAATGCAGTAAAGGTCAAAGTATTTTTATTACGATGTATTTGGTTCCATTATAAAAATAATCTGGATTATAGCGAATCTGCGAACGCTTCTGTCGAAAATAACTAGATAATAAGTTAGTTCCAAGATTTTACATTTTCAAAAAAGTATCAAAATATGCCTGATTATAGAAATTTCCGTTAACCTACACAAATAGCAAAAACGAAGATTTTTTTAAATTTCATCTGTGAACTTCTGTAGTATAGTTACTACCGCATCAGAGTCCCAACTGCTCCCAACCGTCTAGAGCCCGTGAAACTATGTCATCCACGATTGGGGTATGTTGTGAGGCTGAAAGTAGTGAGGAAAGAAAGGAAATGGGGAAGAGGAAGGTTTGGAAGTACCTGGCTATTCATATCTGGTCACCAAATACGGCTAAAGCCATTTCAAGCAACATTTCGATTCTAAATGGTGGTCTTTCACCAGGGCGATAGTTTGAGTATCTACCACTCTGGAACGTGCTGCATATATATTATGTTTTATTTTATATAAAATTAACTGTGTTATGTGATATATTAATCACATAAAATTTATTTGTGTGTGTGTTCTGTTTCCATTCATTAAGTCATACCTACATTAGGTTTCGATAATTCTACTAAATCGATGTTACCACAGATTTGTTTACATCGCAGAAAGCTTAATAGGTCAATAAGGCTGATATTGATGTAACGCTCAGATTCCTGAAGATAAATTCAAATAATCTTCTCGGATCTTATCTTCCCCACTAAGTTTATATCAAAGCTTATTAGATTAAGGAGGTGTGGTCTCTTGATGAGGAATATTATGGGAAACAGATTTAAATTTTGACAGAAACGCGTTCTGAACATTATGACAAGATACTTATTGTGGTGATGGATTTTCGGGTTGTTTTGCCTTATTGTGTTTTTTTCTCATTTAACCAACGTTTAAAACAGTTTTCCAGTGTCCATCATCGGGGTAGATATCACGACAACCCAAATATCAAACACGATAATGCTTTTGACCATGAGAATCTTAAATCAAAACACACCTGGTTGAATTTCTACAAAAAAAACTCAGGTAACTCAATGCTTTCACTAAATTTACCTAAAGCGATAAAAAGCTGAAAAACATCCCATAATTTTGTCGCTTGAGTCAAGCCTTTCTCCCAAATAATAAATATATTTAAGCTGACTGAAGGGCCACCAAAGTCTTCAGAATCAAACGAGAGTCAGATCATCTGATGCAGAAAAATAAAACTGATCACAGATACATTTTTAATTATTTTTTTTACCAAAGTGTCGATTAAACCCTTTTGCCTTTTCAACGACGATGTTGTCAATTTATATGAAAAGCGATTATAAGCTGAAGTCACATGGTAGCGATGGTAAAGTACGTTTTGGAAAAACTGAGAAGAGAAGTACAAAAGACGTACACCTAATTAACTAATTGGATTTAAAAAAAAAACTTTTTACGTAAAGTCTCACTGTTGAATTTGCCAGTCACCTCTAGCTTGGAGCCCTTAAATACATGAAAAAACCTTTGACTCTGTGCAGAAAGTCCGTTTGATAGATTCTCCTATCTTAACAAACGGATTGCAATATTTGGAGCACAGACGTTAGGTGGGAATGCTGTCCTTGTTCTACAGGTATTTCAATGGAAGATGCTCCGAGGAACTTGCGTCATTGATCCCTTCGGCACCGGTGCATAGTTGGGATACTCGCCAAACGGACGCCCAACATTTTTACACGGTTGACATTCAATACATGAAAACGGGTCGCTCTTACGACTCGTTCTTGTGTTCAACAGTTTGGCTATGGAACGGTTTGCCAGCCTTTGTGTTTTCTCCCTCCTTCAACGTGGGCCTCTTCAAGACACAGGCTCACTCCTTCCTTTCCTCAAAAAGACCTCCACACAGGATCCCCAAAGACGACATAGGCCCTGAGGAAAATTATTTCCCTCAAGCCTCCTGTGTGGAGTTATTGTAAGAAAAAAAGTAGATCCTAAAACATTTGACGAATTGTAGAACAATATTTTTTGAATGAAAGTTAAAAGTAAAGTTCAATGCAATTGTTAAATTGAGCACCAAACGAAAAGTAATTTTAAAGCCCGACATAATGGCAAAACATTTAAACGGTCTGGCATTCGGTGAATTCATTCGAATCGTTCCAAAGCCATATGTGTAATTTCCTAAGTAAGAGCAATTTAAGCTTTGGCTATAAAAGCTCGTTCAGTGCTGCTCAAAGCTTACGTAAGCCAACCACTTGCGCCCCCTCGGAGCTTTGTGCCTCCACAATAAATCTTCCTGCTCCATATCTACCACTACAATACTGCCTCACAGTACAGTAGGTCCTAGCCCAGCCTCTCAGCTTGCTGTCTTCTTCCGTCGCCGCCTCCCGTGTTCACGGATTTGGGAGGATCCGTTGCACGGATTGAAAGTTTGTATTATTCATTTTATATCTGGGTTATTTAGTACCGTATACTTTTATGCCGGTGCCTTTTTTTGACCACGCTGAATTGAAAACAACACCACAAAAACCTTTTCATTTTGGACATTTCATCTTTTGGATGTAGTTAACATGTTTGTCATGCTTTAACATGTTGTTTAATCGGTCGGTAGCTGGGTGGAAAAACGCGTCGGATTCCCACCCGGGCGTCGTCCGTTCAATTCTTCTGCCGGCTACGTCCTCCATCATTGCATAAGTAACATTTTCTTATTATGATGGCAGTAAGAGTTTTTAAATTATTATCAGGTTATTTGTAACCCGGTAATGTTTGTGTTTCTTAAAAAAAAAAAAAACATCGTTGCCGGAAAGGTAAAAAGGCTGAAAGGCGATTTTGGGAAGTTTACACCAGAGCACTGTAAAGTTTATTACTTTAAGTTTTACACTTAAAACTCCTACTGCCATCATAAGAAGCGGAAGATGTTGCTCGTGCATTGATGGACGACTTAGCCAGCTGAGAAATTGAGCGCACGACGTCCGGGTGGGAGCCTGACGCGTTTGTCCACTCAGCTACCGACCGGTCAAATATTAATACAATTCATAAGTCTTCAGTAGCTGGTTGGATTTTGAAAAAAAAATAACGCAGTGCTCTCGCTAAGTTATTTGAAGCAACAATAGCTTAAAAAGTGTCCAACTTGTGTCGCCTTCTCCCAAATGGTAAATATATTTAAATGGCCGAAGCACCACAAAGGTCTTCAGAATCAAACGAGTCAACGCATTCGATGCAGAAAAAAAACTGACCATCACTGGATATTTAACTCATTTTTGACCATAGTGTCGCTTTTTAAGTTCTTTTGCTTTTCCATCGACGTATATTATTATTTGATTGTTTACCGTCGGGCAATCAATTTTACAAAACCATATACGAGTATGTAAGAATAGAGTTACTTTTTCATAGAATAATATACTTCAATAAAATAAAATCCTACTGATCTAAACATTACAGCGTTGATAGAAAATTAAATATTGTGTTTTGTTTGTTGAAATAGACACCAGAATAATGTTATTTCAGGATGAAATAATATAATCTGATACAAATACGGAATTATCTTAATCAATTTGCATGAAAATAATTCGCGTCGTTAAACAGTTCCCAAATATTCACTCACCAATATCCTGTCATCAACTGACTTGCACAGGTACAGTGTACACCTGTCCGCAACAGATTCATCCCGCCACCGGGCGGGCCGGTGACCCCACAGCGCGGGGGGTGGCGGGTGGCGGGTGTCAGGGTAGCAGGAAACAGGTAGCGGTTAGCGGGGGCAGGGGAAGTCGGCCGGCTCAGGTTGCGTCAGTGAGGGTTCTCTACCCTTTCAGCAGGGATGATCCACGGCCATCCTGAAAATGCCCGTGAAAATAAATTTGGTATTATTAAGACAAATTTATTTTAGGACATTTACACTCACATCTGAACAGAGTATTAAATAAATTTCTGTATTTACAACGGAATAAACAATAATCTCGTTTTCACTTGCATAACCTACTGAGTAAGAATTGGAATGTTTTCGTAACTAATGTATACATCTTAATTGTGGTTTTCTATAGTTAAGAAAATATTTTCCAGCATTACATTTGCAGACTTGAGAGACAGTTCCTAAAATCATAAATGTTTTGAGTTTTGCCACAATGCTCGTTTTAGTCACATCAATAAATGTTAGTTGTTGATACGCGCACAAATCAAACGTATAGCTAAAGCGACTAATGATTTAATCACATATTCGTAAAAAGCATTTACTTTGTGGCTTGACATATTTATAAATAAAACAGATAAACTTTGTTTAAAACCACTTTTATTATTCAATATTATGTCGACCGGTTTTGGAAGCACCCTTCCATCATCAGGACAATATTAAAATTTGATGGGTTTATGGAGATGCAGCGTTTGCATCGAATTCAGAATATTAAATTTGGATAGGTTTCATTTTACGTGAAGAATGAAAAGAGTAACAACAATTATTGTATTTTGTCTGGAAAAGTAAACCAGCAGATGTGTTGGCCTACATCGATGTGTAGGTACCTGAAAAATGACAAATGCCCGCACTAGTTAGGGGTTGTAGTGTGACACGCGGTGGCGGGTTGGGAAATGTGGAAGCAAACGCGGTGGGATAATTGACTGTGAATCTATCGTATATTAAAACAAAAACAAAAAATGGAAGAAAGAAAAACACTCCTGCGTTGCGAATAACCTGACAATATTTGAAAAACTCCTACTACCATCATAATGAGCGGAAAATGTTGCTTGTGCAATGGTGGAGGACTTGGGAGCTTGCAGAGGAATTAAACCCACTATGTCCGAGTGGGAATCCGACGCGTTTGCCACTCAGTTACTAACGGGTCAAATTAAATCATTATATTTTATTTGGGATTATTCATAAAAAAAATGGTTTGGTGATGTCAAATGTCTATTATTTCTATTTTAATACATTGGTCATATTTTTTGTATATATCTCTACCGTATTGTAAATTATGTTAAGTACAAGTATTTAGTATGTTTATTTATCTTTCGCACCAAAAGCTATCAGTAAAGTGTTATAGCTAAAAATTCAATAATTAGTTTCGTAAACATAAATAAATGATTCCTGTTATTTGACTAAACAAACGAAAATATTTTGTTGATAGAAGTGAAAACATAGTTATTGGAAATTTTCACAAGTAAAAAAAAAGTATTTTACCGCAATTGTTATCATCCCTCAGTGGGGCAACACTGAAAGTATCTTCCAACAAGAAACGAAGCGAAAATGTTGGAAATTCATTTAAATTTTCTCGGTTTCCATAGCGATTTCTGACTTCAAAGTAAAATTTTCAACCTTCATTGTCAAATGAGTTTGAAATTAAGCAAATGTACAAGTAATACAATAATCTAAGTCCGGTTATCAGCCGAGTTGACAAACGCGTCCACCAAGCGTCGCATTGTGGTGTCAATTTCTCTGTTAATTAAGTCCTCCATCATTGCACGAGAAAGATTTTTTGCTTATGATGATGGTAGTAGGAGTTTCTCAAATATTGTCAGATTATTTGTTAGCTGGGAATATTTGTCCATTAAAAAAAACGCATTATAAATGATGTTCAAAAGATTTTTTTTTCAAACCTTATAATTATAGCTGGTTGAGTAATTCGAGACTGTTCCTGGTTGTTAAACCCCTAAAAGTCGTTTGGTAAGATATTTGTTTATTTTTCAGGATACAGATCAAAGGTCAGAATATTTAAAAAAATATTTGTTTGAATGTCAAATAACTTAAGCTGTGCCAAGTAAGGGCGTAATTATTTTTGAGATCTAATAAACAAAAACACTTAAATGATGGCTATTCTATCATCTCTTAATATGTTTGTTTTTAAATCACTCATTAAATTCCATCTTCTCCACGAGATAAGTTAGGACATTTGAGGACTTTCAGACAGTATTCGTTCGCTGTTAAATAAATTCTGTATTCCGATCTATCTTTTCATTCACTACAAATACCCCATAATTGTGTGACACCGAGAATACGAAAAAAATAAAAAGCTATTTGACCATTCAAAGGCATTGTCTGAAAAAAAAACTAGTGAAATAAATTCCTGAAACGATCCTCAAATAAAATTTTAGGGACACATTTGAGAAAAAATCCCGAATCCCCTCATTCCCTGTTTGTGGAAATTGTGCCTTCGTAGTACAGCCCCTCTTTGTACTCGCCTCACAATATGCCTTGTATTCCCTTAACGCGCACAATACGTTATTATCCCTTCATTAAGTCAGGAACTAATCTTTGCAGGAAATAATGTCACTTAAACGCGTCTGAAATTATCAAATATTTCTCACAGGTTCTGTAGACTGGAAGGATATGTTCCTCCCGCCAATCTCTACCTTAAAAAATAAAATACGCCGTTAAAAGTAAGGTTTCAGAACAAAATTCCTTCTTTCTAAACTAAGTTAAGCACTCTTTACTGTATTGATTTATGTGATGTATATTTATAGAATTCACTCGTACTTAAATTTTTGAAAGGTTTACTTAACAAAGTGAAATCGACCGCCATCTTGGATCTCTCCCACAATTTTTCTCTCTCTTTCTAATTTAATTCTCCCAACAGTCACACATATTGGAAATGCAATAGAACTACTGTTTTCGGGCATTTCCTTATTTGGTGTTCAAACGCGAATTAGTAAATATAAAATAATGAGTAGTAAACTGAATTTTTCCAAAGCATATAATCTAGGTAAGTTTGTGTGTGTTTTAATACCTTTTTTATTTTTAGGAATAATACATCAAATATCACAAGTAACAAATTGTTGGGTTAAATGAAAGGTGTTCATTTTTCAAGGTGCCCTTGAGGTAATTTTTTACGAAAATAGCATTCAATTTCAGCTGGTAAACACATTCCCAGCTTCTCAACAATCTCTCCCGAGACCTTGTCTGAAAATAGCCTTAATTTGTAAGGTGGAAAATGTGTACAATGCGAACACGATACTCTAGATGCCCCTTTCTGTGGACAAAAAACCTTTTATTCTTTGACCCCTGGATATATATTTTACTACATTTAAATATATGATTTATTCAATGTATATTTTTGTTCGTTAAGTTTAAGTCCGTTGACTTTGTGGATATATAGTCAAAAAGCTTACTGGTATACCACAGAGTTTGTTAAATAACTCTTATATATAATGAACTCAACATCAATGTCGATGGAAAATACAATTTTCAACCAGACAAAACCAGGTAGGTAATAAGTAATTATGTAATCTGGAACATTTCCACTGTATTTAAGGAAATAAGACGTAATGCGGCTTAGACGTTAATAGTCAGACTAAGGCGGGCGGACGAGGAGACGGTTTTAGAAAACTATACGGGAAAAGAAAATGATTGTAGGAAGTCAATTGGCTAAGAGTAATTCAATGATAATGAACCTCATGGACTTAAGTAACTAGTTTTAGTGGTTTTTGTGATAGATTTTTTCATAATCTAATAATAACTTTGAATACACTTTACCTTTTTTAAAAATTTAAATATTGATATGTCTAGAGGTTCCGAGTTTGAGTCTCAGTCGCGACCTTATTTTTTTTTTTCTGGGTCTTTTTTTATTTCATATTTTCTTGAAAATTATTGATTTTCAATAATTAATATCAAAATAAAGAGCATGAAGTTTAAAAGTTAATTCAAATTAATGTATTAAATATAATTAAAGATCCATTGACTTCTTAGTTAAGAGATCTTTCGTATGTATACAAACTTGTTCGGGTAGAGCTTAGCATGCCATTGAAAAGATGGCTGCCTATACTGGAAGAAATTGTTTTATTTTTATAATTTTCTAAGAAGTGTGAGGTTGATACAAATGGAGGTTTCTAATAAGGTTTCGTTAGCTAAATTGGCAGAAACTTTGCTCTCGGATAGAGTAGAGGTTCCCAGTTCGAGTCTCGGTCGTGACCTAAATATTTTTATTTTCTGCCTCTTTTTCTATTTTATATTTTGTTTAAATTATTGATATTACTACAATGATATAAAATCTGCCTACTGTAGTGAAATAGTTAGTGATAGGTTCTCAAAGCTTGGCCAATTTCCAACCGATTTAAAAAAAATCGTTATTATGGAGACAGCAGGTACTTAAAATTAGACGTAGTTATGCAGAAAACGTTCAACCCACAATTTGCCAAAATCGAGATTTACGTGTTTTCCTATAGTACCAGATTTGTATTTGATGAAAACATAAAAATTACAAATGCAATAAATTTTTATTAACGCACATTGCAGATATTTGACTTAAATTGACGTTTAAAAACATTAAAATGTAGTGTAACCTAAGAAATATATATTTTTTTATGAACATTGATAGATTATAAATTACCTATTTATAATAATGCTCATAAAAAAACACTGATATTCACGTTACGAATGGCAATTACGAATATCAATGCTTTTATATCGTAACATTTTAAACCCCCTTTTCTAGGTTTCATCATTTTGGGGTTGGATGTTTGATTTATAAATACGTCCAATTTAACCTCTGCCCATCGAAGAAATTGGAAATGACACTGTTGACTGATATTTTTCACATTGCTAGATGTTCAGTGTAGATATATAGTGTAGCCAAAAGCTTACAAACGAACTAATTTTATGCGTGTTGTGTTAATTCCTCTACGACAAAGGTGAAATAATTTTGGGGTAGAATTTGTCCAACAGTAAATCGAGCTCATTAAAAAATAAATATAATAATTGATAATTTCACTATTCACTATAGTTACCCTTCTTTGACTTCCCTTCAGCACCGAAATATATTTGTTGGTACTAATAATTATTAATAACTGACCCCAAATTGTTTTCATTTAATTAAGCCAAAGAGTTGCTAGGCATTTGTAAATGCTCCATTGACACGATTCAGGGACTAACAGAATTATAATATTCCAGAGCGGACGGAATTTCGAAAATTAAAATAATGATTCACTCAACACAACCGAGAGGACGCTCTAATGAGTATAATGCATAGAAGCACAACCTTTTTAAAACTGAAGACAATATATTGGTTTTACAAATGTTGACGGGCCGCAAAGAGTATATAGTAGATACTGCTTTGGAAACGTTGACCTTCGACGAGTTTCAAGGGAAGATAAACCTTCATAAGTACCAAAGCGTATCAGTATAAAGTCTCTTAAAAACAAAAAAAAATATATATATATATATATAATCACATAAAATACGAAAGATTTTTTTTTAATAATGAATATCTCAAAAAAGTCCTAACTGCTCTCAACCGTCTGAAACTAGTGGGACTATGGCATCCCCAATTGGGGTATTTGGTCCAAATATGATATATGTTGTTTTATTTGAATTAAATGTAAAATATTAAATCAACGTAAACTATCGTAGTACAAAAATCCCGATTGTTGAGGAGAGCACTTTCAAGCTTCTTTCGACCACTTTAATTCCAAATATTAACCGATAAATCCAAATATAAAATATAAAATTAAAATATTTGATTGAAGTTTGGATTTAATCGGAATACTTGCATTTGCAGTGATCAAAAGAAACGCTATTCTCAATTGGAATTTTGAAAATACAATAATTTGAATTAAAAAATATATTTGTTTTGAGCCACTTTATTTATACACATATAAAAAATCTTGAATTGTTATATGTGTATAAATAAAGTGGCTTTAAATTTAAATTATAATGTCAAGCTACAAAGTGATTGCTTCCTTCGATAAAATATAAGAAAATACAATAGTTTACGTAGGGGGTTGAAATTTTTATTTAATTACATTTATTTGCGCCATTCGAGGTTTGAACCCGCGACTTTTATATTCGCAGTCGAGCATCTTAACCACTTGAACACGGAGGCCGGCAAAAACCCTGCACGCCTCGGACAGTATTTATTGTTCTTGAGAATTTTCACGGGGGCGTATGACCACAAAAAATATAGAACTTTAAGCATGTTTAGTCGAACTATTTTTTTAAACGTGTATCGTTGCGGCTCGCAGACCACCGGTTGTGCATCACTGCTCTAATGTGTCTGTGGGAATCCAGAAGTCAGTGTTTCTAAGCAAGAAGTTTAAAATTATTTGAGATATAAACATTTTAGTAAAGCGCTCGTAAAGTTTTCAGTGAGAGGGCGATTGGCGCGGAAAAGCGGAATATTTATGCACTTGTCATTGCCGCAGAAGTTTAGAACTTCCCGACAAATAGTAGTTCTGTACGCTTTTTTCTTTAAATTCCGTTCTTGTTATTTGAATGTATCACTTTCCTGCGTCACATTTTTTTCTTGTTGTTGGGCTTTTGGGAAATTTCACCACTGGCAACATCCAACTTTGCTTTTATGATGCTGTCAGACAATCTTTCATACTCTTTCTTTTTGTTGTTTCTAATTCTTGTCAATTCGTGGTGGAAGTCCATTCAAATGATTCTAAAAATATCAAATTTTAAAATTTATTCCATTATTCTGTATTTAAGACCTGACCGGTTTCACCTTATCACAAGCATCTTCAAACTGGTACAATTTTGAGTAAATCTATGGCATATATACTACTATAAGTTTTTATTTACTTTCTTTACATTGTGTTCAAACACAACAACTTTAAATACATAAAAAAATGTAATAAAAAAATGGATAAAAACAAAACACACCAACCACTACTATGCTGTGATTTTGAAAAAAAATTTTTTGCTTAATTTACAATTTAACTTTTTAAAACTTTTATAGGTTGTAATTATATACTGTTTATTTATTTGTATTATTGCTATAGAGAGCCCACTATTGATTTGTATTTTTATACCCGCGCACTGGCTTGGCCCGTGTGGGGCTTTTTGTTATGTCTACATTGTTTTTCATTATTTTGTTATTTCTTTTCTTTATGCTCTATAACATGTTTCTTTCCTTTTTTTTTATGTATGTAACAAAAAATCAAAAAAATGTGTCCGGAATGGACGCTTATTGAATCTCATAGTAAAAATCTGTGACTTTGGGTCTTATTTATTGTTGACATAAGCGGCTTTACAATAACATTCGGCTAGTTTTTGTCAATAGTCTTTTTGTCTTTTGTGTTTAGTCTTTTTTGTGTTTTTGTGGTAGTAACAGTTGACTTTTCAAAGACAAAGGTAGCCGACAATAGTTGTTACTATCACGGTTTCAATCCTCCAACGAGACTATGCTGGGCACGTAGCATAGCTAACAGATCGGAGTTCCAATCTGGTCACCAAACGCGGCTTTTCAAGCAACGTTACATCTTTCGTAAGATTCCCTCCTGTAAAATAAAAAAATAATGATCTCGTTCAACCGGATAATTAGCAGTTTTTTTAAATGTAAAACAATGAACAAAGTGACACATTTTCACGCACAATTGTAACCGTCTCCCTAGTAACAGTTTCAGTAATTTTGTAATCGCTTCGCTTTGAAACCGCTATAATGAACAATACTGTCAGATTTGCTGGGGCGGGGAGAAGAGAGGGCGGGAGAGCGGCACCTTTGACGTCACTCGGGGTGGGGGCGGCGGACTCTTTGTGGACCCTAAGCCAAGGTACGAGCGAAAAAGGCGATGGTGAAAAGGGTTTAAATAGTTGACAGGATCGCGTTGTCACTTATTTTAACGTTTTCAGCGGGAGGATATTGAAATTAGTTCCTTTAACCTTACTGAAAGTTTTGGTGCGTTAGCCTTAACTCGGAGTATGAAATAGGCACCAAGATGCTTTCAGTAAAGCCTCAATACAGTTATTTCATAGTGAAAAGGTACACAATACCAGACACACCATATATTAATGATTTATTCTTTACGTGGCAACTCTTAAATAGCATATATTTAATTTTTTTTAAAGTTGTTATTATTGTTTTTTAATTTGTTTATTTTTATATATTTAAACGGCGCTATAAAAATTATTCAGAATACATATTATAACATGTTTTACATACCATAATTTCATTTTTTTTACATGTACTTAAATTATTTTTCTCTTTTTGGTTACCATTCTTTCGCTTCTTTACTCTTTGCATAACCCTAGTAACTTTAATGCAATATTGTAGTTTCTTTTTGTATCCAATATTTAACGCATGATGAGTATATTTTGTAAGTGGACTATTATTATTAACTTTTATTTGGCTTTAATCAATATATTACATGCTATTCATCTGTTAAATGTTTTATCTTCAAGCTTAACAACATTTTCGTCTTACACCAAGTTTCTGTAATTATTACGTTTTGTAATTTACCAGATTTTTTTGCTTTATAAACTAAAAATACCAACTAATTGAAATACAAATATGCTTTATAAAATAAAAACCAGTTATCCTTTGCTGTAAAAATGCATTCCCAAAAAACTTATAAACGAATTGACGCTTCTAAGAATGGCTTTAAACCATTTATACTGGGTTTTTAAAAATGCATTCTAAAAAAAAAAAGTTAGTGTACAATCATTGTTAAATACAATACAAATAGACAAGATACATTAAATTTTTAAATCTTTAATCTCGTTATGGGCGCTTTTAAAAGTTAATTTACTGAATTCAATTGTTTTCTAGTAAAGACAGACTCTAAATAAACTAAATTAAAATTAACAATAGCACGTTTCCTCAAAGCTTTTTGTAGGTAAAACAGGATATATCAGCGAGTCACTGATTTGATAACTTAACGTGGTAATTTAAAAACAAAAAGAGCATTAAGATTATCATTTTATTTCCAGTCTTTTACATTTTCTAAATCTACTACAACAACATATTATTGATGTCCTTAAATTTTGTCAACAAAATTGAGAAACAAACTTTAAAAAATTGCAAGGTTTGTAACTGCCTTTACGTTTGAAGGAAGCTCATTGAACATTTAAAAACCCTCAAAATAAATATTATTTTGTATTCCCGATAAATGTGTTTTCGGAAGCCTCACAACTTCTCGTTGGGTTGTCATTAGTATTATTAACACTGTTTAACATTTAATCGGGTAACATTTTATTATATTCTAGTAGAAAGCAATCACTTTGTGGATTGACATATTTAATGAAAATGTAATAATGACCTTATATACATGTATTAGGTATATTTCTCGTAAACTCATAAAAAATTTCCTTTTTTTTTTATCACCTTTTCAATTGATGTTTTTTGATTTGATTTGTCTCTTTTATTTCATATAATCTGTCTCTTTCTTTCTGTTCCTTTGTTATACTTTAAATGTTATTCTTTTGTTTTCTTACTGTTTTCTTATATTTTATTTTATATTGTGTTTTCCCTCTATATGTACGAGTATATATAACCACACACTATGTATTTTTTGTTTAGTTTAATGTTGTATCCTGATGATGCTCAGGCTAAGCTAAATCAGTCGGTCATAAAAATTAAAATAAAATCTATGGTCTTATACAAAGTTATTATTTCATTTTAATTAATATTTTATTATTTAACTTATAAAAAAATTCAGTGTATTATATACTAAACGTTGCCAAAATCATCCCAGTGAGTACTTGACAATAAAATAATACATGTCAAAAAAAAAACTAAAATACGTGAAAATCTATTTCATGACAACCATTACATATGTTGGTCAAATTGAAAGTATGAATTTAATTTGAATTCCGGATTTAATTGATATACGATTGTATGGTTCTTAAACGTAATCGACTTACCTCATGGATAATTCATAATGGTGAAACTATATTAAAATCATTTTCTAAACTTTTTTGCATGTTTATTTTATATACGCGAGACCACGTACTTTCCGTAAATCGATAAACTACTTGCACTGGGAAAAACACTTTGTAGAAAATAAAACGGTACGATCCTTTTGCATGTGACACGATACACGCTTTACCTAATGAATTAATTGTATCGGGATCTTGGAAAATTTCAAACAACCAAATACGTACGATAATTTGGCAATTGTGTGGTAAATGCGTTCTTGTTTGTGGGGATAATATTGGCGGTAATATTGTGGGGGTAAGATTTTGGGTAATTATCGTCAGTACGAGAATGCGACCTCGTGTTATAATAGCCTACTCATGTGGGGTCCATTGAAGGGATTCCGAAAAGCGGAAGCCCTTCGCAATGTTAAAATAAATTATTATTATCATTATTCCGATTTAAAACCAGCATAACAGCTATCGGTTCTCCATCAACCCCTGGGCTAGCCTACGCGATATGATAGGCGATCCACAAACTCAAAATTGAGGAGTAACTTTTAGGCATTTAGCGCAGTTAGGCGTTGTGTCCAACAAGATTTTGGCCCCACGGACGGCGAGGCCCTTTATGGGAAGCACTATGTTATCTCTACCTACATGTAGGTATGTTCACCAAGGGACGAGTTCCCGGATTTGCAGCCCCTATGAGAACCAGGGTAGCTGGAATAAGGGAAAGGATCAACAACTCTGGAAATGACCTCATCATGGAACCATCTCGAATTCTAGCATAAAAGCTCATTGGGGTAAGATATTGGCCCCATCAATCTGAATGCTGCCAGGAATGGAATCCCCTTTGATGGCCTTTTGTAGACATGAGACCTAATATCCTCCATTAATAATTTTTTTAAATTTAGAATTTTTATTTTTTACTATTTATTTTTATTTTTATTAGTATCTTCCTAACCAAACTTCTTAACATTGCTATCTCGATAAGTTATAAAAACTCACTCTGGGACAAGGGAAACTTTATTTAATTTATTATTATCAATTATGAAATGTATTGCATTGCACTGCATTGAAGGTATGCCCTCTGGAATGAAAATTTATTATTACATTCAAATTCATCTTAGTACTTGAAACGATTTTATGCATGCTCCTAAAGGCTATGCGCTTTCATTACCGATCTCTGCCAAATTATAACAGGCTACTCTCAAAAAGGGCCGTGCAGGCAGTGGCGGCTCGTAAATTTGAGTGTGCTAGATTAAAAAAAAAAAACGTCATGATTTATGTTACTGTAGCCGAAAACGTTTTTTTTCTTCAAATTTTGATTTTTCGTATGAAGATTTTTCAGCAAGCCGTGCAGTGAACCACCAAAAAACTGAAAAATTCTGAAAATCTACATACAAATTTAAAAAATAAGGCATTTTCGGCTACAAAAACATAACGTTAATCTTAGATCTCTAGCACACTAAGAAGTCACAAGCCACCACTGCCTACAGCTCATACAACTGGTTAATCCAAAAAAGTCCTTGGCGTCATTATTGGCACCAGAATTTTTTTTTGTTTTTGCAATAGTGAATACCGCACATGAGTCCCAACTGCTTCTAACCGTCCAGAGCCAGTGAGACTATGGCATTCCCAATCAGGGTATTTTGTGGGCTGAAGGTAGTAGGGAGGAGAAGAAGATGGATAAGAGGAAGGTTGGGAAGTACCTGGCTATTCAGATATAGTCAACAAACACGGCAAAAGCCATTTTAAGCGACGTTTCGATTCTCAAAGGTGGTATTTCACCAGAGCGATAATTAGAGTATCTACCATTTTGGATTAGATTACTCTGCCTCTATGAAAATTGCAGCTTTGATTGGAGGAACTATTTTATCTTCGCCCCTCTTTACATTCAACTTTATAAATGAAAATATACGAAATGTTTCAGAGTTGAAAGTAAAAATCTTATTTCTGCATATTCTGTCACAACATGAGGATGTCAGTCAGGCCACATTGTGTACAGCGGTATGCAGGTTGTTGCTTTAAATAAGATAATTGGATGCTGGTAGAACAACAGCTGCTGTAAAGAGGCGGTCGTACGAGTATCACCATATTTTTCTTATCTTGTTGGGTGTAATGCACCTTTTCCGCAAAAATGCATACAACATTTTTATTGACAGCGAAATATCTCAGAATTTAATGAACGACAGATGTGATTGGGCATCATACACAACTTAACAAAAATAAATCTAGTTAAATTAAACCGAGTAAGATATTTTTTTTGAAAAGTAATCACAAGAAAATTCGTTTTTTTGTTTTTTTTTATAATATCCGTGGTCTTGTACAAAGTTATTTTTTTTCATTTCTTTACTGATAGTTATATTACGAGCTTTTAGCGATAGCTTCATGCAGAGCCCATGCAGTGCAAAATAATCTATTTTGAAATTATAAAACACATAAAAAAATATTACAAAAGTACCAAAATTTACATTAAAGTTGAAATAAAGTAAATAGAAAAAATCCACATCTAAAGTAAAAGTAAAACAAAATGCAAAATTCAGCAAAAAATATATTTATGAACTTTGAATTTCAAGTATCGTGTGTATTGAAGGAACACAGCGGGTCTGAAGGTTGTCGGGATGCTTTGTGGTAAGAGCAGTCGCCAGGTTAGCGAAAGGTCGTGGCCTATTTCAAAATCATTTAAATATTTGATCCGGTGAAATTCGAAATATTTTTTCCTTAACATTTGCCTACGCAATTTACAAACATAAAATTGTAGTAAGGGTATCTCTTGATAATATATTCCACTCTTTGGAGTACCCATTTTCTAAATTTTTCACGTAGAAATTGAATTGAGAACTCAGAAATATAAATAATTCGCCTTGTGATGAAGTCAATAAACAACAGATCAGTAGAAATACAAGGAATAATCTTTCGTATAGTGAAAATACTGCCGATAGGTATAATATACCTCTAATTCCACGTGTAAACAGGTAATGGAAAACAAACAAGGTGGCCTGACTTATCCGGGAGAGGAACAAAAGGCAGCAGTAGAACAGTTTCCCAGAGAAACCTTCAGTCCATCGGAAAGTTAGGAACTCAGAGCAAGAATATATTAAGAGACAGCTAAATATTTTTACCCAACTAATACAAATTTATGATAAATCACTTTCTCCGGGTTTTACGTCGTAAACCGTGAGAGAGTAAGAGACAAGACAAGGTCTCACATAATATAGCACCATCATTCGGTATGTAAGCGTGTTTTCCGTCTCCCGCGTCTCCGGTGACTTCGCCCACTACGTTTTGTTATGCGACATAACAGGACATACCTCAACGGTTTTTTAGGTTATATCCTATATTTTTGTTTATAAAAATTATGTGAATAAGTGGTTGTACAAATAAATAAAAACATTATCTCGATATGTTTTATGAATGGATGGACAAATACTATAGCCCCAGTCCTAGCCACCCCCGACTCAGGCAAAAATCGTCAATACTGACTACAGAAGCCCTCCCTCCTGCATATTATTGTTCTGAGGTTAGGAACAATCGTTAGTCATTCAACGATTTGTAAGGGCCGGGATATATGTATTCAAATAATGAAAAAGTTATCTTGACTCTAAAAAAGAAAACTGTTTGATTGTATGCAGCAGCAAGAACCCGTGAACGGTTAGCTCTGATGTCATTAAATTTGCATGGTCTTTTCCATATAGATTTTTTATGTCAATCCAACTATTTATAGCTTGATACGACTATATCCATAATCTGATAATTCCACGCGAGACCGCCAACACAGGCTTCTATTTCTTCCTAGGTGCAGAACTAACTTACTAATGGTGATGCTTCTGGGAAGACTTACTGGGTTAATTAACTGCCTTGCAGGAAACGTGGACATTGTTAACATGACAGTTTTAACTATATAATGTACTTACTTGAAACCTATTCTTCGCTATTTTTACCTGTTTCTTTTATCGCTTTTGCATTGCATTCGAGTAAGCCTGTTTATACAAAATAGAATAAATAAATAAATACTCATCAAAAGCTATAGGTATTTGAAAACTTCATTTAACTATGAAAAAAACAGTTAGCGTTTGTTTCGAATTTTTCAATTGTTTCATAAGATAAAAGATTTTGTAAAAAGAACGTTGAAGCTCGGGCGTAGCCGGGTAGATACTGTTTCACTTTAATAATTTTTAATGCGATTACCGCACAAGAGTCCCAACTGTTCTCGAATTTATGGTTTCAGTGGGATTATAGCATCCCCAATTGGGGTATGTTGCGAGGCTCAAGGGTGTGGGGAAGGTTAAGAGACGGGAAAGATAAAGGTTGGAAAGCTTACGGAAACGTACGAAAAGCTTGACTAGTAATGAAATATCAGTCAAGATCTGTAACTCGTTGTCTACATTGATTCTGCGGTTATTCCGTTACATAAATTGGCTTCATCAATAGCTACCTGTGACTTAAGGAATATAAAGACCATAAAAACTCTTTACTAGTCATTAGTACGCCCTCATCTAGAATATGCCAGTGTTATTTGGTCTTCTTTCTATACTGTTCATATTCATCATATGAATCTATACAAAATCGCTTCTTACGCGGAATTGCATAGAGATTAGGGCGAGAAAGAGGCGATTATTCATATGGTGAAATTTCTTCATTAGAAAAAGCGTAGGAAATACTTTGATTTAATTAGCATTTTCAGAAATATTAATTGTATAATTGATTCACTTTCTTTTTTACAACTCATCCAGTTAAAAATACCTTGCCGCAGACTCAGAAACAATGAGTTGCTGTTCCTCAATCATCACTCTACTAATTATGGGTATAATTTTACTCTGTCCAGAATGTCGAGACTCGTTAACTCAAGCCATGGTCTTGAAATTTTTGGTACCAGTCTAAATGATTTTGTCATTCTTTACGACTCTACCAAAACTTTGACTTGATTTTGGCTTTGATTTGAATGCTCTTTCTTAGGTATATTTTGTTCTATTTTTGCCATTTTTTCATTACAATGTGGTGTATGTGCTATTCTTTCTCTGTTGCTCTTTTTTCTTATTTCGTGTTATGTATTTTTTTTGTTAGAAATAAAAGTAACTTTATTTTAAGACCAATTTGTTATAATATATTATAAAATAACCACTATATTCCAATATATAACCACTTTATTTTAATAAATTAAAAATTAAGTGGTCTTAAAACAAAGTTACTTTTATCGTTAGAAGCAATCACATGGTGGTTAGACATTATATTAATAATAAAATAATACTTTGTTATTATATGTGTCCTGACGAAGTTTGATCCAAGCGAAATCGGTTGGCCTTCATTATAACAAATTTCATGTTTTTAAAACAAAGTATTCTTTTATTATCAATAAAGTTACTTTTATTTCTAATTTAATTATTTCTTACCACAAAGTGAGTGCTTCGTGTGGAAGTTTACTTTTTTGTAATTGGATAATAGTCAGTTAGTTTATTAATAAATAAATAGCGTCGCTAACATCCCCATTCATCAGCCTCTCAAAAAATATTATATTCCGCGTAAAGTGCCAAATTCAGATGAAGTACGTCTTGTAAGATCAAATGGAATAAATACAAAATAGTAAAGGTCTTGTAGATATAGGTTTCTCTGGGAAACTGTTATGTACTACGGGTGCCACAAACAAGCAAACCAACGATCGGATATAAAACAAGGTGATAATGTAAATAAGTTCAATGCAAATAAAATACTCAATGAACGTTTTGGTAAATCACGGCAAACCCACAAGTTACCCCTATAGCTCAGATTGGAAGATAATATCATATTAGTTCATCTGTAATTGGGAACAATCCACAATTTATTTATTTTTGAACTAGTGGGAACAATTTAATATGTTTGAAATTGTGACATTCCCTTCACGATAATATTTCATAAATTAAGTGAGCGTATAAAAACAGAATTTATGAATTTGATCATTAAAGCTGATACAATAAGGCTCTCGCAGGATACACCCGCCAGTCCCTTCCGGTGATCACGTGAGGAGGAGCTGGTGGAGGCGGGCGGGGGAGGGGGGACAGCATCCGGAAATGGATGGAGCCAGCACTAGATTCGACAGGTAGGTAAGTTAGCAAGCCCAGGTACCTGAGCGATGGAGGACAAAAGAAGCGCCCTAATCAGGAGCCCGCTCATATAAGTGGATTACCCAAGTCCGCTGCTAACTTTTCCAATTAAACTCGTTATTTTTAATAATGGCTGGCACTTGATTTTGAAAAATCACCGTATAACAGAATAGCTGAGAGTTGCAAATTGCTTTGATGTAGACCGTTTACTTTCCTGGTTAAATTAAAAACCAATTGCATTTTTCTATATTTATTTTATAGTGAATACCGCATAAGATTCCCAACTGCTCCCAACCGTCTAGAGCCAGTGAGACGATGGCATCCCCAATTGGGGTATTTTATGGGGATGAAAGTAGTGGGGAGGGGAAGGAGATAGGTTGGGTAGTATCTGACTATTCAGATCTGGTCACCAAACACGGCTAAAGCCATTTAAAAAACGTTTGATTCTGAATGGTAGTATTTCACCAGGGTGATACTTGGAGTATCTACCACCCTGGAACGTGCCGCAAGTAAACCTTACATTATTTCATATGAATTAAATGTGTTATGACGCATATTAATTAAATAAAAGTTATTGGCGCACTCCGGGTTTGAATACGCGACCGTTGGATTCGTAGTCAAGCGACTTACCATGACCGTGGAGGTCGTCTTTTTTGATATGCCTACACGTTTTTGTGGCTATACAATAAATATATACATTTATAGTTTATTTTTTTAATGTATCAAAAATTTAATTGAAATGACTCGTGTGTGTGTTGTTTGTAACAATATACGTCATTTAACAAATTCCATTAAAGTTGTGATTTAAATTAGACGTCAACTGGTGACAATATTAAGATTTCTTTAATAATGACTCATTACCCAGGCCATTACATTACCATCGAACTCGTAAAAGTAACATGAACCGAAAGCATATCAATAAAAAATTCCATCCCATCGCAGGGTGGTCGGGCATGTAGGGATGGTGCGATAAGGGATGCAACACCAACAAGGAAAAATAAATAAATTATTGCATGAAATAAGTTAGTTACAATATTTTTAGTATTTTGTCATCCGCTATGCTAGGGATGTCCTTGTGATATGTCGGAAAAAAATGCGTCTCGATACGCAAAACTTTTCTTCACATGATTACAAAACACTTCGCGCTTAAAAGATTTTCAAATAAAATTTCAAATGTTGAATTTGTACGTGATATTTGGAGAATGGAAAATTATTAACATGAAAACGTTTATTAACATTCTAATGACATACATGTCGTTTGGTTTTCTCTGGAAATTAAACCATAACATTCTTGTAAATGAATCTAACCGTTATACAATAATCTGTAAACTGAAGTATGTATGTGTTTTTGGAACAATGATAACGTTAAAAATAGCATTATGTTAAAACTCATTTCACAACGCTTGGTAATATAATATAACCTTATGCCTTTAATATTCTTTAGCATTTTGTAATTATAAAAAAAATAGTTTTAGTAGACATGAGTTTCAGGTAAATATATCTGAGTGCGCATAGAAGAACGGAATGAGTGAAAAAATCAAGTTTTGAGTTAAGTGTGCAGAATTATTTCTTAGATATATATGTATCAAGGAAGAGTGAGATGTATGAGAAAATAAACTAATGTGCTATTATTTTTCGAAAAAGGACATGTGACATGATTACATACAAAAAACGAAATTCCTAAATTTTGTTTTGGCTCTCCTGAATATCTGCGTTTGTTGACTTGTTCTTGCTTGCACACACAGATACAAAATTTGATGTGCAAATGAATAGGAAAAGCAGTCTATGACACTTTAAAAATATGCGGTACGATCAATTGAATCAAAATCTTTAGGCGGGTCGTATCAAGAGGCGGTATTACAATACGAGGCACGAATCAACTAAGCATTGTGCACCAAAACTGAGTTACATCGTCTCTAATTATGAAACTGTTATTTCGTTGTGCAAGTCCATTTGAGGGGCTTAGAAGCAAAGGCAGCAATCTCTTTCGTTTTAAATTATTTCTTGGAAAGTTGATTTATCGTTTAATGCACTTTTCTTTTGTGAATATGTTAATACATTTAGAGATAATTGTTTCAAATTGTTTCTAGTTTAATGTGCACTAACATTTTGGTACACTTCATTCTCCATTTCTTTATGATAATCATTTAAAAGTTGACAATGCTACAGAACCGTTTTTGGAGATTGCTGCCTTTGATTCTAAGCCCCTCATTTCAATGATTTTAATAATACATTTTTTTTAAACTTTATTCCACTATTTTGTTATTAAATACCAAAGTGAAATGTAATTTGGAATTATTTTATTTTATTTTTAATTTAATTTTTTTTTTTTTAGGTTTTTTAATTTTATTTAAATAATAATAATAATTATTTTAAATTAAAAAAATACATAATCTGGAATTTTTGTCGCAGACATCTAAGGGATAATCTACAAAAAATAATGCCCCTATGTGTACCTATTATTACTATTTTAAGATATTCTACCAAACCACCAATGTAAATATACCGTCTTCAAAATACTACTAATTAAAAAAAAAAAACACACTCACAAACGCATCCCGTGTAACCCGTCTCTCAAAAGGTAATAAAACTACCCCAATGTATTTTTGAACGTAATGGTAAAGCCGCCACTGTCAGCAATAAGAACAAAACCTAAAGTCACAGATGTTCACTATGATACTCAATAAGCGTCCATTCCGAACCTTATAGTATATATGCCATAGACTTAAAGTAAAACCGGTCAGGTCCTAAATAAAAAAAAAATTGTGGAATAAAGTTAAATAGTGGAATAAAGTTAAAAAATCATTTATTTTTAAAATCATTGAGTTACATCGGTGTTCTCTATCCCTTTAGAGCAGTTGGCGGGTTCTTATTTAAATAAAATGTTTTTCTGAGATATACTCGTATATCAGGTGTTTTAAGATATCGAATATTAAGGTATACTGAAAGATAAAAAATGTCATCCCTAGCATAGTGATGTGCGATACGGGTAACAATTGTTCCGTTCCGGAGGAGGGAGTGGGCAGGGAGAAGTGGAAGCGAGAAGTAGGAAGGTGTACCATCGAGGCAGCCACTGTATTATTTTCTCCAGTATATCGCGTTACACGGCTCATTAGACCCACCCCTCGCCTCTGGGGGAGGGGGGGAGAGGTCCCACAGGTGAATCAAAGGGTTGACTTTTAGATGGGATAAGGGCGAAATGTGTAAAGTGTCTGCGGACTGCAAAACAATTGAATTTGAGGTGCAAAATAGGCGTCTGTTACTTTTTATCTGTTTCAGATCATTGCTTTTTAAGTCGGCAATATCAATTTGCTTTTTGTTTTTGTTTTTTCCCGAGTAATACCCGTTTGCCAATCCAATAGACTTGAAAGACTTTAATGTTTGGCAAACACGTGTGAATCTTATAATAATATTAATGATTACTTTATGCTAATTGATTTAAAGAAAATAAATTACGCGTGGCATTTACGACATTTGCGTTTAAACGTTTTTATTATTAAATTTTTGAAAAAAAAAAAAATGCAAATTGTACACTGGCTCAGGATGAAAAAAACCTACGTAAAACATGTACATTTTTTTTCTTCTAAAATTTTCAAAATCTTTTGGTTAAATCTTTTCATATGTAAACACTTATTAAACAAACAGTATTTATGAAAAATAAATGGTTTCCATTCTAACACATATGTACGTTTCTTTAAAATCATTTGTGATTTCATCACCATGCTTGGCTAAATGTAGACAAGGGGAATCTAGATAACTAGCTTCTTTAGCGAATGTAATTTAAACTTTATCATATTTTCCCGGTTATAATTATTACAACAATTATATCAATAAACACTACATTCAAACAAAATAATTATGGTACTGAGTAATGTTTCTACTCATATATGTAGTTGCATTTAACTTAAGATATAAAATAAAGACGAAAAAAATAATTTAAATTTTTCGAAATTAGGAAAAATAACAAGCAAATAACCATCACGCCGTTTCGCTACAAGGGTAAGCAGAGAGTATGGAACTTCATACAACTCTGTCTTGGCACACACTCCTACATTCATACATCTTCTCACACATACTCTTCTGTTATTATGACTCTTGACATGGCCCGACTCGAGTATTTGATTCACTTGATCTTGACTCCTTCCATTCAGTTTTGCGTCGTATCTTTCTTCGTTCATTCGCTCTACATGCCCAAACCATCTAAGCGTCCCTTTCATAATCCTATTCATTACGCTGACAACGGCCTTGCATTCTTTCCGGAAAGTATGAAAATAAAAATACCCGTTAACGATATAATAAATAAGTAATTTGAGCAGCCCTGAAGGGAGAAGATACCCATTCAAGATACATTACGGATTGGTTAACAAGAAAGAAATGGGAGATAACCAGTATTTACGTTTTACTGTTTATTCTTTCTTTTCCCTTCTCTCCTCCATAATACAGCACCTAATACAGTGAGATGAATATCTGCTAGCGGAATAAAGACTTTATAAGAAATACTCGGCTATACAATAATTGAGACATTGGCTTTCATTACGGACAAGTGTTGGAGAAGATTTGTGATTGAGAAGAATAGAATCCGGCTCTTTGTATTGGTCCTTTGAGGGGAGATGAGATATTTATGATTTGAGATATTAACTCTCAATCAGAAGTTTGTCAAAGTGTATTGAATACCCACTGAAAACGATTTGGCATAAAAAAATATTAATAATTATGAAGAAGGTAATGGTAAAAGAGATATTATATGACATCGATTTGTTCACATTATTTGATTACATATTGTTATATTAAGCGCTGACAATTTTTTATTTGTTTCATCGGTTAGAAGTAGACTGAATTTTATAATGATATGAGAGGTAATTATTTTCAATTTGTGGAAAACTTTTATTCTTCTTACTAATTACTTTTTCCCAGGCAATATCATTATAAAAGACGAATGTAAAATTAAAGGGAAATCTATTTTTTAATCGCCCACTAAAAAAAGTTGATATATTGCTTAGAACAACCCATTTCCAACATCATACAAATTTACCTAAATTTCCTGTTTATTTTTTCTTTCATTATTTTGACTTTTGGACTTTTGGAGTATGTAAGTAAAAAATAAACGTATCATACCTATTTTATAAGTAAGTTTTTAGAACGTATTTTAATTTTATTTATTTATAGTGAATACCGCACAAGAGTCATAACTGCCCCCAACCGTCTAGAGCCAGTGAGACTATGATATCCCTAATTGGGGTATGTTGTGAGGTTGAAGGTATTGGGGAGAAGAGGGAGATTGAGTAGAGGAATGTTGGAAAGTACCTGGCTATACAGATCTGGTCACCAAACACAGTTAAAGCCATTTACCAGGTCGGTACTTACAGTTTCTACCACTCTGAAACGTGCCGCAAATACATTATAAATTATTTTTATATAAATTGATAATTATGAGACATACTTATTAAATAAAATCGATTTGCGCACGCCGGGTGTGAACCCGCGACCTCTGGATTCGTAGTAGAGTTATTTTAGTGACGTGAATATTCGTTACGTGTGTAGTTTGGTACGTCATCGTTTTTTTAGACGTAAAAGTTTTTGAAAATTAAGGTGTTAAAATTAGGGTTTTGCCGGTACAGATAGATAAACAGAGATTTTTTAAGATTTTGTTCTACTTAGGTATGTTTGGAGGTTTTATTACGGTTGGAGATCAAAACTAGAATTTTCTATAACGGTTGTCAAGTAATTCGAAGAATAAATTAATTAGGGCGGAATAAGAAAAATAGACTCGAATTTTAAAAGAGGTTAATCACCTAAATATTTTTTTCTCACAAATCGATTTCATAATCGCATGATTTCATATTTGAAATCCGCATTTATTTCTTCGAACAATGTGAAGGTATAGCCCCTTGTATTGTTCAAGTATAATAGGTAATATTGATACAAGCCCCGACATGAAATATTTAAAAACACACAAATACGCTTAGTGTTTAGAATTGTCTTTGGGAGTTTGGAGTACTCGCTTTCGGGATACCAGTATGGGTGTGTACATATACCTGGGCAGACACAAGCCAAAGCGAGAAAGCTCTCTCGGAGATATCATCTCGGTGGAGGCTGTCTGAATCTGAGGTGCTCAGGCGGTTGGGGTTCCCGGTGGATACAGAAACGAAATCAATTTCATGTTCCCGCTTGTTTCAGTCGGTTTGACGTAAGAAGGCTTTATTGGAATGAAAGCTTCGGGAAAACAATGGAGGTGTACGATGTACGGTGTACGTACGAAATGCACGTGGAATAAAATTCACCGAGGAATATATTTTTGTGTAGCATTATGGATGATAGAAGAGCGGTGTTTTGAAACAAGTTTGTCGTAAGGTATTGAATTCTGGATGTGTGCTCGTATTAAATGATTATTTCATAGAACAGTCTACAGCTCCCAGAAAGTGATTACAAAATATAATTTATTGAAAAATTATCAATAATCGTCTGATCATATATTGTAAGTGTTGCAAAAACACGCGATAAGTGAGGATATTAAGGCGTTCGGAGTTGACCTCGGAACCTTCCTACTGATAAGTTATCGTGATCACCCCGATCACACTAATATGTAAATATTTTCAATATTTAATATGCGTCTCTCGGAGCACTATGCGTTCTTGAATCTTGTTTTTCACAAAAATGTAAAAATTAGACGTTATTTTTGCAAAAAATAGGTAAAAATTAACAAACCGTTAAGACTTGAAAAATAAGTCAAAATCAGACATTAGTAAAGTTTACGTCAGTGGAAAGAGATTCTTTTAAGAATCAATAGGATTCCCCCTTTGAATCTCTCCTCACTGACGTAAAATATGTCGATATTGGAAGAAATTTTATACAGAAACAATATACATCTCCACACTGGCAAACATTTTGGCAGATTGGTTCTACAGGCAGGAGGATATAATAATCTATGGTGGCGTTGTCATGGATACTCGTAGTCATCAGAAACATAGAAACTTACGCGCTCCAAAACAGCCTCGCAATAGTCAAAAGTAAGCGACTCTCTCTTCTGGCTGCAAGGAGTAAAATTCAAACGTTCCCTGCAGAAAGTTCGTTGAGTAGAGCCATGGATAGTGGCCGCACTCCGTCATGTACCCTAAATCTGAACCCTCTCCGACATGAGGGAGCATCCCACCGCGTGAGGGTTCTAAATAACCACCCTCCAGCCTACCGCGGATCAAAGAGAAATATAATATTTTGAGAGTACGGGTATCCCGAAAAACTCGGTTTTCCAAAAAAAAACGGTTCAGAGAACAAATCCCAATATTTTTAATGCCGACTGGCACACAACCTTTGTGATATTTTAAAGTTTCAAAACCGTTATCACTTACATAATATGTATGCTAAGCCTTTGATCATATTCACACACAATTTTTAAGTATAATAGTATGTCTTCACGGAAATATATTTGTACATATGCAACATTGGAATCCTGGAGAATCGAATATGCCGCTTTCGAATACAACATGTCGCTCTTCTGCGCTTGTCCAAAGAGGCTCTTGACTTTCAATAGAGCATTATGTAAATTTTTCTTTCACTACTACTTTCTTATAATTTCGTTTTATCAATTAAGAACTTTGACTATAATGTTCGCGTTCTAATTCAGGTGCGGTTTCTGTTAATTTTACCAACTTTAATTAGAGCTGCGCAAGTTTTCCCGAGTAAACACCCCGCATCAGCCACTATGGATGCAGAAATTATTGCAGAAAGGTGCACGCGAGATATTCTTGTAATTTCTAAATGTGATTATCCCGAGTCTAAAGTGTCGGCGCGTCTCTACAAAACTTTTCCACCACCCCCGAGGAGTGCTTTTACAGAAAGAAGCTGCGACATTCACCGTGCGCATTTATTTTTTCATAAAATATATACCTGAATCATCTTGGCTTCAACTCCAATCTTTCGTGAATACAAAACCTTCTGGAGATCTCAGGCTTTACGCAGGAAAGGGTTTGATTTAAATCTGTGAAATGTTGTATTGTTTGAGAAAAAAACGCTGGTTGATACTTTTGTTCAAACTTTGTATTATTCCACGTAAATTTTAAAAGTAATTTGACTAATTTTTACGATTTTTTCATTTGCAATTGAAATACAATATCAAACTGTTCCTATATTTTTAAGTCTTTCCATAGAGGTAAATAGATATTTTAAGAATCGCCATTTGAGAGAGATCACCATTAAAAATCGATACTTGCTTAAAAAGGCTGTAGCCGTATGCAGTAACCAGATTTGAATAACCAGGTATTTTTTAGTTTTACTCTTTGTCAACTCCCACCTTTTCACCATTTCTTCAGCCTCACAAAATTTCCCGAATTTGGGATGCTATCGTACCACTGTTTCCAGGAAGTTGGAAATCATTTGAAATACTTACCAGTTTCTAGTTAATAGAAGTTCAATAATTCAACGACGATATTGTTACTATTTTCGATTTTGTCAATTTTGTTTTTACTCGTGTACGCATTTATATCAAATTCACATCATTATTAAACTTCCCAATATTAAACACTTACAAAAATGAAAGTTTGAAATAAATCTACATTCTTTGGTTATTCGTCTAATCCCACAAACCGCTCGTTAAGTTTCCAAATAATTTCAGGAACAAGAACTGCGAGTTTCCAGCTGCTAAACACGCGAGGCATGCAACGTTTTAAGATGACAACTTGCTGCGAGTGTAACGAACAAGGTTACGACTTCACAGCGGTGAACACTTGTTTGAAGTAATCACACTTTCGTTAGTCTCTAAATCTATTTTAGGGATTTGTTTAAAAAATACGAATAAATATTTTTTAAAGAAATTATTTAAATATCAACTTAACCCTTTTTTGAAAATGTGACAGAATGTTTTTTTGAAGAAATCCACGAAACAACTAATTAGACTAATTTGTGATCAATTTTCTTAAGGATAATATTTTCAAATATTCGGATTTTAAAAAAATGTTTGAACCAATATTAAATAAAGAGCACATCATACAGAAGGATAACCCTCCATAAATAAAATATTAACAAATTCCTTTTTCGGAAAAACTTAACAAAATAGTAAACTTTCAACGAATCAATGATTTAACTTCAAGTTATTATTGCAAATTACAAAGTTTATACAATAGAAACAACATTTACCCTTAAGTGAACTGATAATAGTTTTCATTTTTTGACGTTTGGTAAAAACTAATAACAAAACAAAAAGTTTTTTTTCTTTCTATAATAGTTATTCACTATAACAAAACCGCTGAAAAATAAACATGTCTAGCTATTTTAATAAGATGAACTATGCATGAGTTTTTGTACATTAATTTTCAGTTATTCTTATCAATTCTTAGTATTATATTCTCTTGAACAAATCAAACGGAAAATTTCTCTATCCAATAACATTTGAAGTGTTCCCAACGAATGTTTGCTGCTCTCCTATATCATATCTCCTAATACCAAATGTATATAATACGGGTGAGCCAACGCTATAAGAGGAAGTGGATCAGAGTAGATACAGTGGCTGCGGGAGAGATATGCCTTTTAGATGTTTGCACTTCATATACAGTTGTCTGTGTCTACGGCAAATGTAGTACAACAAGGCTTTTAAGGAACCCCGGAGCAATGAATCTGATTTATTAGAAATTTATCTACCCGCTGGTTTTATCGCCGATGCAATACTAAAATAAGTACTTTCACATAAAGGCACAAGAATCTTAAATAAGAGTTCAGTGCTAGGATCAGTATTTCAAAAGAATATTTATTTTTAGCACTAAGATTTTAGCAAAGTTTAAGTCTTTTTTTGCACCCATAATCATAATTCTTCTATTTGGTCCCTTAACTTAAAAATCCACTCAATCTCCATAGAAAACATTCAGCACAAATTTCTTAGATATACTGACTAAGAACTTAATTCTACACATTGAAAATATAAACTATAAATACTTGATGATAAAAAAAAAAAAACTTTCAGATCGAAAAATTATCTACGATTTAACTTTTATATTGAAAATTGTCAACGGTTTTATAGACAGCTCTGATTTACTGAACGTTATTATCTTCCATACACCGACAAAAACCACTCAATTCAAAATTCTATTTAGTTGTAACTAGCGTTGTGACCGCTTTGAAATAACTACTTCAAAGAACTACTTCTTTTGGCAACAGTTACTCCTTCATTCATTGTTCATTGAACAAATACTTCAATTGAAGTTGGTAGTTCATTTTAGCGTTTATTAATTTCATCAACTTCATTTCATTGAACAAATACTTCAATTGAAGTTGGTAGTTCATTTTAGCGTTCATTCATTTCATTGAACAAATACTTCAACGGAAGTTAGATTACAAAGAACTATTTCAATTTGCAGCAGTACAGTTGCGAATGTGAACTTCAAAGTCTATAAAGAAGTACTTCATTACAAGTACTTCAATTGAAGTTCGACTTGAAGTGAAAGGAAGAACTATTTTTCAGTTTCAGTGATTTTGTTGGCGAGGAACTAGTTCCAGTACTTTTCGTTTTTAAATCTCTACCTGCTAGAGCGTGTTTTTTTTTCCAATTCAAATCTCTACCGACTAGTACTTTTTATTTTGACAAGGAACCGGTTGCAGTTCTTCTAACTTTCAAATAAAAATTCAATTTTTTTTGTCTGCGAGTTCGACGAAGTTTTTTCCCAACGCTAGTTGTAACATTTAGGACTGAGTCTTTCAGATACACCCTACCTGATTTATTTAACTATTTGGAATGTAGATACAAAAAGGCTATAATATCATATACCTTCAATCAATATTAATATAATTTAATCAAACAAATACAATGTACGTAATACTCATGTTTACTACTCATTCTTACTATGAGCAAATAATTTAAACTTATATCAATGAAAAAAGTACCTTTATTTGTAAAAACCCACTTGGGCGTATACAATTACATAAAAAAATAATACGAAAGCTGAAATTTGACAAAACGTTTTAACAAATCGGTTCGTTGCCAATGGAGCTGTTTTGGTCAAAGAAACTCGTTAAATAACTACGTCAAAATAAGGAAATTATAGGTGTAGAAAATTCAATCTTGATGGTTGATGGAACATTTTATGAGTAATTTAGCTAAATTATGTTTTATAAATTGATCTGACAGGTGAGATATTAATATTAATTTTACTTTCAACTATCTGTCAAAATATTTTTTTCAAATTTTCCTCAGTTTTCACCAATATACTATTTTAATGTTTTTTATTATTATTTAGATGTGAAATTAACATTTAATCTAGTATAGATTTAAAGTTAATTACTTACATTATATTTACACCTTAACCCTTAACTAATGACATTAAGGTAAGTTTACTTTATATTAGACCTGAATAGTTTACATCTAAAACTTATTTTTAATGATCTGAAATATCTTATCTTATGGGATCTATTCACTAAAAGTTACTTTGTTTTTTAGTCACGTTAAAACATTCAAAATACCCATATGTGCCGGCAGATGAAAATAATTTAACTAAAACATCGTCTATAGTAAAAATGTCTTTATAAATACAAACATAAAATAAACTAAAGAAATTTAAAAAATAACTTTGTACAAGACTACGGATATTATTTTAATTTTTACGACCGACCGGTTTAGCTCATCCTAAGCATCATCAGGGTAAAAAATAAACTGAAAAAATAAATACAAAGTGTGCGGTTATTTATATATATACACTGAGAGAACAAACTATAAAATAAAATAACAAAACAAGGAGAAAACAACAGAATAACGTTTGAATTATAACAAAGGAACACAGGGAAAGAGACACATAATATAAATTGAAAGAGACAAAACTTCGACTGGAAGGTGATTAAAGAATAATGATAAATTTTATGAGTTTACAGGAAATATAAGAATAAATAAAAAAAAAAAAAAATTCTTGTTATTTTAAAATCATAAATCGCAAAGAAGCCCCTTGGTTTCTAAAAAATATCTCAATATTATATTTTTAATGGGTATTGAATTCACGCTTGTTATTATTTGCATTCTGATTTTTCCAAGTAATTCAAGATTTGAGAAAAATTAGATTATCGTGTATTTCTAAAATACACGCGGGGGTTATAGGCTTGCTTTTAGTTTTCAAAGGCAGACCTGATTGCCATATATTCCCCATTGATGATATAATACATGCCATGTAATATTATGACTACAGATTTTTTGCGTTTTGTTAAAGGATTTGAGAAAGTAATCCAAAAAGCTAAACGTGAATTGGTTGGCTCCGAATAACGTTTCTGGGAATATTTTTGATTATGGGTTACATTTTTGCTGAATTTAAAAAAATATATTTCATCTCGAATATTGCGAATATCTTTCACGAAAGAATATTCGCTTGAAAAATATTTATTATATTATTTGAATTATCGTCAATTTTTTACAGGTTTTTGAATATTTACGGTAGATATTGATGTGTAAGGCCAGGCGCGCACGGGTGATTTTTGTCACGGCAACAGTTTCGTCACTGTCACTGTACACGGTGAGTGACCGTTACCCGTCATTGAATTTCGAACAGGCGGTTGAGTCACCGAATGACATTTTGTCACCCGTGCACGAGCGCCCATGCAAAAGTACTCTCTACAGACACAGTGACAGTTTCGTCACTCAAAAGTCGCCGGCCAGAGGAACTAAAAAGTCACCATAATGTCACGTCCCTGCGTGTGAGGACCTCCATACACTCCAATATATTTGGAGATGGTGACGAAACTGTTGCCGTGACAAAAGTCACCCGTGCGCGCCTGGCCTAAGTCTTCAATAGAGAAAGATCCGTGATTTTTCAATAGATAGAATGCACCTTACCTTTAAAACTTCAAACAATTGATATACTCTCCCTCGGGAGAATGTTTCTAGACGAGTTTCTATTGACGGCCTCCGTGGTCGAGTGGTAAGACGCTCGACTACGAATCCAAAGGTCGCGGGTTCAAGCCCGGCAAGTGCCAATAACTTTTATTTAATTAATGTGTCATAACACATTTAATTCACATAAAATAATGTAAAGTTTATTTTCGGCACGTTCCAGGGTGGTAGATACTCCAAGTATCGCCCTGGTGAAAGACCACTATTCAGAATCGAAACGTTGCTTGAAATGGCCTTAGCCGTGTTTGTTGACCAGATTAAAATAGCCAGATACTTCCCAACCTTCCTCTTTCACATCTCCTTCTAATCCCCACTACCTTCAGCCTCACAACATACCCCGACTGGGGATGCCATAGTCTCACCGGCTCTAGACGGTTGAGAGCAGTTGGGACTCTTGTGCGGTATTCGCGGTAAAAAAAAGAATACCAAAATGTTTTTTATTTAGCACCTATTCTACTCGGGATTTTTTACTCAGGAAACATTACGTACGTAAATAAAATGCTTTGAGCTTTACCGTATAATTAAATAAAACGACCACTCAATTAATTAAAAAAAAATTATAGATACAGATAGGCTTGCAAGGACAATTTTCGATTGTCAGCTTGCTCCTAAAAAATGTCCGAGGCGATTATATTATTTTTCTTTCGTATTGAATTCTGATGATATGCTTATAAAATGTCCTGATTCTTGAGTATAAATTGCTTTTCAGTTCACTCCCGAATATCTTTAGAGATAAATGCTGGACGTTAAATGTGGTTTATTTTGCAGAACAATTTAAATGCAGCGATTCTAATTTATTAGGGAATATTTTCTCTTCGATATTATAGACTAACATTATTTTGCGACAGAAATAATTGGAAACCAAATATTGCAATTTGTTATTTGCTAACGTTGGCTTTTATGGCTGCGGTTATTATACCACTGAGAAAATTGAAATATTGAATGTTTTTATTAAAAATAATTAATGTCTTATGGGAACTCTTACACAAAGAAGATTTTTTATTATTTTTTCGAAGAAAGCAATCCCTTTGTGGTTTGACATATTTAAAGAAATTAAAAAATAACTGTGTATAAAACCACGGATATTATTTTAATTTTCATGACCGACCGTCAATAGTTGTTTTATTCTATTGTTTTCTCATTGTTCTGTTATTTTATTTTGTATTTGGTTCTCCCTCTTTTTCAGTCAGACTCGAGTCAGTGGGAATATGGCATCCCCAATTGAGGTTTGTTGTCAGGTTGAAGGAAGTGGGGAGGGGAAGGAGATAGGGAAGAGGAAGGTCGGAAAGTACGTGGATATTCAGATCTGGTCACAAACGACTAAAGCCATTTCAATCAAGTAACGTATCGATTCTGAATGGTGGTCTTTCACCAGGGCGACACTTAGAACATCTACCACTATGCAACTTGCCGCAAATATACTTTGTATTATTTTGTATGAATGAAATGTGTTATGACACATATTAATTAAATAAAAGCTTTTTGCGCACGCCAGGTTTGAACCCGCGACCTTTGTATTCGTAGTCGAGCGTCTTACCACTCGACCACGGAGGCCGACACCTCTGAACGTGTATATAACCGCGCACTTTGTATTTAATTTTTAAAGTTAATTTTTGTACCCTGATGATGCTTAGGCTAAGCGAAACCAGTCGGTCGTAAAAATTAAATAATATTAGTGGACATTTACAAAGTTATTTTTTTATTTCTTTATGTATTTGTATATATAATCGTGGCTTTGTTTATTAAATTTAAAGAAAGGTCTAAAAGGCATTCTTAAACTTCAGAATGACGTAACTAAACGTAAGCTTGCGATAAGCTTTCGATTAGCTTTAGATAACGTAGTAATAAATAGTAAAAATATCGCATTAAATATAACGATAGGCCGTTAACTGATCACATATTTTCTTTCGGGAAAGGATATCTTGAAACAACTTACAAGTACGGAGATACATAAAACATAGGGTGTATGAGTTATCCAGGTTGGAACCTCGTTTTCAAACAATTCCAGGGAATGTCATTATTCAGATATCAAGTATTGCCCTGCTTTGAATGAACTACGTACCGTATGATATTTGTACCAAATGCAATTGAATTAGAAAAAAAATGTTCTCATCGGGCAACTGGTATTACATCTGTAAATAACGACAGCCTGACAACCCGACGGCCTCCAAGGTCGAGTGGTAAGACGCTCGACTACGAATCCAAAGGTCGCCTGTTCAAACCCGGCGTGCGCCAATAACTTAATATGTGTCATAACATAATTACACAAGAAAAGAATAGTTGAACAGTATTACAAATGTGGAGCAATAATGAAGAAGTAATTAAGTAATATAATAAGCTATACTCAGTAGTTAGTTACTAGCTATAAGTCCTAATTGGAAGTCACTAGTTGAAAATATTAGTTGTAAGCCATTAGTAATAAATCTTAACTGTAAGTTATTAGTTATGAGCTTAAGTGATAAGTAATAGGTTAGATAAATAAATTGTAAAGCGCCCTTGAAGTGATTTTCCCAAAAAATAGCGATGTAAAAGTTTTTTATTTTTTATAAAAACACATTTAATTCAAATAAAATAATAAAAAGTATATTTGCGGCACGTTCCAGAGTGGTTGATACTCCAAGTATCGCCCTGGTGAAAGACTACCATTCAGAATCGAAGCGTTGCTGGAAATGGCTTTAGCCGTGTTTGGTGACCAGATCTGAATAACCAGGTACTTCCCGACCTTCCTCTTCCCTGTATACTTCCCCTTCCCATTTCATTCAACTTTACACATACCCTAATTGAGGATGCCATAGTTTCACTGGCTCTAGACGGTAGGGAGCAGTTGGGACTTTTGTGCGGTATTCACTATAAAAAAACGCCGCAATACTCTAATACATGTACATTGAATGCGAGTTTAAATACATAATTATTTACCTTGTTTTAACTTTGAACCGTTGTAGGCATCGACCGTTTTATTGACAAAGTGGTTTAATTACCTCGGGAAAATTTTTCCCGCTTACTTTGCAAGTTTTTGACTTGTCACAAAAAATTCTACGATTTTTAAATAAATACAACAAAACCAAGCTATGATGCAAATGATGCATACCAATCACGTAAATATTAGAGTATACGAAGCCGTATTAATAATAAAAACAATTTTGTGAAAATTACAAAATCTTTGCCTTCGAGATTGAAATTTCCATAAAATACAATTGAAGAAAAATGTCAAACGCAGTGAGATATCTCAAGGATTTAAGCGACCATTGAATATTTTACTGCAGAAAAGAATACTTCTGACGTGAGATTGTTATTGTTAGCGGCGAGTCCCGTTAGCTGCGCTTCCTGTCGGTGATTGGTCCTCGTTCGAGAACGCCATTAGCCTCGGGGATTTGCATTCGGCTGTGACTAGTACCGACTAATTGACCTCCACCTCCCCCGCCTGCTGCCACCCTGGTACCCTGATACCGTGCACCGGGAGAGTGCACGCACACCCACCTCCCACTGGGGGGTGGCCTCCGCCGATACCACTAACGGCGTAGATATGGGAAGGATACGTTTGCCTTATTAATAGTGCTATTTAGATATGCTTATTCTACTCCCAGTGGGCCTTAAGGCGCTCAACTATTTTCAAACTATTCCATTTCAAAATGTTTATCCTCTTAATAAACATTCATTTATTGGCCACTGATTTAACATATTATTAATATATATCGGCTACTATGAGTTAACTGGTTTTCATTGTTAAGGAGGGTTGATTGAGTTTTGTACACACATTTTTATCGTCTACCTAATACAATTAAAAGATGAACGCCTGAAAAAATACGTTACGAATCTAGCTACATATCGTCGCTGGAAAAGCAAAAGAGCTTAAGCTACACATTGGTCAAAAGTGAGTTAGATATGCAGTTTTGATTCTGCATCGAATGCTCTGACTCTCATTTGTTTGAAGACTTTTGTGGCCCTCCAGCCATCAAAATATATTTACCATTTGGGAGAAGGCTTGACTCAAACGACACAAGTTTGGGACCTTTTTTTTTTAGCTTTTTGTCCCTTCAAGTAACTGAGTAAGAGCATTGAGTTACCTAAGTTGACTTATTTTTTTTAAATCCAAGCGGGTACTGAAGACTTATGAATTTTAGTGTTAAAACAAAAAACTTTAAATGGCTCTGGTGTAAATATCCCAAAAGGGCACTTTTGTCTTTCCGGCGACTATGTAAATTCCATTTTTGTGCACATTTAAAAACGTGCATTCAATTTTAGATCATCTGTATGGACTCTTTTATAAACAAATTTTGGTTTGACTAGTTCAATTTATTAATTTGTATAAATATGAGAGTAAATTAGCCATTCGATTGCAAACAAAACGCCTTACAAAAGAAAATGAGACACTCGATTTAATTTTTTGGCAAATAGATTTCATCACAAAAAAAAACAATTGTAACCGTAGCCGTTTCAACAGACCATTTTCAAGCAAACATGTTTAATATGAATAATCCTAAGTTTTCCAACCGGAACATCCATCAAATATTTTTTTTAAATCTGTTTAATGGTACTTTAGGGTGTCTTTAAAATATTATTTCAATAAAATACAACATTTTTTTAATGATTTGTTTCCACCCCTCTTGAAAATCTTGTTTTAACTAACTAACTAACTAACTAACCATCACGCCGTTTCCCCGCAAGGGTAGGCAGAGAGGACGGACCGCCATACAACTCTGTCTTGGCACACACTTCTTGCTTCATTTACATTCATACATCGTCTCATACATACTCTTCTGTTATTCTGACTCTTCACACGACCCGATTCAAGTATTTGATTCACTTGATCGTGCCATGTCTTTCTCGGGCGTCCTCGACTTCTTCTTCCATTCACTTTCGCATCATATATTCTTTTCACACTCCTTTCTTCGTTCATTCGCTCTACATGCCCAAACCATCTGAGCGTCCCTTTCTTAATCCTATCCATTACGCTCACATCAGCCTTGCATTCTTTCCGGATATCCACATTTGTAATACGGTCATACATGGTTTTACCGCACATCCGTCTCAAAGATCTCATTTCCACAGCATTCAGTCTACTTTCATCCTTCCTCTGCCAGTTCCATGCCTCACTGCCATACATCAGGGTTGGTATAAGCACTCCATTGTGGACTGCTAGCTTCGCTTCTTTGGACAATTTCTTATTTGCCCCAACAGCGTTCAGTCCTCCATTAATGGAGTTTCCTGCATTCACCCTTCTTTCAATATCCTTATCAGCCTTTCCGTCTCTTGTAAACATACTTCCTAAATACACGAACTCATCCACTTGCTCCAAGTATTCATCATTCACAACTATATTGCACGCTGTTCTCGTACTCTCTCTTTCAAACACCATCACTTTGGACTTACTTACATTCATCATCAACTCATTTTGCATACATACTTGGTTCATCCCTAGACACGAGAAACTGTAGATCTTCCATATTGTCAGCAATCAGCACCGCATCATCCGCATACAATAGGCAACATACTTTCACATTGTTCATTTTCGCGCCCAAGCCCACACCTTTCAATTCTTGCATACAATTATCCATGTACAAATTGAACAACCACGGTGACATTACACAGCCTTGTTTTACACCTTTTGTGATGTTAAACCACTTCGTAAAATCACCGTTCACTCTAACACATGCAACGCTTCCCTCGTACAAGGACGCGATTGCCTGTATAAGATTTGTGTTAACTCCATACATGGATAATACCTTCCACAATTTGTCCCTATCAACTCGATCATACGCCTTTTGCAAATCGACAAAAAAGCACAGAAAAGTTTCTGGTTTTTTTGCCAAAAACTTCTCTGTAAGCATCCGCAATGAGAGAAAATTTGATCCATGCACCCCCTTCCACTCATGAAAGCACCTTGAATGTCCCAAATTTTGTCTTTTGTTTTCATTCTTACCCTTTCAATCAATATTCTACCATACAGCTTGCCAACTGAACTTAGTAAGCTTATAGCCCTATGGTTCCCACATTCCATGCGTGACCCTTTACCTTTGTACAGAGGCATGATCACAGCCCTTCTCCAATCTAATGGCGTGTAACCCTCCTCTAAACACTGGTTAAAGTTTGCAAAGCCATGTGAGAACTACACGGCTATCCCCTTTAAAGTATTCAGCAGCGAGATTGTCGAATCCAACAGCTTTACCATTCTTCATGCATTTAATCGATCTTTTTATTTCATCCATGCTGATTTCGACAACATTCACTTCATCATCATTCATACCTGATTCGACACTGGGAACACTGTCGCTTGGGGTGCTTTCAAAAACCTCTTCGAAATATTTCATCCATCTTTCTTTTATTTCTTCCTCATTTGTCAACATTTTTCCATCTTTCGATTTTACAACTTTCACGCATCCGCTTTCTGGGCCGTTTCGGGACCTCTTGACCTCCTTCCAAAACAATTTAATGTTTTCTTGGAAGTGATTTGTCATTTTTATTCCCTCTTCTTCTTCCAGGCGTTTCTTTCGTTCTTTCACTCCAACACTTACTCTTTTCTTGCATTCCTTGTATACTTCTTTCGCTCGATCCCTCTCCGCGCTAGAAGCACTGCCAGTCGCTATCAGACATAACTTGTTTTAGGGTGACAGAAAGGTCAACGAAGATGTGAATGACATTTAATGAAAGAAAATTGGCTTTTAAAATAAAACATTGCTTATTCTAAAATAAATAAAAAAAATATAAATGCAAAAAAAAAAGAAAATACTTTGGAATCAAGAAGATAACAGTCTAGAAATTAAATAGGAAATTTTCTTTGTGAGTACGAATGTAAACTTTTTAAATTTAGAACTGATGTTAAGGGTCGACATCCAAAAATACACACTTTTTACTTTCTAATACAAGCAATACTACAAATGATTTATCTGTTAATTCTATACGAGTAGTTAAGGAAATGTCTAAGATTTCCAGTGAATACGATTTGAAACAGTAATCTTTTATATTTTCGTAGAAAGCAACTATTTTTTGGTTTGACATATTTAAAGAAATGAAAAAATAACTTTGTATAAGACGGGTACAAAATTAAACTGACGATGCTTAGGCTAAGCAAAACCGGTCGGTCATAAAAATTGAATTAATATCCGTGGTCTTATACAAAGTTATTTTTATCATTTCTTTTAGTATATTTTAAATTATTAGAATTTAAAACATAACAGCTAAAAAAAAATATTCACTGGATACCTTAGACATTTTCCTAACTGCCCATGTAGAATTTACATATAAATGATGTGCAGTATTGCTTCTATAAGAATGCTATAAGGTGACGTTTAGCGTCATTTTGGGTCCTGAGCCTTAATTGAACGAAGTTATGCAGAAAGCGTCCAACCCTTAGAGTATACTAGAGGTAGCCCAAGCCAAGGCAGTAAAGTCAGTTTTGGACTTGTTTTTGATGATTTTAACATGACTCGGCGCACCTGGGCGTGGCTAAGACTAAGGCTACGGTATTTATACATCCATTCATATCACATATCGACATAATGTTTTTGTGTATTCGTATAACCACTTTTTCACAGTATTTTTATCAACAAAAATATAGCATCTAACCTAAAAAACCGTTTAGTTGTGTCAAGTTTAGTGGCATAATAAAAAAATGTGGGCGGAGTCCCGCCGTTAACCAGCAAAAATAGCCAGCTTAAGATCATTGCGACAGTATATAGAAGCGGTCCAAGAAATTTGTTGTCTCTTTCTCTCTCATGGTGTACGATGTAAAAACTCGGAAGAAGTGGTTTATTACAATTTCGGATGGGTTGGGTAAAACAAATTAGCTATCCCTCCATATATTGTTACTTCAAGGTCCAACCCCAAAAAGATAAAAATGAGAAAAAAGCGTTTGAAAATATGACGATAATAAGTATTAACATGCGTAATCGGCATTTGTAAAGTGAATATCAGTGTTTTTTTCTTCATGAGCATTATTATAAATAGTTAAATTATAATCTATCAATATGTTTATTTAAAAAAAAGTGTATTTCATCTGTTTTCCTACATTTTAATGTGTTTAAACTTTAATTTAAGTTAATCTGCAATGTGGGTTGGTAAAAAATTGAATTAAAAAAAATCCATTGCATTTGGAGGTTGGATGTTTTCATCTTTCATACTCGATTTTGGCAAATTATGGGTTGGACGCCTTCTGCATAACTACGTCCAATTAAAATTATCCAATTTTGAAAATAATCTTTTCAAAACCTTTCTTACCTAAAATATATTTCAGCAGACATTATTTTATATGTGAAGTGTGTGGATTAAAGCGTGTAATATGTTTTTTTGGCAAGTAAAGTTACATCCCATGATTTTTCACAGGTAACGACTGGTAAATAAATAATGTTGATCAGAGCTTGTTGCCGTCTCAGGCAGTATTGGTAAAACGCCGTAACCGCATATTTATGAAAAAGTTTTACACAAATAGCGTCGCTTCCTGTAATCCTGGCAGAATAGTTTCAGGTTTAGGGGCGCATAAGTTGGGGAGGGGGGCGGTACGACCCCGGGTTATGATACGGTTATCGCCTCTATCAGACGGGCGATACGGAGAACAGCATGTCGGAAAGTTGCAAGTACACAACTTCGGTTACCAAAGGGTTACTGTACTTTTTTGTTGGGGTACTAGAAACGGTTAAGAAGTGGATGCAGACCGTCAGGTTGCATTCTACTGTTTAACTATATTAAATAATATTGTGATCATTTACCGGTTAGAAGAGAGACTGCACTGATATTAACGAACTAAAGTCCAATTACAAAAAAAAACAAAACACGAAATGGGGAAAAAAGAGTAACAGTAAGAACAGCACATACATAATATTGTAATGAAGCAAAGACAAAAACAGGACTAAATATACATGAAAAAGACCATTCAATTGGCGTGCGTCAATAACTTTTATTTAAATAATATGTGTGGTAACACATTTAATTCATACAAAAATAATAAAAAAGTATATTTGCGGCGGGTTCCAGAGTGGTAGATTATCTAAGTATCGCCCTGGTGAAAGACCACCATTCAGAATCAAAACGTTGCTTGAAATGGCTTTAGCCGTTTTTGGTGACCAGATCTGAATAGTTAGGTACTTCTTAACCTTCCACTTCCCTATCTCCTTCCCCTCCTCACTACCTTCAGCCTCACAACATACCCTATTTTGGGATGCCACAGTCTCACTGGCTCTAGAAGTCTGGAGGAGTTGAGACTCTTGTGCGGTATTCATATCAAAAATAAAATAAAATAAAAATTCAAGCCAAGTTTTGGTAGAGTCGTAAATAATGACAAAAATTATTTCAACTGCTACCAAAAATCAAGACCATAGCTTGGGTTAACAAGTCTCGACATTCTGGACAGGGGAGAATGATACCCATAATTGTTAGAGTGATGATTGAGGAACAGCAATTCATTGTTTCTTCGTCTGCGGCAAGGAATGTTGAACTGGATGAGTTGCAACAGAGAAGGTGAGTCTATAAAACAGTTAATAATTTTGAAAATGCAATTAAATCAAAGCCTTTCCTGCGCTTTTCTAATGAAGATATATTATTTGATTTGATTCCATAGACTTGGCTGTTATTATTTTGTTATCATTTTATTTTATTGCCTTGACTATTTCCCAGTCTTTTCAATAAAGTTCACAAGGTTTTCATTAGATTTTTGGCAATGGTTTCTAACTAACTAACTAACTAACTAACCATCACGCCGTTTCTCCGCAAGCTTAGGCAGAGAGGACAGACCGACATACAACTCTGTCTCGGCACACACTCCTTGCTTCATTCACATTCATAAATCGTCTCAAACATACTCTTCAGTTATTCTGACTCTTCACATGTCTCAGCTCAAATATTTGGTTCACTTGATCTTGGCATGTCTTCCTCGGGCTTCCTCGACTTCTTTCATTCACTTTTGCGTCAAATATTTTTTTCATACTCCTTTCTTCCTTCATTTTCTCTACATGTCCAAACTATTTAAGCGTCCATTTCTTGATCCTATTCATAACATTTACGTCAGACTTGCATTTTTTCCAGATATCCACATTTTTAACACGGTTTCACATGATTTTACTGCACATTTGTCTCAGGTATCTTATTTCTACAGCATTCAGTCTACTTTAATCCTTCCTCTGCCAATTCCATATCTCACTGCCATACATCATGTTTCTTGGTTCTACAATAAGGCTTACGGGGGTGTCTGAGACTTCTTAACACCAAGGTGTGACGTTCGCGCCACAGGTGAATCAGATTCAGATTTTTTAAAATCCTTTTCATATTTTCTACAGCCATTGGTGCTTTCTACTTCTACGAGTTGGAGTAACGACTGAGAAAAATAGTTGTATTATTATAGACGTATTAGTTATAGTTTTGTTGTAGTATTATTATATGGCATATTCCAATTCAATTAAATTCCATGCATGAAAAAACTCACACAATTAAATTTATATTTTAATTTATCCCTTCCGGGATGTAAGTCTGCAACCTCTAGGTCTTAAGCTAAGGAACAGAGGTTTCGACAAGATTATTTAAGCACAGTTATCGTGAATACCCTGAATAAATGCCTTGACAGACATGTGACCGGTATGCGCACAACGCGCCAAGTGCATTGTGCCGCCCCTTCACTTTGAACCGACCTAAAACAGACGCAGCCATACGGTTTTGTGTCATTCCACAGGGCACAGGGAAACCGGTCACTGTTCGTCAGTTTCAATTGATCCGTCATTTAAATGTATGAATTTTGGTTAGCAATGAACGTGTTAATGATACCTTAAAACAAGGTAATTATCTTTAAAAAAATAATTGTGAAAACCCGTTATCGATCATATTTTTGTTTGCAGAATTTATTGCAATACGAAAACAATTCATAACACAATATTCTCATACAAATAAACTCATTCCGGGAAGGACAATACCATTAAATATTCACTTTGTAACTTATTACTAAAAGAAACAATGTTATCGAAAAATAATAACATATTTATATTCCATTTAAAAAGGTATCGTTTGGGTTTGCATACCATTTTTTAGGTAAATACCAATCGAAAACTTCAAGTTCAGCAGGAAAATAATCGGGCAACTGCACTCCTATATGAATCAAAAATAAAAATAAAATTCTTCATAAAACCAATATTCTGAAAGTTGATAAATCTATACACATCCTTCAATATCTTTTAATTCCTGTAGAAAAAAAATCGTCTTAACGCAACGCAATCCTATTTAAAATTAACAACAAAATAATAAAAAAAATGTACCTCTAAATATGTAATATTCATTAATGTTTGAATATCTAGCTTTATGCAGCGAGCTTGATAAAATTTGAAAATTACGTTTGAGAGATTTTATATATATCAAGTCACGTGTTACAGTATACTATTCACCAGAAGTAAAACATGTTAATCAACGTTAGTGTTAGTGGTAACATTATTTAAAGGTTTTCGACATTTGTCGTAAGTTATAGTCGGTTATAAGATAGATGAAGCTTAAACTTAATTATTTATTATATTTGTCCAGAATTCCAATATAAGGAATATTTCCCGTATACACAAAATAAATCTCATCATTCTTTTATCACCTTCTCCGTTGACGTTTCGCCTCTTTTATTTCATATTATCTGTGTCTTTACCTCTGTTCCGTTGTTATAATTGAAATGTTTTTTCTTTTGTTTTCGTACTGTTCTCTTATTTTATTTTAAATTGTGTTCTCCCTCTCTATGTATGAGTATATATAACCACACACTATGTATTTTTTGTTAAGTTTAATTTTGTACCCTGATGATGCTTAGGCTAAGTGAAACCGGTCGGTCAAAAAATTTAAATAAAATCTGTGGTCCTAAAGAAAGTTATTATTTATTTTCATTTAAATTTTGGTTTAGTTTAACGTTTTTTTGTGTGATTTTGCTATTTTTTTGTAAAGCACCGTTGAGGTGATTTTTTTTACAAAAACGGCGTTGGAGGAAATAAAAGTCGATCATTTTTACACGTGGGTGACTTTCGTTCATAGTCCATTAGTAAAAGTGGGACTAACTTTCAAACGTGATGAATGTGTTGAAATATATATATATTTTTTTTATATTTCCTCCTTCGACTTTTCTAATACGTACGTACGTATGTACGAGTAAGTATGCATAAAGCAATTATTTCAGACCATAAAAATAATTATTCTAAGAAATATGTTGAAGAAGACGAAGGTAATAAAACAGTTTATTGTTTCTCTCACAGGATCTCAGAATTAATATAAGATCTTTACTTTTAATTGAATAATAAACTTACAAAGGAGCAAAAAGCATTATGTTCAGATTTTATGAGAGAAATTAGATTTTTCCCAACAAAGTTACGAACGTTTATAGTGATTGATTACTGTGTCATAGTCCAGGGCCGGAGCAGGTCCTTATTGTTGTAAAAACTCAGTTTATCATTAAGCCTTTCATGGAACTGAGTTTTTTCAGTAAGAGATGGGAAATAATAAACTGGCGTATATTAATAGACGGCCTCCGTGGTCGAGTGGTAGGACGCTCAACTATGAATCCAAAGGTTGCGGGCTCAAACATGTATTTAATTGACATGACTTAATGTATGGTATATTTGCGACACGTTCCAGAGTGGTAGCTACTGTTAGTATCGCCTTGGTGAAAGAATACCATTCAGAATTGAAACGTTGTTTGAAATGGATTTAGCCGTGTTTGGTGACCAGATCTGAATATCCAGATACTTTCCGACCTTTCTCTTCCCATACCCTTCCCCTCCCCACCACCTTCAACCTCACAACATAACCCAATTGGGGATGTCATAGTCTCACTGGCTCTAGACAGTAGAGAGCAGTTGGGACTCTTGTGCGGTATGCACGATAAAAATAATAAAAAAAGGAAGGTTGGGAAGTACCTGGCTATTCAAATCTGGTCACCAAACATTTTTAAACCCAATTAAAGCAAAGTTTTGATTCCGAATGGTTGTCTTTCACCAGGACGATACTTATAGTATCTACCACTCTGGAGTTTAAGTAAGAAATCGTTGAAAAGCTACTACAATTTTTCGTGAATTCAAAAGTACAAAAATCACCGTCCGCAAACATTATATTTTTAATATTTTGCTCCATGGTTTTAATTGTCATGTTATTTTAGACTTCACAATATTTCTTCAGAAGTATCTACCCACTTTAGATGATATACTTATTGTGAAATATCAATGTAATTTCCCCCCCCCTAAGCACGAGAATTTTCTCAATTAGGGAGGTAATTATCATTAACTAGAAACAAGAAATTGTTTATTAATTGAACTTGTACTACACCTACTATTAGTATTAGGTAAAAATGTACATTTTGTGAAATAAAAAAAAAATATATTCTTAAATATATACAAATAAACTGAAAGCTCGTTCGCATACCTATACTAAAGAAACTAAATATTGCAAAACGGTTAATCCGACCCAGGAAAATCGAGAGTCTGAAATAATAAAAGCACCCATCGATATATTTGGCCGATGGAAGCATCGTATTTAATAACTGGAACACTTCTCACATGTGAGAGGCCTCAGTTTAAAACGCTCACAGAGGCTATGATTACAGCTCTCCTATACAATATCCCATGCTCTTGACCATACAATCGCCCGCTAGTTAGCCCAGGTACCCGGCTATGTCCGGGAGTTCCAACCGTGGTCGGACTGGTCAGCTCGGCCGCCATTACCGGGGCATTCATTTGTGTTATGGCCGACCGGAAACTCCGCCATGATTGGCGCTGCCGGATGTTCCGCTGCCGAACAATGCTCCGAATTCAAAAGTCGGCTTGAGCGTAGAATGAGCGCTATGCTCTTCGATCGAGTTCCGATATGGAAAGATGAGCATTTGAATGCAGGTGAATGAAAAGATTTATCTTATCGTATGAGAGTGCAAAACTTATTTGTATGGAAATCAATTGGATCGATAGTTGTTAAAAATAATTCATCTGATTTTAGAATTAAAATGTGGCTTTTCAGAGTAGCGTAAAAAAAATAGAATCTTATAATATGAAATTCTGTAGATGTGGCACTCGATACACTGATTTAAGGTGTTCATTTTCACGAAATTCATAAAAGTGGCAATATTTCGTAAACGATTTTTTACATCATATTTTAGTATTCTCGTTTGTCACGTTGACTTTTGGGACACCTATATAGTTAATTATACATTATTTAGGTGCCGAGTCAAAGTGTGAGAATCGTATCATTAATTAGGTTTCATCATGCTAAAGTAAGCAAACAAAAATTGAAACAATGTTATTAACATTTTTGTCATTATATTGAGTGTTTGCCATTAAATATGTACTAGCAAAAACTCTCGAATGGAGAGCTTTCGCGAAAAAAACTTAGTGTATTTAAAAAAGATAGTGTATTTAATTTAACCAACGTCTCTTTACGAAAATTGTTTATTGTTTAGTGAGAATCTTAACAATAGAGCAGAAATAATCCTATTGTAAGGCATAACTATATTATTTGTACCGCATTCTTTCGCCAGAGCTTCCAAAGGAACGCAACAATTTTTATCTCGCTCTAGCGGATATGGAGTGGCGAAATATCCATATAACCCCCCAAAATTAGTTTAGACATAAAAAAAATATTATAAAAAAATAGTTAACCTCGAGCAGAGCCGGGTAGTAATTTTAGTTTGTTTATGAAGTGGTGGATGCAACATTGACATAAGTTATTTTAGCACGATCAAGTGAATCAAATTCTTGAATCGGGCCACGTGAAGAGTCAGAATAACAGAAGAGTATGTATGAGACGATGTTTGAATGTGAACGAAGCAAGGAGTGTGAACCAATACAGAGTTGTATGGCTGTCCGTCCTCTCTGCCTACCTCTGCGGGGAAACGGCGTGATGGTTAGTTAGTTAGTAAGTTATTTATCAGATCCTAATGTAATTGAAAAATACTGTTTTCCACGAAATGCAATTTCAGAAGGCGAATTTGACATTAAAAAAATCTAAAATGGAGAGTTTATTTAGTTTTAAATATCTTGCCGCATTTTAAATTGAAAAATGTGAGCATTTTCTATTTGAAATTCATAACTTTTCTACTGCGATCCTCCGATCTGAAGAATTTTTCTTTAAAAAAATATCACGGTTTGTACTGAAATTGAAATAATTGTATGCTCGAGATTTTAAACAGGCTAGATTCGTATTCATCTGAGTATATTTTTTGCAAATTTGTATTAATCTTCAGATTGTTAACAGTGCAATTATTTATAATTGTGAAATTGGTATTTCATGGTGGAATTCAATTGTGAAATAAATTAATTGTTAAAAAAAACCCTTGTCACTAATTTCCTTTTATTTATTTTTGATTTGACCGGTTTCACCTCATAACAGGCATCTGTTGAATATTCGAATCGTTTTTCTTCAACACAATTATATAAAAAGATCCTTAAGCTGTAAGGACCCTCCTGGTTGTTATCGACATAACAAATGTGATGAACACAATAAGCAAGTAATGGTATTTTTTAATTTTGTTGTCTGGTTAAATTCTGCAGAATGACTGACTATAGTTCACTTATTTTTTTTACGTGAATACCGCGCTGCTCCCAACCGTCTAGAGCCAGTGAGACTATGGAATCCCCAATAGGGGTATGTTGTGAGGCTTAAGGTGGGAAGGGGAAGGTTGGAAAGTACCTGGCTATTCAGATCTGATCACCGAACACGGCAGTTAAAGCAATTTCAAGCAGCGTTTCAATTATTAATAGTGGTCTTTCACCAGGGCGACACTTAACCACTATTTGAAAAATAGTTATTTTTTTAATATTTCTTGTAATAATCGACAATTTGTCTGCTCGATAGTTTAAATAAAATAAATTGATTTGAGAAATGAGCTGTATGTAGTAAAATGTGATTTTTTTTTTTCATATCTATCTGTACAGATGAAGGCATCAAGGTGCAGAAGTGACGTACCTTCTCAAAGCTGCGAAGTTTCAATGAATTAATAAAAAATAAGTGGTTTCGCCGTCTAAGTATTATTACAGGTTTGTTTAGCAAAAGTCCCATTAAACCGCGTGAATACAAATTTCACATCGTTCAAAACAAATTAGTCTCAAACACCGCATCCTCGGAATAATAAATTCAGTGAATTAAGGGAACAAAGGGCACCTAATTCATAACTCGTATCAAGGAAATGATGCAGTGTTTTCATTAAACGCCCCGCGACACACAATCCTACCGTTGTTTCAGGAGACCGAACTGTTTTTCACAGCGAGACACTTTAAAGAGATACGGCGATATTTCAGGCGCACAAAGCGGGTAGCAGCCCTGTCGGGATAAGCGGGGAGATGATATATGGTCGATATATCCGGTGATAAGTTTATACTACAATCACTTACACCTCCCTTACGTTCTGCTACAAAGTTCTAGAATGTTCCTTCCTTTCCTACAGCATCTCTACACCCCCTACAATGTGGCGGCGAAGGTGAGCTCCGCAGTAGAATGTATCAATTGATTTTGTATGTGTTGCAATTTATTTTACTCGACGACAACGTTTTGTGCGCGAACACGTTTATGTTTACTACCGAATGTGCTCGTGTAATATATTGGACATTTTGAAGCGCGCCATTTTGTAAGATTTACAAAGCGAGACACTCGGAAAGATCACTCTAAAACAAGTGAATAGGTAAACGTACCCGGAAAACGTTAATGTAACGCTGCCGGAAACCATAAAAATTATTCCAATCAATAATTTCAAAAAAGCTTGTAAGAACCATTTAAAATACATACAAACCAAAATAATAAGCAGTGTATATTATAAGTTATAATATTATTATTGAGTCATAAAGAAAAAGAAATAATTAGATACTTTGTAAACTTTATTGTAATGACCGGTCGGTAGCTGAGTGAACAAACGCGTCGGATTCCCACCCGGGCGTCGTGCGTTCAATTCCTCTGCTGGCTAAGTCCTCCATCATTGCACAAGCAATATCTTCCGCTTCTTATGATGGCAGTAGGAGTTTTTTTTAAATATTGTCAGGTTATTCGTAACACGGGAATGTTTGTCTTTCTTTAAAAAAAAACTAACTAACCATCACGCCATTTCCCCGGCGGGGTAGACAAAGAGGACGAATTGCCATACAACTATTTCTTAGCACATACTCCTTGCTTCATTCACATTTATACATCGTCTCATAGATACTCTTCTGTTATTCTCACTCTTCACATGACCCGATTCAAGTACATATTTGGTTTACTTGATCGTGCCATGTCTTCCTCGGGCGTCCTCTACTTCTTCTTCCATTCACTTACGCATCATATATTCTTGGGATACTCCTTTCTTTGTTCATTCGCTCTACATGCCCTAACCAAACTAATGTAAAATAAATAAAACTAAAACCCATTTGAATGAAAAAAAGCCGTTTAATTTTTCGAGAAATCTTGTCAAATAGGATTGAAATGGCATTAAAAATCAAACTCAAAGAAAAAAATTCTCTTAAAAACGTTTTGAAATGTTGTCTTGCCATAAAATCATGAACATCAGATAATTTATAGAGGGGAATTTCTTTTCTGATTTTCACGACTTTCACCAAAATGGTTTTGTTTGGTAAGCTTAAAGCTATTTTTTTCCAATTTATTTTGCATGGTAAAACACGTGGCAGAGACGCTTCTCTAGTTCGACTACTTGACGCAGAGTTAGATTCCACAATTTAACTCGCGAGTTGATCACATTACGCCGTTGTTATCAAAAATAATTAATGCATAATGGCAGCCAAACTTCAAGTCGAAGTTAGCTAGAAAACCGAAGACGTTAAACTAGTGTTATCAAACTTCCACGTTGCTGAGAATATATCGTCATTGTAAAGGTAAAAGGGCTGAAGCGACACTTTGGTCAAAAATGAGTTAAATATGCAGTTTAGATCAGTTTTGTATTATGCTTCAAATTCTCTGACTCTCGTTTGATTCTGAATACTTTTGTGGCCTTTCAGCCATTTAACATATGTTTACCATTTGGGAGAAGGCTTGACTCAAGCAACACAAGTTTGGGACTTTTTTTTAACTTTTGTCGCTTTAGGTAACTCTTCAAAAGCTAAAGGTAATTTTTTTTCTAAATCCAACCAGGTTTTGAAGACTTGTGAATTTTATTGTAAAACAAAAAACTTTAAAGTGCTCTTGTATAAATTTTTGCCTTTCCGGCAAAGATTTAGTCGAGAGTTCAGATTTTTTAATTGATGTGTTAGTGCATTTTACCGCTGTTTCAGCAACTAAATAAATACAAAATGTCTAATATTCTTAACCAACATTTTGCAACGATAAACGTATTGAACTTTTTAAAGTATTATTTTATTACTATCTAAGGGAAGTTTATTGCCTGGTGTCTATTTATTTGAATTCACCAAATTAAACAGTGTGAATAAAAAGGTTTAATAAATATATTTTTTTTTGGTTTTGAAAGTGAATACCGCACAAAAAGTGCTAACTGCTCCCAACCGGCTGGAGCCAGTAAGACTATGGCATCCCCCCAATCAGGGTATATTGTGAGGCTGAAGGTAGTGTAGAAATAAGGAAATGGGGAAGAGGAAGGTAAAAGAAGCATCTGGTTATTCAGATCTGGTTCCGGGAACACGGCTTAAGCCATTTAAAAAAAAAAAAATGAGTAAGACAAACATTCCCGGGTAACAAATAACCTGATAATATTTGAAAAACTCCTACTGCCATCGTAAGAAGCGGAAGATTTTGCTTGTGCAATGATGGAGGATTTAGCCAGCAGAGGAATTGAACGCACGACGCCCGGGTGGGAATCCGACGCGTTTGTCCACTTAACTACCGACCGGTCGAAGCTGATTTTAGATTCTGAATGGTAGTCTTTGATCAGAGCGATACTGAGAGTATCTACTACTCTGGAACGTACCGTTAATAGATCACACATTACTTTTTATTAATTAAATGTGAAAAAACACATAAATTACATAAAATTTATTCGCCGGGATTTGAGCCCGCGACCTCTGAATTCGTGGTCGAGCGTCTTAACCATTCGATCACGGAGGCCGTTTCGACGTTGTTCGAAGATTAAAAAAATGTCTAGGAGGTAAGGGTTGTGGTAGGGAATGGAGTTAAGGGTCGGCGGAAGCTGTGCTTTGAGGTGGTGGGTGCAGAAAGTGCCTTCTTAATTTTTACTCGTGATACGTTTGTGACGCGCTAATCATAGGACCATTCTCGGTTGCAGTACAATGTACAATGATTAGTGTTGCGAAGGTTGGTTTAGGATATGACTGTTGATGCAAAGTGGAGTAATTAAACACTAATCAATAGTTAATAAATTATCATAAGAGTAATGTCTTCTTTATTTGTAAAGATTTTTTTCTCTCTCAGAATGCGTTCAGAAGATATTTAGTAAAAATGTCGGTTGGCAATTATTTAAAAAAAACCTAATTTTTTTAAATATAATTACGCATCCCTGGTCACACATTCAGAAAGCAAATATTATCCTAAGGGAGTTTACTACGTGCCTACATTATTTTAAGGAGAAAATCCCTAAACTGTTTTGTTCCCCGAATTTTTATATTAGAGGTGTCTTTGATTTTCTGGTGACTTGTAAACTACATCTAAAAAGGAATTAATTTGTGATTTGATTTACGTTCATCGATGATAAATCGACATAAATACTGACACGGCTCTTTCCTTTTAACGCATTCGTTATGAAAATTGTGATATGAATGTAACATAAACATGATTCATTTGACTGACTGTGTAATTTGAAACTCACTAAATAAATTGAAATACTTTCCATGTGGTGAACACATTTTGCTAACACTTTGACTCAACTCATCACAAATTTGCAATAAATATAGAAGTTATAGGTCACGCAATTGGAGTTGACCCAAACAACACGTATTGGTGCATTTTTACACACTTCTAATAGTGATGTCCTTGCAAAACGTTGTTGCTATTAGCGAAAAAGGGGTAACTATTAACTATTTTAATTTGAATATTCTGAATGGTTCTTACAAAAAAAAAAAACCTTTTTATTATCTTAAAAAAGAACCTTTTTCAATTCCAACGAATTTTTTTTCCTGAAATCAAATAACAGGTTTGAAACATGCTGTATGCAAGTAAGCATATGTGTGAGTACTATGTTTGTGTTGTATCAACGCTGACTGCGATAAGTGTATTACCTATGTTTTTTACAGTATCTTTTATAAAATTTGTGTATTATTTTTTCACTTGTATATTATAATATAAGGTTGATAGTACTGCGCCTGTCTCGATAGGAGATCCTGTGTTGAGAGCAGACGCAGATTACAGTTTACATTTTTCATCTTAATTTTAAAATAAAAATATTTAAAAAAAATGTTGACATTGTACTATCATAACAACGTAATATTGTACAATTACCACTCATTGCTTCATTATAACATAATGCACAGATTACAATAAAATGTAACTACTTGTGTACCATTAACATTGTATATTTTAACATAAGTAACTTTTAAATAAGTAACTCGGTGGAAGATAAGATAGGTAAACACTTTTCTAAAAAACATTGTCTTTTTGACAGCTATTTTTCCATCTAGTGAAATTTATCTCAAAGAAAATTACTTACAGAACTCTATCGTGCGAAGTAGTTAAAGTAAAGGTAAAAAAAACGTCTTACATTAATGTAAGTTGTGTAATTTTAATATTAATTAAAAATAAATACATTATTATTGAGACATTTGAAAACAGCAATTCTTTTTTTAGAATTGACTTCATACCACCAAAATTTTCTTTTTGTCTTTTTCTTTTTTACTTCAATTCGGGTTTTATATATTTTGTTCATGCTTTCATCTTTAAATATATATTATCCTTATCTTTACCCTTGACTTCAATGGAAGAGCGGTAAGCTCCCCGGCTCTGGACCCTGCAGTTATGGATTTTAAACCCGCTCAGGGCAAATAAAAATATGTTAAAAAATTAACATGTGGCTTTTCAAATTATAATTAAGAATATGTTCTTGGTATTTTAGATTTTAAAGTACTGCCAGAATTGGCTAAGTCAGATGCCCCCATTCAAATTAGAAACTTAACTTTAACTGGAATTCATATGATGGTATTATTTCTAGTATAAATAATACATTTACTTGAATTAAATACGTTTTTTGCTTGTTCTTTTCATACCTAGCTCGATAGACAACTATAAAAATTGTTAAACTTGCAATAATCCTGTTTCTACAGAGTTGCAAGGAATATTAAGAAAAAAATAGATCAAAATACAAGTATAATAACCGCAAATATCAACAAAAATAGTGAAATTTTCGAAGTTATAAAGCTCGCGGTTTAGCTTCGATGGCAATTATAAAGGTTGCTCTAACCGTAATACATTTTGAATGGGATCGTTCGTATTAAATTTACTCCCCGTAAAAGCTTATATTTGTTTATAGAAGGGGTGTGTACATAATTTATCGATTTCGCTGGAAGTGAATTTAAAATGGGAACAGTATATCTGTAGGTGACACGGCTAGTATAAGGGATGTTTTCGTCAAGGCGCAAGTACACACGTAACGCTTTTATATCTACGAGGCTGTATTTTGGGTTGATCACCTAATTGTAAACATGAACAGCGCCAAAACATCTTTTGAAATTATTCAAGAAAGCGTAACCTTTTAATGAACAGTAGAAATGCCTTTAGCATTTTGTTAATAATTAAAATGTTTTTTTTAAGATTTAAAAAAAAGTAAATTGGTCACTTCTCGTTTGCGAGCCATATAATGTTATATTTAACGGTGTAACTGCATAAATTAAATTTATGCTATATTCGGATTTAGAGATAATTTTTATTCATAGGAAAAAAAAAACACGTTAAGCGCGAGTCTTAGTTAAGCGTACAAAAAGTTTTATCAATTTTTCAAATAAAAGAACTAAAAAATTTGTGTTAAAAAAATAATGATCATGAACTTTTCCTGGACGTTTTGAAACGTATCTTTTAAAAGAATTATAGTAAATATAGGTGAGTTTAACGCACTCTCAGAGATATTTGTGCGATTAAATTTACCCACTGAAGTGAAAGTTCTTCTAAGAACTTCGATAGAGAGTATTAAAGTAGGTGATATAAAACAAACTACAGATTTCCGGCAATACGTTTTTTTGATGAAAGGTAAATACAGCCAGTGTTAGTTGGAAAAGATACTCCATATTGTAAAGTTTAGTGAAAATTTGAAATAACTTTGTATATGGGTTGGAAAAGTTTCAGAAATTAGAAGTTGTAAAAACTCACGTAGCGCAGAGGAGTGCGGGGAGGGGCGACGGGCTAGTCTAGCTGGAGCACAACACGTCAGCTTCCCTCGGCGCCGGGGCTTCAACTGGCTGCCGGGCGCCTCGCCGTCTGCCGGCTCGCCTCCCCACCCCCTGCCCCAGATGCCTCCCTGGGATTCCCAGCCGGGACGCAAGCGCGGCCGAGCGCCTCCGTAAAAGCCCGAGCCCGCCCGAAGCCGGATCTCTTAATCTGGAACGAATGCACAAGGAAGGAGATAAGATTCACCCCCTTGGCAATCTCGGGGATTTTTTACTCCCCTTTTTATTTTTATGTCGCTGTGTTGTAAATGTGGCTGCTTTATTTTGTTGCTCTCTTTAATAGCAGCGGGTTCCGGGACACCTGAATAAAGAATGGCTGCCCTAAATTATGAAATGGGTCTCGTTTTCAATTTGATTTTAGGTGATTAAGTTACGTGGGCCAAAGTGAATTTTCGCCGAGCGAAATTTTCTCTGAAGTAACGACAGGTGTTCAATGATTAATTGTGATCATTTCGCTTTAATAGGTCATTTCATTTACAAGTACTTCATTATTTGAATTAACCTGTCCGGCGAACAGGTGCATAATTACTATAGTTAAAATAACAAAGATTAACATTAGAATGATTTGGAGTCATTCAATGACTTGGATAGATTGGTTCCTACTAATTCGTTTCCATGATAGCTGCTTATAGCGGTATAACACAATATATTCACAATGTATGTTGGTGCCTTCCGATCTTTGTCAGAATATGCACAATGAAAAGAAATGTTTAATCACGTGATGGTCCTTATAAGCTACGCATGCATAAAACATGTTTTATAAATGAAGGGGTTATGTGAAAAAAAGCTCGAAAGATAAAAGAAAACACTAACTTCCCCACGTCTTCAAATCCATTACAATATTTATACGCAATGACAAAAATGATAAACGCTTTTTACCTCTTAGACAACCGTCGCACCGGATGAGGCGTCAAATTTAACGTCGCCAATAAACAAACCAGGTTTATAGCCTTTCCACACAGCGCTTCACACCCTCTTTCCTCTTCTCTCTTCACTTCCCTTCCCCATAAACCTCCTCCGCAGCCTTCACACAACACAGACATCTACCAGCAACCACCCAACAAACAATATCCGCTTTAATCAGTATTTAAATTTGACTCTATTTAATTGGTTATTTGATGAATGATAATGAACTCAAATACAGGGTTATCAAGATTAATTTAAAAATGAACATAAATTAATTTTGATTTTTAGATAAATTTTATGAGAGTGCTTTTGATATTTTTTAATCCTTTGTAAGTGAAAAAATCATTTGATGAAAATGACAAACTTTTAAGATAGCCGAAGAGATACAAAATAGATTAAAAAATAAATGTATTTTTTAACAAAACCATCTTCTCGACGACTAACTAACTAACCATCAAGCCGTTTCTCCGCAGGAGTAGGTAGAGAGGATGGACCGCCATATAACTCTGTCTTGGCACACACTCCTTGCTTCATTTACATTTATACATCGTCTCATACATACTCTTCTGTTAATCTGACTCTTCACATGACCCGATTCAAGTATTTGATTTACTTGATCGTGCCATGTCTTTCTCGGGCGTCCTCGACTTCTTCTTCCATTCACTTTCGAATTTTACATTCTTTTCACACTCCTTTCTTCGTTCATTCGCTCTACATGCCCAAACCATCTAAGCGTCCCTTTCTTGATCCTATTCATTACGCTTACATCAGCCTTGCATTCTTTCCGGATATCTACATTTTTAATACGGTCATACATGGTTTTACCGCACATACGTCTCAAATATCTCATTTCCACAGCATTCAGTCTGCTTTCATCCTTCCTTTGCCAGTTCCGTGCCTCACTGCCATACATCAGGGTTGGTATAAGCACTCCATTGTGGACTGCTAGCTTCTCTTCTTTGGACAATTTCTTATTTGCGCCAACAGGGTTCAGTCCTCTAATGGAGTTTCCTGCATTCACCCTAATGTAATAAAAATTTAAAACTCTTGGCTTTGGCCCCGGAGTTTGGGGATTCATAACCCGGCCAAAAATGATTTAAAAAAACGGAAACTATAATTTTAAACTATCTGCGTTTTTCAAATTAGCTATGTGAATTAAAATGTTCTTCCTTCAATAATACAAGATATTTTCAGTATCGCCCTGGTAAGATATAACCATTCTGTTTTGAAATATTGTTTGAAATTACTTTAGCTGTGTTTAGTTACTTGGTTCAAATAGTTATCCCTGCATTTCCTTCTCTTCTTACCTAAATTCTTTCCCAAAATCCTACCATACCTTAAAACATTTCACAGTTGGGGTTGCTTTAAGCCCCAGCACTCAAAAATGGCGCTAAACGTCACTTTGTAGCATTCTAATATAAGCAATACTACGAATAATTTTTCTACAAATTCCACATGGGTAGTTAGGAAAATGTCTAAGGTTTTCAGTGAATAAGTTTTCTAACTTTTATTTTTTAAATTGTATCAAAACATACTAAAATGTGTTACAGGTGCAGCTTGAAAACCAGCAAAGCCATTTTCGAAAGTTTAACTTCAAAATCCAGTATGCATTTCACTCACTGGAAACCTAGATAGATTCCAAACTGACCATGTAGAATTTAAAAATAAATAATTTGTAGTATTACCTTATTAGAAAGCCAAAAGTATGTATTTTAGGATATTGACCCTTAATCTACCCTTCACGCAGCATCCCCAAAGATGACATAGACCCTGAGGGAAATTATTTCCCTAAAGGCCTCCTGTGTGTAGTAATTGTAAAAAAATAATCTATATTCGTAGTAAAAAATTTTTCTTTCGCATTAAGTATATTTTTCTTTACTGAAAATGTATTTATAGAATAACAACCTAATGAAAAGATTTAAATTAAGCGTAATATATGTTTTTTAGTGACCCTGTATACAGATTTGGCGATGTAAATGATAATATGAAGTGTTTTGTTGAGCCCTTTTACTATTTGAGAATGGCTTGTTTATTGTATAAATTAATTTATTGTCTTAAGGAAGTGGAAGACAGCACCGAACGGCTTGTGAACGTCTTGTGAACGTCAACACTTCAGTAGAATTTATTCCTTAAATCACTAACTAAAACAGTGAGCTTCCATGTAAACTTGTGCCAAGTTCAGAATATTCTAACAAAAGTGCTTCTAGGAATTATTAGGATTTTATTAATAATGCTATCGTTCTTCTCATGATGATAGTTTGTAAACAAATTAAAAACATGAAATAAATTGAATAATTTAAAAATATAAAATGATGTGTCGTCGCTGGAAAAGCAAAAGAGAAAAAGAAAATGAGTTGAATATTTATAAATAAAACACATAAACTTTGTTTATAACCACTTTATTATTTAATATTACGTTTAAAAATTTTTTTTTTTTTTTTTTTTAACAAAGTTTGTGTTTTATTTATAAATATGGCAAGCCACAATGCTTTTTACGAATATGAGTTGAATATGCTTTGATCGGTTTTTTTTCTGCATCGAATGCTCTGATTTTCGTTTGATTCTAATGACTTTTGTAGCCCTTCAGTCATCTAAAATATGTTTACCATTTAGGAGAAGGCTTCACTCAAGCAGCACAAGTTTGGGACTTTTTAAAAGTTTTTTGTCGCTTCAGGTAACTCAGTGAGAACATTGAGTTAACTTTTTTTTTCAAAATCCAACCAGGTACTGTAAACTGAGGTCGCTTCACTCCACTTTTCGCTATAGTCTGCTTAAAATTCAGCATATAAATCAATAAAAGCCTTAACTCTGGTTTTGTATTATTTTATGGTTTAAGGAGGTACAAAGTGTTATTTTCTATAATTAAAATGAAGAAAAAAAATACATTATTTAAAAATAAAAATTGTTTTGTGTGGTGTAAGTGTTTAAAGAGAAAGAGATTTATTGTAAATTTGTATAGGCTGGGTAAAAATGTTTAGGTGTCTCTCCATATATATTCTTCTTCTGAGTTATCAGAGTTCTGTTGTACCTATGATAGTAAAAAGTATACTTTCCTAATAGCATGTGTACAAACAGTAAATGTAGGCAAATGTGTAATAATCTAGAAAAAAACACCGAAAATAGACAACTTCTCTTTCTCTTATATAAAATTTTACTGGCAAATTTGGTACAATATCATATCGTACCGCAGGCACCATACAAAATGTACACAATTCGCTCAGAGAATCTCGCTTTTTGCCGCAAATGAAAATGCTTGAATTCAATTAGCCTAAATTTATTAAATAAGATTAAATGTTTCCACGCCTGAGGTCAGGAGGTTTTTTGGGAAGCCGCAATTTATGTGGACAAATTGGAATATTCCGGATCTTTAAATAAAGCTTCAATTTAAAGCGTAGCAGAGCGAAAGGATTGCTGCACAGATATGAAATGGATGGATGGATAGAAAATAAGTTGGGTACAGGATAGCTAGCATACGAGTTCTTGCAAAAATTCTTGCCACTATATGCCGAGAATTTTTTTTATATGCTCCCATTCAACATTTTATTTGATGATGTAGCCTATACTGTGCTTTATTATGAGTTAAATTAATTTCCTGCAAGATTTTGTTTTAGCAGTTATTGATAAATAAAATAACTAACTCAAACTAAGTAACCATCTTGCCGTTTCTCTGTGATTTTCACTTCTTGCTTCATTCACATTCATACATACTCTTCTGTTATTCTGACTCTTGACATGACCCGACTCAAGTATTTGATTCACTTGGTCTTCAACTTTCTCGGGCGTCCCCGACTTCTTCTTCCATTCACTTTCATGTCATATATTATTTTCACACTCTTTTCTTCGTTCATTCGTTCTACATGCCAAAACCATCGAAGCGTCCCTTTCTTGATCCTATTCATTACGCTTACATCAGACTTGCATTCTTTCCGGATATCCACATTTTTAATACGGTCATACGTGGTTTTTCCACTTCATTAAGTCTAATTTCATCCTTCCTCTGCCAGTTCTATACCTCACTGCCATACATCAGTGTTGGATAGTATAATAATAATATTAATAGGAACCAGATTTTAAAACCAGTACATAATGAATATTCAAGTGAGATAATATTATGTACCACGAGATAATAACATATTGCGAATTTTATGGCAGTCCTCTGATTTAAAAATAATATCGTTTAATTAAATATGTTTTTTTACTATTATTAGCTATTTATCATTAGTCTGTCGTGACCTATTTCTGGATGAAAGCCTCCCCAGGTATCTTTCGCGGTCCTTGTCTTGGCAAATTTAGGGGTTGCACGCCACGTGATACCACACCACGTGATTCAACACCCCGCTACCAAGAAAATTAGCGTGGGACGAACTCAATACCGAAACAATATCCATACAAACATCATTGATTATTTATTGGTTAAAAGCCTATGAATTTATTAATCGGTCTGTATTTTGGCGAATCGCACATTGTTAATAAATGTTTGAACATGATTTAATGTTGTAATAATGCATTAAGTAATATGACAAGATAATTTCTCAATAGAGATCCACACAGATAATTCCTAAAAGTACGATGTATATTGATTTGAAAGAAGACTTATGTCGTGAATTCACATTAAATCTTTTGATTCCTAGATTCCAGACAGTAAATTAATTTAATTTTCTGCTAAATAAATAAATTCAGCATTTTAAAAAGTTTAATAATTTTTTCCCGAAGTTTGGGAAATTGACCTTAATTTGGGCACACCGCACATGCCCATAACACACTTCTAAAAGTTTATCTCCTCAGTGGGTCTAAGTATATTTGTGGTATGTTTCAGAGTGGTAATATACTCTAAGTATCGCCCTGGTGAGAGACCACCATTCAGAATCGAAGTGTTGCTTGATTGAAATGGCTTTAGCCGTGTTTGTGACCAGATTTGAGTAGCCAAGTACTTCCCGACTTTCCTCTATCTTATTTACTACCTCTCCCCACAACCTTCAGCCTCACAACATACCCCAATGTGGATGCCATAGTCTCTCTCACTGGCTCTAGACGGTTGGGAACAGTTGGGACTCCGGTGCGGTATTCACTATATAAATGTTAATGTTTTTAAAATTACGAAACGTGCTAGTTAAACAATAAAATTTGGATAATTTGTACAGCACTGTTTATGAAAAATCACCTAATTACGTACTATTTTATACGAAAATCACCAAATACTAAAGTATTACGTAATAAGTATTAAAGTAATACGTGTAAACACGGAAGCATGGAAATGATAATATATTTTTTGAGGAGTTGAAAAAAGTGATTCCGGAAAGGACGAAATAAAAACGAATAATATTTTTTCAAAGATATACAAATTTTAAAAGAGACTACGAAAGCAAAGAGGATAAACGAGTGAATGCATTAAAAAGAGATTCATAAACGTAGAGATTAATTATGCATTTAGAAAGATATTCACACACATAAAGGTTTTACGTAAAAGATATATCACTCACATAAGGATGTATTTATCTTAAATATTTACACAAAATCTTCCTTACGTAAATAAATCTCTTCCCTTTTAAGTGAAATTCATCAGAAATTCAATCTAGTTAAGACAACAGATGTGCAATACGGACAGTTGGTTTAGCTTAATCTATTTCACTTTATTTGGATATTCGTCGAAAAAGTTGCAAATATCATCAATAAAAACCTAATTTTTTTTTTCAATTTCCGAGTAAGGCTTACATTTTTAGTTCTTCATCCCGTAATCGACCCTCCCAACACCGCGGGCGGTCACTCATTAGGCGGGGATCACACCGATCATCCCTCATGGGGCGGCGGGTGTGGGGGCGGCCGGGAGGGGGCGGCAGATTAGGAAAGGGTGAAGGTGGCCGCGGAAATGCGGATTGAAATTATTTTGAAACATTATAAAACGTTGGCTTTCCAGATAGAAACATGAATTAAATTATGATTGTAAACAATAATAGCAAACGTCAACAAGATTAAGAAAACAATTAAATACAGCTGATACGCTATTGAATAAGCGTCATTGTTCCTTTCGTCATCTGTCCATACATAAGAGACACGCATAAAGAGAATCAGACTTCTTCCTTGAAAGCACCCTTCAATGGCGTGTAGTCCATAAAGGCTGAAAACCTGTTCATACCCTTTAGAAAAAATAATACAAACGAAAAAAATAATTATAATGAAACGAAAAGAAAACATAATTGTTTTACTTTATTATAATATTTGTTAGGTTTTTAATTTAAGAAAGGTTTCCCCTACATAAGTCGGATACAAATTAAGTTAAGTGAATATGTTAAAAATATCGGTGTATCTAACTAACCATCACGCCGTTTCTCCGCAGGGGTAGGCAGAGAGGACGGACTGCCATACAACTTTGTCTTGGCACACACTCTTTGCTTCATTCACATTCATACATCGTCTCATACATACTCTTTTTTTATTCCGACTCTTCACATGGCCCGATTAAAGTATTTGATTCACTTGATCGTGCCATGTCTTCCTCGGACATCCCCGACTTCTTCTTCCATTCACTTTCGCATCATATATTCTTTTTACATTCCTTTCTTCGTTCATTCGCTCTACATGCATAAACCATCTAAGCGTCCCTTTCTTGATCTTATTCATTACGCTTACATCAGCCTTGCCTTCCTTCCGGAATCATATTCACATTTTTAACACGGTCACACATGGTTTTACCGCACATACACCTCAGGGATCTCATTTCCTCAGCGTTAAGTCCACTCTCATACTTCCTCTGTCAGTTCCATGCTTTACTACCATACATGAGGGTTGGTATAGACACTCCATTGTGGACTGCTAACTTTGCGTCTTTGGAAATTTTTTTAATTGTGCCAACAGTATTCAGTCCTCTGTTAATTGAGTTTTCTGCATTCACGCTTCATTCAATATCCTTATCGAAAAGCTTTTCGTCTCTCGCAAACATTCTTTCTAAATACGTAAACTCATCCACATTCTCTAAGATTTATCATTCACAATTATATTGCTCGCTGTTCTCGTACTCTCTCTTTCAAACACCATGAATTTGGACTTACTTACATTAATCATCAACTCATTTTGCGTACATCCTAGACACGAGAAACAATAGATCTTCCAAACTATCAGAAATCAGCACCGCATCATCAGCATACAATAAGAAAAATACTTTCAGATTGTTCATCGCTGTGTCAAATACGATAAATGAAGTTAATAGTACTAGATGATCTCTAAACTGAGGGACTAGGTCTGAACACAGGCGCGGCACGAATGAATTATTAATAAGCAAATCGCGGTTCCTGCGGCAATCCGCTGCACACATAGGCGAAATTAATCGCCGGATATTATAATTGAAATCATCCTCGGCACGTAGTACGTGTCTGTATGAACCGCTTAAGACGTTAGATTAGTAGAGCCTCGTTGAAGGCAGGTACCCCTTTACAGCGAACAAAGCCCTAATTTCAAGCCTTAATCTGCGCGTCGCTGTAGGCCGGCCGGCTCTCGGGCGTAGTAAGGTGGGTTAGTGCCTAAACATCACCGTATCGAAAACTGTCCGGGTCGTTTAATTAGGTTAACAAGGAAATGACGTTCAGAAAAAAAATTGACAACATATACTCGTACAAACATTTTATGGTCATGCCTGTGGGGAGGGCACTCTTGCTGTTGAATCGAATCACTTCAGATATCGACATATTCTGCGTCAGTGAAACTGCCTTTAAACAGCAAGCCTTATTGCTGCTTGCTTAACTACTGTATATTATTTATCTATCGTGATTATTTAAAAATCTTAGAAAATTAATATTTTTTTCATCACTAATTTACCTTTCCCTTATCTTAGTATACACGTATACGCTTTGTACTTTTTTGTACACCCCATAAATATATACTGTATTTCTTAAAAATTGTATCTCGTATTTTTTTTTTAAAATTAATAAATAATTGAATTGAATTGAATTTGTGCTCGTGCTCTAATAGTAGCTAACCTCCGAAAACAAAAGCTAAAAAAACTTGTGTCTAAGGTCACTTTTTGTTCTGCTCAATTGGATATAGTTATACAGAAAGCATCCAACCAACAATTTTCCAAAATCGAGTTTTACTTGTTTTCCTATAGATAAATACGAGATTTATATCTGCTGAAAACATCCGAGCTACAAATGCAATTGATTTTTGGTAATTTAATTTTTTAATTACCTACAGTGCAAATATTTGACTTGAATTGAACTTTAAAAATACTCAAATATACGATAACATAGATAACATATTAAATAAATACATTAATATATTATAAATTACCTGTCTATAATAATTCCCATAAAAAAATAAACTGTTTACTTTACAAATGCCGTAATATGCTTTTGTATCGTCATATTTTCAAACGCTCTTTTCTCGGTTTTATCTTTTTGGGGTTGGATGTTTTCTGCATAACTACGTCCAAATCATCTCCTTATTATATCATATACGTGCAATAATATACAACGTGAAGAAAATAAAAATAACATGAGTCACACATAGTACTTTAATAGAAGCTCAAGTTTATGCAAAGCGTGGCGTTCTATACGAAGGCTTTTTGAAAAAAAAGAAACAGATGTAATTGAAGTAATTTGTAGTTTTTTTACATTTGATAGAAATTTTGACATGATTTTATTTAAAGCCAAGCTGGGTTTTTACATATTTAAAATGTAAATAAAAAAAACATACTAAGTTTTGAAAATTATTATACAACAAGTGTTCAAAGCATACTTATAATAATATGCTAAGCAATATTTATAAAACATCTAGGTGACAGAAGCATAAAATAAAATAGAAACTAAAACTATATTATTATGCAAAAAACTGGAACTACAGTACTTACGTTAAAATAATTTCTATGATTCAGTAAAGTGCTGGTATAGACTACGCTTTATTTCATGAATGGAGTCATGTAATATTTCAATAATTATGTAAATACATGATTTTTTTATAACTCGTTTTTGTGATATTTAAGGGGAGAATTATCGAGAGGTTTTCTTCTCAAAACCAGAGCACGTATTGTAATAATGTGGCCAGACATGTTGATAGGCTGAGATATACTCGTAGACCGTAGACCTAACCGTGAAAGGTGCTACGCCTCTACGATATGATGCTACGCCGGAGATAGAAGCCACTGCGGGCAGTCATCGTAGCGGTTACAATCTCGGTTAGGGGAAGATTTGCAACATATACGCTTCGACTTTACAGTACAATTCTATCTTTAAGATTTTTTTCTGTACCTTTATTTTTTTAGTTACAGGAACGCACTATTTAAATCATAGGTTCTCAAGCTTATTTTGCCCACCGCCCACTTTGAGAATATTATTTTTTCTAGAGCCCCCTCCCTCATGTTTTTAACTTATCATCTGTCGTGAATCTGAAACTGCTATTGCCACGATTATATTTAAACGTGTAATTACACTATAAAATTATATAGAGTAAGATAGGATATGGTTCCTATCCAATTTCTGAGTTTAAAGAAGAATGTTTCAAAGAAAACAATTAAAACGCACACTTAATATATTTTTTATTAACTTTTTATTTCTTACATTATTTTTTTACATTACCTACCTCACTAGGTTATTAGAACCTGTTCTGAGGTAGGTGACAGTGAGTACAAGTAGAATAATATAAAAAATGATGATATTTGTTACTCAATGTTAGATGATACAACAGATACTGACCGTAAAACTCTCTTGATATCATATTAGATACATTGACAGTAGGTAAAGTTGCGAGGCACTAAATACTATAATTAATTACAGTGGATACGATACAAATATATAAAGAACATATTACATTTTATACCTAAAGAAAAAACGAAAAAAATGCTAATTTGAAAGTAGTATATAATAATAGTGGACTTAAAAGAATTATTATAGAATTATGGTGCAATATTTCAATAAAATCGTGTTATTATGTAAGAGGAATGTAATTTTTTAGGGTCGAGCATTTTACAAAGATGCTCTAGTTTATCATGGAATGAGTGAAGAATTTCAAGTGCTATTTTAGGAGGTCTTCAATTTGCTTGCAGTCCTTACTCATTAACCATTTAGTAATGTTTTGATTAAAGGAATACATATCGTGTGATGGCTACAGTCTGTGGTGGGAGTTTATTGTAAGTGTGAGGCGCGATGTAGATATGGTGTCTTTGTGCAAAAGCTGTATTGTATTTAGGTACCAAAAGTCTTTCTTGTTGTTTGGCGCTTGCATTTTTACCATGTATGACATGCATTAAAGATTTTGATGAATGAGTTATTTCTAATACTATTTTAAGATATAACTGTCTGATATTGAGGATTCCTAAAAGTTGCAAGAGTGGCGTTGTTGGGTGCCTGAAGAGCTTTCTAAATTTAATTCGTAAAATTACTTTTTGTATTTTTATATAAATTATATTGAGAAGTATTATCTAGTACCTTCTACCACCCCCCCAAAAGTCTTAAACGCCCACGTTGAGATCATATGATTGCAATGGTTATAAACTAGTGAAAAATTGATTTTTGTGAAGAATCTCAAGTTTATGTCTGCTGCTTAATATTAAAAAAAAAATTAACGCGCCTCATTGATGTTTAAAAAAAAATACATTTATTAATTAGGGATCATACTCTTTGACATGATGCGTCCAGGCATCCCTATCTCGCGCTACTTCCGTAGCCTAAAACTCGCTCTCAAAACAATGTCTGCATTATATACTCGTAACAATAATATAAATGATTGATATTGTATTGGAATTTCGTATATATTAATTTATATTTGTGTGACAATCGTTTCACTATTATAAAACTTACAAATATTTTAAATAGTTGCAAATATTTGGTGTTGTTAGAGTTCTACAAATGATATACCAATACTTTATTTTCATGTTTTATAGTTTTGTGGCGTACTTGTAAGACAATTTCTTTAATTAAAACCACTAAATCAAAGTAGAGCAGCATTTTAACACGATCATACAGCCTAGGTGTCCGCTGCCGCACTGGGCGGTATGGACAGTGGACGGTGGACAGTGGACACGTGTAGAAGGATATCGCCCACCTGCGAGTGGCAATAGAGCCACTACAATTATTATTATGATTGGACTAGACTATTGACTTTATTGAATGGCCTGCACTTTGAATGTAGACGGTCTGAATGCACTACCACGCACTTAACTGTGCCTTTGTATTCCACGGCATTGACGTGCACGTTGCGTTCAAACATTTTTATCTACCTTTGCTTAAGTAATATAATAATACTCGGCTAATTAATATAGTGCTATTTTTGTGAAAAATCAGATCAGTGTAGAGTGTTCTCCATAGACTGGTTGTGTTAAGTGTTATTTTGTTTCAGTCAAAAATGCAAACGTCAAACAAACATATCTTGGAAAAAAACACATAACTCTAATATCAAGACATCATGTGAAATTTAAAATATACCCAAGTTTATAGTTGACAAAAAAAATCACTACCACAAGCCGTCAAGTAGTGATTTTGAGTAAATACAAACATAAATTTCCGTGGAAAGCAATCATTTGGTGGTTTGACGTATTCAATGAAAATTAGGTTTCGCTTAGCCTAAACATCATCAGGGTACAAAATAATTTTTTTTTTTTTTAAGAAAGACAAACATTCCCGAGTTAGGAATAACCTGACGATATTTGAAAAACTCCTACTGCCATCATAAGAAGCGGAAGATGTTGCTTGTGTAATGATGGAGGATTTAGCCAGCTGAGGAATTGAACGCACGACGCCCGGGTGGGAATCCGACGCGATTGTCCACTCAGCTACCGACCGGTCTTATTAATTTATTATTATCATTTTGCTTTTATCACATTCTCAGTTGACGTTTTGCCTATTTCATTTCATTTCATTTTATCTTATCTTATTTCTCCCTATTCCTTTGTTATGATTTAAATGTTAATCTTTTGTTTCCTTACTGTTCTCTTATTTTATTTTATATTGTGTTCTCCCTCTGCATGTATGAGTATGGTATATATAACCACACACTATAGTTTTTTGTTGTTGAGCTTAATTTTGTACCCTGATGCTTAGGCTAAGCGAATCCAAGCGGTCATAATAAGTAAAATTAAATCTGTGGTTTTACAGAAAGTTATAATTTCATTTTCATGAATAAAAACACGTTTGCTAGTCTTAAATAAAGGCGGAACCTTCCGGTGAAAATATGTTTTTTAAATATGTAATAAATATTTACGGCAGGTAACTGAAACCTGCATGATCGAGGGAATCAATTACTGTTGTATTTGCGTCTAACTTTAAATTATCTTTTCATCCTTTATTTCCACGACTGATATTTTATTTCAAAACAGGGCACGCCTCTGACCCATACACGTTTTGTACAAAAGCTGGGCATACATATGTATATTTCTGAATGGCCAATTTTACCAATAAAGCCGAGCCAAAAAAATGCGGAAACATAAAAAAATGCGCTTTATTTTGCAATTTATTTTTGAAAAGGACCCATCGTAGACCTCGATTGATTTTTTATCTCATGTCCACTGTCGAGTTCATTTTATGAACAATGTCCGATTGTCATGGTTTTGGGAAAAAGTTTAACCGTAGGGAGATATATTTACAGGTATTGATTTTTTTCACAATTTGAATTTTTCTTGTACGTTTTTGAAGTCGACGATGTACATACTGTTTTATGATAACACCTCCGATTAATCTTGCAGAGTAATTGAAACAAAAGTCTTCAAGTTTCATATATTTTCTTGACGGCCTCCATGGTCGAGTGGTAAGACGCTCGACTACGAATCCAAAGGTCGTGGGTTCAAACCCGGCGTGTGCCAATACATTTTACTTCATTAATATGTGTCATAACACATTTTAATTCATAAAAAATAGCTAAAAAAATATATTTGCGGCACGTTTCAGAATGGTAGATACTCTAAGTATTGCCCAGGTGAAAAATCAACATTCTGAATCGAAACGTTGCTTGAAATGGCTTTAGCCGTATTTGGTGACAAGATCTGAATATCCAGGTACTTTCCAAACCTCCTCTTCTCTATCTATTTCTCCTCCCCACTATCTTCAGCCTCACAACATACCCCAGTTGGGGATGCCATAGTCTCACTGGCATAGTTTAGATTAGCAGGGATTTTAGTTCTAACTATTATTTGTTCATGTCGATTTTTAATTTAGTAATTAATATGTCCAAAGCCAAAGAGTTTACCGCTCTATCACGAAGGGTTATTAATTATATGAAACATTTTAAGTGATTTCTTTGTAACCGCATCAAAAAAGTTATTTTCTAAAATTAAATAAAATCGTCACTCGAATTTTGTAATTAAGGGGTGCACCTGTAAATTGGTGGCAAAAAAGTCACTTGATGGATGTGATTGGCGGAGGAGATGAAGGCGGAGGAGACAATCTCCTTGCACCACCTTCACCATCACCTCACTCCCACTCCAAGCCACCCTTTCTACGCTCGCAGCAAGGAAGATGTAATTTAAAATTTTGTCTTCGGTGCCTTGGGCTAGAACACACCTCTACTTCTTGTCCCCCTGGTGTTGCTTTTGCATTAATATTAGAAAAAAATGTTGAATGTTTATTTAACAAGCGTAAAAAGTACTCGTTTACTAATATGTTTATTTACAGGCATTTATTAGTCACGCTTCTAGATTCTTCAAATTTAGTTTCAGATAAACATAAACAAGTGAAAAAATATCCTACTAGTCGTTAGTGCCTGGTTTTGTCTCATTTAATGTTTGAAAATTTGGAAAAAAACAATGTGTCTATGACTATTGATCACTGACAAAAAATCTCTATGATTGTTAATAATTGTTTATTTTATTTAAATGTTTATTGTTTGTTTTATTTTAATGCTCCTTTCCTCACGGCGGAAAAAAACGGTGATAAAACTTGCTTGATTTAGAAATTTCAAACAGAAAAAGAAGTGCAAATTTTATAATGGTACAATTTAAAATTACAGTGTTTTATTGGAATGGAAGATTTTCTGCTTCATAGTTAAATAAGTAGAAATAGCTGTTTTTATTGCAAGGTTTTTCGTCATATTTGTATGCCTTCCAATTTTAAACAAAAACTAGGTACTTATTTCGGCACTGGGATTAATGAAGGGAAACCCAAAAATTTATATGATTAAACACTGTTGAAATAAGTAGGTCAGATAAAAAGGTTTCTGATTTTTTATAGTGAATACTAGATCAGAGTCCCAACTGCTCCCTACCGTCTAGAGCCAGTGAGACTGTGGCATTCACAATAGGAGTATGTTGTGAGGTTGAAGGTAGTGGGAGGAGAAGGATATGGTGAAGGGGAAGGTTTGGAAGTAGCTGGCTATTCAGATCTGGTCGCCAAACACGGCTAAAGCCATTTTTATGTAATGTTCAATTCTGAATGATGGTCTTTTACCAAGGCGATTCTTAGAGCATCCACCACTTTTTACTTTATATTATTTTATATGAATTTGATGTGTTATAACACACATCAATAAAATAAAATTTATTTACGTAGCCGGTTTGAACCCAAGACCTCTGGCTTCGTAATCGAGCGCCTTACCAATCGACGATGCAGGCCGTCTGGTTAAGGTTATACTTAGTTTTTATTCCATGAATCGCATTCAACAATAGTAAGAATGAATTCACATATGAATTGGCAAGAAATTTGAACAATAATAAATTATTAAAGAAGACTGGCAGGAAATATTAAAAAAAATCTAAGTGATACTTATGTGAAATTAAATTACTCGTGCGTAAATGTTTTAGGAACGGTTTTTTTAATGTGGGGTATGAGATATAAACGTCTTAATTATGTGAAATTCCCTTTGAAAACGCGATGAGTAAGAAATGTACTGGCTTAGTTTCCTTTGAAGTCTTAGAACACTGTTACCTTTATTCGAGGCCTGAATCTTCCTAAATAAAGTAAATCGTTGTCTGAATTTCCTTTTTTCCCGCGAACGCATAAATTTATCCCGAGGCAATAATGCTCTGTCGATTTTCCTCAAATCTTCATTATCTCTGTTCAGAGGTAGTCAACTTCTGAAATTCACATTATTAATTCTGTTTTATTAAAATTTGTTGTACCTGTAACGGGATTAACTTAAAAAAAAAAACAAATGTATGGTGATCCTTGAAGGTAAAAAAAGTTATTGAAATTGGAAATTAACTTTAAAGCGTTAATGCTTATTTATTTAAATATTAAAATACTATCAATAATCAACATAGTATGGAGTGGAGGATCCGAGTTCGAGTCTCGGTTTTGTTCATTCATTGTCTTTTTATTTTCGGACCTTTTCTGTTTCATAATTGTGGTGTTTATTATTCATATTATTTAAAAAAAGTTATTACCATTTAAGGGTTGCACTACCCGATAAAGAAGTAAATAGAGGAAGAGGAAGTAGAAAGTTGAGAATAAAGTGATTTTTTAAATCCATTCTCTGAAAACATGACTTAAGTCATATCGAGCAACGTTTTCAATGCCTTTTAATTAATTAATTGTGATACCTCTAGCCATTTCATATAAGTACTAGAATTCTTTGATCGTCAATTCCACTATCTTCTTCCTCTCCTGCTTATAGCTTTTAAATTACACTATTTTCAGCAATTATAAAGTAATTTTTTTTTTTTAAATTTTTTTTATTTAAAAAAAAAATTTTTTATTAAATTTTTTATTTTTTATTATCAAACATAATACATAGTAGATAATAGCAACTAGAGATTATAAATTATAATGTAAAGCGTTATATTAATATTAATATATATATATATTTTTTTTTATTTTTTATTATCAAACATAATACATAGTAGTGTTATACAAGTGTTATATCAATATATATATATATATATATATATTTTAAATCTAAACATTTCATCATAAATTATAAATTACCCTCATAAAAAAGCAATGCTTGTGTGTAATCTTTTATTTTCAACTAATCTTAAACTATACCTCTGACCTTAAATGTTTCTATGTGTAAATAACGCGTCTATAATGCCCTTATGTTTAGAACGTAAATTAATATATTTTCGATAATAATATGAAAGATAATCTATTCGCCATATTTCACAGATATTTTCATTGCTCAAAACAATTGTTTGCAAAAAGTATGTCTGCCAAACAAAAAGATAATCTGTGTGCTTATTTTCACAAAAATAATTTACAATAGGCTGAAAGGAATAAGCAAAAGATTGCAAAATTAATTAATTTTACGAAATTTCGTTTTCGAGTAAGTGTTTAACATAAGTTTAGCAGTACGTTATCAAAGAAAACGGCAAATTGAAACCATCCAGCAATTTTCTCTTTTCCGGGAGTTGATCGCTTCTGAGAAATGAAGCAAAAACATAAATCTATCGCGTCGACGGGAAAATAAGGGTTGTTTAACCCTTAATAGTCAGACGGAGCTCAGCCTCATCTCAGGTGAGGTTTGGCGAGCGCAGGGATGCGGTGATAACGATGCTTGGCATAAAACATCGATATTCATAACGGTTTTCACATCGTGTCCATACATATCATCGCCGGAAAAGCAAAAGGCTAAAGCGCCATTTTGGGAAGCTTACACCAGAGCACTTTATTTTTTTGTTGTTGTTATAAAATACAATTCATAAGTCTAGGTTGGATTTCAAAAAAAAAGTTAACTCATGTAGCTCAATGTTCTCATTGAGTTACCTGAGTGACAAAAAGCTAAAAAAAAGTTCCAAACTTGTGTAGCTCGAAGTCTTCTATTAATTAAATATATTTTAGATGACTGAAGGGCCACAAACGTCTTCAGAATCAAACAAGAGTCAGAGCATTCGATGCAGAAAAAATAACTGATCAAAACTGAATATTTAAACCATTTTTAACTAAAGTGTCGCTTAAGCCTTTTTGCCTTTCTTCCTTTTATATACAAAAGACAAAACTTTTTCGCTGCCTTCAAATAGATATATACCTATTTAGATGACATTAAGTGTTGTATAATATAACTAAAAACAGCGTATTTATGTAAACAAAACACGATATAAATTTAATGTTATTATTGTCTATTCTAGGGTAATATAATTGCATTTTATCTTTAATTATAATATCAAAAACTGGAACTGGGTAGCCCTATTTACTAATATAAAAATAATTAAACATTTGAACTATTAATCAAATTCAAACAGACTCAATGTTATTTACTTCTGACACGCGTCTTATAAATAATCGTTAAGTTAAAAATATAGCAATACGAAGGTGTCCGTAGCAGGGTGGCACATTTTTGGTCCACAGTTAACAGGTGAGAAAAAGTTGTGCATTCAGGTGCTTAAGTATTTGTCAGATGTACAATTTTATTGACAAATTCAATATATTATATGCACTTACTGATCTATCAGTTTGATTGGTCTATATTTAGCCACTAGATCTATAGCCAGATACTAATCAGCCATCATCTTTTTCCTTCTCCGTTCGAAATCAATTCAAAAACGATCAAGACCCTTGCCCTAGCTCAGGGCTGCGGGATATTTGTGAATTATCCTTTTATTTATTCATTTGCGCCCGTTAAAGGCTTTTAGACAAATATGAACATTAAAAAATATATGTATACTCATAAACTGTGCACAAAATATTGTACAAGAAAGGAAAAATAGTACTGAATAGCAGTTACATCCAGAGTTAAGCCTGATTCACACCAACGTCCGGTTCCGCTCAGTGCCGATATTGTTCTGCAATAAAACTTATTGATATGGTATGAATATCAATCAAGGAGTATGTGCCAAGACAAATTTGTGTGGCAGTATATCCTTCTGCCCACCCTTGTGATATTTAACTACTTATTTAGTTAAATAATTATTTTGAGGTGTAAAAATACTTACAACGCAGATTTTTTTTTCAAACCATTTTTTTATCACTAATTAATATTTTAATTAATTAATAATTATTAAAAATATTAAATAGTGAAAAAAAAAATGGTTTTAAAACAGAAAAAAATCTGCGTTGTAAGAATTTTTACACTTCAAAATAATTATTTAACTAAATAAGTAGTTAAATATCACAAGGGTGGGCAGAAGGATATACTGCCACACAAATTTGTCTTGGCACATACTCCTTGATTGATATTCATACCATATCAATAAGTTTTCTTGCGGAACAATATCGGCACTGAGCGGAACCGGACGTTGGTGTGAATCAGGTTTTAAATAGTTTCATCTAATAAATAAGCTCTACTAAACGAAAACAACTGTACTCAAGTTGTTTTTATTGTGATATTGACATACTAAATATATCAACAACATCGGAGTATTTGTTTCCCAGATGTTGAATTCGTCGCAAAGGAGTATAATATTATGAGATTAAAGTAGAATTGTTACAATAATATGGTAGGTACTGTCTTGTAACTGTCCTGCCAGGAACATGAAATGCAAGTTAATACATCAGTTCAGGTGTATAAAAGGTAGGATTAATAATTTTAATCAAGCACATTAAATCGCAAATAATTCTACGTTCATACAATTTAATTAAATTTGATAAATACAGTAGATAATTGTAATCTAGGCATTACCAATTATAAAATTTACGTATCTTAAGAATTTAAGTTGGATTCTTTCAATCGTGTTTGAATGAACATCATAATTTGGAGACCAAACTGTGGAATTGTACTCGATATGACACCTAACAATTGACATATACAATGTTTTGATACTATTGATATTATTAAAGTAACTAGATGTTCTTAAAACAATAAAGCCTTACATTTTAAAAGCTTTATTGGAAATGGTTTCGATATGCTTGATAAAATTTAGTTTCTTAACATATTTTGATAGTAAGTTGATATTTCATGTTCATATTGAGATGGATTGTAGCACTTCCTTGAGAATGCTGCGCTTTGTTCTCCGCGTTGCAAAGAATTTCAGAGTCACCCGGTATTCAATGTTGAATTTTATTCTTTAGTAAAGAGTAGACTTGAAAGTGTATCGATCATTTGAAGCCCACACGAAGAAAAGCACTCCCTTATGTTGGAGAGTGTATGGAAACAAAATATGAGATTTCTCTAATTGAAGGAGTATGGTTACTACCTCAGAGCAATAATATACAAGAGGGAGCGCTGCTGTAGTCAGTTTTTATGAGTTTTGTCGGAATTGGATATACCTGGGCGTAGCTAGGACTGGGGCTAGGATATTTATACATCCATTCATAGCACATGACGACATAATGTTTTTATTTATTCGTATTACCACTTTTTCACAGTATTGTTATAAACAAAATTAAAGCGAATAACCTACAAATTCGTTGAGTTATGTCCATTTATGTCGCATTTCGAAACGTGTGGGCGGAGTCAACGGAGACACAGACACGAACAACATTCTCACAATACTTTAAAGCGGTGTGATAATTTGGGAAATTTTGTTGTCTCTTTCTTTCTCATGGTGTACGACGTAAAAACCCGGAGAAAGTGATTTATTCCCGTGGCTCTATCCTAGTGACGTTCTCTTGGTTATCCTCGGAATATACCATCTAGAGGTCAGGAGGGATGTGCACATTACTACAAATTTATTTAGATTGATTCGTGGATGGTCCAAAAACTTAACCATAATGAAGAGCATTCATTTCTAGTAATAGACAGCATAGACTATTTTATCTCTCGGCCTGCAAGACTAACTTGCCAATGGTCATGCCGGTGGGCACGGCAACCTTGTTCTTGTACCGAATCTCTTCAAATGTTGATCTAGTTTTCATAAATGAAGCTTCGTTTAAACGGTAAGAATGGCTGCTATTGACGTAATCATACTTTTGTTTTGTATACATAATTTTTGAGAAAAATTATGTTTAACTGTTTTTTTTACTGTTTTTACTTTATATTCATTCCACCTCATAAACTCTTAAACGGTGTATTATTAATATCTGACACCCAGGCCGAAATTGAATTTTATGTCCCTAATAATTTCACGTGAGGCCGCCAACACAGGCTTCTGTTTCTTCCGAGGTGCAGAACTAACTTACCAATGGTAATGCCCCTGGGAAGACTAACTAGGTTAATTAACTACCTCGCAGGAAATTTTGTAATTTTTCACACAAGCTACAACAAGTTTAAGCAAGAACTAACTATTCAGTTTTAACTTTATTACTTTTTATGTACTGTTATAATTGTATGATTATGAATACCATTTTAAGTTAAACTTTTTGCATTGTTATTGGTATAAACCTTTTTTTGCAAAATAAAATAAATAAATTAATACGTATTTATTTAGTTTTTTTTTTACTGCTTTTATTTACGAATTTTGTGTACATTGTGATATACCTTTACTCACTTTATTTAAAAACGCCTTAAAATTTGAATTTCGATGAAAAATCTTCGATGTTTCTCAAATAAATTGTGCCCTTACCGTAAGGTTTCGTCGGTGTTAGTAGAGGGCGGCTCTGTACACAGGACACATCGCACATCTCACCCTCCGAGGAGCGGTTAGCTTCCACCAATACTTAAGATGTTTCACGGCTCATCGGCGGCTTGACTTGCCGGCTCACTCCCTACTCTCCATTTCCTACTCTCCACTCTCTACTCCTTAAGCTCGAGGGATTGTTATTGTCACTTGCGCCTTTAAATACGTTAAGACACTCTAATGATTTAAATATTCATGAAATATTCTAAAGTTGTTGAGTTGGATTCAACCACCAAAAAGATAATCCAAAGAAGTGTTATATATTCCGATTTGAAGGAAAATTAATATCACCGGCTTACATAACTTTTAAACTCCTAGGTCCTAGATAGGCCAATGAAAGTGATTTAATTATTCAAGAAAAAAAAATCGGCATTTGAAAAAAAATTACCAGAACTACGGAAAAATATGTCTTAAAAAAAGACAATAGAACGAACACGCCCACGACTTATTTTTATCAGTTAATATTTCTTGAGTAGGTTAAACCGAAAAAAGGGTGGTAAATATTTGAATACCGAGTCAATAATGTTTACTTCTTCTTATTCAGGCACCCTCTCCTATCGGAAGCTGGCTATCGTCAGAGTAATCTTCACTCTTCAAACTGCAATCTGGAACAACTCGAAGGTAGTGCACATTTTTATAAATCTATAATTGCTTGATGCCACTATATTCTACTTGTCCCGACTGTCGCCAACCTCCGATGAGAAAATAATTGGATGTATGTTTGTAATGAGTATGCAAATTACCCCTCACAGCCCAAGAATTAAAAATAAAATCATAAAAATATACACCGAATGCCAGCGGCAAATATTTTGCCCACCAGACTCCAGTGACGTGGATATTTTAAAATTTAATTTAAATAATTTTGTAATATTGTGCTGCATGCGTTTTTTGTTGTTGTTGATATTTTGTAAAAACCGACTGCCTGGAGAGTTTTTTCAGGTTACTTTTGATATTTGTCCTGGAAAATTTCTAATATTGCCATTTTCTTACGGAGCGCCCTTGCTGGACACGTTCTTTTTATGAATGTACATATGATGTAGTTGTTAGGTTACCGTGAAAAGTAATTTTCAAAAAATGGTAAGTTTCAAGAACTCCCCTTTTAAAATGAAAAGTTTGTAACTTACCTGTTTTTCGACACAAACTTTTAATGGGTATCTTGTTATGTTATTTGGTTTCCTTAAACTTCGAGTTAGAAAAAATAATTAAGTATCAAATCACATTATAAAATGAATTTACCGTAACCGTAATTTTAAAATCTTATCCCTAATAGATGTTTCGGAAAAAAAACGTTTTGAAACCAGGAAACTGTTAATTTTCTAGGAAAATCGATGAATGTGTATTGTTGAAATCATTGTGTAAATTTACTTGGCAATAATTTAGCACATTAAAATAAACTCGCTAAATTTAATACTTTGATAACATAATATAATAGTAATAGTACAGATTTTATAATAATATGATGTATAAAATAAAAATCAAAATTGAGATTTGTAATATAAAGTTAGAAACAATCTTAAAAATTATGCTACTCCTAATAGTTTTAAGGTTTCGCCATACTTAAAGTTCGTAGTAGAATGCAGGAAACTCCATTATTCTAGGACTGAACGCGAAAAAAAAATTTAAAAAATCCCAAAGAAGCAAAGCTAGCAGTCCACAATGGAGTGCGTATACCAACCCTGATGTATGGTAGTGAAGCATAGAACTGGCAGTGGAGGGATGAGAGTAAACTGAATGCTGTGGAAATGAGATTCCCTAAGGCGTATGTGCGGTAAAACCATGAGAGACTGTGTTAAAAATGTAGATATCCGGAAAGAATGCAAGGCTGATTTAAACGTAATGAATAAGATAAAGAAAGGGGCGCTTATATGGTTTGGGCATGTAGAGCGAATGAACGAAGAAAGAAGTGTGAAAATAATATATGATGCGAAAGGGAATGGAAGAAGAAGTCGGGGACGACCGAGGAAGACATGGCACGATCAAGCGAATCAAATACTTGAATCGGGCTATGTGTAGACTCAAAATAACAGAAGAGTATGTATGAATGTGAATGTAGCTAGGAGTGTGTGCCAAGACAGAGTTGTATAGTAGTCCGTCCTCTCTGCCTATCTCTACGGAGAAACTTCGTGATGGTTAGGTAGTTAGGTTCGTGGTATAATTATAGTATTATGGTAAAAATGCATTTCAAGAAATTATATACTCTTTTGGCAAAACCCTTTAGCCTTTTATCTAACGATTTTTCTTAACGCAATGTTATCATATTCAGCCAATAACTCCACGAAACACACGTTGTCATCTTAATGATATAATAAATTTGATCGTAATATATAGATGCTACTCTTTACTTCGGCATTATATAATATTCACATTAGTTGATTAAACTACGTCACCAGATATTTCCGCATTAATAAGACGATGCTAATTTTAAAACATCTCTTTTACTAATTGTAATTCAACTTTATCATATATTCTGTTCTGCTTTCATGATTTTAATTGTTTATATGAAGAATAATATAATACAGTACCTACATATCAACTTAAATTAATATTAGATATTTTCCTTACTTGGGAAAATGGTTGTGAATTCATTTTAGTCTAGCCTTTTAACGTTTAAAATATTTCTGTAGTATTTTATTTCGTCAAAACGTGAGGCGTTGTAAATTTGATAATTTTATTTTTAAATAATTGTTTGAATAAACATAGGTTAAGTTAATCAAGCTAATTGAACACGGGTGAATTATATGAATTATACAGGAGAAAAATTTCCCCTTTTGAAGGTTCTCTGGGAAACCGATAAATTTCAACAAATCTACCGGTTTTCAGAAATCTTAACTTATTTCGTTGATTCAGAGAAAAATACTGAAATTTTTTTTCATAAACTTCCAGCAATGAAAAATCCAGAAATCCAAGTTAGTTTTTATCCAAAGTATCTGTCTTGAAGTAATAAATCCTTGTTGCAAAATATGAGAATCTCCGAGCTGAAGGAGAAGGTAGGTACTACTTTGGCAGGTAGGGCAGGTAGACTAGGTAGGAACTGAGGTGACTCGGTGTACGGTGGGCCGGTGCAGCAAGCAGCGACTAATTAACTTTGAGGTAACGGCTTCGATTCCCTTCATCCTTCCCAAGACGGCGACAAATTTCTCTCACCGTTTTATTTTGTCATTTTCCGAGACGATTTTTCAGACATGAACCCTGGTTGTCAAAGTGTTATTAGCTATTAAAAATACAATTTTCCCGTGAGTACGTACGTATGTACGCGCGTGAACTTTTCAAAATTGGAATTGATTGAGAATATTATCAATATAATTATTTTTTCCAAATCTGTCCAAGCGATTAAGTACCTACGCATAATATATTTTAACTAACTAACTAACTATCACGCCGTTTCTCCGCAGGGGTAGGCAGAGAGGACAGACCGCCATACAACTCTGTCATGGCACACACTTCTTACTTCATTTACATTCATACATCGTCTCATACATACTCTTCTGTTATTCTGACTCTTCACATGACCCGATTCAAGTATTTGATTTACTTGATCGTGCCATGTCTTTCTCAGGCGTCCTCGACTTCTTCTTTCATTCACTTTCGCATCAAACATTCTTTTCACACTCCTTTCTTCGTTCATTCGCTCTACATGCCCAAACCATCTAAGCGTCCCTTTCTTGATCCTATCCATTACGCTCATATCAGCCTTGCATTCTTTCCGGATATCCACATTTGTAATACGGTCATACATGGTTTTACCGCACATCCGTCTCAAAGATCTCATTTCCACAGCATTCAGTCTACTTTCATCCTTCCTCTGCCAGTTCCATGCCTCACTGCCATACATCAGGGTTGGTATAAGCACTCCATTGTGGACTGCTAGCTTCGCTTCTTTGGACAATTTCGTATTTGCCCCAATAGCGTTCAGTCCTCCATTAATGAAGTTTCCTGCATTCACCCTTCTTTCAATATCAATATCAATATCTTTTAATATTTTAGTAAGCAATTATTAAGATTTTATGTTTGAAATGGTTAGATTAAAGCAACTTGTTTAAGCACCGCTTTTGTGTTTTATTTGTAGAACTCCACATTTTTAAATAAAAATAATCACAATAAAAAAAGTGATTAAAATTGAATTTTAATAAAATATGGAGATCTAGTAAAATAAAAATTAAATTGGCTTGAATTTGAGTTAAAAATACTTTCTTATTATTAACAGCTATTTAAATATTTTTTCTAAAAATACCCTTCAGAAACGTAATAGGTTATGGTATTTCGTTGTTATTTATTTACGAACTGAAATCGCCCACGTTAAATAACCAGTTTCTTTCAACATTTGACCATTTTATGCCAGCAGATTTTACGGAATGAAATTGAACATAAGGAAAGCGTTTTTTTAAATAATTTTCGTCACAACTGACATAAATTATTCAAATGTCAAAAAAAAATTACATCTCCATATATTTAAAACAAGTATTAATCTGGATTAATTAAATTATTCAGAACATTTAAATACTTACTTTAGTTTTTGCTGTTAAAAAACATATTTATTCAGCAGTAGTTTTCTAATAATAAATAATCCGATGATAAGAGGAAGATACATTAATTTTGATGCCAAAATAGTACAATACTTCATAGTGAACGCTGATTAATTGATATCGAACGGAAAATAGTTTAAATGAAAAACAGAATAATTTTTTACACGTGTATTATTACAAAGGCGAACACGTTATACATTTGTTGTTTTTCTCCTGTGTAATGTCAACAACTCACGATATTGTATCAAATCACCCACTTTATTAAAATAAAACTCTCTCTTCAAATCAGTGAAAAGAGAACTTTTGAATCCTCCACCATCACTCTATATCTATATATTATCATGACCACTCATACTGCAAACATTGTACAATACTGCGTCTTTGAAATGAGCTAACCTTGATACATGGGATGCTCTCTAAAATGGCACCCTTTAAAGTAATAACTAAGAAGGCATAACCCTTTCGATTAAATAAGTGCTCCTCGTTTGCCCTTAGTTAACTTATTTCTGCATCATTACCCCTTTTTTAAGCCAAAAAATCATAATTCAACCGTGTGATACTATTTGCTCGATAAAAAAAGTTGGAAGGAAGAAATTGTCACCAGTTAATAAGCTCAATTTTATACAAATCAAATTGGCAAGCTTGTCGTAAAAGAGACTGAGTTGTGAGAAATATGACAAAAGAATCTCGATGAATAGTGATAAGAAATAAAAATATCAATGATTTTAAAAGTTTTTAATAATATTATGAAAATAACAAACAAATTGTTAAAAATGTTTACTTCAATTGGATGAGACAAGTCACGTCAAGTTCTAAAACTAAAAATAACACGTGTGTTTGTTCGATTAATCTTTAAAAGGGTTTGACCAATAAATATTTCCACTTGTACATGTTCATCCCCAATACCTTTTCCAGTCAACTTCAACGGTTGGGGAGGCGTGCCGTGTGTTCAGTCAGCCGCCGCCCTCGCCGCCACCCGCCTCCCCCCACTAGACTACCGGAGCCACCCCTCTGTCGAACGAGAATATAATGTAGTTGCCGCATTGATAACATTATGGGTTTATGTTTGACAAAATGAACACAACCTCTCTTTAGTTAGCGGAGGAAGGTAAACCATCCGAGGGTTGCATAATATTCACTGGGCCGGCCCAATTTTCCATTCGGTTGGCTCGTCCTTTGATCCTGTCCTCTGATCGCCTCACACCTACAAACCTCCATCTACTAAGATATCTTCTATTTCTGTTCTCTTTTTGCTCCGATCTAACCAAGCGCCACACACCTATCTGCCGCACATCACATCTACACATCTACAGAGATGTGCCCCGTCTCTACAGCGCCACAGTGATCCACCTGTGTTTCTGCTTCCCTGGTGCGGGGATTAGGACGGGCCCGTTTGATACCGGGTAATTGAATGCGAATGAATATGATCGAAGGGGTATTATATGTATGAATAAAATGTTATCGGATTGTGGAGTAATGATGTAGTAATCTGTTAAATCAGATATTCACGTACTGATGGGCGGGCTGGAGGGGGAGGGTTGAGACGGTGGGAGCAGGGTGCAAAGGTGGGTGTATCTTTGCTACAGATTTATTAATACCTCCTTCGTTATATACGCGTGTTAATGATACGCATTCATGAATACTCGTAGCTGGTGGAAACAAACGCGAAAATATCGTTGAAATTATTAAAGAAGAATATCTTTTGAACATCAAAAAAGATTCTACGTCTTAATAATTTTGAAACAACTCAGTCGAAAGGACGACAGTGACGCTTTTGATGAATTCATTCACTTGCGAATTAAAGTTATGATTATTAAAAATACTTCAGGTATGTGGTGTAGAAGGAAAGAATATATGTACATACGAGTATTATATGTATATCAATACATTATTAGCGTAATAACAACCTCCATCCAAAAATTCAAAAACACAAAGATTTTTTTTTTTTTTTTTTTACAAGTGTTATATCAATATATATATTTTTAAATCTAAACATTTCATTATAAATTATAAATTACCCTCATAAAAAAGCAATGCTTGTGTGTATGAGGGGGTGTTGTTTATTTAGTTACTAATAATTTGCTGTAATGATTTTTCAAAGATATTTATTTTAAGTTGAATTATTGTTGTCAGAAATATCAATGTTTAGGTCACCACATAAAATCGTAATTTTTTTTGATAGTGTATTAAGATATTGACAAAGTTCATTTGTGAAGTTTGTTATGCTTGAATTATGTGTTCGGTTTATTGTTATAACTCTGTATTAATTACAAGTTCTATGTTTACTTCAGCAATATTAGTAACTTCACAATCATCACGTATGTACATTATAACTCCACTGTTTTTGTTTATTGCTGTCTTTGTCGCAAATCCATGATAGTTGGGTAGGGCATTTATATGTTGATCGCTGTTTGAATGCGTTTCAGTTAACCCTATGCAAACCGGTAGCACATGTAAATTATTTAGGTTTATTAAAAGTTCATCTAAGTTTTTTGCAATGCTACTAATGTTTGTGTTTAGAACTAAAAATTGGGATTTTACACTGTGGCACCAATTATTAACTTCACTTATGTTTTCACATATAACTTCTTGAATATTATAGTTTTCGTCAATTTGTTTTGAGATATAATCTTGCATTTTTAATTGAAATTAATACGTTTTTTTGCATATCATTAAAAAATTTGTTGACACTACGTATATTTTGGTTTAGTATGTTAAAATTGTTTTTTCGAGTTGACAGATTTTCTGGTTTATCATCCATTTTAGAATATTTTATTACGATTGGTTTATTTTGTGGTTTCGTTAGTTTAATTTTTGTAAGTCATCCAGGTGATTGATGTATATGATTTTATCATTTTGACATTTTCGAACCATTATTTTTCCATGTTTGAACCATACGAATTCGTATTTTTTTTCTTTTGCTAGTTGTTTTGTTTTCCATAAGATTTCTTTGCGGTATGGAGTAATTATTTCTCCGATGTATATTCGGCCGTTTGTTAATTCCTTTAATGAGTTATGGTCAATTTCCTTTTTCTTGGAGAGAAGGAGATTTGTATCCATAAAGTTGACAAGAATTTCAGATGGAGCATTAAATCGTCGATCCGTGATTCTCGTTGCTGCGGAGATATCGGCGTGTTTGATCATTATTCCTGCTGCAGCTGCAACTTTTTTAACAATTTCCAGTAGCTGCTCACCACTTTTTTGAGGGATACCTGTAATTTCAATGCTCTCAAGTTTTGAATTGTATTCTATTTCATCTATTCTGAGTTCCATTTTTTAAATTTTATCATTTTTTTTTTCTGTTCTTTTTGTAGAGTTTCAAGTTCTTTTTGAGTTTCTTTATTTTTGTTGTTACTCAGATCCATTTTTTTAAAATTATTTCGTTGTATTGAGCGCTATTGTATTCAATACTTTTTGTAGATTCCATAGCTTGAGATTCAATCCTATTAATTATGTCCTTTTTTAAAGATTCGAATTTTTTGTCGATATATTCAAATATTTTTTCCATGTAAATTTTGTCCTCTTTTTCAATGTTCATTTTGTTGCTTCTTGTAGTTGACATGATTGGTAACAGATGATTTGATCTCACTGATGATAATCGTTCTAAATTTCCACAGCAAAAACACACAAATGAATGCGACAATTTAATATCCTGCCGCGAGTAGCGGGTTTGATTGGAACCGAGTGGCTAGTAGCTGGTCGATTGCAAAATATGGCGTACCCACACGCCGCGCCAAACAGTGTTAGAATTTCTTTCAGTTTGAGATATATGATTAAATAACGTTCGATTGTGTCGAAATTAATAACTCACTGAACTATAAATCAACCGAGCATGTAGCAGAAATTAAATTGACATTTCACTGATTGCTAAATACTTGTTTTCAGGCAATTTAAAGAAGACGCAGTAATGTATGACTTAACTGACAGGTGAACTAAATAAACAATCATAACAACAAGATATTTTGTTATTTGTACCTATATCGAGTTAAATTCCAAGAAATTTTGTTTTAATAATATAGTCTACTTTTTGTAAAAGGTTGTTACACACCCAGGGGTTAAACAGCCCCGAGAGTTTGTCAAAAACAAACGGTTATTTATCAAATTAATATTAAAAATTGAAAGAATTTGTCATTTAATTTCCTAAAAAAAATACATTTTTTTGACAATCAATATATTGTCCCGTTTAATTCATCATCAGGGTTAACTCGTTTGTATTAGAATATAAAAATTAACAATAACAACCAACAGATTTTTAATGCTTTTGTTCAAGCTAATATACTCGTAGGATTGAATAAGATACAAGATAGGCATCAGTATGAAATTTCATGTCATGGAAATTTCAACAACTTCCTTAACTTAACTTACACTAATGAGTGAAATCAAAAGTGTCAGAATTAAAATACGGAAATCGATAGAGTAATATATTTACGTTTGGGATGCTAAAGTTGAATCATCGCTTTCACAAAACTTTTATCTTAATTTGGTCAACAGTAGCTAATTGCCCTAACAGCGGGGAAATTCATAAAAAGTATTGAGTAATATTTTTTAAATGTTTTTATTTTGTTTTCAAATATATTTTTATGCACGAATGTTTTTGTTGTTATTATATTGTTAATGCCGTCTTTCAAAACTCTAACATGGCGGCTTGTTGCGTTGTTACCTTGAGCCATTAACACCCAAGAAGATATGGCTTAAGTTTAGAATGACATTCAAAGATTCAACACGTTATAATAGGAAATAACAAAAGTATTAAATTAATCGCGTGGGAATATGTTTCTAACGTCACGCTTCTGCGCTCAGGTTTGTTTACCTGAGTCAGATAGCTAGAGGTGCCAACTCGGCACATGCGCGTCGTGTCGTTACTTCTCATACGACGGCCATATGGTTCAGACGCTATACATCTCGTCACTCCGCATCGGTTCTGTATTGCATAATATTTTGTTTCATATTGTCATTCCTTTTGAACCGTATTAGTTTGCTAACTATTCAATTTAACGTGATACTTCTTTTACGACGGCCATACTGTTCATTTCATTACGCCACAGCATTTCTGTATTGCATAATGTTTTGTTTAATGTCATCATTCTTCTTAAACCACATCGTTTTTGGATTAGTGAAATAAATTCACAAACGCGATATCACTCGAGGCCACCTCCAGGCCTTCTTTGCCGCGTTACCACACGTGCGCACGGGACATATCACGTCCTTTTCTCGTCCATGGTTACATACACGGGATATCACGATTCGTTAGGTTCTTACATAGCTTCTGCGCGCCAGCTTGGTTTGCTTCTACTTGAGGCTGCCAGTTCGGCCGGGCTAGGCACACCATGCCATACGTTTCTTGTTCGTAACTGCAAACTCAAGAAACCACTCTCGTAACGAGAACGCGGCAGTTTGGCCAACTGCCCGAGGACACCATGTCTTACAAGTCGAGCAGACTGCTCGCACCATATCTTTATACACACACACACACACACAGCCACACACATAGCTTCTGCGCGCCAGCTTGGTTTGCTTCTACTTGAAGCTGCCAGTTCAGCCGGGCTAGGCACACCATGCCACACGTTTCTTGTTCGTAACTGCGAACTCAAGAAACCACTCTCGTAACGAGAACGCGGCAGTTTGGCCAACTGACCCGAGGACACCAAGTCTTACAAGTCGAGCAGACTGCTCGCACCATACACATAGACATACACACACACACACACACACACACACACACACACACACACACACACAAACACACACACACACACACACACACACACACACACACACACACACAGAGTAGATACTCATAACACATTTTGTTTTGGATTGTACCTCACGTTTCATTTTTCTTTGTACTTATACTAATAAATTGGCTTTTTTATGCCGAAAGGCTTTTTCCCAGAATATAATGTTTTTATTTCCTAAACTTGATCTAGTAACTTATCTTAATACACCAGCAAAAACATTTTCATTTTTTAGCTTCAGAATACGCAAAATTGGGAGAGCGACTTACCCCTGGGCCTTACTCTCTTCCGTACGACATTTATGTACTCTGACTGCAGACATAATACGTCGTACACATCCTACTTAACACGGCTTGTCTGCAGGTTTCTACCAAATAATACATGTTTGTCTTTATTTTTAATTAACTAACAGTTATGTTTATTTTAGATTGGTATTAGCTAAGAAATTTAACATGTTTTTAATATCATATTTACGCCTTTAACCTTTATGTGACTGAAAAGGTACCCGGGTACCTTCTTCGGTTTTAAACATAAATTTTTTGATGTTCCAGTAAACCTAACCAGCTGAAACATCCTGACTTCTCCACAATAGTGAAAATAAACAATAAAACACAACCGTTGGATATGTGGAGGGTGGTATGTTAGCGGAAAACGAATAAGTATAATTTACAGCTTCTGATGACTGAAAGAGTACCCGGGTACGCTCATGTGTTTTATAAGATTTTTTAAGCTAGTCCGTATTTATGAATCACTTCATTTTATTTTAAATGACAAATATGATGTACTGTTATGTTCAAAGTACTCTGCCTACCCTTACGTGGAAACGGCGTGATGGATAGTTAGTTACCACTCTGGAACATGCTGCAAATGTACAATATATTATTTGATATGAATTTAATGTGTTATGACACATATTAATTGAATCAAATTTATTTGCGCACACCGGGTTTGACCCGAGTTAACTTTTATTAGTTTTTAATAAAATGAATGCGTTGATGGTAACACAATATTTATTTAAATTAGAAAAACAGTACAAGTGAGATTAATTACAATTTTAAAATGGAGAATCTACAACAAACTAGACGCGTAGTCTCTTTAACTGAAGGTCGTAGATTAACCTCTTGTGGGATGTTGCGGTCCCTTTTATAAGTGATATCGTTGCTGGAGTCGTGTGCAGCCCACCTCCGGGTTCATTGTAGATGATAGTGTATTTGGTGTCGTTGACACGGCTAGATAAGATGTAGAACCGGATTCATGTTATCTTAGGGTCGGGGGCAGTCTATGGTAGTTAACACCCGCGACCTCTGGATTCATAGTCGAGCGTCTACCCACTCGACCGCGGAGGCCGTCAATATAAGCATAAAGGTAAAACAACTTTTTGAAATCTTCCGAACGGCAGCCCTGGAGGTAGGTAGGTGCCTAACAAGCATGCCCGCGGATACATCGGAGCTTATTCTAAGCCAAGGGGTTAAATCATACCAATCACACCGGCGATAATCGAATAAAATGTTGGTTGTATTAATGAAACAAGGTGGGAGCAGTACCCTTCCGGTAGGTTGACAATGTGCACTGTAGCGGAATGGCGCGGAATGTGGGTGCGGTATGTACACCGGTGGTTGACAAACAGTTAAGTTACGAATAACCCCGCAAAATAATAAAACACACCGATAAAGAATTAATTAAAGGAAAATGTTTTGAAGTAATAGTTTTTTTTTCGAAAGAAGCAAAAACTTGGGGGTGTGTCATTGTATATTAAATAAAACAATAAACTTTGTAAAACACCACTTTATTTGAGTTGACCGCCAACCAGGTTTCGCTTTTCTCAAGCTTCGTCAGGGCTTTTACATCAACTAAATAACACTACATACAGACTGGATATATATATATAGGACAGTGATGAAAGAGAGAGATACAAGATATTTCTCAAGTGTCTCTCTCTACTATATATGTTCTGTCTGTATGTAATGTTATTTAGTTGATGTAAAAGCCCTGACGAAGCTTGAGATAAGCGAAACCTGGTTGGCGGTTAACTCAAATAAAGTGGTGTCTTACAAAGTTTATTGTTTTTTTATTAATGTTTTTTTATTATTTCGTGGAAAATATTGTTTTATTTTAAAAATTGTATCGTTATACCGCACAAGAGTCCCAACAACTTTCAACCGTCTAGAGCCAGTGAGACTCTGGCATTCTCGATCGGGGTAAGTTGTGAGATTCAAGGTAGTGGAGAGGAGAAGGTGATAGGGAAGAGGAAGGTTGCAAAATAACTGGCTATTTAGATCTAGTCACCAAATACGGCTAAAGCCATTTCAAGCAACGTTTCAATTCTGAATAATGGTCTTTCACCAGAGCGATACTTAACTACCACTAGAGTATCTACCACTGTGGAACGTGTCGCAAATATACTATGTATTATTTTATATCAATCAAATATGTTACAACACATATTAACTAAATTAAATTTATTTGTAGTGCGGACTGCGTTGCTGTAGAATTAGTAACCGGCTAGTGATTTTAATCACATGCCAGTTTAGTTTCTTTTGAGTATCTCCGTGTCCATACGGTCTAAAACACAACCACAAGTAACAGCTACTGCAAAAGTAAATTCTCAGGGCAAGAATATATATGGAGAGAGAACTAAAGATATTTACCCAACCTATACAAATTTACGATAAATCACTTTCTCCGGGTTTTTACGTCGTAAACCGTGAGAGAGAAAGAGATAAGACAAGTTCTCACACAATATAGCTCCGCTTTTAGGTTTGTAAGCTTGTTCTCCGTTTGCTGCGTCTCCGGTGACTCCGCCCACAACATTTTGTTACGCGACATAACAGAACAAAACTCAACGGTTTTTTGGGTTATATCCTACATTTTCGTTTATAAAAATACTGTGAAAAAGTGGTAATAAAAATAAAGCTCTGAGAGTAAATCTAGTAATCTCGCAAATCCAATGAAAATGATTATTTTAAATCAAATGAAATGCCCGTCAGCCGGCATACCTCTCGATGGTCGATGTCTAAATACGTTTGGGGGGAATCGCTCCACTCTGCTTTGATTTATTGACTTACACAATTGATTTACACAGCATGTCTTGAGCTGTGAACATTGTCTTGTCGTGTTGGCGGATTCCGGCGTACAGTGCGCGAGGCAAACATTCCCTCAGCAAACATGTCAATCTGCAGGCTAATCTAATGCCTCTCTACCCTCGTCAGGGGAAGAAAATTGCTTTCACGTCGATTAAGGAGCTATAAGATGTTTGATTCTTTGAGGTGAGACTGGGGTGTTCCCCTTACTTAGGTAAAAAAACAGGCGATTTAAAAATTTTACTCAAAATTGTAATGCATGTGTTTGCAATTCATTTAACTGATTCCTTATGATTAATTGTTAACACTGCACTTTTTCAGGCATTCGAATTTATCACTCCACTCATACTAACCAATGAGTTTTTTTTTTAATTACTCATGTCATTAGTTTTAAATCACTAATTATAAGTGTTAGTTGTTGTGAGTCACTAGCTATACGTTTTAGGTGAAAGTCTTAGTAGTTGGTTACTAGCTATAAGTCCTTTTTGTAAGTATTATTATTTATTCACATATACTATTCTAACTTACTATTTATATATTAGCAAGAAACAGCAGTCGTAGATTAAATTAAAGTAACACAAACAATCTGCAAAAATTACTGCCTCAAAACAGGCTTGCCTAGTGAGGCAGATTCTGAGAGGAAAAAAGTAATAACTAATTTATACAAAAACTAAATTTATATATATTAAGTGAATACGCATAATAGTCTTTACATCTTTTTAATTAATGTGTTTATTGTATATATTATGTGTACAATGTATCGATCTCTTGTTCTGATATATTAAACATTGTACCTACACCTTTATACAACCTTATATGTTTCTTTTTTTATTTGTTATTATTGTAAACTAGACTTAAATAAAGATTATCATTATTATTACTTGTGTAAAATCTTAGTTGTAAACCATTTGTAATAAGTCTTGGCTGTTAGTTATTAGTTGTAAGTCTAAGTGATAACATATAGGTTAGTTAAATTAAATTGTAAAGCGCCCTTGAGGTGATTTTGCCACAATGACGCCGCTATAGAAGTAATCCATTTATTATTATCAAATGAAAGTAAGTAATGGGGAAGAATAACACTATTTTTTCTCATGTAACTCAGCTGGGTAGTCTCAAAATTTTGTTAATGTATCGGAATTGTAATAGAAGGTTTTCAAATAGGTCTTCCGAATGCATGTTAACAACTTACAGAACGTTTGTTAAATTGAACAACCTTGGCTGGGTTAGTTAGACGCTGTTATTTAAACTGAAAAGTTTTGAAAAAAAAATATTTTACCTATGGTCCACGATGACTTGATCCCCTTTACCAATCCTTCTGCTTTACAATATTTAAAAATATCAGAGTCCTAGTAAGGGTTTAAGTGAAATAACGTTTTAATGATCCATCTAGGCGACCGTATCTCGATGTAATAATTTCGTCACTTTGAAAAAAACTACCGCCACGGTACGGAGCGGTCCATTAAAAATTCTTCAGACATATTGATATTGGTAATTGGTAAACGGCGAGTCCTAACGACGTTTATTCCAATTTCCGGTCCCCGCCGGTACAAGGACAGTCGCAGCCTCCGAAGGCTCTCATCCTTTCACTTCCGGTTCAGCTTTGAGCCGCTTGACCAGACCAAATGAAAAGCAATTTCGATCATGCGAATCTTTCCAAGAATACCCATATGAACAGTATTGAAATTCCGCATTGACTAAAATATAATTCATAAATAAAACAGATGCACTTTGTTTATAAACATTTTATTATTCAATATTATGTCTACCGGTTTCGGAAGCACCCTTCCATCATCAGGACAATATTAAAATAATAAAATCATCAGGACAATATTAAAATAAAAAATTTAATATTGTCCTGATGATGGAAAGGTACTTCCGAAACCGGTAGACATAATATTGAATAATTAAAGCGGTTATAAACAAAGTGTATCTGTTTTATTTATAAAAAAGGCAAGCCACAAAGTAAATGCTTTTTACGAATATAAAATATAAGTCAATCATAAAGTTGTCAAATTAATAATATGAACTAAAATGCTAAAATGTAATAAAGGTGTATGTACCTGTATTAAATTTTTACCTACAAACACACACACATCTCGTGTTTTACGCTCATACTGTGAAATTTAAGGGGGCAGTTTTTTATTATTTTTTAATCAAAATGTAGGACATGTATCTAGTACTTTTATAGTGAATACCGCAGAAGAGTCCCAACTGCTCCCAATCGTCTAGAGCCAGTGGGACTATGGCTTCCCCAATTGGGGTATGTTCTAAGGTTGAAGATAGTGGGGAGGGGGAGGAGATGGGGAAGAGAAAGGTTGGAAAGTACCTGATATTCAGATCTGGTCACCCAACACGGCTAAAGCCATTTCAAGCAACGTTTCGATTCTGAATGGTAGTCTTTCACCAGGGCGATAAAAAGAGTATCTATTATTAGGGAACGTGCCGGAAATATACTTTTTTATTATTTCATACCAATTAAATGTGTTATGGACACATATTAATTAAATAAATTTTATTGACGTACGCCGGGTTTGTACCCGCGATCTTTGGATTCATAGTCAAGCGTTTTACCACAAAGTACGATTTTGAATTATTTTATTAATTTTTCTTTTTAAACGTAAAATATGGGCCATGTAAAATTTCTATTTTTAAGATTTCAGAGGCCACTATGGCAATTATTTGTTACTAATGGAAAAATTAAAATAAAACCTTCTTCCTTCAGCTTTAGTTGTAATTTAAAATTTTGACTCATTAAAACGCTTTAATTGCATGCTTTATACTATATGATAGCTTTTATGCCTTCCAAAACCATTCACAAACTGGTAAATATAACAATCTGATTAAGCATTACTCAGAATTGTTTTTTTTTTCTATGAAGGCTACTAATTATCAAAGACAAAATATAATATATGTTCAAAACCAAGAATATTTTAATTATATTTCTTAAGTTTTAAAAGAACATGTAAAATAACGTATCATTGAAGTAAATAGTAAACGTGGCGAAAAACTCATCTGCTCTGGTTAACAATTACAAAGTATTAATAAAAAATAAGTTATCTTTCTTAAAATTATTGTGTACTACATTCGGAAAAACAAAGATAAAATTCGTTAACTGAAAAGAACACAAAATAACATAAGAAAAAAGTTTTTGAAGAAATTAATGTGTTATTCAAATATTGCCAAAAATACGCTTGATTCGATAAAGAAGACATTTAAAAATTTGCAATCAACAAAATCAAACAGTTTTAAAAGAAAATTCTCGAACACTTACCTAGAAAATTCTGATAAATTCTTCCGCCACTTCCAGACTTTAAAGCACGGTGTAATATTTATTTATCTGTTAAAAGTATAAACAACTACATAAATTACTTTATTAAATATTTTGATTTCACGTCACCTTAAAACATCTAGAGTAATAACGTTTTTAAAATCGGATTAATTCTTTTTGATTTATTCAATGTTCAATTGATTCTAGTTTGGATGACTTCCTATAGGCTAGCAGGGGCGCAGAGCACTGAAGGAGTGACCTCCTCGCGCAATTCATTTGCCGCACTGATATGTTATTTATTCACTGACCGGAATTAACGGCGAGGAACTGAAACGGCCGGAAATTCGGTCATTGTGTGTTTTTGTCCATGCCCCATCATGCATGGGTCTGCCGGACAAATTAGGTATTTTTTTATGAAAGGAAATCGCATTATGTTCAGATGTACCCGTGTTCACATGCATCCACGCTCGACTAAAGATCACCCATTCGCCTCTACTACTTTCAAATAACATTGATTCAATGGGATTTTAATTTTTTCGACATATTTATAGGCTAGGTAGATTACAATCAACTTAGCTGTAAACTCTGATTCTACAAAACATAGTTTTTTGACATTTTTATAGGCTAGATAGCTAGGTAGATTACAATCGATAAAATTTTAAGTTATCATAATAAAGTGATTGTGTCCTGCCAGGTAAATATGTTGAAGTATATTTATATAAACTAGGAATTAATATTAACTAGAAATTAAGATGTGTACAGCGCCCTTGAGATGATTTTTCACAAAAACGGTGCTTTACAAATTATCCAAATATTATTATTGTAAAAATAATTATTTTCTGAATCCCACAAGTACTGTTGTATTTTGCGTTCAAATGCAGTTTCGTTTTTTATACTTTATTTTTATATTTTCATTGAAAGTAATTACTTTGTACCTTTTATATGCCTTTTTTATTATAATTTAAATGTTATTCTTTTGTTTTCTCACTGTTCTCTTATTGTATTCTATATTGTGTTTTCCCTCTGTATGTATATATAACCGCACACTTTGTATTTTTTGTTAAGTTCAATCTTGTACCCTGATGATGCTTAGGCTAAGCAAAACTGGTCGGTCATAAAAATTAAAATTAAAATTAAATATGTGATCTTATACAGAGCTTTTTTCTCATTTCATTGGTGTATATTTTTTATTTTGTGTTACTGTTACCTACTTTAAAAAAATATTGTAATATATCGTCGCTGGAAAGGCCAAAGAGCTTAAGCGACACATTGGTCGAAAATAAGTTGAATATATGCAGTATTGATCAGGTTTTTTTTTGTCTCGTCTCGTTTGATTTTTAAGACTTGTGACCCTTCAGCTATATAAAATATATTTACTATTTGGGAGAAGGTTCGACACGAGTTTGGGGCCTTTTAAGCTTTTGGCGCTTCAGCTTACTCAGTGAGAGCATTGAGTAACCTGAGTTTTTTTTCGAAATCCAACTAGGTACTGAAGACTTATTAAGTGCTCTGGTGTAAGCTTCCCAAAATGGCGCTTCAGCCCATTTGCCTTTCCAGCGACTATATTATGTCATGGCTTTGAGTTTTTTTAGTATAATATTTAAGAAAGACGATTATATCCTTTGCATAAAATTAAAGCCCCGCGTGACGTAAAACAAAACAAAATAAAATAAAATAGCTGTTTTTTTAAAACTCGATTAAAACCACAAAGTATACTATGTTACTCCCACATCCGCGCGAGTAGACATTTTGAATAATACTTAAACGTAGCGATTCGTAGTGACATTGTAATTTTAATTATAGACGCAATAAAATAAATAAAAATAAAATAAAATACTCCGTACAACATCGCTTTTTACGCGGTATTGCATGGAGATTAGAGCAAGAAAGAGGCGATTATTAATATGATGAAATCGAACAATTATTGAAAATTTCTTCATTAGAAAAGCGCAAGAAAGATTTTGAATTTATTTTCATTTACAAAATTATTAATTGTTTTATTGACTCCCTTCTCTGTTGCAACTTATCCAGTTCAAAATTCCTTGCCGTAAACTCAGAAACAATGCATTGCTGTTCCTCAATCATCACTTTACTAATTATGGGTATAATACTCCAATGTCCAGAATGTCAAGACTTGTTAACTCAAGCTATTGTCTTGACATTTTTGGTAGCAGTATAAATGATTTTTGTCATTCTTTACGACTCTACCAAAACTTTGACTAGACCATGGCTTGAATGTTCTCTCTTATGTTTATTTTGTCATCGCTTCTTTTATTATTATGTATGTGCTATTCTTTCTATGTTGCTCTTTTTTTCCATCTCGTTTTTTGTATGTCTTGAAATAAAAATGGACACCAAAATCAATAGTGGCCTTCGAGAATTGCCTATTATGGAATGCCTTATTTTATTATATTCTAATATTTTGTAGCTCCGTAAATTACAGATAGTTTGAAAAGCAGTTTTTGATGTAATCCTAAATTGAAAATACAAAATATTTTGGAAACTTTGGAAACAGAAGTGGGTTTTATTTTATTTTATCTTAACCTAAAAAAGAAACATTAACATTCGAAAACTGCTGTCATTAATCTCAAATAAAGAGGTACATAAAAAGTTATATCCCTTATAATATTATTATAACACTGTTTTAAGAATTAAAAATTAATAAAATGTTATTATAAGGTTCTGCTAGTTTACTTTATTTTATTTTAACTGAAACAGCTGTTTCTGACAGACTGACAGAGTGTCAACCTGGCTTTGAAAGCCGAGACGGTTGTCACAGTAAAAATAGAAACTAAAACCAGCAGAACTTATTAATAACATTAATTAAATTTAAAAAAGTTTATGTAATCTTTATGTGACTGAAAACGTACCCGGGTACCCTCTTCGGTTATCAACATATATTTTTTAATGTTCCAGAGAGTCTAACCGGCTGAAACTTCCTGTCTCCTCCACAATAGTGAAAATGAACAATTGAATATAACTTCTGGATATGTGGTGGGTGTTATGTTAGCGAAAAATGAAGAAGTATAATTTACAGCTTCTGATGACTGATAGAGTACCCGGGTGCCCTCCTGTGTTTTATATAATTTTTTGAAGCATGGTCGTGTTTTTTTAGTCATTTTATCTAATTTTAAATGATATATATGATATACGGTTGTGTTTAAAGTGCATCACTTGTATCCTTAATACTATTTATTATCACCTATATAATTAAAAATCCCAATAAAAGATGGTGCTGGGTGAAGTTCCTATCCACTGTCGTAAGTATTGAACTGAGTCAAAATATATTACGTCATAAAAGTGTTCCAGCAAAATTAAAAAAATAAGATACTTTAAAAGAAACCTTTTTATCAATTTTAAAAATGTGTAATTCTCACATAAGGGTTAAAAAAAACTGAGTCAAAATATATTACGTCATAAAAGTGTTCCAGCAAAATTAAAAAAATAATATACTTTAAAAGAAACCTTTTTATCAATTTTAAAAATGTGTAATTTTCACATAAGGGTTAAAAAAAAAGAGTTGTACAAAAAGTTGAACTGAGTCAAAATATATTACGTCATAAAAGTGTTCCAGCAAAATTAAAAAAATAATATACTTTAAAGAAACCTTTTTATCAATTTTAAAAATGTGTAATTTTCACATAAGGGTTAAAAAAAAACTGAGTCAAAATATATTACGTCATAAAAGTGTTCCAGCAAAATTAAAAAAAAATAATAAACTTTAAAAGAAACCTTTTTATCAATTTTAAAAAGTTGTAATTTTCACATAAGGGTTAAAAAAAAGAGTAGTACAAAAGAAATACAAAAACAATAAATACATTTTGCTTGAATTAAGTTTGATTAACCTTACAAAAGTGAATTACTACTTTCACAAAGATGATTGATAAATAATAGAGTATGACAAAGGTATATACTGGAACTTGAAGTCTACACTACGGAATGTTACCGTTTAAAAAATATCACCGTTTTTCTGAAAACCTCAAAAAGAGTACGAAAATGAAAAGTCATTAGAAGTTTAGGGAAAGGAACCGAGAAATAAGGGCAATGTTAAATTTTCCGGAAAGGTCATGCACAAGACCCACTACATCCCCAATTAGGAGTCGAGCAAACTCCTCGTCAACCATTCATCGTGTATCGGGCTCTCGGGACGCGGTTTTCCGTCGCGAATTTCACTCCGTGAAAATATTTCCGCTGTAGTAAGATGCCACAATATCAATTACCACCAAATTGCCAACTAATTGCATTCCAGGCGAGCGCCGCAGTCAACCTACCCTCGAGCGGGTACCTCCCCACGGGCAACCAACAAGCCGGGTCGCCCGAGTGGGGTAGCTACTCGTTTACCTATTTACCTGAGAGGAAGGATCTACTCGGGAGAGGCTGCGTTAGGCTGCGTCGAGTCCTTGTGCTCGGGCATAACTCCGGCGGGGAATCGGTTCCGAACTTTGATCGACATTTGTTGGGAGGTAAACTTCGAAGTACAAAATTTAGACCATTTACCGTGAGTGATTTTGTATCATCTAATTAAACGAGTTATTGTGAAATGCGACTATTCTGTTTTAGACTCTAATGTTCTTTGGTTTGCTGGAGAGGAAGTCGAAAGAGAATAATTTAATAAAACTCCCCACCTTTGTCGTTTAATGTAATTAAAATATTTCAGGGCAGCCTGTTAAATAAATACCATACATTCGATAAATCTTTGCTTCGTTTTATTACTAAATTAAAACGGAAGCAATTGAGATAGAATTTGACGGCCTCCATGGTCGAGTGGTAAGACGCTCGACTACGAATCCAAAGGTCGCGAGATAAAGCCCGGTGTGCACAAATAATTTTTATTAAATTAATATGTGTTATAACACATTTTAATTGACATAAAATAATGCATAGTATATTTGCGGTATGTCCCAGAATGGTAGATACTGCAGGTATCGCCCTGGTGAAAGACCACCATTCAGAATCAAACGTTGCTTGAAATGGCTTTAGCCGTGTTTGGTGACCAGATCTGATTAGCCAAGTACTTTTCAAATTTCCTCTTGCCCATCGCCTTCTCCTCCCCACTACCTTCAGCCTCACAACATACTCCGTTTGGGAATGCCATAGTCTTACTGGCTCTAGACGGTTAGGAGCAGTCGGGACTCTTGTGCGGTATTAACATTTTATAAAAAAAGATATATTGATTTCCAAACAGAGTTGAAAAGAATATAAACCCTTAAATAGCATTGACGTATTAGTGTTGAAAATAATTCTAACAATAGGAAAATTAAAATATCGGATTGCGACACATTTTCCTCATCGAATGATTTTACGATTTAATTTCTTAAAGCAAAACAGAAAACGAAGTAAAGTTAATCCAGAAATTGATCATACTTTCTAAGTACTCACATATATGTTATCCACTGTCATTTATAAAAATTAGATTATTCAAAACAAAATGATTTATGTAGTTATCAAAAGCAAAGGGTATTTACTCATTTAATCTAATTATGGCAAGCCACGATGTTGCTGCATTTTGCCAATATTCTGTTTACGCGCGATTATTTTGGGACAGTTATTGTTCTGGCCGAATTTAAATCCATTATAAATTTTAATTGTTTTATGAATTCACTAAAATTTCAAAATCATTCACATGAAGTTAATATTATATTAAAAAATGACACATTGCAATTGAACTTTTATAATAATAATAGTAAATATATTACTTCTATGGCGCCGTTTTCGTGAGAAAATCACCTCAAGGGCGCTTTACAACTTAATTTATCTAATCTATAACTAATTACTTAGACTTATAACTAATAACTTACACCTAAGATTTATTACTAATGGCTTTAAACTAAGATTTTCAACTAGTGACTTACAATTAGGACTTATACCTAGTAACTAACTACTAAGACTTTTAACTAGTGACTTACATCTTATACCTATTGCTAGTGATTACAACTAATACTCATAATAAGTTACTTAAAACTAATGACATCAATAATTTTAAAAGAATCATTGGTCATTATGAGTGGAATTACTGATTTATGGAAATGAATGCCTTAAACGCCATGAAATTATCGATCATTAAAACGAGTTCAAATTCATTTTTAACCCAAATCAGTCAAAAAGTGGCTGAATTACATATAAAATTACTGAAGGAAAATTCTTTATTATTAATGTTTAATGTTGTGATCACCTCCATTTTTCGTGTCTCAGTCGCAAAATGGATTTGGCACTGCAACATAATCCACATTCATAATTATAACCTATCACATAGGTTTCCCAAACTCACATAGGTTCTGCATATTACAAAGGCTCACATCTCACGTCTATTCCTTGCCACTACCTTACCATTTCCTCCGAGGTCCTGAAACCCTGACTTCCAGTCGAGTTAGCAAAGTGGTCGCCAAACAATTGATCGCGAACCGTTCAAAGCCGGGGCCTGCGGCGGGTTTCCCGTAGGTCACGTGAGGAACATTAACATCTGACCAATAATATTGGATTTCGTGAGAAAATGCCATTCTTTTCGTGCTATTTAGCAAAAGAAAATATTCATTTCAAAGAATTGTAAGCTTTTTTATTAAAAAGAAAGAGACAAAAAAAAACAAAAGAACAAAACGGTCGGTCATAAAAATTAAAATAAATCTGTGGTCAGGTTTTACCAAAAGTTATTTTTTCCCTTCTTTGAATATGTCAAACAACAAAGTGATTGCTTTTTATGTTTTTTTTTTTTAATTTATGCGACATTTTTGTGTTAGGCATAAGTGCAAATTCAATTTTCTGGATTTCTTGTTCGCCTACCGTTCAGTTGGTAGTTTTCCAAGGAATTAAAAAAATTGCTTCCAAACTTATGAAGTTCGGAGACCACTGGCTAATATATTGATAGGCCATATACTGATTCACGAAGGGTGGCCGCTGATTCCCCTAATTGAGTTGCTGAGGCGGCCAGCATTCAGCGCTAAGAGCCAAGATATTGTGACCTACAGTCCACCGCACATAACACGCGGCACATAGCGCACAGCACACTTCACTATTACCTCCAAGGGAGACTTTGCATCTTCTACATATTTGTGTTTTAAGCTCCAACCAGAGCTTTCGGGGAATATAGAAGAAGGTTTTGTCTTGGTAAAAGCTTTGCCCTAATTGAACTGCCTAAATTATTTCAAATAATTTACCTACTTACTTTCAGGGTCGGACAAATCTCTAAGATGTTGGCCCTGTTTTTAACTTAATCCAAATTTTATATGTTTTTTTTCCAAGTAGCTTGCAAGCGAAAAAAAAAGTTTATTTATTTACAAACTAACGGACTATTGTTCCATTACAAAAAAAATACTTAAGACGAAATGAGAACTACATAAGAAGAACAGCACATACATAATATTATAATGAACCAATGATAATAAAATTACCAAATATACATTAGAAAGAACATTCAAGTCAAATCCAAAGTCAAGTCAAAGTTAGGGTTGAGTCGTAAAAAATGTCAAAAAATGTCAAAAAATCATTTAGACTAGTACCAGAAATTCCAAAGCCACGATTTGAGTCAACAAAGTCTCTACATTCTGGACAGTGGAGGGTGATAGCCGTAATTAGTAGAGTGATGATTGAGGAACAGCAATTCATTTTTTTTTTAGTCTACGGCAAGGAATGAACTGGATCATTTGCAACAAATAAGAATATGACTCTGAGTAGCATAAGAAAAATATGTGAAGCAACCTCCGTGAGATAAAATAATGAAAGGTGCATCGACATAAAATCTTTCATTCTGTGTTGACGACAATTTTCCAAAACCTGTATTGAAATTGACTGTAAAAAAATAGATACCTGACTGGATTAGTTTTTTAATTATCAGTTGAAATCAAGTAGTGCGCTGGCCGCTGCACAGAGTGGACGTATCCTCCACACGCAATTCTAGCGTGGGTGTTATCACCGTGTGTGTTTTTAGTATTTGCGTGAAGTGGCTACCAGTAAAAAAATGCGGTGCTTAATAGTTACTATGAATGCCATGATATGAGGGGCCGAGATGGATTGAGGAGACAGAGATGGATGGAGTAATTTGGTTCCTTCTTTGATCTCCATCAACTCTCGTTCACCACGAAAAAGAATAAATAGAAAAAGTAATAAATTTAAAAATTCTCACAATATAAATCAATACTTTAATGCAATATGTTATCCAGTTGTTGTTTCCGATAGAAATACTATGTAAATTCTCAGTAATGTTCTGTTTGACAAACAGAATAATAATAATAATAACAGTGAACATAAATATCCCAGTTTTGTGATATTTTACTTCAAGTGCGCTTCATACTAAATTAATTAAGCTTAAAAGATTAACTAACAAGGAGAAAATAATATATAATACGTATACAAATTAAAACTATCTAAAATCATGATAGTTATCATAAATCATCAGAGAAATAGGTTCAGATGTGGGTATATACATATTAAAAAACAATTTACCAGGAACTAAGGGTCTAAAAATCCAGATGAAACGTATGAATTCATATTAACATGTTTGTTAAAGAAAAGAAAAGTAGATTGAGGACAGATAATATGTTGGTACTTAAAATATTAATATTCAAGTACTATAAGTAAACGATTCTAAAAATGCAATAAAGTACAAAAGAATAATAAATGTTTTATGACAATTTGTACGAGTATATGGTTTTCAGTAGATAGTGAGGACATTGAGTTATAATGATAGAAGTATGGAGAAAACCGAAACAAAGCAAATAAGAGACTTTTTTTAAATTTAATAAGTTACGTTTTTTAGGTAGGATTTTCAAACAGTTTAGTTTTTAAGACCCGTATAAACATACGACACATATAAAACATGGATAAATATCTCACAACGAAGTTACTTATAATCAATTATCCATCCATTACTAGACCAATGATTAATGTAAGTCATAATGAATGTTCTGCATAATTAGAGTAGGAAATAATCCACCTAGAAGATTATGCAGCAGATGATATCGGTTCCAGGCGTAGCTATCCTACAAATGGGGAATCGGGGGGCCGCAGGAGCGAGGAGGTAGGGCGCGGCCCTGCCTCGATTATGAACTATGGGACCATGAAATTGACTACGTGCATACAATGGGACCATACAATGTATCTCGACAGCTAACTACGGGACTATTATGATCCTTGATCAATACCTGACTGTGCGGAGAAAATGTTGTAAAGCTCAAAGTTCAAAGAACTCGATGCGCCATTTTGGTGTATTTGCATTAAGATACTAATGAAATGTCATGGGTTTTTGTTCAATTTTCGTTTCATTTGGAAATAGCAGCAAGGATGGAAGATTATTGGCTTTGGACCTTGTGGTGGCTAGTTTCAAACCCAGCGTAGAGGGCATAACATTAACAAATAAATCGCATGCCTTATTTAAAATTAATATAATCGTGTTTCGTTTCAGAGTACAATTATTTTTCAGAGCATTTAAAATAAAAACAAAAACACACTAGTTTTTCACTGGAAAAAAAACCTACATAGTATCGTAAGTTAAAAATTTGTTTTTATTTAATCATTAAAATGGAATTCCACCATGAATTAACAGTTACAAAATTAGAAATAATACATAGTATCGTTTTTTTCTATTGTATTATTATTATTTTACTTTTGATGGTGACTTTTTACGTTCTTTTTTATGTTGATTTTTACACATAATCTTACCTTTTTAATATGCCATCGATTATTGTTTATTTTTAATTTTTTTTTTTAATATTTACGTTATTTTTACTTTCTAAGTATATTAACTATTTACTTTTCTTTTTGTGTATACAATGCCAATTTTATCAATAACATTGCATTGCAATGATCAATGATGAATCCCGGAATAAAACGGTTATTATTATTATAGAACTAGTGAGAAACTACCTTTCTAAAAACTGTTTTTAAAACTAAGTCTGAAATTGTATTTTTTTCTTAACCTTTCCCTTCCCTCATCTCTTTTATAGGGTCCGCCAAATAACTTTTTTTTTTTGGAAAAAGGGCGCAAAACATCGAGTGTAGCTTCGGCTGTGTGGCACGTAGCGCCGTCCTGTTGAAACCAAATGTTGCCAATATTCTCCTCTTCAATTTTTGTGAACAAAAATTCGTTCAACATGGCCCGATAACGATCGCCATTGACTGTAACGGCCACTCCTTGCTCATTTTCAAAGAAAAATGGCCCAATTATGCCTCTGGACCAAAATCCGCACCAAACAGTGACTCGTTTTGGGTGTACCGGCTTTTCAATGTATGCGTGCGGGTTTTTTGTGCCCCAAATACGACAATTTTGCTTGTTTACATACCCGCCAAGATCAAAATGAGCTTCATCCGAAAAGATGATTTTTTGGCAAAATCGGCATCTTCTGTAAGTCGATCGCAGGCCCACTCAGCGAAGCGAAAACGCATTGGATGGTCAGTTGGCTTCAACTCCTGAACCAATTGGACTTTGTATGGCGTCATACCAAGGTCTTTATGCAAAATTCGTCTCAATGATGTCTCCGAAATGTTCAATTGTTGAGAACGACGGTGAATTGATGTTGATGGCGCTTCACGCACACTTTCTGCCACAGCATCGATATTCTCGGGTGTACGCACTGTTTTTGGCTTTTCACGCTTTGGTTTATCGATGAGGATGCCAGTTTCTTTCACTTTTTTCACAAGATAACGAACATACGGAGCTGACGGTGCTTCTCTTCTTCCAAAAACCGTACGCAATTTTCGCACACATTCTGCAACATTACCATGATTTTCAAAGTAATGTCGCAATATTTCCCAGCGTTGTTCAAGCGTATACACAACCATATTCGCTCAGCGGAAGGATAAAACTAATTATCTGTCAAATCAGACATGAGCTAAGTGTTACCATTCACGAAATAAGCACTAGTTGAAAAAAAAAAAGGTATTTGGCGGACCCTATAGTTCCCTTGTTTCTTGCAGTGTCACACAATACCCTAATTATTTATGGTAAAAATACTTTTCCTTACTTACTATATTTGGGTAGGCCGAAAGAAAATACTGTCAATTAATAAGTTATGTTTTACACAACTACAAATGTATTAAGTAAAATAATGCTTTAAGTAAATCATTTATATCCCTTCTTTAAATAAATAAGGATCACTTGTATTTTCCATGCCATATTATATCACATCTCACGGGTAGAAAATAACTGGTTTATTTTGTTTTTGTTTTTATGTCACTACGTGTGTAAAGGCATTAGAACGCTTTACAAAGCAGAAGTATGTGGAAATGATTAATAAAGCATACCACGAAAACGCTTCAGCAGAGAAAAATAAATTTCTACTGGAGTTTTTTTTTGTGTTTAAAACTCCCGTTCCAAACAAAGATTACTGAAATATTATGAATAAACTACTCTCTTAATATAACCAAAAACAAATAACCTTAGATTATGTCATGAAAACGGTTTAATAAGCATAATCAAGTTGTGAGGTTGAAGGTAATGGGGAGAGAAAAAAGATGGGGAAGAGGAAGGTTGGGAAGTACCTGGAAATTCAGATCTAGTCACCAAACGCTTCCGAAACCATTTCAAGCAACGTATTAATTCTAAAAGGCGGTCTTTCACCAGGGCGATAAAAATAGTATCAGCCACTCTAAAACGTGTCGCAAATATCAAAATATATTCATTCAAATGTGTTACGACACAAATTAATTAAATAAAAAAATATTTATATTTTATTATATTTTTATTTTATATATAGATTTGAATCTGTAACCTCGGAATGTGTAATCGTAACTGTCAAAATATTTCCATGTAAGTATTACTGCAATTATTATGAAATACTACATTAATGTAAATAGTATGTTGTTATTAGTTGCCACCGTTCGACTTGCAACACTTCCACAGAGCAACAATACTTGTACAGTTTGTAAATTCCACGATGAGGTGTATAGTCCATAGTCCATAGTCCATAGTCTATGGACTAGTCTGTGGTGATATTCGCCGCGCGGCCAGCCGTATCTCCGGCGGGACACGGGAATCAACGACTCAATCGAATTATTCTATTGCAACATACCTACATATTATTACAATCGAAATGCTTATATAATAAAATAAACGTGTGCTTACTCAAAATATCAAACTATCGAATTTGAAACTTTTATTTCACAGCAAGTAGGTTTAAATTTGATTATTTAAATTTAGGTCGCGGGTTCAAACCCGGCGTGCGCCAATAACTTTTATTTAATTAATATGTGTCAAAACACATTTAATTCATGTAAAAAAAAAAAAAAATATATATATATATATATATATATATTTGCGGCACGTTCCAGAGTGGTAGATACTCTAAGTATCGCCCTGGTGAAAGACTACCATTTAGAATCGAAACGTTGCTTGAAATGGCTTTAGCCGTGTTTGGTGACCAAATCTGAATAGCCAGGGAATTCCCAACCTTCCTCTTTACAATCTCCTTCCCCTCCCCACTACCTTCAGCCTCACAACATACCCTATTCGGGGATGCCATAGTCTCACTGGCTTTAGACGGTTGGGAGCAGTTGAGACTTGTGCGGTATTCACGTAAAAAAAAAAAAATCTGTTGCGACACATTTGGTCAATCAAAAGGAATAAAAAAACGTTTTTTTCTTAGAAAAATGTTAATGTATCGAATTAAAAACATTTATTAAAAGTAGATGGAGAATCTAATTGTTTGAAAAATATCAATACTCGTATATCGACGCTGTAAGGGCAAAAGGGCAGAAGTTTACACCAGAGCACTTTAAAGTTTTTTTTTTGTTTTACAAGAAAATTCACAATCCTGGTTGAATTTCGATAAAAATGTTATCTCAGGTAACTTAATACTCTCACTTAGTTACTTGAAGTCACAAAAGGATTAAAAAGTCGCAAACTTCCACTTTCCGTCACTTTCTCTGGGTTTTTACGTCGTACACCATGAGAGAGAAAGAGAAAACAAATATAATACTCCGCTTCTACGTACTGTCACAATGATCTTGGGCTCCTGGGTCACCGCGGGACTCCGCCCACATTTTTTATTATGCCACTAAACTTGACACAACCAAACGGTTTTTTAGGTTAGATGCTATATTTTTGTTGATATCTAACTAACTTACTTACCATCACGCCGTTTCCCCGCAGGGGTAGGCAGAAAGGACGGACCGCCATATAAATCTGTCTTGGCACACACTCCTTGCTTCATTTACATTCATACATCGTCTCATACATACTCTTCTGTTATTCTGACTCGTCACATGACCCGATTCAAGTGTTTGATTTACTTGATCGTGCCATTTCTTTCTCGGGCGTCCTCGACTTCTTCTTCCATTCACTTTCGCAACATATATTCTTTTCACACTCCAATATGATATCCCTGGATATCAATACTGTGAAAAAGTGGTTATACGAATAAACAAAAACATTATGTAGGATATATAAATACCCTAGCCTTAGTCTTAGCCACGCCCAGGTCTGCCGAGTCAGGTAAAAATCATGAAAAACTGACTACACTACCTTCGATTGATACCACTCTATATATTATACTCTAAGGTTAAAACCTAATGTTGACTGGGCCATGATGTATTCACACTTGTATTGCAGCTCACTCCCGACACACTTATGTATAAATATATATACCTCGTTTACATTTCACTAATTTTTGAAAAATGGTATTATTGTGTAACTAACTAACCATGACTCCATTTCCCCCCAGGCGCAAGCAGAGATGATGGACCGCCATACAACTGTCTATTGGCAGACACTCCTTGCTTCATTCACATTCATATATCGTCTCACACATACTCTTTTGTCATTCTGACTCATGACATGGCCCGACTCAAGTTTTTATTTAAACTTAAACTTTTGCCTTGAATAATAAATTATGTAATACAAAATTTGGTAGATATAAAATGGATAAGAAAAAAAAAACAGTCAAAAATATTACTTAAAACAAAAAATCCAAATATATACGGTAAAGATAAAATCATAAAATTGAATAACATTTTTTTTTTTGAAAAACAATCTTTTATGTTTATTGAGTGTTGAATCAAACATGTCTACCGAATAATAAATAATACCTTTTCAAATTTGATTCACTTGATCGCGCCATGTCTTCCTTGGGCGTGGATCTTCTTCTTCCATTCACTTTCACGTCATATATACACTTATTTCTTCGTTCATTCACTCTTCATTCCCAACACATCTAAGCGTCTCTTTTTTAATCCTTTAATTACCTTTACATCAGCCTCGCATTTTTTCCGGATATACACATTTATAACATGGTCATTTTATAGTTAATACCGCACAAGAGTCCCAACTGCTTCCAACCGTCTAAAGCCAGTGAGCCTTTGGCATCCCTAATCGGGGTATGTTGTGAGGCTGTAGGTAGTGGGGAGAGAAAGGAGATGGGGAAGAAGAAGGTTGGAAAGTACCCGGCTATTCAGATCCGATCACCAAACACGGTTAAAGCCATTTCAAGCAACGTTTCAATTCTGAATGGTGGTCTTTTACTAGGGCGATCTATGAGTATCTATCACTCTGGAGCGTGCCGCAAATATACTACATATCATTTTATATGAATTAAATGTGTTATGACACACATTAATTATATAAAAATTATTTGCGCACGCCGGGTTTGAACCCCCGACCTCTGGATTCGTAGTCGAGCGTCTTATCGCTCAACCAAGCAGGCCGTCACAGGGCAGGCGGTCTTAAATTAATGTGTTTTATGTATTGAATAAATAAAAATGTGGAAATATTCATATAAGAGAAGTAAATGGATAAAAACTAGCGGTAAACGCTATAATTCTTTAGCCTTTATGTTGATTTTACTTCAGTCGACGAAAATTCAATTATAGTAGCTCGATCTCTAAGCTATCGAGGAAAAGATTTTCTGTTTGAAAATACAGCTGCCGTCCAGAAATTCAGTTCGTTCTGCCGTTTTGCGTTTATTGTTCGCTCCCACAATCATTTTAACGCGAATAAGAAAACCCGAAAGTTTAATATGATGAAATTTATTACGCTGAAATCTCATTAGGTGAATCTATAAAACGAATTTTTATCATGAAGAATGTAGAACATAATTATTGTTGAAGGTTTTTTAAATGATTTTTTTTTTTGTATATTTTTAATTACTTTCATTTCACAAATTTCGTCAAAAACATTTATTTTATAAGGATTTTTTAAAATGTAATTCGAGGCTTTATTGTTATATTGCATATTTATTATTCTAAGAACTGTCAGAACATCACTGGCCACTACTTTTTCCTATCTTTCGGGCAGCGTACGAATCCCGCGTTGTAAAAACTGGTCATCTTTTGAAGCGATCCATGAATCAATCCAATTTTTCACTTCTTCGTAAGACCGGAAGTGCTGGTCGGCCAGGTCGTGTGCCATTGATCGAAACAAATGATAGATAGATAGAACAACGTCTGGAAAATACGGCGGGTTCGGTAGGACTTCCCATTTCAACCTTTTTAAAGTATGTCTTGACCACTTTTGAAACATGGGGTCGAACATTTTCATGCTGAAAAATCACAAATCACTTTATCATGTCTCTCGTTGTATTGCGGCCATTTTTCTTTCAAGGCTCGGCTTAAACGCGTTAATTGCGTTTGATAACGATTGCCTGTGGTTGTTTCATTTTTTTTTTCTCCAATTTTGCATTTTCGAAAACCTTCTCTCTTCCACTACTATGCCGGTCTACAACGTCAAAACTACCGTTTTTGAAGCGTTAAAACCACTCACAATACGTTATTTCACTAATAACGGCCTCACCATAAGTATTTGAGAGCATTCGATGAGCCTCAGCCGCAGATTTCTTCAGACTGCTGCGGGGCTATATTGTAAACCCTGCTATTTTGGAGCGCGTAAGTCTCTATGTTCCTGATGACTATCTAAGACAGCGTCTTCATAGATTATTCTATCTTCCTGCCTGTAGGACCAACCTGCCAATGGTTCTGCCGGTGGGGAGAAGTATTTTGCTCCTGAACAAAATCTCTTCCGATATCGACTTATTTCATGTCAGTGAGGAGAGATTCAGAAGTGAAATCCTATTGATTCTTGAAAGAGTTTCTCCTCATTGACCTGATCATCACCACTGCCTGAAATTTTATTTTTTTGAAATTTTATTTTTCTTGTGTATCCATATGGTACTATAATTTGTATTTATTTTGTAAAAAAAAAA